>CM064572.1:52082036-52804536 GCA_032716605.1 Paralithodes platypus
ATTATTCTCTTATCTTCTCAACGAAACATATGTGTATCCCGCTTGACAGTATAAGCCAATAGTTAATAGTTTTTGTTTTTATACCAAATGATAGACTAACGAAGTTTCACCTACATCCTTCCATTATTATTTTTTCGACAATCTTCTTTTAAGCAGACGGACAAATGTGCAAACAGGCAGGGACGAGTACAAAATATCAGCAAACTTCGCTTGGCTGAGAAAAAGTGATGTTTAAAGAATACTATGACAGTTATTAATAAAATGGGATATAACCATTCTGAGACATAATAGTACAATTTCACTGGTACAAATTATATAGGGCACATAATATATTGAACTATAGTTTGTATCGATATGTATTTGCTATGTGCAAATTTATATCATATCATTATTAATGTTATAAACCACTAGGCCTATATGACAAATTTCAATTGACTTACTATTAGCTTACAAAAACCAGAATTGTCATCCCAGTGAACTCAGGAATAAATAAGACTGTGTTCTGAAATCTTCTACACTATTTTCAACCCCATAATGGACGGGCTAGTGAATAAAATAGTGGGACTAAGTCACTAAAGCTGGTATCACACGAGCGCTTTTTTCCTCAACATTTATCATCAACACTGGTCTGGCAGCTTATGAGGTCAACATTTAAAATATGTCGGTTACCTAAATTCCTCTATCATCAGTCTAGTTTCCGATACCAGAGTAAAATATTCCCGAAAAGCTGCCAGATTTTTTTTTGATCATCGAATGTTGACTATAAAAGCTTAAAACCCCCTTTTTGGTAGTATCAGGATCACCGAACTAGATTTTGCAGACAATGCTGTAATCCTAGTTTAGTCACAAGAGATTCGCGTAGTAGCTTTTGAAATACTTGATTAGTCGGATCCACTGGGTGTAAGGGTCTATTGGAATACGACTAAAGCTAAATAATTTCATGGTTTTTCATGGTTTTTCTGGCTCCCTTTCTCCCTCATGTTTAGCCCCATTATTTTACAGATTTTAAGACGTTCGACCCATTAGTTTGGCGATTTTAAGAATGTTTGCCCCATTTTTTGTCAATATTAATAACTTTCGTGCCATTTAGGTGTCAATTTTTTCCTGGCAAGCGATAGCGAGCCTGTAATTTAAAAAAAATATCATGAAGGGGGAACTTGGGGATGTTTTTATAAGCTTGATGGAGGTTTAGGGAGGAAACTAAAAAATAATAATACATAAACTGATAAATCAACCAATAAGTAAACCCTTCCCCCTTTAAATGAAACAATAAGTTCTATTCAAGGACTGATCGAGAACATAGGGGGTTTCTATCTATATCTATCTATATACTCAGGCCCAATCCCCCTTTTTTTTTTTTTTTTTTTTTTTTTTTTTTTTTTTTTTTTTCTTGGTATATTATTCGTAACAGTGATGAATGAGTTGGCCCACAATACGAATCGTCGCCTCTGCTTCGGATATCTCCCTATGGACTATAATAGTGTCCATAATTATCTACCCCTTTAACCCATACTGGACCAGGGACGTAATTTTCATCATATCCTGGCAACTATTAGACGATTTTATTCAGCTTAGGAAGGACCTCTAGCAATAATAAGGCTTCAAACTATCTCAAGCAACCCTTTTAACTACCACAGATCTTTCCTAAGCTGCATAATATCGTCTAAATATAGCTAGAATATAATATAGCACACGTCGCTGGTACTCAGAGGGTTAAAGCTATATTGGTGGTAATAAGCTCATCTCACACAAGGATAGAGAGGTAAATCACCATCCACATATGCAATGATCACATCATTATACTGTATACTTTTTTCACACCCATTTCACACCCTTTATATTTTACAGTGTGTTATAACAGAATCAGCCCGCCACAAGCACATGATGTAGCTAATCTATAAAAATGTACTAAAGTCAGATGTACAGCCAGTCAGTAGCCAGTCAACATATGTGTGTGAAAGAGGGACTAGCAGACCCAAGTGATAAAGGAAAGAAATAGCTGACGCTCTCATTCTATACATATGCTTATTCAGTTAACCCTTTCGTTGGTGGGTAGCTCCTTATTTATTATATTTATCTATCTATCTACTCAGGCACATTCCCCTTTTTATTTTTATTTTTTGTTTTTTTATTTTTTTTAACTGGGGGTGGCTGACTCGAGACAGAGCCTGAACAGGGACAACTTAAATAAAAAAAAATAATAATGAAAAAAAAAAAAAAAATCTCACACACACAAAGGTCGCCCAGGAGAAGACCCAGAGACCAGGGATCACCAAGGTCACTCCAGTACTCCCCTGGCCCCCGACCTCCCGGAGAAGTTCCGGTCTCAGCAGGCAGACATGCAGCGAAGCCTAACCACCACAAGCCCACTCACCATACATCCAGGCGCACCCTTCATATAGAGTATACCGGCTCCACTGGCCAGGCGCCTGACGGACTAATATCTAGTCCAGCTGGTGCCCGACCCCTTCTTCCAAGTGACTGCATTTTCACTCATCTATTCACAAGCATTCTCCATTCATTCCTGTTTATTACCACTTCCCTTGCCTGATCTATAGTCATTCCTCTATCTGCCAACACTTATCCTACACAGTCTCTCCATCTCAATGGGGGTCTTCCTACCCTTCTACCTCTCCTTGTATCTGACTCACATATTATCTTTGTAAGCCTTTCATCTTCCATTTGTTCAACATGACCATACCAGCTCAGCACCCTTCTGTCTACTCTGGCCGACAAATGTTCCAGCTGCCCCACTCTCCTACGTATCTCTTAATTCCTCAATCTGTCTCTACGAGTCACTCCACACATACTCCTCTCAAGTAGCTCATCTCCATCACATCCTGCTTTCTTCTCTCCTTTGCCTTCAGAGCCCATGTCTCAGCCCATATATATCACTGTTGTTACAACAATCCCTTGATACATTGCACTTTTAGCTTTCATTCTGAGATTTCTCACCTTTCACATACTTCCCATTGCTCCGAAAACTTTCCTTCCTTCACATACTCTCTGTTTTACCTCTATTTCCATACCTCCATTCTTGTTTATCGTTCCTCCTAGACATTTAAAACACTCTACTTGTTCCAATATTTCCCCATCCAGCCTCACATCTATATTCACCCTACGTTCACCCCAATTACACACCATCACTTTACTTTTATTGACGTTCACCTTCAACTTCCTCCGTATAAATATTGTGATGAAATCATAATGTCTAGTCAAAATACCCCCTTTCATCTAATGTAATTTTAACTCTAGATTACAATAATTAATATCATTGTTGTTGATAAATTATTTATCCAGACTAGCTTAAACGTGTCCAAGTATGCTATGTTCGGCCAGGTTATACCTGTAGATATGAAACAAATACTTGAATTAAACAAGTTATATGAATCGAGGTTGAAAATATTTGGACTCACTCCATATCTGTATTGCAAGTCATTTTTTAACCCATTGAACACCAGGCAATATAATATAAATGTACACTCCAGGCCCGGCAGGTTGTCCAAAACAAAATGTTTCCAGAAAACACCTGGAATGGGTTAGAAATTAAGGAAAACACAAAAAACAATCCCCTAGCTCATTAAGGGGTCCTACTGGGCGCCCAAAAGTCGGAATTAACATAGGGAAATGTGTAGGCAAAAACATGCAAAAACACGTGTTTGTACACTCACGCGCACGCGGCAGGACTTTGAGGGTTTTCAACATCGGCATTATTGCGTGGGATACGTGCGCAGTTCCCATAAAAATCTACGCCCTCTAGGTGCCATAGAACCGGAGTAATTAACCACGACGCACCCTATGCGGCGCATAACGTGCGTCGCTGGTACTCAAGGGGTTAACTTGATGACAAACGATCAGTGGTGGATATTATCGCTGTTGGTAAACTCAGATATTTTAAAACTAATGACAGGCAAATTAAAACATTTTCTCCATGCATATACAATATATTTCACAGAAATTATGGCAGACAATTTTGACCTCGGTTTACAACCTTTTATTTCTCAAAACTGCTGGATTAAAATTTAACATATTTCACAGCTCTCAATCCTACAGCTCTCAAAACTGCTGACAGACGGAATTACGGGCCTTTTCACAGTCCACGGCAGCAAAGTATCCGTAGGTGGCGTGGGTGGAGAGGCAGTCATTGTCGGGGTAGTTGAAGGGGTGTGCGGGGTACCAGAAGGGTAGGCCCATCGATACTGCATCACCCGTCACCCAGTGCCAGCTGCCCTCCTGACCCAGATCAGAGGCACCCAAGAAGAAGGCTACGTTTCCATCTAATAAATATAAGAATGGATAGATTCAGAATATAATAAAATTAATACATAAATTAATATAAACGTAGACACCAATAAATAGAATATGTATACAAAGAAACGTAGATCACCAAACAAATAAATTATAAACAACATTAAAGATATTATACGACAAAACATTCAGCATTCAAAATATAAACAATTGCTTAACAGTGTTTAGGCTAGTACTATGCACATCCAAGATATCGATGGGAGAGAGTGACGGAACAATTATTTTGTTGCTGAATGTGAAAGGTATTGTTATCCTTACACTCCACCTTGATGTGTTGCCAGATGTGTGAGTGTTGGTGACAGTCCTCCACAGTTGCCAGATCCACAGTAGTGCCGCTGGAACCACTCAACCCCTGGCAGAAGTCCCGAGCGTCTTGCCTAGAGGTATAGTGATATTCATATTATAATGAAGTATGTTTTATGACGTCATATACAGTATATGGTGTGTATATATATAATCCCTCCCACATTAGGTAATAAATCAAAATGAAATCTTATAGGCAAACTTCAACCTCCACCATCGTGAGCAAGGATCGAAGCACTTCTAATCCAAGAATCACTCTGCTCAACAGGAGCTATAGTTATAACACCAAAGCTGATCATACAGTTAACCCGTAATATTGCGCGGGTGCCCAACCCCGAAAGGGGTTGAAATAGGGGAGCTATCCCCCCCCCCGCCAAAGGCGGCTTTCTAGGGCCTTTCCTAGCTGATGCTGAGAGGATTGGGTTCTAGTCATGTGGTGATGGGCTGGTCTATCAGAGTGAGAACTGAGCGATCTCTGCCATACCCATAGCTTACTCTGACTGTTCCTTTTACTTATATATTTTCTAGATCTCGAGTGACGGCGTCTCTTCCGTGGATTGACCTCCCAATCTACCAAGATTGGAAGCCAAAGCGTCACATTTTTCCCTTGCCCCTCAATTTTCTCTTCATAATTGCTGAGGGGCACAGGGCCCTGGGTGGGGCTTTGGTTTCCCGGGCGTTTCCGCACCCTCCTCAGCTCCCCGCCATGGAGTGGCTTCGGTCACCCAGGCTTTATTGTGGTCGGCAGGGAGGGTTCTGTGGGGGCGCTCGGTTATGGCCTTGGCCGTGCTCGGGGCCTTGGGGCTGTTCGGCCAGGCAGCTTGGGGAACAACAACAACAACAACAACCTGTAATATTACCATATCATTTCTGAGGTGTGGAAGTAGAAGCAGGCCAGCCAACTCTACGAAGGGTGAAACACAGGTAGCAGCCGGCAGGACAGAGGGGTTCGCTGCATTGCCTGCTGAGGAAAATAAAAGATGATTGGATTTTTACACTGTGCAATACACCTTTTACCAACACAACAGTTTAGTTGCTGTGCACATTTATAACATGTATATAATTGCAGAAGCTCAGATTAAATGAACAAACGTTGGACTTACCGGAGCAGGCTGCCAGAGAGCCCAGGAGAAAAAGAACCCGAAGAAGGGACGACATTTTGGAGCTGCTTCAGCGAGAGCCTGGTGGATACAATTCAGGCAAGAAAGTGGCAGGCGGAGACAGGCAAGGCTCTGAGACACTACGAGGTACAGTCTCAATCCCTAAAAGTAAGCCCCCCTCGATGCTAACAATAAAATTAGCTAGGGTCTTTCTGAACGACGGGTAAACTTGGGAACGCACAAACGACCACACTCCGCTCAAATGAAACAGAAGTTCGAACAGCCATATGAACCTTTTGTGGTTTACTACAACCACAGTATGTTTCTTATTTTCGCAGGATGTAAATTACTTCAAGTTGTATAACTGGACACGGAAATCTGCACTAGGCCTACTGGCCCAAACGAGGCATATTGATAATGGTTGAGTATGGTTATTTATGTCTGTGAATCGATAGATAAAACAATTACATAATTATATTTACTGCATTGAAGCAACTTTAGTGGTCAAGCATTATTGATGACATTTAGAACAACTGGCAACCGTGTTTAACTTCGTACGCTATTCCTCTCTATTGAGTGTAATATATGCAGTCGATATTTTTGTGTGCCCTGCTAAACTACTCTCTCCCCAACCCCCCTTTTCCCTAATTTGAAAATATTTTAGCTTCTATTGCCCTCTGACACTAGGTAGAGATTACCATGATTCTTTAGGAAGACCTTACCTTCCTAGACCGGTAAAATGCACAGCTCACTCTGTTGAGGCATACCACCATATCTCTGGGTAAAATGCATGATCGTAAGTGTTCAGCTCTAGGAATAGTAAAATTGGTTCTGACAAACTGTCACTATACATAAGAGCTTATAACATATATGAACTAACTTGGAAATCATAAACATAATAATAATAAAACTCGACAAAAAAAATAGGTTGGTAGAAGTAGAGAACCAAGCCAATTCAGATAGGTAGCTGAGAGAGAGAGAGAGAGAGAGAGAGAGAGAGAGAGAGAGAGAGAGAGAGAGAGAGAATGAGAATGGAATTATACTAGAAGTTGTTGAATAATAGTAAAAATAGTCCACATGTTAATATATTATTTCACCAAATATTATTGTTGCATTCAATCTTGTTACTTTAAACAGTGTTTTATCTAGCTCAGATTTATATCCTCATGATTCAATAATCCACTATGTTTGCGATACTATTGACTTTTGAATACAGAGTTCGTGGCAAAATGAATTAGCTCCCATGAGGACAAAAAATAAACTTTGCTTTTATCCAATTACCTTATACTAATTAAAAACTTCTTAATTATTTTCAAGGGCATTATATTCACCCAGCAATTACAGCATGGTGAAATGCTAGATGAAAGTAATGTAATGGCTAATGTGACGCACTCGGTTTCATGATAACTTTGAAATAAGTATATATGTAAAGAAATCCCATTCTCGACTAACTTAACTCTTTCAAGATTTACGATGTATTTTAACCGTTTGTTCTTGTTATCACAACTCCATGTTATGCAACTTGTGGAAGATCTGTTGGTATTACAAGGAAAAGACTCATTAAATCCTTTGACTTCCAGGCTACTCATCAAACTATAAGCGGAATAAACTGTCAAAAATGCGTTGTGATCCACAAGGGGATAACTTCTAAGGTATACAGCTTAACGTTTATTAATATTCCATCAACTTCCTTCAATCATTATGTTGTTTAATATGAGCTTCCGTTCATGAGCATATACTGTACTCTGTGCAACTCTCCAACTCAAGACCTAACCTATATTCCCATTGTTTTTTTCTATTCAATAGGTGAGCTCTGGAACCCTCTCCCTGAACCCATATGTCCCTCATCCTATGACTTAAATGCATTCAAACTCCGTGTATCCAGGGATTTGGGTTCGACCGTTCCTTGATAATGGCTCTAACCCCCTTTTAACTCTGGGGAGGCACTCGTAACAAACAGTTCTGCGTTTTGTCTCCCTCATACACATATACAAAATAAATATACTGTATATACTTCACTACATACTTATGTTAGATTGGATAAGTGTTAATGACATTTTTGCAACGTTGCTGTGTTTTAGAAAGTGAGAGGGAAGGAGCAAAAACTCGATAAGGTGATCTGGTAACCTGCAGAAATAATTAATCATGAATGGGGTAGGACAAAACTGTGTTGAGTGCGCATACATTTATGTAATATATGACAATTCGTTTAACCTACGGTAGTCAGGTATTGACCAGGTGTTGTATTGTCGCAAATAGTAGACATGTGTTGCATGATGAATTATGTTTATTCAGAATTTACTGCCATATCATTAAATCTCACAGAAAGGCTTCCCTTATCCCTCACGGACGAAATTTGCACAAACAAATAGTAATCTTTCTGATTATGAATGGACTAATATTAATCAAGCTTTTTATTTCTGAAGGACTCGACTCGATCTTGTGACTTCGGGATGCGATAAATCCTACTGTAGCTTGGATTGAATATAGTTGGCCATTTTCCATACCTATCTATTGCATTATGACCTTCGTTAAAAAATAGTGTCTTGTTACTATAAACAGTATTGCTTAAACAATGTATTTTATTTTGAACTTGCAGGTTTCGGACACTTTGAGGAATTTGTTTGAATGATTTCAAATTTCATGCGTTTCAAGCTAAATATAGGCGTATGAGAAATGTATTTGTGAATTGTGTTTATACACAAATAATTGTGCAATATTTTATTTGGCTGACCTTTAAATAACTGATAGCAATGGAAAGCAAAAACTAACGTTGATACATCAAAACCATCAAGGGTTCATTTTGCTGTTCGAGCCACCTGTGCTAAATCGGAGCGGAGTGTAATCGTTTGTGCCACGTTTACCTGTCATCCAGAAAGACCCGGGATACCAATATTTCTCGAGTCGAGGGGGGCTTACTTTTAGGGATTGCGACTGTACCAGGTGGCGACAAACACTTACATAACGATAACCTTCCTGCAACATACGGTCGGACAAAGGTTACAAAAAGTGTTCAACTTTGTGTTATATATATCATATTGTGTTATCTTGTTTATGTAAAGTGCGTGTCTCCTGCTTGCTGCATATGTTTACATTACTCCTTATCATGGTTGCGTCACACAAACTAATCAATTTGTCTGAATATGCATCTGCATACGGCACACACAGGTATGAGTGTGTGTGTGTGTGTGTGTGTGTGTGTGCTTCAACACTTTGAATAAAGACTTGCACCGTTGCTTGAGGCGATATCACAAGATTTAACATACTAGGTTAAGGGAGGTCACCGTTTTTTTATTTTTATCTTTCTCTCCTTTTCTCTCTTTACCTGGCTTGTATCCATTCGGCCCCATTCAGCCAACTGTTTTAAGACGTTTATCCCCATCCAGGTGTCGATTTCTTCCTAGCGAGCGATAGCGAGCCAGCATTGTATGGAGAAATCCGGCTTCGCCGGAGACATTTTTCTACGAATAATGTACAAATTTAGCTTGCTGTCAAAACAAATATATATATATACTGGCTCGCTACCGCTCACCAGGAAAATATTGACACCTGGATGGGGGTAAACGTCTTAAAACAGTAGGCTGAATGGGGCCGAATAGATACAAGCCAAAGAGAGAGGGAGAGAAAGAGAAAAAAAGCGAGGTGGGCTCCCTTAAATTGCTCGTGTGTCGCGCCGCCTTTATGTAATATTGGTTATATACGAATGTTGAGAAAAGCAGCGTTAAGCCGGTATCACACGAGCGCTTTTTCATTCAACACTTATCCTTAACACTGGTCTGGCAGCTTATGAGATCAACATTTATAATATTTTTGCTACCTAAATTCATCTATCACCAGTCTAGTTTCTGATACAAGTGCAAAATATTCCAGAAATGTTGGCAGAAATTTTTTGATTATCGAATGTTGACTATAAAAGCTCTCGTGTGATACCGGCTTTAGTAATTTATGTCAGGTTAACTTCAATACCCTTAACCCCTTCTGTTCCAGCGACGTCTTTTTCATTATATTTTTGGCTGCTGCTAATCGATTGTATTCAGTTTAGGAAGGATCTCTAGCCATTATAAGGCTTCGAACTATCTCAATCAACCCATTTTAATACCACAGATCCTTCCTAAACTGCATACAATTGTCTAAATATAGCTAGCACATAGGATAACTCAAATATAGCTAGCACATAGGATAACTGAAATATAGCTAGACCATAGGATAACTGAAATATAGCTAGAACATAGGATAACTGAAATATAGCTAGAACATAGGATAACTGAAATATAGCTAGACCATAGGATAACTGAAATATAGCTAGAACATAGGATAACTGAAATATAGCTAGCACATAGGATAACTCAAATCGCCGGTACAGTAGGGGTTAAAGGGGAGGGTTTTTTCTGGACCACCTTTTTCTTCATGTTTAGCCCCATTAGTTTGGCAATTTTAAGACCTTTTGTGTCATTTAGGTGTTGATATTATTCTGGCGAGCGCTAGCGAGCCTGCAATTTAGGAAGAACCGGCCTTCGAATTTGGGTCTTGGGGTATTTATTAAAGCTTGATGGAGGTCTTAGGAAGAAACTGAAAATATTGAACAGATTAAAAAGTGAATGAACCAATTGATATTATTACACATAAATATCCCTTTAATTGCTATTTTGACGCTTATCCAGTTTGTCAATACTTGCCTTATTATCCACCCTTGCCCTTGAACCATATCGGGTACCCAGCACGGAGAACTAGGCCAGCTGCAGTCACTCCCTCATTGCGGTGACGTCTTTGTGCATATCTTTTTTGGCTGTCACTAGGCGATTTGATTCAGGTTAGAAAGGACCTGTTGGAGTCTAAATTTAATGGGGATAATTTAAGCATATTTACTCCAAGAAGTCTTATACGAAGACGAAGACGAAGACGATCGTCTACTTGGAGCATGAATAATTTGAAAATTATACCATACTCCTAGATATCTTTAGTTCAACTTAACCGTATTTGGTCTTTTTTTTTACTTACATACTGTAACTTAAAAAATATTGGCCTTAAGCTGGGATATGTTTCTATACATTTTTTTACAAATTTAGCTTGAAGAGGGTCAAGGTGGGCATTTTATTCGGTTGAAGGAAGTCTGGGAAAGCGTTTTTGTTAGCATAGGGGACAAACTAGAATACATTGCTCTAAAGTAGCAAATAAACAAGAAAAATCCTCAATAATAATTAAGCAATATATCCAATATATCCAATATATCCTAATAACCCACAAGCCCTCGGACCAGATAGTGTTAACTTTCAGTGCATCTATTCTGTTCAGCTCTCTTACCCAATAGTAAACAATTTTTTATATTACTTGGAAAAACACTAGTTAAAGACAGTTGAGCTGTTTATAGTCTTGTTATACATACACAAAATTCCATAGAGCATTATTTTGAACTAATTATATAATAACCCTTTCAAAATTATGACACATTTTGACTGTTTATTCTGGCTATCATTATACGATTTTATACAGCCTAGGAAGGATTTGTGGGCATTAAAAGGGCAAAGACTATTTAAAGGTAATAGATATTTATATTTGACGAATTGACAGAGTAGTTGCAGATCGTAATACTAGTCAGCCAATCAGTAAATATTTGTGTCTCCTAAGGTAACTTCTTCAAGCCAGTAACGTATAGTTTATCGTGATTCAGCTACCACCAAGCGATTTTCATTAGACATGGCCACAAACATACTCTAACACAAACAACCACCAACACACTCTAACACAAACACTCACCCTAACACAATCAACCACGCACACACTTTTACACATACACTCACACTAACACAAACACAAAGACACAAACAACCACTCACACACTTGAACAAAAAACACACACTAATGCAAATAACCATCTACACACTCTAACACAAACAACCACTCTCACACTCTAACACAAACACACTGACACAAACAATGCAAACACACTGACACAAACAGCCACTCACACACTCTAACACAAACACACTGACAGAAACAGCCACTCACACACTCTAACACAAACACCCTAACGCAAACAGCCAATCATACACTCTAACGCAAACACACTGACACACAAAGCCACCCACACACGCTAACACAAACACACACACACACTATCGCAAACAGCCAATCATACACTCTAACACAAACACACTAACACAAACACACACGTCAAGTCGCTAGCCAAAACAGACCAGACATGCAATTACATAAACGTACACCTTGCCAATACACTCGCAACATTTCCGGTAATAATATAAACAAAAGCAAAAATACTCCACCAGGCTTGCGGCAAAACACGGCAACTTCTCTGATATCCAGAATTTGGTGCGGTACTGCCAGGCGAAATATTATGCATACAAACCTTGATGCATATATACACAGTCGCCCTTAAAAGTTCATGCCATACCCTAACTCCACAAACTCGACTGCAGGTGCCTCTCTAGATGTAAGAGTAAGCTCCTCGATGAAATTATGTGCAGGTTTTCTTCGTGAGAGGTAAGGATGGTTATGTTTTCCTATTTACTGGATATATATAACCGTACTTGAGATTATTGATGTAGAACACAACTTCTGTGCGTGCCTGTAGAAAGGGGTGTTGGGGGGAGGGAAGAGAAAGTGTGTGGGTGGGGGGGAAGTTGGTGGGCCACATCTGAATTTCAAAGTGCTTCTTACGTCTTCACCAAACTGGCTTAGGAAGGACTCGTACTAGATGCTCTCCTCCGGCAATATGCAATCGGCACATGGAATATTATATTATATATTATATATATATATATAATATATATATATATATATATATATATATATATATATATATATATATACCGGTATATATATATATATATATATATATATATATATATATATATGTATATATATATATATATACATATATATATATATATATATATATATATACTGTATATATATATATTTATATATACCGAATATAATATTATATACATATAATTATATATATATATATATATATATATATATATATATATATATGCTTCACATGTCTTACTCCCCAGACTGGAACGAGACCTCACGGGCTTCACCGTGTTGAGCGGTGGAATGTATAGGCTCTCAGCCTATGCCCGAGAGGGAGTAGTTGGAATATAGAAAAAAACAAAAAAAACATGCAATGTTCACAATGTGGAGAGATTGTAGACAATATGGTGGAGAAGAGTAGAGATTACATGCCTTTGACTGCACCCTTTCAGAGGCATTTTTCATATGCGAACAATACCTGATACGCTTACAACAGTGTCCCAGTACGGAGAAAGAGGTTGTACGGGGATAAGGCGGTAACAGACGATTGAGCAAACCTAACTAACATCTGGGAAACTTTTTAATCAACAATGCTAATATGATCTTTCAAAGATACACACACACACACACACACACACACACACACACTTGTGTTTCGATAACCACTAATGTTTCACTGCATGCACGCGCATATCAGTATATGTTATGGCTCTAGCCATCTCTCTCTCTCTCTCTCTCTCTATGTGTGTAGGAATAGTGGTTTGGCAGGAGAGTCACGGGGACCGCACTTTCTACCAATTAATATCTTTCGCAACTAACGCAGCGCATTACAGGTTGCCAGGGTAGCTCATGAAAAAGATATATCCACTGATATTTTAACAATCAATCATGTTATAACTTATACCTATTGGCTTCTGGAAGAGAAAAACATGCGTAGGAACTATTTAAGATATACTGAAATTTAGCAACCACGCTAGGCCTGAAGAGACCATAATTATATCACAATTCCACGTGGCATCTGTATGTGTGTGAGTGTGTGTGGGGGGGGGGGAGGGTTAAATGCCGATATAACTATGTTAACGTTAAATATCTCATGATTAAGTCTATGCAAGGGTAACTATATATTATGTGCAGTAAAATGTATAAGTTAGATAAGAGACTGTCACCCTATATAATCATTAATAACTATATGCGTAACCATAAACCGAGTGCACTGTGAGGAATACTGGAGAATTCGCCCTGAAACGAGTTCGCCCCGCTTTGAGAAGTAGCCCCGCCCCGAATTCGCCCGTTAATGTCCCCCCTCCACCCTAAAGGGGTACTGAAGAATTCCCCCTCTATTCATCTATCTAACCAAACCAAACCTAACCTAACCTAACCTAACCTAAAATAACCTAACCCTAACCTAACCTAACCCTAACCTAACCTAACCTAACACATTAGTACAAATGAGTAATGGCCTCAATTCCTTCTCTGCATCAGTTTTTACTACAGAAGACCTCAGAGGTTGGGGGAGGGATGGAAATAAGTGGTAAGCTCCATGAGTGGTGGTGGTGGTTGGGGGGGGGGGGGGGAGGGGGGGCGTATAAACAGGGCGAACTCGTTGCCCAAGAGTGGGGCGACTTGGTTTCGGGGCGAATTCTCCTGTAACCACTGTGAGTGATGGCAGATAATATCTGTAGGACGGTGACTCCGAGGACCATTAGTTTGTAAATTCCTGTTGGGTATTGTTAATGTGTCCATTATGTGGGCTGCTGGAACACTATACTCAGTTTCAGCGACGCGGAGGTGAGATGTCAATAAATCTAGCTGATTAGCTCATGCGATAGTGTACAATGTCTCGTCCTTTAGTAATAATTAATTCTTAAAGGTTTAAATAATCACGGTCGCACAAGTCAATCAGCTGGAACTATTGACATCTACCTGGTCGCTGAAACAGTATAGTCATTAGTATATAACAGACAACACCTGGTCATGCTAATGCTACCACAGAAAGTGTAACAGGTAGTCAGACAGTAATAGCCAACCCTTCATTCCCGTTAAATAGATGGGGAGGATTAGCAAGGGACATTAGAAAGGGAACAATGATGACTGGGAGAAAATGAATACAATAAACACTTTCCAAAACAAGTTACTTAACATTCGGAACAACATTCACCAGGCCTCAATATTATTGACTTCACCTCAGATGATATACACTTCCACAACAAAGTCTCTTCACAACATCGGGGATGATGACCTTCCAGGTTTGTCAATTAAAATGTTACAAATACCTTCACATGTTCTTCCTAACAAAATTCCTGTAACAACAATCGCATAATTATAATATCCGTGTTAATAGTTCATACATCGACCATGAACCCCTTATTGTTTTGGCTACAATCATACATTTTATTGAGACTAGTGCTTGATAATTTCATTCAGCACTGGAGCCACGGCGATCGAGTGACAAGCATGCTCACGTGTGAATCTGCTTGACATGGGTTCGATCCCAGCCAAGGCTGACATATTTAGTGGGTGTGAAATTCAGGTGTCTGAAGCAACTGCCATCAGCCCCTTCTCTGTATCCTCCTACTTTCTTTATCCTAGTTTCAAAGCCAAAGGCAGATGTTGTGCATACGTGCACAACAAACTCATTTGCTCTCGTATTTCCGAGTTTGGCTCCTCTGAATTCTCCACTTTTTGGCTCAAACTTTCCTGTCATTCTCATATTAAATATTTATGTGATATCTGTCTTTCCCCTAACTCTACCGACTTTCCCAAATTGTTTGAATATCTAAGCTCTAAAGTGGAATACATTCTAGCCATTTCTCCTTTTTCTGAGTCGCCATTTTAGGAGATTTCAACATTCATCACCACCAATGGCTCTCCTCTAATTCTACTGACCAACTTGGTGAACAAGCCTACGTCTTTTCTATCCTAAATGACCTAGAGCAGTTGGTTCAGCAACCTACCCGTATCCCGGATCCTTTCGGAAATTGGCCCAACATTCTTGAATTGTTTCTAACTTCTAACCCTTCTTCTTATACTGTCGATCTTTTCTCTCCTTTGGGCTCCTCCGACCATAAACTTATCTCTGTCATCTGTCCTATCTCTCCAGTACGGCCACCTGACCCTCTTAGCAGGAACTCCAGCGTCGCTTCATGACCTCCTCCGGACTTAACTTCACCTTTGCAAAATCAAACAATGGACAACTCCCCTTCCTCGACATCCTCGTAGCTCTGAACGACCATGGGTTCAAAACCACCGTCTACACTAAACCAACTAACACAGGACAATGCCTCAACGGCGATAGTGAATGCCCCCGCCGTTATCTTCTATCCTCCATCTCCGCTTATGTAAGGAGAGCCCTCACGCACTGCTCTACCTGGGCCGACACCCACCAGGAACTAGAAAGACTATCCCAAGTTTTAGTGAATAACGGATACTCCAACTCCGACATCTTCAGCACCATCAACCACCATCTTGAAAAATGGTACACCCTAAGCCCTCCCAACATTGACCCCCCCTATGAAATTAAGGTCTTCTACCGCAATTTTATGTCCTCTGAACACAAAAATGACGAGGCCGTCTTAAAAGAAATAATCTCCAAGCATGTCCACCCAACCAACCCGGAAAACAAAATCAAATTAATAATTTATTACAAATCCCCCAAGACCTCCAACCTCGTTCTCCGCAACAAACCAGCTTCCACCAAGATAAAGAGCCCAATGACCGACGATCACGTCATTTACCAACATACCTGTAATTATGAGGACTGTGGACCTCATTCCTATATTGGCATGACGCAGACTCGTCTTTCACGTCGGTTAACTCTTCACCTTCAGGCTGGAGCCATCAAAGACCACTATCTCACCCCTAACCACCCCCACCTCACACGCAACGAGTTAGGGAAACACACCACCATACTCGATAAAGAAAGTGACCCAAGGAGATTACCTATACTCGAAGCGTTATATATCCAAGCCTTACATCCTAACATCAACAACCAAACTCTGGACCTTCAGATCCTTCCTTCTGCCAAAAGGCACTATCCTACAGGACCTAACGCCCCCCCTCGCCCCCCGGTGCCCTTGGCGCAGCCCCCCGAGCTACCTCCTTCAGCTTCGTCTTCTGCCGGCGCCACACGTACTACGCAACTTAGGCCATGCCCCTCGACACGCAGCCAATCAGCTTCGACCCCGCCAACCGACCACCACCTTCCCGCATCCAGTGCGCCTGTGTGACGCGGATCTCTCAGTAACACTCCTAGAATACCCCTCCACCAATAGCAGACTTTTGCCCCCTGATTTTCGCCTCCTCTGATCCTCCACCCTCTATATATACCCTTCCTGTTTACCTTTTATATCATTCTATCCTTACTTGATAATGCTGGTTGTCCAGTGAAACGCGTCGTATATCCTGTATCATCATGTACATTAACACCTTACGAGCGGCCTAGGCGGTAATTTCTATGTACCGCCCAGCGTTTTTTTTTTACCCTAAATAGGTTTGTTTCCGTGCTCTTTTTCATGCATAAACAAGACCCAGAGCATAAAACAAGTATCTATCCCTGAAAGGGCGTAAACAGAGCTTTCCAATGACACCCGAACCATCCTTCTACGACCACTGGTTCTCTTGCAACGATTGTGCAACACGAGTGCAAAAACCCTAAAATAAGGTAATTTCCTTACATAATTCCCTGTGTAGCGAGTGAGAGAGGGTGGAGGAGGGTGGAATATATCTCAGTAGACCCACGGCGGTGGTGGGGAGCGGTCATGAGGTAACTACGCTTGTCTCACTGCTCTGCTCTCTCTCAGAGCACATTACGTGGGTCAAAATTGCACTCGACAATAGCCGTGACCCGCCACATAGGCCACATTTATTTCACTCGACTATAGCCGGGTGCTGCCAGTTATGGGTTAATGTAACCCTGTACCACCATGAATTTTGCTAATCTCATTCATCTACTTCCTGCCACCCAGCGAAAACTCATCAGAGACCTGGAAACTTTGAATAATAAAATTTCCAATGCAGAAATTGCCATTTCTTTCAACCTCGTATGTATTAAAGAAAATATATATATAATATATATATATATATATATATATATATATATATATATATATATATACCGTATATATATATATATATATATATATATATATATATATATATATATATATATATATATATATATATATATATATATAGTTTTATAGTTATATTGTTATATACAGTATATACAGTATAAATATAGATTTTTTCTTACATTAAGTGCCTTGATTTTGGTTCACTGACACGCTTGTAACTTTGGGGCAGACTCTTGTTGCAGGTAGCTTAGCCTTTTGTCTCCTTCATACACGTATATAAAAATATAGAGATATAGATATACTGTATACTGGTATTTTTTTTTTTTCTATGTGATTGAGGGAGGCAAAAGGCAGAACTGCCTATAGCGAGTGCCTCCCCCATAGTTGAAAGAGTGACAGGGCCAAAATCAAGGGACGTTCGAGCCAAAATGCCTGAACACACTGAGTTTGAAGCAATTTAAGTCATAGGAAGAGGGAAAGACTGATTCTGGGAGAGAGTTCCAGAGCTCAGCTGTTGAGTAGAAGAAAGTTTGAGAGTAACGTTTCACTCTTGGGTTGGAGAGTTGCACAGAGTAGGGGTGGGATTGAGTTGCAAGACGGGTACCACGTGCCCTACGTAAAGGAGGTGGTATACACTGGGAAAGCTCTGAGGAACACTGATCATTATAGTAGCGATAGAATAGCGAGAGAGATGCAACATTGCGGTATACTGTATATGCATGTACACACAAGTCTATTGTTACCCCGTCAACTGCCTGGAGGCTTGTATTTGTAATTATTGATCTCTAAAACAATATGTGAACACAAAATTACTAATTAATAGATAAATAAATACACCAATAAATACAGTATAATGACACACATTAACCCATCAGTGACGATGTTTTCCATTCCACCAAATTCATAACAAAATGCTAACATTACTCTACAATGAACATATCACCAAACAGTTTAATTCAGATTAGGAAAGAACTCCAGGAATAATCAAGAACATAATATTGCGAATTCAAAATATTTATCATATATAATAATTAAATAATAAATGTGTGTGTGTGTGTGTGTTAGCTGTCATCCAACACAGAAATGTTACACCTAATACAAAATTGTAAATTTTCCAATAGAAACACACACACGCACACAATCTCTCTCCCTTAATCCAGGAGCTGCGGGAAGACTCTTAAGAGTTTCCCCGGGCGACTGCGGGAAGACTCTTAAGATCCTGGGCCTAAAAAAATCCATTTAAAACACCCCAAAAAAACTTAAACCTTTTTTTTGTTTAGCCCCTGGGCCATGCCAAATATCACTCCTCCACATCCCCTCCTTCCCCACTTCCCCCCCTCCCTCCTTCAATTATCACCTATTTTCCCTGTTATTCCCTTATTCTGTGGTCTATTTTCGTGCTAACATTAGCGAGTTGCTAGCAGGGCGTTGTCATCAGTGTTACCAAGCGTAATTAGGGGAGAAGTCAGGAAGATAATTGAGAGGTACCTCCAGTGTCTCTCAAAGCTTCGTGAGTGGAAGGTTGGCTCACACTCACTCACACACACACTCGCTTTCATTTCACGATTTTGACCAGCCAAACACTGTTTCCACTTGTTTTATTGTTGTAACTGGTTAATATCTTCATATTAATGGTAAACTAGGCGCATATGAATAAGTATTAACGATATTTATGGTAAAATAACGATGTTAGTGATGGGAACAGCTCAAATACGTGCGCACAGGCGTGTGGTGGCTCATACCCCCCATGCACAGCCGAGAGGTTAACACTATGGCAATGGACCCGACAATTTTTTTTCGCTAAAATGACCTGCACGAAAACTATTTTATTATTTAAACGTTCTATTCGAGTGAATTTAATTCCAATTAAAGGCCCCTGGTTATAGGAAATGATGTAAACACCATTAAATGAATATAGAGGCTGACTTTAGGGTATATGCAAAGAAGACAATTGGGGGTTCCTGGTTCTCCTTTATGCCCGGGCGAGAGAGAGCAAGTAGGTTGCAGTGTGGTAACCCAGTGAGCTCCGAGGGGTGAGTGACCCCAGCAACCCGCGGGCGGCAGCCTTTATAGTCACGCCTCCCGCTCTCCCGCGCTATGATTGGCTGGCTGGCACGCAGTGACACGCTCGCTCTGAATTCTTGCTTTCTTCTCTGCAAAATATGTCCCAGGGAGCTGATTATAAACTTCTTTTGGCGACTTACGGGAGTACAGGGCTGGCACCGAGGTATTAGTTAGTTGATAATCAGAAGGAACTCCTCGGGAAGAGAAAGAGAGTGACTTTTGAGGTGGAGTAAGAAGTCCAGCTTCGCGCTCCGATAATGGAGGCCGCTGATTGGCTGGTGGGCAGGGTGTGGCAACGTGAGCTATCAAACTCAGCTGGCTGTGCAAGCAAGTAAAAGGGAGCGCAGTGATTGGCGGAGGGCTTATCTACTTTAATCACTACTACTATCACCATCATCACTACGGCTCGCTTGGTGTAGTGACTAGCGTCTCGGACTTCCACCCAGAAGGCCCGGGTTCGCGCCCACGCTCGGCGCATTAAAGATTTTTCACAAGCACTGAGTCATTACCATCCCTCATGAGCAAAGGGATCGGGTAGTAGTACAGGACCCCAATGGAAATACGCCTAATCGGCCTTATTGAGCTATCCTTAGCTAGCTTAGCATGCGCTAGCTTTAAGAACTATTATTATTATTATTATTATAGGGTTTTTTTCCAGCTGAGAGTAAATTGTCATGTTTATATCTTTGTTACTCAGCTATAAGTAGATTTTGTAGCGAAATATGATGTTAATTATGAAAACTTGTCATTAATACGACACACAGCCATAGTAGTTTCAAATATTTCCATTAAGAATCGATAAATCAGCTACGAAGGGATTCAATTTGCCATCAGCTGGGGAAAAAATGAGTGTAATATCACCATCATCACTACCACTATCACCATCATCACTGCTATTACCATCATCACTGTTGCTTTTACCATCATCACTATACTACTATCATTACTATCACTACTACTATCACCATCATCAACACTACTATCATCCTCATCCCTACTATTTTGCACAATCATCACTACTATTATCACCATCATCACTACCACTATCACTATCATCGCTACTACTATCACCATCATCTCTACTTCTGTCATCATCACTACTAGTATCCGTACTACTATCACCATTACCACTGTCACTGCCATAATCACCACCACCATCACTACTACTATCACCATCATCTCTACTTCTGTCATCATCATCACAACTAGTATCCCTACTACTATCCAAACTACCACAATCGTCACCACTATCACTGCCATAATCACCACCACCATCACCACTATTTTAAAATTATCATACAGTCGGCCTAATAAGTGATGTCTCGGCACCAAGTATGCTTTGATGAATAATTGGTCTCAGCAATATTTACAAATGATTCTTTCTTATTGAGCGAGATATACTACACTTACCCACCCTATTTAACATCTGGCAGACATTATTACAGCACAGAGCGAGCCAAACGTAAAGACAACTGAGACATGACTTATTAACCCCTCGAAGCTCTGACGCGTTTTAGCAGTTTATTTTGGCTATCATTAGACGATTTTACGCAGCTTAGGAAGAATCTGTTGGTATTAAAAGGGTAAATACTATCTCGATCAACCATTTGACTTCCATATACTGTTACTAGTCTGAATAAAATCATCTAATAGTAGCCAGAAAACAGAACAGAAACGCGTATTGGAGCTTGAAAGGGTTAACATCTGGCAGACATTATTACAGCACAGAGCGAGCCAAAGGTAAAGACAAATGAGACATGACTTATTAGCGCCACCGTCCACCACCACAATCCCAACTATACCCTGCTCCTCGTAAGTAGGCCAGAACTCTTCAACATTAAGGGGAGGCTGGCCGTTTGCTTGGTTTATTAAATCATGTATTCATATATTGCTTTAGTTTCCTCCCTAGACCTCCATTAAGCTTAGAAAAACACCCCCTAGACCCCTCTTTAAGATAAATTTGTACATTTTTCGGTAGAAAAATGTCCCGGCCGAAGGCCGACTCCACCTAAAATTGCAGGCTCGCTATCGCTCGCCAGGAAATAATAGACACCTAAATGGAACGAAAGGTCTTAAAATGTACAACGAAATGGGGCGAAAGGTGTTAAAATCTCCAAACTAATGGGCCGAAAGTCTTATAATTTCAAAACTAGTGGGGCTAAACATTAGGGAGAAGGGGGTCCAGAAAAACGGTCTGCCTCCCCTTAACCTCTATAACTCACACACGAATAGAGTAATCCAGCTAATATTATCTTCCATTTGGGAAGAGTCAGCCAGGGCATAGGTGTGGAAATTTACAGCTCATTTGTTCTAGCCCTTTTTTAGTTTCAGAGGTTATGGATCATGATTGTTTCCCTAGCTATTTGGAACATAGTATAGTACCCTAATCACCACCCCCAGGTCAGGTCAGGTGAAAGTATTGAGGGATAAACATTTGCAACGGCACCTCGTAGCTACTTTCTATCTATCTATATACTCAGGCCCAATCCCCACGTTTCCGATTTTTTGTTCTATTTTTCCTATTTTCTGAAGTGTTGAGAGAGAAAGCTGGTGGAGTGGCTTTGTTGTGTGTGTTACAAAAAACAAATTAACTCGACGACGTATACTTTAGTCTGTATACGTCGTCAAGTTGTCCCCCGACTGGGTGCAAGCATGTGGAACACGCTAGGGTGTACGGTCGCACTAATAAGTCATGTCCCAGCTGTCATTACGTTTGGCTTGCTCTGTGCTATATTAATGTCTGTCTGATGTTGAATAGAGCGGGTTAGTGTAGGAACCTGTTTGTATATCTCACTCAAAAAGCCGAAATCATGTGTAAATATTGCTGATACCAATTATTGATCAAAACATAATTGGTGCTAAGACATCACTTATTAGCGCGACTGTACTACCACCATAGATATCTAATGCCTTGACATTCATGCCTATTCACGATTCTATTTCGATCAAAATTCGATGTATAATTTCTTAGTGGTAGTTAATTAACTAACCTAACTAACCTAACCAGCCTAACACCTAACTTAACCCTATGCAATAAAATTAAGTAAAAATAAATCGAAACAGATATGCGAATTATTAACCCCTTCTGTACCGCGACGTCTATTTAACTTTATTCTGGCTACTTGTATAGACCATTTTATTCAGCTTTAAAAGGGCCTCCAGCATTTATTAGGCCTCGGACCATTTCACTTTACCTTTTTACTACCACAGACCCTTCTTAAAAACTGCACAGAATTTTTACTACCACAGACCCTTCTTAAAAACTGCACAGAATTTTTACTACCACAGACCCTTCTTAAAAACTGCACAGAATTGTCTAAATATAGCTAGAATATAATTGAAAATACGTCGCCGGTACAGAAGGAGTTAAGGGCGAATGTATAGGCCCTAGCGGCTACGGCTATCGGCTCTCGTTCGTCTGTATCACGGACTCTCAACATTCCACTTTACTCTCACACATGCCTCGTATATTTACTATAATCGTTTAAGGCGAGATGGTTCACTTTTTGGACGATTTTTGCATGTAGCCTATTCATTATTTTTCTAGTTTCCTATCTAGACCTCCATCAAATGTTAAAAAACAGCCATTAGATCCCCCTTCTAGATTAATTTGTAAATATTTTTTGGTTGAAAAATGTCCCGGCCGAAGGGTGGTTCTTCCAACATTACAGGCTCACTATCGTTAGCCAGGGAAAACATCGACACCTAAATAGCACGAAAGGTCTAAATATTACCAAGAAATGGGGCAAAACTAAACCTCGACTTGACACACGCGAGAGAAGTTCACCAGACCAGCCCATCTTAACCCTAAATGCGACGGCGGCCGCAAATGTCCGCCTTGGCAGGGATCGAACTCTTCTTCTTTCGGCTGTTCCTTAAGGGTCACCACCTCCACCATCACTACTACTCCCATAGCCTAATCACTATAATGTTGACTAATGTGATGTGTGTGTAGGCCTACAGATCCTCACTACTCCAACACACCATTATCA
Organism: Paralithodes platypus; assembly: GCA_032716605.1. Taxonomy (NCBI): domain Eukaryota; kingdom Metazoa; phylum Arthropoda; class Malacostraca; order Decapoda; family Lithodidae; genus Paralithodes; species Paralithodes platypus. The sequence continues at coordinate 52,105,653 of CM064572.1, forward strand.
TCACTACAGATCAGCACCACCATCTAAATTAGTACCACAATCACCACCACCATCATTACTACTGCCATAATAACCCTCATTATCACTATTTAATTTAATTTAATTTCATCTGACGGTAAATTGAATCTCTCAGCAGCTAATTTATCGATACTTATTGAAACAAAATATATAACCACTATACTGTATCTCTGCATCATATTAAGACCATGTTTATATAATTATAGCCATATTTCACTACAAACTTCAAATTAACTGAACAATCTTGATGGGAACTTTGCAATTTACCGTCAGTTGAAAAGAAACAGGGTATAATGTGATATATACAGATCATCACTACACAGACAAATACACCATCATCATCACTATGATGCGTGTGTGTGCCCCTACGGCGCACACACACGCAGATCACCACCACCATTATCACCACCATCACCACCTACATCACTACTACTACTTCTATAGTCACTATCATGTCCACTACTGTGATGTTCGTACCCCTCCCTCCCCACACACACACACACACACGCAGATCACCACCACCATTATCACCACCATCACCACCTACATCACTACTACTACTTCTATAGTCACTATCATGTTCACTACTGTGATGTTCGTACCCCTCCCTCCCCACACACACGCACACACACGCAGATCACCACCACCATTACCACCACCATCACCACCTACATCACTACTACTACTTCTACAGTATAGTCACTAGCATGTCCACTACTGTGATGTTCGTACCCCTCCCTCCCCACACACACGCACACGCAGATCACCACCACCATTATCACCACCATCACCACCTACATCACTACTACTACTTCTATAGTCACTATCATGTTCACTACTGTGATGTTCGTACCCCTCCCTCCCCACACACACGCACACACACGCAGATCACCACCACCATTACCACCACCATCACCACCTACATCACTACTACTACTTCTACAGTATAGTCACTAGCATGTCCACTACTGTGATGTTCGTACCCCTCCCTCCCCACACACACGCACACGCAGATCACCACCACCATTATCACCACCATCACTACCTACATCACTACTACTACTTCTATAGTCACTATCATGTCCACTACTGTGATGTTCGTACCCCTCCCTCCCCACACACACGCACACGCAGATCACCACCACCATTATCACCACCATCACCACCTACATCACTACTACTACTTCTATAGTCACTAGCATGTTCACTACTGTGATGTTCGTACACTTCCCTCCCCACACACACACACAAAGAACCTCACTACACAGACATATTAATTCAAATTCTTGTATATTCCACGTTAGCTACAAATAATTATCAATATAGTAAAACATACTGTATATTTACAATTAATTTTCTTGAGTCATCTATCAATGACACTACTGTAAAAATGAACATAGAAATATACAGAATCAAGTGTGTGAAAGGGGCTGACGGCGTTTTGAACCCGCCCACTTAACTGAAAATAAAAACCAAAAAAATAGGCCTTGAAAAATTATGGATCCCTTGGCGGTTGTTCAAGACTCGCAAAAAGGTTTACATCCCAATCTACGGCTGGGAGCTGGTCCACGAAAGTACCGGCGGTATGGCATTATACTACCGACCCAAAAGAAATATTTACTTCCATATTCCGCCGCCACGCACTAAGGTGTTGCAGTGTATGCGGAGTATAAATACCCCAAAGTGGGTTGTATTTAAATTAAAAATTGGAAATAAAACCTACAGAAGAGAAAAATATTTAATTGACAAAAATAAACGCTCTGAGGTAGCACAAGACAGCTTAGTTGAGTTTAAGTTGAATTCACAATTAGAAATATATACCACTCAAGCAGACACTAAGAAATCACTAAACAGTTCCGTTGAAACTAATGATACTTCCACCAATGTGAGTGATGGACTGTTGAACAAAGAGATTGATAGCATGGAGACTCCCACCCATGTCATTAGTGTGAATGATGGATTATAGAATAAGGAGGTTGTGAGCATGGCGACTCCTAAACATGCCATCAATTTGAGTGATGGAGTGGAGAATAAGGAGATTGATAGCATGGCAACTCCTAAACATTCAATCAGCGTGAGTGGTGGACTGTTGAACAAAGAGATTGATAGCATGGCAACTCCTAAACATTCAATCAGCGTGAGTAGTGGACTGTTGAATAAGGAGATTGATAGCATGGCAACTCCTAAACATTCAATCAGCGTGAGTGGTGGACTGTTGAATAAGGAGATTGATAGCATGGCGACTCCCACCCATGTCATTAGTGTGAATGATGGATTATAGAATAAGGAGGTTGTGAGCATGGCGACTCCTAAACATGCCATCAATTTGAGTGATGGAGTGGAGAATAAGGAGATTGATAGCATGGCAACTCCTAAACATTCAATCAGCATGAGTGGTGGACTGTTGAATAAGGAGATTGATAGCATGGCAACTGCTAAACATTCAATCAGCGTGAGTAGTGGACTGTTGAATAAGGAGATTGATAGCATGGCAACTCCTAAACATTCAATCAGCGTGAGTGGTGGACTGTTGAATAAGGAGATTGATAGCATGGCGACTCCCACCCATGTCATTAGTGTGAATGATGGATTTATAGAATAAGGAGGTTGTGAGCATGGCGACTCCTAAACATGCCATCAATTTGAGTGATGGAGTGGAGAATAAGACAGTTGTGAATGTGGAAAATCCTGCGCATTCCATCTGTGTGAGTGATGTAGTGGTGAACGAGGAGGAATTAAAAAAGGGTCTCCTTGGTATAATGGTTGAAGCAGACGACCTCCAAACATTACAAAAAGTGTTTTCCACCGCCCCTTCTCACGCAACACTCCTGGTTTACCGAAAAGTTTGGGACAGACCACTTATCCTGTGCAAAACATCCAATGGTCCAAAAGAAATTAGTAGTCTTTATATGAATCATAAATTCATACAAATGAATCCTAACTCGATACATAAAGATGAAGCATAATATAAGATAAGGATGCAGCCATCTATCGAAATGAGGACCGTGTCAAAGTATCGAACACTTGCAGGAGATGTTCGACTAACTGACAATAACCAGCTAAAGATTTTCACAAATTCAACAATTTCATGGGATTTGAAAGAGGCCATACAGAGACTGGGAGTTGAGGGAATAGACGTTACCAATCACCCACTTCCCCCTGTTTCACCACCAGTGGAACCCTCAATAGAAGTTAAAGCGGCCCCTCCATCTGACGCGTTCACGGACTTATTTATATGGTTGTTAACTAGTTGAGCAGAATGTACGAAACTCTGATCCGTACGGTCGCCCTGAAGGAGCCCACCTCGTTTTTTTTCTATATCTCTCCCTCTCTCTTTGGCTTGTATCCATTCGGCCCCATTCAGCCTACTGTTTTTGTTATGCCCTGTTTTTCTACAGGATTAACTTGGGTAATGTGAGTTCTAAATGACTGGGTATATAAGGCTGCATGCACAATACAAGGTATGAGGAATAGAGAACACAAAGAAACACATGGTAACAAGATACACGATCCCGTTTATTGATATACCACTGCAGAATACTCGTGCAAGACAATATAATTAAAATGCCCCAGAACGAGAAGACCATCAATGTTACTTATAGAATCATATTCACTGTTAGATTTATTACTGGTAGCTCTGGCGCACAAGTAGTAGTTCACAGACTAGATTAGACACGCGTATTTTAGAGCGCGGGAATTCTAGTAACCTCAGGGGGTACTGATCTAAGTTTTATATTCTTGTCTCAGAAATACATAGAACGCAAATCAGTGGGCGAACATTCAGATATCACTAGGGTTTCAATTCTATGTAATAATATCTGGGTATATGGTTGATTACGAGAGTTAGTATCGCCTGTTAATTAATGGACACTGATACGCTTAGCACTTCCTAATTGAATGGTTATATGAATTATACTGGGGCAAAGAGATAGCCACTTCGTAGAAATATTAATAAGTGAATCTCTAAACAGCACTGTAACAATGTAGTACTGATAAAGGGAATCTTGGGTAGTATCTGATGGGTCTGGTCCTGGTTATCTTGCATCCATGATGTTGGGGGCTAACGACTGGTTCCGCAGCCGTCCAGGGTGTCCATATGTATGAAGTTCTCAAATACGTGGACAGGTCCTTCTATCCAAATCTGCCACGGAGTCTACCAGCTCTGGAACTTTACTCCTCAGTAACTAGCATGGATAGAGCTCAAGGTTGTTGTTGTTGTTGTTGTTCCCTAAGCTGCCTGGCCGAACAGCCCCGAGTCCCTGAGGAAGGCCATGGCCACGATCGGGCTTTCCCACAGAGCTCTCATTGAGTGTAGGTTGTGTTGTTGGCGTAAGTGGTTGTGTGAAATGCAGTCTTCTATGATGTGTTTAATGGTATGGGGTGCTGTGTTACATCCCGGGCAGGCGTCGACAACGGAGTCATCCAGTCTCTTCTGATAGCTCAGGAGAGCTGGATGGTGTCCGCATCTCAGCCTGGCCAGGTGGACTCTGTCCTCGCGAGGGAGGGAGGATTCGGAAGGATGGATTTCGGGAGGTCGTGCATGCAGCTGCGTGTTGTCTGTGAGTGAGTGGATGGATTGGCGAGAGATATGAGTATGGATGTGCTTCTGGAAGTTGGTTCGGGGTGGGCAGGGGGGGAGAGAGGACAATAACTGTGTGTGATACCGTGTGCTGGGTGTTGTTTTGATATTTCTTGGTGTCTGTGGGTGTGTTGCCATGTAGTTTAGTGGGTGGTCTTGGTTCGTGGAGGCTGCTGCCAGAAATTGAGTGCCTCTCATGTCCAGATGGTCTTTGACTTTGAGGATTTTGGTTTCTTGATGTAGATGATCTGTGGGTGCAGTAGCTGTGCAGCCTGTAATGATCTTCAGGGCTTTGTTTTGGATAGTCTGTAAGGTCTTATGATGTGTTTCAGCTAGGTTAGAAGCCCAGGCTGGGCTTGCGTATTCTATTACTGATCTTATGTATTGTTTATATACTGTGGTGGTAGTTTCTTTGTTGTGTCCAAATTTTGTGTGAGCAAGTGACCTGAGGGCGTTAAGTCTGGGTGTCAGTTTCTTTTTAATGTTTGTGGTGTGCTGTTTGAATGTCATATGAGTATCATATGTTACTCCTAGGATTTTGGGTGTGTGTGTATGTGTTAGGGGTGTGTTGTTTATGGTGAGTTGAGGGATGTATTCGTGTTCACCTGTCCAGCTTGTGAGCAGGGTTGCGGTGGAATTGGCTGGGGCTAGATTCAGTCTGTTTGTAGTGCACCAGCCATGTAGTGTGTTGAGATAGGGTTGAAGGAGATCTGTTGCTCTTCTTGGGTCATGGTGTGTGCATGTGAGTGTTATGTCATCTGCATAGGAGGCTAAGTTTATTTGGGGAGTATTGGGTGTAGTTATATCGTGCATGTACAGATTGAAGAGTGCGGGCGATAGGACGGATCCCTGTGGGACTCCGTTTGGAAAGTTTCTGATTTTAGATGACTGACCGGCAAAAGATACGTGTGCACATCTGCCTGCTAGGAAGTTGGCCAGCCACCTTTTTGTGTTATTGTGCATGTTTGTGTTGTAGATTTTGTTTGTTAGGTTGTGGCGGGGGATGGCATCGAAGGCTTTACTAATGTCGAGTGTGGCTAATAGTGATCTGTGTGGTGGTCTAGCTGAGTTGATGCCGTCAAAAGCTCTTTGTGTAAGGTCTGTGAGAAGAGTGTTTGTGGAGTGCAGTGGCCTAAAGCCATGTTGTGTTGGAGCTAGGGGTAGGTCGGGTGTAATTAGTTGTAATACTAGGCGTTCCATGACTTTGGAGGGGGAGCAAAGGAGTGTGATGGGGCGGTGCGAGGAGGGTAGCGTGGGGTCTTTGTTGGGTTTGGGGAATGTGATGATGATACCATGCTTCCAAATGTCTGGTATTGTGTTGTGTGAATAGCTGTAGTTTGATATGTTAGTGAGTGTTTGTATGCCTTGTGGTCCCAGGTGTCTGAGGTGTATGTTGCTTATGTTGTCTAGGCCACAGGCGGGTGAGTGCTTGAGATTGTTGATGATATGCTTTGTCTGGTGATTGGTGAAGGGTGTATAGTCAGGGTCTGTGGGGAATTGTCTCTTACGTCGGATGACACGTCGGTCGTCTTTGTGAGGTTTTAGGTGGCTGACATGTGAGGAGTGATTGATGAGAGTGTTTGCTTGTTGTTTACATGAAGGAGTAGAGTCTGTTGTTGTGATTGCAGCATGTGATTGTGTTGTGTTGCTGTTGGAAAGTGTGATGCTGTTTAGTGTTTTGTAGAGTTTTTTGGGGTTTGTTTTGTGATCAAGTGTTTGTAGGAAGTTATTCCAATTTAGTTTTTGTTGTTCTTGTATTTTGTTGTTAGTTTGGGTGTTGAGTGCTTGAATTTGTTGTGTGATGTCTTGTGTGTGGGGTGCTGGGGAGTGTTTCAGTGTGTCGCGTTGTCTGATGAGGTTTTGAATTTCTGGTGTGAAGTTGGGGTTGTTTCTTTTTCTGTTACCTCTTGGAATGTGTTTCTTGTCAGCGTTTTGGATAGTTTTATTGAGTATGTGTACAGCATTGTTGATGTTAGTGATGGGTGTACTGTTTAGAGTTGTGAAGTGTTGTTCTGTCTCATTTGTAAATGCTTCCCAGTTAGCTCTTTTATAATTGGTGTATGTGTGTTTGTGGCTAGCTGGGGTGAGTCTGGTTTTGGTGGTGATAATGATCGGGAGGTGGTCAGAGCCTAAGGTTCTGACCACCCTCCAGGATGTTGTGGGGGCGAGTTCTGGGGAGCAAAAGGTGATGTCTGGAGATGATGGGTTATAGAGGGCTTGGTGAGGAATATGGGTATGTTGATGGATGTCGTTAAGGATGATGAGGTTATCTGTTTGGTTTTGTAGTACCAGCCCTCTGTCTGTGTCGGGGTTGTCGACAAACCAGGCCGACGTCTTGGCGTTGAAGTCACCACCCAGGATGATGTGTGGGGTGTTTGTGATGTGTTGTAAGTGTGGTCTGTATTCATTTGGTACTGTAGGGGATGTTTGGGGAGGGATGTATGTGTTTATGATGGTTATGTTGGATTTGTTGCCAGTGCGTATTTTAATTGATTGTATTTCTGTTGTGTTATCATTTGGGGGGAGGAGGGATTTGGTTTGTACACTGGTTACTATGTATGATATTTCATTGTGTACCAGGGTGATGAGTCCACCGCCCCCGCCGACAGCCCGGTCTTGTCTGATGGTGGTGAAATTATGAAAACTGGTGTTTTTTGTGATGTGCGGAGTTTTGTTTCTTGTAAGATGGCAATGTGTATGTTGTGTTGTTTGATGAAGTGTGAGCGTTCGTGTTTCTTTGTGTTAATGCCATCTATGTTCAGTTGGAGAATGTTAATGTTATGTGCACGATGTATGTTGGGTGCTGCTGCACGAGGATGGGGTGGGGGTGAGGGAGGGGCTGGAGGTTGGGATGGGTGAGGTGGGGGTGGGGATTGGGGAGCAGGAGATGGGGGTTGGAATGGATTAGGATGGGGTGTGGTGTGTTGAGTTGAGGATGTGGATGGTATGGGAAAGTTAGGTGGGTTAGGGAGGAGAGGTGGACGGGTTTTAGGGGGGGGAGTGGATGATATGGGAAGGCTAGGTGGGTTGGGGAGGAGAGGTGGACGGGTTTTAGGCGAGGGATTTGACTGGGAGAGGGAGGGGCATGAGGAACAGGTCCAGGTGTTCGTGTAGTGTTTCTTGGAGGCAAGTGTTGTACAGGTGAAGTGGGTCCAGTTCCTGCATGAATTGCAGAGAACTGAACCCTTAGTGTGGCAACTCGAAGTGATGGGTTTTGAGCAAGTTGGACATATGTATGTGTACGTGGGTCCTGGGTTGCTCTCAATGTCTCCGGCTAGAAGAAGTCTTCGAGAAATGACAGCCGGAGAGTCATTTCTCGGTGTAGGAAAAACTGTGTGATGTGTGTGTGTGGTGTGAGAGGTGTGGAAATTCCCGGCGCGACCGAAGCCACTCCAAGGACCCGTGCCCCCAGGGGGGGGCAGGGGATAGTTGTGACGGTTTGGCTCCCGAAACTGCTCCCCGCGGCCGGCATCCGGTTGTCCTCCACTGGTCGATTGATCTTGTCTCCGGCCGCGGAGGGTCGGCAGTCATCCGCGGTTGGCAGCTCCGGGAGGTGGTCCCACGGTGTAGACGCCGCCACATCAGGACCGAGCTAGTACATACTTTAGGGGATACGGGAACGTTCCCTCTTTGAGCATTACTATTAGTTTGGGGCCCACCTCTGTTACCATTGCCCTGAGTCTCATTTGGAGTTGGGGAAGGTGAACTTGCAGCTGGAGGAAGACGGGGTGAAGTATTATAATGGGATTGTGACTGTCGGTCAGATTATATAAATGTGTGTTAAATGTGTTCGGTGTAAACACTTACGTTATGTTGGTTAGTGAGATATGTGATTGGGAATTAACGTTAACGCTACTATTTATGTACTTAACTATTTGATTGCGAATTAACGTTAACGCTACTATTTATGTACTTAACTATTTGATTGCGAATTAACGTTAACGCTACTATTATGTGTTTAACTATTTGATTGCGAATTAACGTGAACGCTACTATTATGTGTTTAACTATTTGATTGCGAATTAACGTTAACGCTACTATTTATGTACTTAACTATTTGATTGGGAATTAACGTTAACGCTATTATTATGTACTTAACTATTTTAGTTGATTAACTTGTGGACTAAAGCAACTCTTTAAGTAATTGGGTTATGATGAAAGTAATACTATTGTTTTATATTAATACTTACGAGTTCTTTCATTTTCTTTGAATTAAGCTTACATTGCTTAACGGTGCTTAGTACGGTGATGCTATTGTCTCGTATTAGTAATATCGCCTTAGACTAACATGGCTGTGTTAATATTACTTCTAGTGATTTCCTAAGCTGAAGAAAATTCTTTTGCTTCAAAATATTATATTTTGCTTTTCATATTATTTGAGTGAGACCTGAATCGAATCTATGAAACGATCCTGTAACTTTATTTACTCATAATCAAACCTCAATGTTACGTGGTTAAGAAATACATTTAACTAATTATTAAATATATATCTAACTTTTTATGTGACTTTGATATTACTCCTGATGATAATAATACTATAATACTATTAACGTAAGACAAGAACCAAGAAGAATTACATTAAATATAAATAAAAGGACATATAAGAAAACTATCTATTCATTTCAAAAAAGGGTAAGAGACAGAAATATTCTTACTTTAATATTTATCTTTCAAGACTTTTTATAAAATTAATAGTCCTTCTTTAGCTATAACTTATTCGGTTCATAACCATAGCCTACTAAGCTTCGGTTGAATAATAATTCTTTATAAATACTACATGACTTTAATTAGTTTCAGTATTTTTCATAATTAAAGAGTAACAGTCAATAAAGGTAACTAAGTCCTAAGATCCAAAAGGAAAGGAAGCAACAACAGGAAATTATTTTATTAGATTTTACTTTTGTTTTGCCTTCAGCTGACTGATACCTTAACATATATCTCTGTGCTATCTAGATTCATCAAAATTACCACTTGAGGATCAAGATACGTAACAGAAGAGTGGCGACCTTGCCAGGATTCGTTTCATACAGTTTCACTCAGTTTCATTAACGTTTCACTACTTAAAAATCAAATATTAATCATGCCTCAACTAATTAATGACGAAGATGCTAGAGTTTTCATAGAATCAGAACCCACAGCCCCTGATATTGACTGTCTGTCAAAATCCGAACTGAAAGTGCTTGCCTCACATCTCCAATTAACTGTCTCAAACATGTCTAAAGTAGAGGTGGCTCAGACCATAAAAACCCACCTGTTCCCTGTAGAAGGCGGGGAGGGTGACGGAGCAGTTGGTGGGATCCCTAGTAAACCTAGCCAACTTAATGTACAATTGCCACCTGGTTTGACCATTGATCAATTATTCGAACTAGAACAAGCCAGACTAACAATAGAACTAGCCAGAATAAAAGCAACGACCGAACAGGCCAACGCAAGTATAGAACTAGCCAGAATAAATGCCAGTGCAACGACCGAACAATGTGAATATCAATATCGTACGGCTCAACTAAATATCAATACAAATGCTCCCGAAATTGCTCCCCCTCTTGGATTAACTATGACTAGTGTCATTCCACCTTTCACTGAGGATAATGTGCAGGATTTCTTTGTGTTGTTTGAGGAAGTTGCTGGAGGTATGAAGTGGACAAGAGATCAATGGCCTTTTATGTTACAAACCGTTTTGACAGGGCAGGCTCGAGCCACGTATTTGTCAGAAGTAGCAGAAGTTAGGCAGGATTATGACAATCTCAAAGAAGCTATCCTAAAAACCTATCAATTGCAGCCTGAGGCTTACAGGCAATCTTTCCGTAAAAACCCGAAGAAAGTAGAAGAAACCCATAAGGTATTTGCCAGGACCATGACTAAAACTTTCAATCATTGGGTCAAGAGTAAGAAAGTCACAAGCTACAACGATCTGAAGGAGTTGGTCCTGTTAGAAAATTTCCTATGGAAAATTGATTCTTCTGTATCCTATCATTTAAAGGGGAAAAAGGTAGATTGTCTTGCCGACGCTGCTGACATGGCTGACACATACGTGCTCAACAACAAATTTCGTGGAAGGAAGCCCTACGATAATTCTAGCTCTAATTTTAAGTATCCCAATCACAAATCTGACAGACCCAGTCACAAGCCTATAACGTCTTCCCCAGCTAGCCAAAATAGAATTGTTCCCCCAACTAAAAATGCGACTCAGGGCAATGGTAACAGAGGTGGGCCCCAAACTAATAGTAATGCTCAAAGAGGGAACGTTCCCGTATCCCCTAAAGTATGTACTTTTTGTGGCAAGAGAGGCCACCTAGCTTATCAGTGCTGGGCCAAGGAGAGAACCGAGAGATCGGGGCAGACAGTTGCCGCCGTATCTCAAACTCCATATGTGCCTGTAATGCAGGACTCCCGACAGAAGGAGTACCTAGCACCAAAAGTTCCTTTAATGCAGGACTCCCGACAGAAGGAGTACCTAGCAGCTAACGTAAATCATCTAGACAGGGGTGTAGTAGCATGTGTGGTGCAACCCACTAGGGTTAAGCCAATAATAATTTCACCATCAGTGCAGGACAGTTACCGTCCCTTTATTTCATCTGGCAACGTGAGATTAAATGGTTGTATGCATGAGGTAAAAATTCTGAGAGACACAGGTTCTACTAGCACCCTCATGGTGAATCCTTACACTGAGTGCCCACCTGGCGAACCAGTTGTAATGAGAGGTGCTGGAGGCCAGTTTTATGCATACTTGGTAAAAGGCGAAATTGAATGTGAGTTACTACAGGGTGAGGCCACCATAGCTTTGTGTAGGTCCCAAGATATCCCTGTGCCTGGGGTAACACTCCTTTTGGGGAATGATGTAGCAGGTGAGAAGGTCCGACCAGACCCCATTTTGTCACTTTCCCCTGTTAACGAGCCACTAACCGGTGAGCTCGAAAAGGAGATGCCAACTGTTTTCCCTGTGTGTGCTGTCACACGTTCAATGTCTCAAGTAGCAGTTCCCTCAGACAGAAATGTACCGAATGTAAGAGTTGATGAAAGGGATGATGAGAGTGTGAATGACGCTCCAACTGTGCCTGATGATGTGACTGAGGTGGATTTATCTGACACCTTTATGGCTCATCTTGACCCTAACGATGACCATGAAACCCCTCCAAATTGTCCTAGTGGCCTGGTAGAGCTACAGAGAGATGATAGTGAATGCAAGGAGTTAGCTGCCAGGTCCGTGAGTGAAGAGGAATGTGAGAAGGAGGGTGGTGAATGTTTCTACCTCAAAGGAGGAGTATTGTGGCGAAGATGGAGACCGCCACACAGACCAATCGATGACGGGGCTTGGGACATCCATCAAGTAGTAGTCCCCAAACCTTGTCGTAGAGATATCATGGAAATGGCACATTGTATACCATTGGCAGGACACCTAGGTGTGAGAAAAACTCTAGACAGAATCAGAGCCCACTTTTACTGGCCAGGAATGCGTGCAGATGTAGTGGAGTTTTGTAGAGTGTGTCACACTTGCCAGATGACAGGAAAACCCAATCAGAAGGTGCCTGTACATCCTCTGGTGCCCTTGCCCGTTTTCGAGAATCCTTTTACTCGGGTGGTAGTGGACATTGTAGGCCCATTGCCTAAGACTTCCCAAGGTAACATTTATTTATTAACTATCATGGACATGGCAACTCGCTACCCAGAGGCTATACCCTTAAGGACTACCTCTGCTCCAACTGTTATCAAGGAACTGCTCAAATTCTTCACCAGAATGGGTTTCCCCCATGAGGTGCAAAGTGATCAAGGAACTAATTTTACCTCTAACATTTTCCAGCAGTCCCTGAAGGAGTTGGGTATCGAGCATGTAAAGTCTAGCACCTACCACCCAGAGAGTCTAGGGGTTCTCGAACGATATCATCAGACATTAAAGAGAATGTTACGTAAGTATTGTACAAAGACCGGAGTTGAGTGGGATAAGGGGGTACCTTTTCTTTTATTTGCTACTCGTGAGGTTCCAACTGAATCCCTGGGTTTTTCCCCTAATGAGCTAGTTTTCGGTCACCAGGTAAGAGGTCCTTTGCAACTATTGCAGGATAGCCTAGTTGGCCAGGAGGGGAACCAAAACCTCCTCAAGTATGTTTCAGATTTCAAAAACCCGGCTGAGATCCTCATGTGAGTTTGCCGCTCAAAACTTGACAGTGGCTAAAAGCTCCATGAAGAAATGGTATGACAGAAAAGCCTGTGAGAGGGAGTTTAAGCCCGGTGATGAGGTTTTGGTCCTGCTCCCCCTTTTTGGCCAACCTTTATCTGCCAAGTTCAGGGGCCCATATAAGATCATTCGGAGGGTGAGCATTACCGATTATCTAGTAACTACCCCAGACAGGAGAAAGCCCACGCAAGTATTCCATATAAATATGTTGAAACCCTACCATAGGTCCCCTGATTCCTCTCTTCCAGATTCTCACACTGTGGCAGTGAATGTCAGGACCTGTGAACAGCCTGGTGCGGACGAAGTCTTCAGTTCTCTTACTGACTCGCAACAGACTGTTCCAGAGCCTGAAGGTATCCATGCAGACTTTGACTTGTCATGTAGCCTATCCAACTTTCAGTATAATTCAGTGGCTTTGAGGGAATTACCATCTAAACTATGTCATCTTCCCTCTGATCAAGCGAACCAACTAATCTCTGTTTTATCTCAGTCTCCCATTGTGTTCCGTGATACTCCAGGGCTCACTTCTTTGGCCGTGCACGACATCGACGTAGGGGATGCAACTCCCATTAAACTATCCCCCTACCGTGTCTCGCCACAACGCAGGAGTATACTGCAGGTCGAGCTTGACTTTATGTTATCTAATGAACTGATCACTAGGGCTTTCAGCCAGTGGAGTAGTCCGGTCATACTTGTGCCAAAGCCAGACGGGAGCCATAGGTTTTGTAGGGACTATAGGCAAGTCAATGCTGTCACAAAGAACGATACCTACCCACTGCCATGGATCAAAGATTGCATTTACCAGTTTGGCCTCATGCAGCAGTAAGTTTAATTTAATGTGAGGATTTTGGCAATTAGCTCTCCCTTGTAGCGAGGTAAATATCATGCTTTTGTAGTGCGCTTTTAAGCCTTCAGCTGTGAGATAATGCCTTGCAGTTCGAATAACGCTCCAGCTACGTTCCGGCTATGTTCTGATGTGGTACCTGGAGACGTTGCCTACTTTGGGTGATATCCTTATTATATCTTCATTATAATCTTGCTGTTGCCAATCTGGTGGTGAATCTATTTATGTATTATGTTTAATATTATGTACTATACTCCTTAAACTCTTTTCTAGGGGGGAGGTCTGACATACGGAGCCCTGTATGTTAATTTAAGAGTTAGAATTAGAGTTGAAGGAGCCAAACTACCCAAACGGTGAAGCAGACTAGCGAGCGAACGAGCGAGTGGGCAAACCAGCTCGCCCCATACCAGCGAACTAGCCTTCACACCTGCGTGCGTCATAGGGGACCCTTGCAAACTACCTCGATGAACGATGCTATGACGTATGATCGACGCCAGGAGCTGTGAGTGGACCAGGCACCTGTTATGCGACTCGAGGAGCTATGATTGGAGTAGGCACCACCCCCCGCCTCCTGATTCGTTCCTACACCATCATTGTTTGGTATATAAGATCCGAGTTGTGGGCATTCAAATCAGTCTCATTTGGAGTTGGGGAAGGTGAACTTGCAGCTGGAGGAAGACGGGGTGAAGTATTATAATGGGATTGTGACTGTCAGTCAGATTATATAAATGTGTGTTAAGTGTGTTCGGTGTAAACACTTACGTTATGTTGGTTAGTGAGATATGTGATTGGGAATTAACGTGAACGCTACTATTATGTGTTTAACTATTTGATTGCGAATTAACGTTAACGCTACTATTATGTGTTTAACTATTTGATTGCGAATTAACGTTAACGCTACTATTATGTGCTTAACTATTTGATTGCGAATTAACGTTAACGCTACTATTTATGTACTTAACTATTTGATTGGGAATTAACGTTAACGCTATTATTATGTACTTAACTATTTTAGTTGACTAACTTGTGGACTAAAGCAACTCTTTAAGTAATTGGGTTATGATGAAAGTAATACTATTGTTTTATATTAATACTTACGAGTTCTTTCATTTTCTTTGAATTAAGCTTACATTGCTTAACGGTGCTTAGTACGGTGATGCTATTGTCTCGTATTAGTAATATCGCCTTAGACTAACATGGCTGTGATAATATTACTTATAGTGATTTCCTAAGCTGAAGAAAATTCTTTTGCTTCAAAATATTATATTTTGCTTTTCATATTATTTGAGTGAGACCTGAATCGAATCTATGAAGCGATCCTGTAACTTTATTTACTCATAATCAAACCTCAATGTTACGTGGTTAAGAAATACATTTAACTAATTATTAAATATATATCTAACTTTTTATGTGACTTTGATATTAATCCTGATGATAATAATAATATAATACTATTAACGTAAGACAAGAACCAAGAATAATTACATTAAATATAAATAAAAGGACATATAAGAAAACTATCTATTCATTTCAAAAAGGGTAAGAGACAGAAATATTCTTACTTTACTATTTATCTTTCAAGACTTTCTATAAAATTAATAGTCCTTCTTTAGCTATAACTTATTCGGTTCATAACCATAGCCTACTAAGCTCAAGGTTAACTCTGGTGACCAACCTGGGTTGGTGTCTATCTTTCAACTGATTTGACTGGGGGCGGGAGCTAGGTTTATAGGCTCGATTCTGGACCCTGTAGACAATAGGGATCTCGAGTCTTATGGACTTATTTGAGCTCTCAATAGATATGGGGACTAGGTAAGAAGGTGATTACTGTTGTGGCACATGGCTATAGGAAGCCTTCATATTTTAATATAACTGAGCCTTAGTAACAGGTACTATTTTGGCTATACTGGAAGTATTGAGGGGAGAGAGACTGGATCTACTTTGCGAGGAGGATGGGGACAGCTGTGATAGGAGCGTCTCTCTTAGATTGTTCAATCTTCATTCTATGGTATAGCTGAGGTGCTAATTTAGTGATCAGAGTACGCAAGAAAGGTAAATGGTTTATTGTGAGTTAACCCTCTCCGACATATGACGCAATTTTGAGCCTATTAGGGATACTTTACAGCCTTTATTACCATCAGGGGTATTTACAAACCTTTAGTTTAGTTACTTCAACCTCTGCAGTTGTCTTTGAGTTAGCTGTGGGCAGAAAACTAATTTTGGAGAGGTAATTATAAGAGTGAGAGAACTCTATTTCTTATTGCTAATCTGGCAACCTCTGCGTCATATGAGTCTGAAGGGGTTAATAGAGGTTAGTAAAGGTGTTAGTCATGCATGGTTAGTTCATTGATAGGAAGAATTCCTGTGCTACCTGGCAATGACTCAGAAGTCAAAACAGGGGGTCAGGTATACCTCCGCGGGGGTGGGGGTCTCCCTCCTCGGGTGGGTAAAAAAGGGGTAGCCGGCCGCTCTCTCTCTGGGATGGTCGTCCGGCGGCTGTGGCTAGGGGCTTGCCATATCACCAGTGTTTGTAATAACCCTCTGTTTATGAGACAGATGTGGGTCTTCTTAATATCCAAACCGAAGGTGCCTTGGCTAGCTGGTTTTAATCGGTTGGTTGTTAATCGTATGGTTTGCTGGATGTGGTGGAGACTGGTTGCTAACTCTGCGACATTTATCTGGAAGTATGGCAATAGAAGTTAGTTACTGGTGAGGCGGCTAGCCTCGCACCGACGACCATTGGGTGCAGGGTTGTGAATAGGTTGTAAGAGAATAGATGGCATGCAAGGGGTTAGTAAAGTTCTAATGTTGTTCTGGCCTATTAAGGGAAGGCAGGCTGGATAGGAGTATATATATAAAAGGTTGGAGAGCATTAGCAACGGAAAAATCAAGGATCTTCAAGAGGTATGAGAGAGAGGCTAGGTCGGACAGAGTCGAGAAGCGTGGGGTATTTTAATGAGAGGGGGGGGGGGAGCTCAGGGGGCTACAGGGAAATTTGACCCTAAGGTCTCTGGGCGTGGGGGTGGCATTAGGCTACAATTGATATTGGAGTTTGAAAGGACAGTGAAAGTACGTTAGCTAAATGCTACCGGGGGATGCAAATACGGGGTGGTATATGAGTCTGGAAAAGATAGAATCATGTGGACTGTGGGGCGGTGGGGGAGAAGGAGGTTAACTGTAGGTGTGTGCTTGACTGTGGATAAAGTAAGGAAAAACATGGTGTATTATTTCTCGTACATACGAGGGGTTATGGACCAATTATTTGACATGCTTTTTTGTACGTCTAGGTGTCCCTGGGAACTGCGTTTTCTATGAAATATAGACCAAAGGAAAGCGGCAGTTCGTAGGGGTACTGCGTTATTGTTTCGAGGTACTATGATAGATACTGGTAACAAAGGTTATCTATACAATCTCTGGTTGGGGTAAGGATTACGTTACAGCATGGTGGCTAACATCTGTAGTCATGGCTGTCTAAGTCTTATGGGGGCAATGGTTCTATATCTTGGTGTACCCGTGGGTATCTTTAATTTCTTATGAGTTTGGACATGTGGTTTCTTTTTAACATCTATTTCTCGGATGTAAGAACATACATAGATATAGGGCTGTCGGATTGGTTGGCGTTGGCTCAACTCAGGGACAGGGCATGGATGTTTTTAATATGAATGTATATTCTTGTTCATCATCGTGTAGGTAGAATCGGGCGGGTAAGAGGTGTAGGACACGAAGTAATATGGCGTAGTGTGGACTGTGGATACGAAGGAGATAAGTGGAAGACGTATGACAATTGTGGAAAAGTAAATGGAAAAAGGTGAACACAATGGCGGATAAAGATACTTAACCTAAGGATTGAATAAATAGATTTTATGGGCGATGAGTCTTCAGAAACTTAGTCTGGCAAGACAAGATATGTTAGGGAATGTTAACATTAATACTTAAACTAAGGATTAAATACATAGATTTTATGGGGCGATGGGTCTTCAGAAAACTTAGTCTGGCAAGACAAGATATGTTAGGGAATGTTCATATTAATACTTAACCTAAGGATTGAATACATAGATTTTATGGGGGCGATGGGTCTTCAGAAACTTAGTCTGGCAAGACAAGGTATGTTAGGGTATGTTAATATGAATATCTTAAGCCTAGGGACAGCATGGGTGTATTAACTTCTAAGGTATATAACATCTACTTCTCGGATGTAAGAACATACATAGATATAATTATGGCTGTCTGATTTGTTGGCATTGGCTCAACGTAGGGACAGGGCATGGGTGTTTTTAATATGAATGTATATTCCTGTTCATCATCATTGTAGTTAGAAGTGTAGGACACGAAGGGGTAGTGTACGTGAGGTGTGGAAAATGGTCAGTTTAGAAGGGGTATGTAGGTGCGGCCTGGAGCTGCTTAGCCCTGCGGGCTTGGGCCTGTCTGAATTGGCTGGCTCGGTCAGCTGGTCCTTTCGTTCTGTGGACCTTTCTTTCGGGTGTTTCTGTGTGGTGTTCGCTCGTGGCTTCTGTGGTGGGCTTCTTGTTCTGGGGCATTTTACTTCCCTCTCCTTCATTATAGGCTCGTCCCCGAGCCTCAAGGGTGAAGTAAAAAGAAGCATAGTTATGGTGGGTCATTTTGAGGGTGTTTAGAAGGTTCCACCAAGCAAGAGAGCGACGGTCAGGTTTCTTTTGTAGGTCAATGTATACCTGTAAGAATGTGTCATCTGTGTTGTAACGGGCGGTTGCCCGGGCTTGAGGTGGGCGTTGTAGACGTAAGTGTCCAGTGGGGGTTTTTACTTTAACCTTTCGTATGAATGGTTTGTAGTTTTCCCCCGTGGGGGTCGGAGTGAGGTGTGTGGGATTGACAGGAGGTCTGTTTAGTGTGGTGAATGGGTTACTAACCGAAGGGAAGGGATTACCGCGCGAAAACGGAGCTGGGGACGAAGGGGGAATATGAGTCTAGGTTTTTTTTTTTTTTTTTTTTTTTTGGGGGTTGTCTTGGGCGTTGTTGTAGGCTGGGAAAATATAGTGAGGCAATGCGCAAGATCGGTTTAGGTAAGGTGGGTGAAGGAGGTGTGTGAGAAGGAGGGGGTGTGTGTTGTGTGGCTTGGGTCTTTAGTGTCAGAACGGGGTGTTATTTTTGTATAACTGTCTTTAAATCTGATGGGTCTGTTGATTATTCTACCTCTGGCAGTCCTGGTGGGAAGGTAGATGTTTGTCGTGGGACTTGAGTCGCTCGACGATGTTTTATATTGAGGGGAAGAACGTTTTACAGGTGAAGGTAAAGTGTTTAACAATGTATAAAACAAATTTAAAAGATAGTGAGAAAAGTGTAGGTTAACAAGAAAAGTAGTATGACTAAGTGAAAAAAATATAATATACAGTATATGGAAAACATGTAAATTTATAGAATCATGCCCAATCGCTTAGGAATTGAAAACAATAAAAAAAAAATTCAAGTACAATAATATCCTCATCATCATCAGGGGAGGGTTATTTAGGGTCGCCGTTAGTCTGGGTGACGGTCTGGTAATAGGGGTGGTGGTGGTGATTGTGGCTTTGACCTTGGTGGTTCACTTTCACTTTGGAAGGGAGGGGTGGATATACCGTTAGGTCTGTCGTTAGGAATGTGGGTCTGGGTGCGAGCTGGCCCGGGGCCAGTTTTGGAGGGGGGTTTAAGTGGTTTCGGTCGGGGGTAGTGATAGGGGGGTTTTAAAGGTGAAACGGGCAGGTCGAGTCGGGGTTGTTGTTGCGGAAGAGGTTGGTGCTGGGGAGGGGTTGAATTGTGTAGAGAGTTGTGGTCGTGAGTGGGGTTTGGGGAAGGGTGAGTAAGGCTGAAGGTTGAGAGTTTACTATGATCGGGTGGTTTGGAGGTTTGGGGTGTGGGGATTTGATAGGGAGATGGTGGGGGGGGTCTGGGCAGGCAGGGTTGTGGTTGGAGAGGGGTTGAATTTGGACTGATTTTATTTTCGGGAGAGACATGGATGGGATTTCGAGGAGTGGTTGAAGTTGAGAGGTTGCTTATGTTGTTTGGGGCGAGAGAGAGAGTAGTATTTTGGGGTTTAGCCAAGGTGGAAAAAGTTTTGTGGTTGGATTGGGATGGGCGTGGTATTTTGTCGAGCGGGATCTTTGGGGGTGGAATTTGGGGCGGGTGGGGTAACGGTGAAGAGGGGGGTAAGATAGGGGGGAAAGAGGAGGTGGGGTTTATGTGGGGGGGTGATTTTTCGTTCTGAATGTGGTCGTGAGAGGTTAGGCTGGCAGGGTGGGAATTGGTGGAGGTTGAAAGTTTAGCTGGGCTCATGATGGTGGGGGACCGACTGGTGAGCAGGTGTTCGGTACGCATGAGGGGGGGGGAAATCACTTTGGTGGGGGTCACGCGTGAGGGGGGGATTAACGGCGGGTGTGGGAGGATCAGAGTGGTGGGGGGTGTCGGTGGCAGTGACGGTTTGTTTAGAGGTTATGGGATTGGTGGGTTTGTCTGTCATGAGGGGGTGAGTCAAGTGTGGGGTTTTGAAGTTTATTAGGGGTGTGAATTGTGGGGGGGTGGAAGGGAGCTACTGACGGAAAACTGTCACAAGGGAAATTTTGTTGGTGGGGGAATAGCTGAGCATTTCTGGGGGAAGGGGGGGAACATGGATGGGTCCCTAGGTCGTCACGCGTGAGGGGAGGATTAACGGCGCGTGTGGGAGGGTCAGGGTGGTGAGAAGTGAGCGAGTTAGAAAACGGGATTTGTTGGGGGGACTGCGGAGGGTTGGTGGGGGAAGAGTTAGGTGTAGAACAGGGGTTATTGGTAGAGGACTGATATATTGATTTGGGGTTGTAAACAGGACGAATTTGGTGAATTTTCTTGGTGTCAGTCTCGGTCTGGTTAAAGGTTATGTGGGACTGGGGAGGATTGGTGGGGGCAGAGTTAGGCATAGGACATGGGTTATTGAGGGAGGAGTGATGTACTGATTTGGGGTTGTTAACAGGACGAATTTGGGGAATTTTCTTGGTGGCAGTCACGGTCTGGTTAGAGGTTATCTGGGACTGGTGAATTTGTTTGACATGAGAGGGCGAGTCAAGTGTGGGGTTTTGAAGTTTTCTAGGGGTGTGAATTGTGTGGGGGTGGAAGGGAGCTACTGACGGAAAACTGTCACAAGGGGAATTTTGTTGTTTGTGGAATAGCTGAACATTTCTGGGGGCATGGGGAAAAAAAAATTTGGTACATAGGTCGGCATAGTTAGAAAACGGGACTTGTTGGGGGGACTGCGGAGGGTTGGTGGGGGAATAGGAGATAGGCGGGAGCATTCCTGGTTGATGCGGGTGTTTGAAGGGGTTCACCGAGGTTGGGCAGGTGGGGAGATGATGGTGGGGGGTGTGTGGTTGACAGTTTTGAGGGGGGGATAGGTGATGAATATGAGGAAGTGAGAGGCGTGACAGGTTGTTGAGCAGCATATTTTAGGGGTGAATTTGAAAAAGAATTGGTTACTGTGGGGGTGATCATTTCTACGTGCTGTGGTTTGTTGGCAGGCATAGAAAAAGGATGGAGTTTATGGGGTAACACAATTGATGGAAGATGATCGTTGGTAGATGGCTGGGCAGGGGAAAATTTAGGGATGGTCAGAGAGGATAGAGGCAAGGGAGAGTGCACTGGGGTGGGACTTTCACCGGAAGTCATTTTGGAAGGGTGCACAGAGTTTTCTTTAGGGGGATAGAGGGACTTATCAATGATAGCGTTCAGTGGAGGAATACATTTACTTTCTTGGATAGGGGCTGAAGGGTTGGATAGGGGATTCATCGAACTGAGTAGGCATTCTTCTCTGATGGAGAGCATAATTATGTTCTTCGAATAAGCCGTACGGGTCGAGATGGGCGGTGATGTGGGGTGGGAGGATGTTTAATAATGCGGTGAATAAGAGTTAATTTTGTTGCTCGTAATCTTCAGAGCTATACGTGGTCCTCACGTATCTGTAGAGTTGTATGAGGGTCACATTTATATCCCCTTCATACTTGATCTCATCGACTTTTATTATTTTGGGGGCGACGGGGGAACCCAAAAGTGGATCTAAGGTCCGGATCACGAGGGATCGAAACTGGTTCCAGGTAAGCTTTTGCTTTACCTGTTTAGCAATTATCAACAATTTGGGAAACGGCTTTTCCCAATTGCATAATGTGCAATGATGCAACGGCGATTTTTTCGCGGTCATTTTGAAATGCCACATCGTACAGTGGCTTTATTATGTCTAAGTAAGTGGCGATATCATACGTTTTTACATCATACTCGGGAATGTGTGTGAGTACCATAGCGGGCTGCCATTTTTGCGATGTTGCCATGCTTCTACTGTTCCAAACTTGCAGTGTAATGCAACCTTTTATCCGAATCAAGAACCACCGCTGCCGCCAATGTTATGCCCTGTTTTTCTACAGGATTAACTTGGGTAATGTGAGTTCTAAATGACTGGGTATATAAGGCTGCATGCACAATACAAGGTATGAGGAATAGAGACCACAAAGAAACACATGGTAACAAGATACACGATCACGTTTATTGATATACCACTGCAGAATACTCGTGCAAGACAATATAATAGAATTGAACAACACTAGCATAAGTGGATCTGGATGGAGCCTAGTCTCCCACTTCCAACGTTCAGGTATTAATCTTCTGATCACTGGCTTTAATTCAACAGGTTTATCTACCGAAGACCATCAATGTTACTTATAGAATCATATTCACTGTTAGATTTATTACTGGTAGCTCTGGCGCCCAAGTAGTAGTTCACAGACTAGATTAGACACGCGTATTTCAGAGCACAGGAATTCTAGTAACCTCAGGGGGTACTGATCTAAGTTTTATATTCTTGTCTCAGAAATACATAGAACGCAAATCAGTGGGCGAACATTCAGATGTCACTAGGGTTTCACTTCTATGTAATAATATCTGGGTATATGGTTGATTACGAGAGTTAGTATCGCCTGTTAATTAATGGACACTGATACACTTAGCACTTCCTAATTGAATGGTTATATGAATTATACTGGGGCAAAGAGATAGCCACTTCGTAGAAATATTAATAAGTGAATCTCTAAACAGCACTGTAACAATGTAGTACTGATAAAGGGAATCTTGGGTAGTATCTGATGGGTCTGGTCCTGGTTATCTTGCATCCATGATGTTGGGGGCTAACGACTGGTTCCGCGGCCGTCCAGGGTGTCCATATGTATGAAGTTCTCAAATATGTGGACAGGTCCTTCTATCCAAATCTGCCACGGAGTCTGCCAGCTCTGGAACTTTACTCCTCAGTAACTAGCATGGATAGAGCTCAAGGTTAACTCTGGTGACCAACCTGGGTTGGTGTCTATCTTTCAACTGAGTTGACTGGGGGCGGGAGCTAGGTTTATAGGCTCGGTTCTGGACCCTGTAGACAATAGGGATCTCGAGTCTTATGGACTTATTTGAGCTCTCAATAGATATGGGGACTGGGTAAGATGGTGATTACTATTGTGGCACATGGCTATAGGAAGCCTTCATATTTTAATATAACTGAGCCTTAAGGTAGGTTCACACATAGGCGAGTCGGAGCGTGAGGCCAACGCGAGTCACACTCGCCGCAAATCGCCGTTGATGGAGCCCGAACCCAACGCGAGTAGCAGCTGATGCGAGTAAACACGCATAGAACACGAATTTAACACGAGTTTACATGAGTTTACACGAGTTTACGCGAGTTTACGCGAGTGTTGGCGAGTTTAACACGACCCCAACACGCACCGCCAAAATTTGAAAAATAACGGTCAAATTCCAGGGTACGAATAGTGCGAGTCTACAGGAGTCTACATGAGTGTCACAGGAGTTTACATGACTTTACACGTGTTTACACGAGATTAACGCGAGTCTACAGGAAGTTAACAGGAGTGTATATTCTATTTAATTTATATCTTGTATTTATTTATATTTCATGTTGGATATCAATCTGTATATTATTATTTGTCATCATATAATTATCCTTTGCATATATTCCACATCATTATTATTATGTATGGGTAGGAGGGTGGTGGGAAGGTGGTTTGGGGGAAGGTGTGGGGAAGGTAGAAGCGTAATTGACTCATGTTACAAATATGAAGCCGATTGGTAAGGTAGTTTCGCAACCACGGATTTTCCTTTTTTTCCTTATCTTCGTACGGATACGGATACGCTAGAAGTGGGTGGTGGGAGGCGGTTGGGGGTGTGGTGGGGGGAAGGCAGAAGGGTAAGGGACTTGTCACACAAATATGGAACCGATTGGTGCAGTCGTTTCGCCGCCACAGATTTTCCTTTTTTCCTTATCTTCGTACGGATACGCTGGAAGTGGGTGGTGGGAGGCGGTTGGGGGTGTGGTGGGGGGAAGGCAGAAGGGTAAGGGACTTGTCACACAAATATGGAACCGATTGGTGCAGTCGTTTCGCCGCCACAGATTTTCCTATTTTTTCCTTCTGACGGGACCGACAGTCAGCGAGTGGGTGGGAGGAGGAATTTGGGATTTTTTTTGTAGGTAGCCAAAAGGGTAAGGTACATGTGGTAAAAATATGAAAGCCATAGGTGCAGTCGTTTCGCTGCTACGATTTTTGTTGATAATATAAACAGACTCGTGTGACACTCATGTAGACTCGCGTGACACACATGTAGACTCGCGTGACACTCATGTAGACTCGCGATCATCAAATTTCTAAATAGTACAACGTGACTGTCACGCGAGTCTACATGAGTGTCACACGAGTCTACAGGAGTCTACGCGAGTCTACGCGAGTTTACGCGAGTCTACGCGACTCTATGCGAGTTGGCGTCCTACTCGCACTTGACTCTCCAATTTTTGTGTCTGCACAAAAATTTTGGCCGCGTTCGCGAGTCTACGCGGTCCACCGCGAGTCCATGCGAGTTTGTGCGAGTGTCGGCGAGTGTCGGCGAATTTGGGATAATCATTGGCGAGTGCAAAAAAATCATCACTCGCGTTGGAGTTGCGCTCCGACTCGCCTATGTGTGAACCTACCTTTAGTAAGATGTACTATTTTGGCTATACTGGAAGTATTGAGGGGAGAGAGACTGGATCTACTTTGCGAGGAGGATGGGGACAGCTGTGATAGGAGCGTCTCTCTTAGATTGTTCAATCTTCATTCTATGGTATAGCTGAGGTGCTAATTTAGTGATCAGAGTACGCAAGAGTGCGTGCGTGCGTGAGGAGTGCGTGCGGAGTTACATGGAGGGATAGACAGACTAATGAGGAAGTAAGAAGGAGGTGTGGTGTGGAGGTAGATGTGCTGGAAAGTGTGAAAAGGAACAACTTGAGATGGTTCGGCCATATGGAACGTATGGAAAGCGAGAGAATGACTAAGAGGGTGTACGAGAGCGAGGTGGAGGGACAGAGGGGGAGAGGTAGACCGAATATGAGGTGGAAGGATGGAGTGAGGAAGTACATGAACGAAGGCGGTGCTGGTTGGGGGGAGGGGCGTCGACTGACTGGGGACAGAGGTGCATGGGGGCGGTTCGTTCGTGGCCACCCCTTCGGGGATCACGGCGTCAGGCAATAGATAGATAGATAGATAGTACGCAAGAAAGGTAAATGGTTTATTGTGAGTTAATAGAGGTTAGTAAAGGTGTTAGTCATGCATGGTTAGTTCATTGATAGGAAGAATTCCTGTGCTACCTGGCAATGACTCAGAAGTCAAAACAGGGGGTCAGGTATACCTCCGCGGGGGTGGGGGTCTCCCTCCTCGGGTGGGTAAAAAAGGGGTAGCCGGGCGCTCTCTCTGCGATGGTCGTCCGGCGGCTGTGGCTAGGGGCTTGCCATATCACCAGTGTTTGTAATAACCCTCTGTTTATGAGACAGATGTGGGTCTTCTTAATATCCAAACCGAAGGTGCCTTGGCTAGCTGGTTTTAATCGGTTGGTTGTTAATCGTATGGTTTGCTGGATGTGGTGGAGACTGGTAGCTAACTCTGCCACATTTATCTGGAAGTATGGCAATAGAAGTTAGTTACTGGTGAGGCGGATAGCCTCGCACCGACGACCATTGGGTGCAGGGTTGTGAATAGGTTGTAAGAGAATAGATGGCATGCAAGGGGTTAGTAAAGTTCTAATGTTGTTCTGGCCTATTAAGGGAAGGCAGGCTGGATAGGAGTATATATAAAAGGTTGGAGAGCGTTAGCAACGGAAAAATCAAGGATCTTCAAGAGGTATGAGAGAGAGGCTAGGTCGGACAGAGTCGAGAAGCGTGGGGTATTTTAATGAGAGGGGGGGGGGCTCAGGGGGCTACAGGGAAATTTGACCCTAAGGTCTCTGGGCGTGGGGGTGGCATTAGGCTACAATTGATATTGGAGTTTGAAAGGACAGTGAAAGTACGTTAGCCAAATGCTACCGGGGGATGCAAATACGGGGTGGTATATGAGTCTGGAAAAGATAGAATAATGTGGACTGTGGGGCGGTGGGGGAGAAGGAGGTTAACTGTAGGTGTGTGCTTGACTGTGGATAAAGTAAGAAAAAACATGGTGTATTATTTCTCGTACATACGAGGGGTTATGGACCTATTATTTGACACGCTTTTTTGTACGTCTAGGTGTCCCTGGGAACTGCGTTTTCTATGAAATATAGACCAAAGGAAAGCGGCAGTTCGTAGGGGTACTGCGTTATTGTTTCGAGGTACTATGATAGATACTGGTAACAAAGGTTATCTATACAATCTCTGGTTGGGGTAAGGATTACGTTACAGCATGCTGGCTAACTTATAATAATAATAATAATAATAATAATAATAGTTCTTAAATCTAGCGCATGCTAAGCTAGCTAAGGATAGCTCAATAAGGCCGATTAGGCGTATTTCCATTGGGGTCCTGTACTACTACCCCATCCCTTTGCTCATGATGGATGGTAACGACTCAGTGCTTGTGAAAAATCTTTAATGCGCCGAGCGTGGGCGCGAACCCGGGCCTTCTGGGTGAAAGTCCGAGACGCTAATCACTACACCAAGCGAGCCGCTATACACCAAGCGAGCCGCTTGTAGTCATGGCTGTCTAAGTCTTATGGGGGCAATGGTTCTATATCTTAGTGTACCCATGGGTATCTTTAATTTCTTATGAGTTTGGACATGTGGTTTCTTTTTAACATCTATTTCTCGGATGTAAGAACATACATAGATATAGGGCTGTCGGATTGGTTGGCGTTGGCTCAACTCAGGGACAGGGCATGGATGTTTTTAATATGAATGTATATTCTTGTTCATCATCGTGTAGGTAGAATCGGGCGGGTAAGAGGTGTAGGACACGAAGTAATATGGCGTAGTGTGGACTGTGGATACGAAGGAGGTAAGTGGAAGACGTATGACAATTGTGGAAAAGTAAATGGAAAAAGGTGAACACAATGGCGGATAAAGATAATTAACCTAAGGATTGAATACATAGATTTTATGGGCGATGAGTCTTCAGAAACTTAGTCTGGCAAGACAAGATATGTTAGGGAATGTTAACATTAATACTTAAACTAAGGATTAAATACATAGATTTTATGGGGCGATGGGTCTTCAGAAAACTTAGTCTGGCAAGACAAGATATGTTAGGGAATGTTCATATTAATACTTAACCTAAGGATTGAATACATAGATTTTATGGGGACGATGGGTCTTCAGAAACTTAGTCTGGCAAGACAAGGTATGTTAGGGTATGTTAATATGAATATCTTAAGCCTAGGGACAGCATGGGTGTAAAAAACGCCATCCGAGAAGAAGCAGCAGTGACATAAATCATCCAACGCCAAGAAAAAAACAGAGGCAACCGAGGACCACCAGCGATAAGGACTGAAAACAGCGAGGACCGAGGACAGCCATGAACATAAATGTAGATCCGACAAGAACCAAAAATATTATTAAAGAGCGTTCCGTGAGTTCTAAAATAACAAATTTAAAGGTTTTCTATGCAAACGCTCGTAGCATACGCAATAAATGTTCAGATTTAGAGGAGCTAGTGTTTACAGAAAATTATGATGTGATTGGCATAACAGAATCTTGGCTCAATACAGAAGATAGAGACTTTTTAGCAGAGTATTCACTTCCCGGTTATGTAATGTTTGAGAAAAGCCGAATAAATCGAAATGGAGGTGGCGTTTTACTTTATATCAAAGAAAGTCTTAACCCTACCCTCTTGTCAAAACCTCAAATTGTGAACGTTGACGCATCTTTTGTGCTAAAAAAGAATAATAAAGGTACAAAAATAATACTTGCATTTATATACAGACCTCTAGCTCAATCAGTGCAAACTGACCGAGAAATTTACGAACAAATTGCAGATGTAAGTAACTCACAAGATACCATAATTTTTGGCGACTTTAATTTACCTGTGACCAAGTGGGGCGATACTCTTACTTCACACTCCGGACATGACTTGTATACGAACTTGCAAGAGAGTTCGCTTTATCAATTTGTTCGAACGCCAACCCGTGGTAATAACGTTCTTGATATTGTACTTGCAACAAAAGAAGAATTAATAGAGAATTTGAATGTTGTTGATGAATTCAGTAACAGCGACCATCGTACGATAACTTTCACTTTAAACTTTACTAGTAACGAACCAAATAGTAGCATCGAAAAAGTCCCTAATTTCAAGAAAGCAAACTTCCATAAACTTAGAGCTATGTTTAAAGAAACTGACTGGAGCTTTTTAATTCACAATAACGACATAAATACATCTTGGAAGTTATTCGAAGCCACTTACCTAAAAGCAGTGCAAGACTGCATACCATCGAAAATACGGCATCCAGTCCATAATAATAAGCCCAAATGGTGGAATAAAGATATTTCAAACTGCCTGCTTGCTAAAAAAATTGCTAATGATAGATTAAAATCCTCACAAAATGATGAAGAACGGCTGAAATTTGTAGAGCTACGACGCAAAGCCAAAAAGTTAATTAAGCAAAGTAAAAAGACCTTAGAGTTACATATTGCGAATCAAAGTAAAACAAACCCGAAAGAATTCTATAGTTATATCAGAAAGAAAAAAGTAGTTACTTCAACTGTTGGACCGTTAGTCGATGAAAATGGAAAATACACCAAAGACGAAGTACAAATGAGTAATGCCCTCAATACCTTCTTTGCATCAGTTTTTACAACAGAAGACCTCAGTGATATCCCTACACCATCGCCGATTCAGATTGATAATTCAGATGTTCTAAGCAATATCACCATTACAGAGAGAGAAGTATTGAATTGTTTAGATAAACTCAAGGTAAATAAAACGCCTGGACCTCATACAATCTCGCCTAGAGTTCTAAAGGAAGCTAAGGATGAGCTCTCCAAACCACTGACATTACTATTCAATAAATCCTTGCAGTCTGGAACTATGCCCGATCAGTGGAAGCTAGCCAACGTAACACTGATATTAAAAAAAGGCAGCAAATCCCTACCCAGTAACTATCGTCCAATTAGCTTAACCTCAGTTGTATATAAAATGCTAGAAACGGTCATACGAGACAGACGACTCGTAAATCACTTAGAGGAAAATAACATACTTAAAGATACTCAACACGGCTTTCGTAAAAAACGTTCCTGTTTAACAAACCTCTTAGACTTCTTCCACGATATCCTCAACCTCTACGATGAGAGTAAAGCTGTAGATATTATATACCTTGATTTTCAAAAGGCCTTTGGCAAAGTTCCCCACAAACGTTTACTGCTAAAACTAAAAGCGCATGGAATACAAGACGGTGTGTTGAAATAGATAGAAAATTGGCTCAGCGACAGAAAGCAAAGAGTAGTCATAAACGGTAAGGCATCTAAATGGACCAATGTAAGTAGCGGGGTACCCCAGGGATCGGTACTAGGACCAATTCTCTTTCTAATTTACATCAACGACATAGATGAGGGTCTCACCTGTACAATCTCAAAATTTGCTGACGATACAAAAATTGCAAATAGCGTACTCTCAAAAGAACAAGTTGACGATATGCAACACAATCTAGATAAATTGTCATGTTGGGCCCAAATTTGGCAAATGAGTTTCAATGCGGATAAATGTAAAGTACTACATATCGGATACCTAAATGAGAAAGCAAACTATTCGATGAATGGCACTCTGCTTAAGAATGTAAACAGAGAAACCGATCTGGGAGTAACAATATCGAGTAACCTAAAACCGAGTCAACAATGTTCAGAAGTTGTTAAGAAGGCAAACAAAATAATTGGCTTTATAGGCAGGTCATTTGAGCATAAATCCAAAGAAGTTATCCTAACCCTTTACAATTCCTTAGTCCGCCCTCTTCTGGAATACTGCGTTCAATCCTGGTGCCCTTATTACCAAAAAGATATAAACAAGCTAGAACGAGTTCAACGTAGAGTTACCAAAATTATTCCTAGCCTAAAGAACAAACCATACGAAGAGCGTCTTAGAGAATTAAATCTATTTCCTTTAACCCAGCGCAGATTAACCCGGCAAGCGCGATAGGCCTCACGGAAGGCTTCCTATAGGGAACGCGATAGGCCTCACGGAAGCAAGACCATAAAAAAAGCCTTCCAAAAAAAAAAAGGGCCTATCAAAACAAAGGATTTTGTCTCTAGGTGAGATAATTCCCCTCTAGTACTCATCCATGTGTTTCTCACCCCTCCCCCTCCCCTCCTTCCCCACCTTATTCCCCCCTCCCCCCCCCCTCCTCAATTATCACCTATTTATCCTCTTATTATCATCATTTATCGGTATTTTTCTCTCCCGCGATAATGTAGCACAAGTGGGTTGCATAAAAGATCGTTATGCAACACCCAGACACCGGCACACACCGCCCCGCTCGTCTCAGTTGACTCCTAGACAGCGAGAGGGGAGGGCTGCCTGTGGCTCTCTCTCGCCTGAGATTATGACCGGGTGGCCAATATCTTCGTTTTTCACCACCCAAATGCTTTTCCCACTTATTATAGCACTCTTGAAGGTTCATATATACATCATATATGTAAAATAAAAGCATACCGAAAACAAATAATGCTTTATATTGTAAATATAACGAATTCTGTCAGAATCCAGGGCTAGAAATGCACAAATAACTACCCTAGCACCTAGGTCTATATCGCGCTTGTCAGGTTAAGAGGTGACTTAATTCAAGTGTTCAAAATCATCAAAGGCATCGACAATATGAACTGTAGTAAGTACTTCACTATCGACCAATCTAATTACACGCGGGGAAACGGTTGCAAAATTATTGGTAAATCTTTTAATTCGCACGAATCTAAGAATTTCTTCTTCAATCGAGTTGTCAACTTGTGGAATGGGCTTCCCCGAAACGTTATAGACTGCATCACCGTTGATTCATTTAAACTCCGCCTAGACAAATATCTCTCATCAAACCCGGGACTGACTGCGTTTGTAAATGAATAACTTTATTTTATCCCCCCCTCGGTTACTAACCCATCTGTCCTCTACTAACTTCCTAATCCTGCCACGGACATTAGTTCCAGGGCAGTAATTCCCTTTCCAATGTTCCCTTACCCACTCTTAACCACTGTTTGGACACTTGATCCTCAGTGTTTTGGAGTACAAGCAACCTAGAAGGGTCACTAGATCTGTTGTTGCTTGATTTCCTTTGTACTCCTTTGTACTTGTACTCTCTCTCACACATACACACTCACTCACTATCACCCTCTCCCTCTCTCTCTCTCTGTCTCTCTCACACACAAACACTCACTTACTATCACCTTCTCCCTCTCTCTCTCTCTCTCTCTATATATATATATGAGAATATATTACAAATACACGTGAGCCACTAAATGTTTCTAGTCTCTCAGTGGGGATCGAACCATCGACCATCAGGACGATAGCCGACGCTTTAATCAATTACACCACGGCAGTCTACCGTGGTGTAATTGATTAATATGATTAGGCTATCAAATGAAAGGCCAACCAATAATAGCAGACTCTAAGGTTAAAGATCTCGGGGTTATAATATTAGAAAACCTAAGCTCCTCAGAGCAATGTGCGGCTGCATCAAATAATGCTAACAAAGCCTTGGGATTTATAAAAAAAAATCTACCTGTAAAAACAATAATATTATTTTGCCGTTATTCAAAAGCATTTTGAGATCCCATCTGTAATGTGGCGTTCAGTTCTGGTCCCCGTATATCAAGAAAGACATTAATAAACTCGAATATGTGCAGTGTAGAAAAAACTAAACTAATTCTCTCTCTGAAAAAGCAAGCCATCTTATGAATGATTAAATAAATTAATTATTTTTATCGATAAACTCCACCTAGACAAATATCTCGCATCAAACCCACGACTGACTGCGTTTGTAAATGAATAACTTTATTTTATCCCCCCCTCAGTTACTAACCCATCTGTCCCCTACTAACTTCCTAATCCTGCCACGGACATTAGTTCCAGGGCAGTAATTCCCTTTCCAATGTTCCCTTACCCACTCTAAACCACTGTTTGGACACTTGATCCTCAGTGTTTTGGAGGACAAGCAACCTAGAAGGGTCACTAGATCTGTTGTTGCTTGATTTCCTTTGTACTCCTCCTCCTTTGTACTTCTAAGGTATATAACATCTACTTCTCGGATGTAAGAACATACATAGATATAATTATGGCTGTCTGATTTGTTGGCATTGGCTCAACGTAGGGACAGGGCATGGGTGTTTTTAATATGAATGTATATTCCTGTTGATCATCATTGTAGTTAGAAGTGTAGGACACGAGGGGGTAGTGTACGTGAGGTGTGGAAAATGGTCAGTTTAGAAGGGGTATGTAGGTGCGGCCTGGAGCTGCTTAGCCCTGCGGGCTTGGGCCTGTCTGAATTGGCTGGCTCGGTCAGCTGATCCTTTCGTTCTGTGGACCTTTCTTTCGGCTGTTTCTGTGTGGTGTTCGCTCGTGGCTTCTGTGGTGGGCTTCTTGTTCTGGGGCATTTTAGTTTTAAAGGTGGGGGCTCATGGGTTGAGGTAAACATGGAAAAATAATCGCCAACTTATAATTATCTTGTAAAATGCAATATCACTGAAATAATTATTAACAATGGTATAAAGGATTTTGTGGATCATCTATACCAGGCCTGTGATGTCATAGTGACGTCACACCAGTATCCTCATCCTGGACTGGATGGTGGACTTACACTCCTGTGACGTCAGCTGAAGAAAAAGGCGACCACCAAAATCGTTGCCGGTGATAGGCCCGTCATCCAAGCTGAGGAAGTTTTGGATATTGAGATTCGTGAAGAGGAAGAAGAGGTTGCGTCCATAGACGTTGGACCCCACAAGGAGAAGGAGCAGCAGCCAAGCCAGCAACTTTTCACCACGCAGAACGAGGTAGAGGTTGAGGTCCACAGGGCCCAAGAAGACAGCGATGTCAACATGCAACATTCGGACCAGAAGTCATCTTCTGATTCGGAGGAGAGCTCTCCCGGCATAATTACGGCCCGAATGGAGGCGGACCTGGCTGATTGGGTCCTGAACCACCCAACCCTATGGAGCAAGGTGGACCCAAGGCACAACGACAAGATGTACAAGGGGCGCCTCTTCGATAAGAAAGGCAAGCAACTACGCGTACCAGGTAAGTGGCTATTAGTTATTTTGAAATACACAAGTCATAATCTTTATGGGTTGTATGAGGAACGTGGTGCTATGAATATTTTTACACAATGATATAATAACTTGACAATTGAAATATGTTACATTTTAGTGTTAATTTTTTGTTTGCCCTTTGTATTGTGTGCTAAATGCTCTCCCATCAATCTCACTAAATGTTGACATATTTTTCTTGATATCATTTAATGCACTATCTCGTTCCCTTTCCAGCTGAAATAGTTTCCAAGTTTTTCACCAACATGAGGACACGCTACGGGAAATTGTTGGACAGGAAGAGCGGGTCAGGTGCTAAACGCATGACGAACTGGGATAGGTGGATTTGGGAGACATTTTCCTTCCTGAAGGAAAATGTTTCCCAAAAGGAACCTAGAATCAGCAGCAAGAAGGTATGTACAAGCATATATAAAACCATTTGCTATATATAATTTGGTATATATTTGAATTCTTATATTGTATATTTTCTATGTGTGTCAAAATATTAATATTTCACTATATAACGTAAACGATATGGTATTATTTCGACTTTCGGATACACAGTACACACACACACACACACACACATATATATATATATATATATATATATATATATATATATATTTTCAAAAGGAAAAGGGTAGCCAAAACAAGGAAGATGCCCATCTTCATATTTATTGCAATATTTCGGACTCTGCGTCCATCATCAGGTCAGTACACGATCCTATAAAATGAAATTACCATACATAACATTTCGTAAATAGAAGGATCCGTATAAAAGTTTAAATACAAAGTAAATAAGGGTATAAAATACCTAGATGAAATTAATTCGTTAACAAACACCAGTACCGCACGAATAAAAGGAAAACTAATGCGATATGATTAAATAATAAAGACCAATCCCTACTCACCTAGATCCAACCCCAAGCCCACCTCGAGTACAACTGAAGACCATTATTTGATCATTTAACACTAACACCGACAACCCCAAAGACACAAAACAAAAGAACATCTGAAAATGATATATTCTGACTGGGCGTACAATGTGAAATACTCCTAATGAATTTGAAATTAAATGAAACAAACAGGAAACAATTAAAACTAAACCATTTGAAAACTGACTAAACAATTGAATCAGGTCATAGTATTTAGTTCCGGCTTGAGTTGTTGAATTAATATTTTTTCCCCTAAAAAAGTATCTTGTTCATTATTGAATTTACCTATTATTTCAAAATAATTCTCTGAGAAAAGATGGTCATTCTCATGTGAATGATTTCTTATGGCCGAAAAAGGCATGCGGATCCTTCTATTTACGAAATGTTATGTATGGTAATTTCATTTTATAGGATCGTGTACTGACCTGATGATGGACGCAGAGTCCGAAATATTGCAATACATATGAAAATGGGCATCTTCCTTGTTTTGGCTACCCTTTTCCTTTCGAAAATATGTTATCCTGGAGGACAACTCACTGATATCATCATTAACTAATATATATATATATATATATATATATATATATATATATATATATATATATTAGTTAATGATGATATCAGTGAGTTGTCCTCCAGGATAACATATTTTCGAAAGGAAAAGGGTAGCCAAAACAAGGAAGATGCCCATTTTCATATGTATATATACAGTATATATATATATATATATATATATAATGCATTCTTCATTACGGTGATATAATAATCTTGCCTAGACTACCTTTTAACCCTTTCAAGCTCCAATACGCATTTATGTTCTGTTTTTGGCTACTATTAGACGATTTTATTCAGATTAGTAATGGTATATGGAAGTCAAAGGGTTGATTGAGATAGTATTTACCCTTTTAATACCCACAGATACTTCCTAAGCTGCATAAAATCGTCTAATGATAGCCAAAATAAACTGTTAAAACGCGTCAGAGCTTCAAAGGGTTAAGTGTATTGATTCTTTTACAATATATACCATTTTACGTTTTAATGTCAAATTAAATCATACTTCTAATTATTGTGACACACAGCTTGTCGATTCTTCTTTTGTTTTCCAGAATGTGCATAAAGGCCGAGTTACAAGTTACAGCGGCTTTTTTTTTAGCTTTCTCTCCTTCTCTTTTTTTCCCTGGCTTGTATCCATTCGGCCCCATTCAGCCAACTGTTTTAAAACGTTTATCCCCATCCAGTTGTCGATTTCTTCCTGGCGAACTATAGCGAGCCAGCATTGAATGGAGAAATCCTGCTTCGCCGGAGACATTTTTCTATCGAAAATTGTACAAATTTAGCTTGCCGTCAAAACAAAAATATATATATGCTGGCTCGCTACCGCTCGCCAGGAAAATATTGACACCTGGATGGGGGTAAGCGTCTTAAAACAGTAGGCTGAATGGGGCCGAATGGATACAAGCCAAAGAGAGGGGGAGATAAAAAGAACAAAAAAGTGAAGTGGGCTCCCTTAAACACCGGGCGGTATTGGGGTCTGTGGATTACTTTTGAGTAGACCTATTAGTTTGCCTGTACAGTCGCGCTAATAAGTGATGTATCGGCACCACGTATGTTTTGATCAATAATTGGTATCAGCAATATCTAAGCTTCGTTTCTTCATATCGAGTGAGATATACAAACATGTAACTACACTTACCAACCTTATTCAACATCTGACAGACATCAATACAGCACAGCTAGAGCAAGCCAAACGTAATGACAGCTGGGAAATGACTTATTAGTTTGGCTTTACACTCTTGGACGGGAATCGTGGCCTTAGGATTTCCGAACTATCCTGAACTGAACCTAATTTTTCCATTTTACTCATTATTTATTCGTGGGAAGTGTTTTGTATAATTATATAAAATTATGTGGCGGATCGAAAATGACCCATGGGTGCCTATTCAGGGTTAAATATATATATATATATATATATATATATATATATATATATATTTATACTCCCTACACCTCCATCAATCTAAAATGACATCCCCAAGACCTCCCTGTTGGTTAAATGTGTACATTATTCGGTTTAAAAATGTTCCAACCAAAATCCAGTACCACCTAAATTGCAGGCTGGCTATCGCGAGAAATCGGGCTAAAGGTCTTAAAATAGAAAAAAATAATGGGGCGATCGACTTAAAATTTCAAAACTAATGAGGCTTAGACTGAGGGAAACGGGGCTCTTTTAAGGGGGTATTGCATTGTTTTTTGTCTATGTATTTATATATTAAGTTAATCTACTTTTGAGTTTCTTCCGTCGACCTCCATCAAGTATAAAAAACACCCCCTAGACCTACTGTCAAGATAAATTTGTACATTTTTCGGTAGAAAAATGTCCCGGCCAAAGGCCGCTTCCTTCTAAAATTACAGACTCGCTATCGCTCGCCAGGAAAATATCGACACCTAAATGACACTAAAGGTCTTAAAATTGACAAAGAAATAGGGCGAAGTCATACAATATCCAAGCTAGTGGGAGGAACGTCTTAAAATTTCAAAACATGATGGGACTAAACATGAGGGAGAAGGGGGGTCCAGAAAAAAGCCTTAAAGAAGGATGGGCGTATTTATTTAATCACTTATGTATCGTTTTGTCATGTTTTTAGTTTATTTCTTTGACCATCATCAACCTTATAAAAATACACCCCAAGACCCTCTTTCAAGATATATTTGTACATTTTTTGATGGAAAAATATCCGGTTCTTCTTAGATTACAGTCTAGCTATCGCTTGCCAGGAAAAAATCGACAGTACTTCTTTTATTTCCCATGAAATGACTTCTGCTTCCGTGGCCGAGGACCCTCGGAGAGTGCTGAACGCATTACCGAGGTAATCCTCTCGGGCATGGAAGCGTACATTCCATTTTCTTTCTCTCAGTCTAATGCAAAACAAAAATCTTGGTTTACTCACGCTTGTTCTACTGCTGTCCGCAACATGGAGGAAGCATTCAAACGGTACCGACGCCTTAAAGCTAAAGAATCTCATTCTTCTTATGTTTCTGCCCGGAATCAAGCCAAATCTGTTCTTCGACTTGCCAAGCACTCTTTCATCAATAATAAATGCACTGAACTATCCAACTCTAGCTCTTCCCAAGCTTTCTGGCATCTAGCCAAAAACCTCTCCAACAACTTTTCTTCCTCGTCTTTCCCTCCCCTTTTCCACTCTGATGGCACATCCATCACTTCTTCCTCTGACAAAGCTGAACTCTTTACTCAAACTTTTGCCAGAAACTCTACCTTGGATGATTCCGGTGTTATTCCTCCCTCTCCACCCCCCTCTCTCCTACTTATGCATAATATCCTAATCTCTTCTAAAGATGTACTTTTTACCCTTTCTGGGCTTAATACTAAGAAGGCGTACAGACATTAATACAGCACAGAGCAAGCCAAACGTAATGACAGCTGGGACATGACTTATTAGCGGACCATACAGTACAAAGGCGGCCATTCACGCCCCACATAAGAAAATAACAAACACACACACACACATGCACACACACTTGTCGCTATGAATGTATTTATTGGTATTTATGTAGTATTGATATTTGACTATCTTTTATGACCGGCCGGCTACCACCATGGGGGCCTTATCATTTTCTGGCTACCGGTCTTGAAAGTGTTACGAGTTTTAAGTTGAAAGTTTTGGCTTTCAAGATTATGAATGCTCTAATTTATCAATAGAGTTAAGTTCTGGCTGATATGTAAACAGAAAAAAATAGATTTAGAAGGTTGACAAGATATAGGCTACATGAAAGACGTTTTTAATAATTTGCTTAACAAAGCTGGACACATAACCTATTTTACAAATATGCAAGTTATATTAACTGGAAAGCCAGACTGATGAAAAAACGAGGTTCACCATGGCTGTATTAATGAGGGTTATAGATAGATTACAGAAAACATGGGACAATATGCATTTTAGGTCACGTATGAGATACAATTAATTCTCTTTGTGTTTTCTATAGCTTTGTCTTACAGTATTAGTCACCGCGATATATGTCTTTACCGCTGCAAATTAAATTATTTTTCATTGCACTTAGTGGGTTAAATAAGGGTGGAAGGAAAAATGGTGGCCATCTTGGATCAGTGGAGAACTAATTTTCTTCACTATTCCACCTTATTTCTAGTATTTTGTCATCCTCTGTGTCAATGCTAAGCCCAGCGGGGGTCTGGGGGCAGCAGCCCCCAGGTTAGGTTAGGTTGTTAGGTTAGGGTAATGACAAAATATGGTGTTTGGGGGACATGTTTTAATATTGCTAAATAATGGGTAAAAATGCATTTGCAGAAAGAAAAACACCTTAAAACACACTAAGCAATGAAAGAACTTATGAAAAAAAGGATTATAATAGAACAAACTCATACGTGACCTAAAATGCATTTTGACCAAAACATCTGACACTTTGTACACAAGGAGAGAGTAGGATGCACAGTTAGGACAGAAGTGGCTCTAGAACTCTGCCATCCCCAAGAACCGCCTCCAGTCCTTCTGGGCGGTTGGTGGAGGGATGCTCAGGACACCCTTGACATTGGCAACCTTTGGTTTGGTACGTCCTTGGCCAGGTAAGTCACCCGCAACTACTTGGCAAGCTCACACCCTCACTCAGGCTCCCCTTTTTAGATACTCTACCTCAAGTTCTCTTGGGAGACATAACAGCAACAGACAACAGCCAAACCTGCCTGGCCGCACCCTCGTTCGGCATCCCTGCGAGCAAACCTTATTCATCATCCCTTGTGAGGCACACCTAGAGTATAGCAACCCCTGCTCTAGTTCAGAAATCAGCATCCCCTGTTCTGCTTCCAACTCGTTCGGGATCCCCTGATAGTCTTCAGGATAGTTCAGCATCCCCTACGATCCTGTGAAGTCATTGAACTATTCATAATCACTTGGAAGACAAATTATAAAGTTTGTTCATCTAATTTTATACACAAAGAATTTTTAGTACGGGGTAGACGAATAGTCATGATCGTAGCGCTTTTTTGGCTTTTCTGGGAGACGACAATATAAAGTTTTGTTCGTTTGCTTCACTCAATTTCGTACATTTTACCTAAGTTTCATAAGGACAAAGATTTTTAGTATAGTAAAAATACACCCCAAGACCCTCTCTCAAGATATATTTGTACATTTTTTGATGGAAAAATGTCCGGGCTGAAGGCCGGTTCTTCTTAGATTACAGTCTAGCTATCGCTTGCCAGGAAAAAATCGACAGTACTTCTTTTATTTCCCATGAAATGACTTCTGCTTCCGTGGCCGAGGACCCTCGGAGAGTGCTGAACGCATTACCGAGGTAATCCTCTCGGGCATGGAAGCGTACATTCCA
This sequence comes from Paralithodes platypus, assembly GCA_032716605.1. Taxonomy (NCBI): domain Eukaryota; kingdom Metazoa; phylum Arthropoda; class Malacostraca; order Decapoda; family Lithodidae; genus Paralithodes; species Paralithodes platypus. The sequence goes on from CM064572.1 coordinate 52,145,073, forward strand.
TTTTCTTTCTCTCAGTCTAATGCAAAAAAAATCTTGGTTTACTCACGCTTGTTCTACTGCTGTCCGCAACAAGGAGGAAGCATTCAAACGGTACCGACGCCTTAAAGCTAAAGAATCTCATTCTTCTTATGTTTCTGCCCAGAATCAAGCCAAATCTGTTCTTCGACTTGTCAAGCACTCTTTCATCAATAATAAATGCACTGAACTATCCAACTCTAGCTCTTCCCAAGCTTTCTGGCATCTAGCCAAAAACCTCTCCAACAACTTTTCTTCCTCGTCTTTCCCTCCCCTTTTCCACTCTGATGGCACATCCATCACTTCTTCCTCTGACAAAGCTGAACTCTTTGCTCAAACTTTTGCCAGAAACTCTACCTTGGATGATTCCGGTGCTATTCCTCCCTCTCCACCCCCCTCTCTCCTACTGTTGCCTAATATCCTAATCTCTTCTAAAGATGTACTTTTTACCCTTTCTGGGCTTAATACTAAGAAGGCGTACAGACATTAATACAGCACAGAGCAAGCCAAACGTAATGACAGCTGGGACATGACTTATTAGCGGACCATACAGTACAAAGGCGGCCATTCACGCCCCACATAAGAAAACACACACACACACACACACACACTTGTCGCTATGAATGTATTTATTGGTATTTATGTAGTATTGATATTTGACTATCTTTTATTACCGGCCGGCTACCACCATGGGGGCCTTATAATTTTCTGGCTACCGGTCTTGAAAGTGTTACGAGTTTCAAGTTGAAAGTTTTGGCTTTCAAGATTATGAATGCTCTAATTTATCAATAGAGTTAAGTTCTGGCTGATATGTAAACAGAAAAAAATAGATTTAGAAGGTTGACAAGATATAGGCTACATGAAAGACGTTTTTAATAATTTGCTTAACAAAGCTGGACACATAACCTATTTTACAAATATGCAAGTTATATTAACTGGAAAGCCAGACTGATGAAAAAACGAGGTTCACCATGGCTGTATTAACCTAAGAACTGCGCATGGGGGGTATGAGACACCACACTCCTGTGCCGACGTATTTGAGCTGTTCCCATCACTAACATCGTTATTTTACCATAAATAGCATTAATACTTATCCATATGCGCCTATTATAGGTTGATTATAAAGGTATTAACCTGTTACAACAATAAAACAAGTGGAAACAGCATTTGGATGGTCAAAATTCAAGCATCCCCTACGATCCTGTGAAGTCATTGAACTATTCATAATAACTTGGAAGACAAATTATAAAGTTTGTTCATCTAATTTTATACACACAAAGAATTTTTAGTACGGAATAGACGAATAGTCATGATCGTAGCGCTTTTCTGGCTTTTCTGGGAGAAGACAATATAAAGTTTTGTTCCTTTGCTTCACTCAATTTCGTACATTTTACCTAAGTTTCATAAGGACAAAGATTTTTAGTATGGTGTATTAGGAAATGACTGCAACTGTACATACAGTTTCATGCCCCAAGTATAATTAAAATGTCTGGACACACGGAGCTTGAAGCAGTTTAAGTCATAGGATGAGTGAAAGACAAAATGAGGGAGAGAGTTCCAAAGCTTGTTTGTTGAGTAGAAGAAAGACTGACACAATCGGTTCACTCTTGGGTCAGAGAGTTTAACAGAATAAGGGTTTGTTCAAAGGGGTCAAGAAATTGGGCTTGTTTGTGATGTATTATATTGTAGGGTTCATAAGGCATGTATTGTAGGATTATTTGTTCATAGATATTTCATGATGACATCATTCTTTCTTAGTTCTAGGTTAAATAACTAATAGTTTTCTTTGATTTACAATGATCCAGAATAATGTATAACCTTAACACCTTATTGGCGGCCTAGGCGGTCTATTTGACCGTACCGCACAGTGGGTTTTTTTTTTACCCTAAATAGGGTTGTTTACGTGATCATTTTCATGCCTAAATAAGACCCAGAGCGTAAAACAAGTATATATCTCTGAAAGGGCGTAAACAGAGCTTTCCAATGACACCCGAACCATCCTTGTACGACCACTGGTTCTCTTGCAACGATCGTGCAACACGAGTGCAAAAACCCTATAATTAGGTAATTTCCTTACATAATTCCCTGTGTAGCGAGTGAGGGAGGGGGGAGGAAAGTAGAATACAGTTCAGTATGTCCACCGCGGTGGTGGGGACCGGTCATAGTGTTGCTACGCTCGTCCCACCACTCAGCTCTCTCTCTCAGCAACATTACGTGCTGAAAATGGCGGTCGACATAAGTTGTGCACCGCCACATAGTCCATATTTATTTCACTCGACATAAGATGCGCGCCGCCAGTTAAGGGTTAAAATGTAGTTTAAAAATTACATTCATATATTATATTATCCACAATAATTTACTGGTATTGATCAATGTGTGCAAATGTATGAATGTGCCTTGGGTAATAATGTGAGATAACAAAAGCGCAATCTCCGGTACGCACGGCCAGTTCCACTCGTGTCCTAGGGATTTGGTAGCACCACTGTCGTGGGGCATACAACCAAAAGACCTTGGATGTTTCTCTTTATTAGATACTCCTTGATATCTGCACACGTGGCCTGTCTGCAGTGTTGCTATAGTTAGGTAAACTTCCGCATAATGAGGGGTCGTTAGATTAAGGAGTGAATGTTTTTTAGAGTGAATTAATGTGGGTAAAAACACTTGTGAAATATTTAGTAGTACTGTACAAAGTAGGGAATATTATGAATTATTAGATACTCTGCTCGTTTTTTCATGCGAACGTGCTGCCATCTCTTGTGTGCGCGGATCTCTATTACCAGAACTGCGACCTCTCACTTTAACATCCTTACTTCTATAATTACTCCTTGGGTGCGCATTTAACCTAGCCATTGGCTAAACGTTTAAACAAACCGTGCCATTCTCAACCAGCCGTTCTCGCTGTCTATGTAAATGTTATAGTGATCGCCCTATTACCCCTTCATCTTGGACTCTTCGCTCCTCACCTCTACTCTACATCCCAGCTAAGCCTTTATTGTAATCACTGGGCCCAAATTATGTATTAAGTGCTTACTCTATATATATCTACTCGGTAGCATTCAAGGAGACTATTGCAGGACTCTTCTTCTTCTTCGTCTTACCTCTGACCGGGTATAGGCTATCCTAGTGTTTACTAGCCTATACCCCTTTGAAAGGACATTAGCCTAACCTAACAACCTTACCTAACCTATCCTAGTATTATAGGTGGGGGCTGCTGCCCCCACACCCCCGTTTTGACTTAGATTTTTGGTGTATTTGTCTGTGAGTGGGTATTTTTCAATTTGTTGATAACAAAAATCCTCCACGCGGACTATATAGAGAAAAATATGGCGAATCTATTGGTGCCTATTTTCCCTAATAAATTGTTTCTCATAACGTCGCACTAGTGTCCTTGAATATTATCGTATTTTTTTCCTGTTTTCTCTATATTATTTTCATATTTACATTCCCGATAGTATTGCCGTATCAAGTTGGATTACCTTATGGGCAACATCATTGTTATCGTGTTCAACAATATTTTTGGTAAGGAATTGACTTATTTCAAGAGGTATGCTCCTGTACACTCCGTAAAACACAATTCCTGGCCCAATGTGAACCCTCGAGCAGCAAGACTAATTTCCGATATGTAAATACATAGAGTAAATATTAGGTAAAGAATTAACGAGACGATTCATTTCAGTTCGGGATAGCTTCGAGAATATAAGGCCACTATTAATATCCTACAGCGCCTGTGTCGTGAATCCTGGTATAGATACTGTAGTTTGAATCTCCCGGGTTCACGACAGCTGGTTCCTTTTTGTTTATACGCATTGCTTTATTTATCTTTGTGGATAAATATTACTGTGGTTGCACCAATTATATCTTAGTTTATTTTCCCTTATTTAATCACGGGGGACGATATAAAACCCTTAAATATATTTTATATTGTCACGACAGAACGGAATCTCAGACACACTTCACACAGACTTGTTCCCGCCAACTAGACTGCCAGCTGCTGCCACAAAACACCAGAACTTCCCTGATATTCACCTACCGACAGGTCCATCATCTAATCTACACTCTTTGCATCACAGCTAAGTTCCTTTAATACTAGAAGTACTTCATAGATATTACTGGGACTACCACAGATAACCTACATATACAATTTAACATGTAAGTCAACCGCCGACCCGGTAACATTTTTATAGCCTAGGCCAATTCATCTTTCCAGGTTTAGTTATTTAATTTATATCCGTTTCTCCTCTACCCCCTAGGAATAACAAACAGGATATAATTGGTGCCGTGTGACCAGGATTCTGGGCCATCTGTTATATATTGATAAGAATTGGGGGGTGTTAGGCCTGACTTGTCTGCCTTTGTGTAGAGCTGGGCGATCCAGTGGACAAATGTCGAGGGGCGCACCGGGGAAAGCTGCAAGGGCAGGGGGCGTCGGCCAAGAGTTTGAGCCATCGTCCGGTGGTTACCCTGTGCCCTTCAGAGAGGTGGCCCTCTTCGGCCATTCGTATGTCCGGGATTTTCCGCTGGACCATCCAGTGCAGTGCCTTGCTTTTTTTGTTAAGCAGCTATATAGACCAGGGGCAAGGGTGGACCGTGTCAGGCAGACCTCGGCCTGGGATGCGCTCCTAACCTTCAGCAAGTGGCCCTCGGACTCCAGTCTCTAGCTGAAGAGATCGAGCAAAGGACTGGGGGTCACTGTCTGGTGGTCAGTCTGGAGTCTAGGATAAGCCCTAGGAGTATGACCCCCGAGGAATATAATAGAGACAAAAATGGTGTGAACCTCCGCTTGCGGAGAAATCTCCCATTCACCAAACAGAGGTACTTTGCCATGGGAATGAGTAAGACCGACTTGTGGGACCGAGTACATTTAGATGTGCCAGGGAGCCGGAAGGTATTATATAGGCTACTGGACAGAGCGCATGCCTTCTTTGAGAAGAAGGACAGGGCCGAGGAGGAGCAGTCGACGCAATATGCTAGATCTCAAGACTACGACGACGGCTGTGGATGTTATTATTATTATTATTATTATTCAGAGGAGTCTTGGTCCTTCTTTCTCTTTCCTTTCCTTTCTGTTTCAGGCATTAACTTTGTAATTTGTTAAAATTTAATATAGCCTAGTAAAGTAAAATATTGTAAAGTAGAGTAATATGATATATGTAAATTTCCTTTTCTTGATCATTTGTAAACTCACAGGGGGCACTTGATCTGCATGCTTCAATTTGCTTGGTTGCTGTCGTCATCAATGTAAGTAGGTTAGCCTAGAGGTTAGCCTAGGCTTAAAATATATTAGAATAGGTTAGTATACAGTGACGATTAGTATTGTTGTTCCTTAAGCTTTAGTTACCGTAATTTTTTTAAGAATGGAGGAGAAAATAAAGTCATTGCGGCGTTTCAGGGCCGCCAAGAAGGGAGGGATAACTAAGCTTACCTCTAATCTGTCTGATTTTATTGAACATGCTGCTACACTGCATGATGTAAGGGGTGTGAAAATCACTGTAGAAAAGGCCCTAGCTGATATCGAGTCGTATAACGTAGAGTTGTAAAGCTTATACTCAGATGATCAGTTAGAGAAGGAGATGGTGAAAGATATGCAGTATGTTGTTGTTGTTGTTCTTCCCTAAGCTGCCTGGCCGAACAGCCCCGAGTCCCTGAGGAAGGCCAAGGCCATGATCGGGCTTTCCCACAGAGCTCTCATTGAGTGTAGATTGTGTTGTTGGCGTAAGTGGTTGTGTGAAATGCAGTCTTCTATGATGTGTTTAATGGTATGGGGTGCTGTGTTACATCCCGGGCAGGCGTCGACAACGCAGTCATCCAGTCTCTTCTGATAGCTCAGGAGAGCTGGATGGTGTCCGCATCTCAGCCTGGCCAGGTGGACTCTGTCCTCGCGAGGAAGGGAGGATTCGGAAGGATGGATTTCGGGAGGTCGTGCATGTAGCTGCGTGTTGTCTGTGAGTGAGTGGATGGATCGGCGAGAGATATGAGTATGGATGTGCTTCTGGAAGTTGGTTCGGGGTGGGCAGGGAGGGATAGAGGACAATAATTGTGTGTGATACCGTGTGCTTGGTGTTGTTTTGATATTTCTTGGTGTCTGTGGGTGTGTTGCCATGTAGTTTAGTGGGTGGTCTTGGTTCGTGGAGGCTGCTGCCAGGAATTGAGTGCCTCTCATGTCCAGATGGTCTTTGACTTTGAGGATTTTGGTTTCTTGATGTAGGTGATCTGTGGGTGCAGTAGCTGTGCAGCCTGTAATGATCTTCAGGGCTTTGTTTTGAATAGTCTGTAAGGTCTTATGATGTGTTTCAGCTAGGTTAGAAGCCCAGGCTGGGCTTGCATATTCCATCACTGATCTTATGTATTGTTTATATACTGTGGTGGTAGCTTTTCTTTGTTGTGTCCAAATTTTGTGTGAGCAAGTGACCTGAGGGCGTTAAGTCTGGGTGTCAGTTTCTTTTTAATGTTTGTGGTGTGCTGTTTGAATGTCATATGAGTATCATATGTTACTCCTAGGATTTTGGGTGTGTGTCAGTGTGTGTATGTGTTAGGGGTGTGTTGTTTATGGTGAGTTGAGGGATGTATTCGTGTTCTCCTGTCCAGCTTGTGAGCAGGGTTGCGGTGGATTTGGCTGGGGCTAGATTAAGTCTGTTTGTAGTGCACCAGCCATGTAGTGTGTTGAGATAGGGTTGAAGGAGATCTGTTGCTCTTTTTGGGTCATGGTGTGTGCATGTGAGTGTTATGTCATCTGCATAGGAGGCTAAGTTTATTTGGGGCGTATTGGGTGTAGTTATATCGTGCATGTACAGATTGAAGAGTGCGGGCGATAGGACGGATCCTTGTGGGACTCTGTTTGGAAAGTTTCTGATTTTAGATGACTGACCGGCAAAAGATACGTGTGCACATCTGCCTGCTAGGAAGTTGGCCAGCCACCTTTTTGTGTTGTAGATTTTGTTTGTTAAGTTGTGGCGGGGGATGGCATCGAAGGCTTTACTAATGTCGAGTGTGGCTAATAGTGATCTGTGTGGTGGTCTAGCTGAGTTGATGCCGTAAAAAGCTCTTTGTGTAAGGTCTGTGAGAAGAGTGTTTGTGTTTGTGGAGTGCAGTGGCCTGAAGCCATGTTGTGTTGGAGCTAGGGGTAGGTCGGGTGTAATTAGTTGTAATACTAGGCGTTCCATGACTTTGGAGGGGGAGCAAAGGAGTGTGATGGGGCGGTGCGAGGAGGGTAGCGTGGGGTCTTTGTTGGGTTTGGGGAATGTGATGATGATATCATGCTTCCAAATGTCTGGTATTGTGTTGTGTGAATAGCTGTAATTTGATATGTTAGTGAGTGCTTGTATGCCTTGTGGTCCCAGGTGTCTGAGGTGTATGTTGCTTATGTTGTCTAGGCCACAGGCGGGTGAGTGCTTGAGATTGTTGATGATATGCTTTGTCTGGTGATTGGTGAAGGGTGTATAGTCAGGGTCTGTGGGGAATTGTCTCTTACGTCGGATGATACGTCGGTCGTCTTTGTGAGGTTTTAGGTGGCTGACATGTGAGAAGTGATTGATGAGAGTGGTTGCTTGTTGTTTACATGAAGGAGTAGAGTCTGTTGTTGTGATTGCAGCATGTGATTGTGTTGTGTTGCTGTTGGAAAGTGTGATGCTGTTTAGTGTTTTTTGGGGTTTGTTTTGTGATCCAGTGTTTGTAGGAAGTTATTCCAATTTAGTTTTTGTTGTTCTTGTATTTTGTTGTTAGTTTGGGTGTTGAGTGCTTGAATTTGTTGTGCGATGTCTTGCGTGTGGGGTGCTGGGGAGTGTTTCAGTATGTCGCGTTGTCTGATGAGGTTTTGAATTTCTGGTGTGAAGTTGGGGTTGTGTCTTTTTCTGTTACCTCTTGGAATGTGTTTCTTGTCAGCGTTTTGGATAGTTTTATTGAGTATGTGTACACAGCATTGTTGATGTTAGTGATGGGTGTACTGTTTAGAGTTGTGAAGTGTTGTTCTGTCTCATTTGTAAATGCTTCCCAGTTAGCTCTTTTATAATTGGTGTATGTGTGTTTGTGGCTAGCTGGGCTGAGTCTGGTTTTGGTGGGGATAATGATCGGGAGGTGGTCAGAGCCTAAGGTTCTGACCACCCTCCAGGATGTTGTCGGGGCGAGTTCTGGGGAGCAAAAGGTGATGTCTGGAGATGAGGGGTTATAGAGGGCTTGGTGAGGAATATGGGTGTGTTGATGGATGTCGTTAAGGATGATGATGTTATCTGTTTGTTTTTGTAGTACCAGCCCTCTGTCTGTGTCGGGGTTGTTAACAAACCAGGCCGACGTCTTGGCGTTGAAGTCACCACCCAGGATGAGGTGTGGGGTGTTTGTGATGTGTTGTAAGTGTGGTCTGTATTCATTTGGTACTGTAGGGGATGTTTGGGGAGGGGTGTATGTGTTTATGATGGTTATGTTGGAGGTGTTGCCAGTGCGTATTTTAATTGATTGTATTTCTGTTGTGTTATCATTTTGGGGGAGGAGGGATTTGGTTTGTACACTGGTTACTATGTATGATATTTCTTTGTGTACCAGGGTGATGAGTCCACCGCCCCCGCCGACAGCCCGGTCTTGTCTGATGGTGGTGAAATTATGAAATGTGGGTGTTTTTTGTGTTGTGCGGAGTTTTGTTTCTTGTAAGATGGCAATGTGTATGTTGTGTTGTTTGATGAAGTGTGAGAGTTTGTGTTTCTTTGTGTTGATGCCATCTATGTTCAATTGGAGAATATTAATGTTATGTGCACGATGTATGTTGGGTGCTGCTGCACGAGGATGGGGTGGGGGTGGGGGTGAAGGAGGAGCTGGGGGTTGGGATGGGTAAGGTGGGGGTGGGGATTGGGGAGCAGGAGATGTGGGTTGGAATGGATTAGGATGGGGTGTGGTGTGTTGAGTTGAGGATGTGGATGGTATGGGAAGGTTAGGTGGGTTAGGGAGGAGAGGTGGACGGGTTTTAGGGGGGGGGAGTGGATGATATGGGAAGGAGAGGTGGATGGGTTTTAGGCGAGGGATTTGACTGGGAGAGGGAGGGGCATGAGGAACAGGTCCAGGTGTTCGTGTAGTGTTTCTTGGAGGCAAGTGTTGTACAGGTGAAGTGGGTCCAGTTCCTGCATGAATTGCAGAGAACTGAGCCCTTAGTGTGGCAACTCAAAGTGATGGGTTTTGAGCAAGTTGGACATTATGTATGTGTATGTGGGTCCTGGGTTGCTCTCAATGTCTCCGGCTAGAAGAAGTCTTCGAGAAATGACAGCCGGAGAGTCATTTCTCGGTGTAGGAAAAACTGTGTGATGTGTGTGTGTGGTGTGAGAGGTGTGGAAATTCCCGGCGCGACCGAAGCCGCTCCAAGGACCCGTGCCCCCAGGGAGGGGGCAGGGGATGGTTGTGACGGTTTGGCTCCAGAAACTGCTCCCCGCGGCCGGCATCCGGTTGTCCTCCACTGGTCGTTGATCTTGTCTCCGGCCGTGGAGGGTCGGCAGCCATCCGCGGTTGGCAGCTCCGGGATGCAGTATGTTAATCAAGTAAACAGTCAGTTAGCTAAATTGGATAGTGCTCTCTAGACAACCACTACTGGAAGATCTCATGATAGCGCAGCAAGTAGGAAACAGAAGGGTTATCCTGTTTATTATTCCTAGGGGGTAGAGGAGAAACGGATATAAATTAAATAATTAAACCTGGAAAGATGAATTGGCCTAGGCTATAAAAATGATACCGGTCGGCGGTTGACTTACTTGTAAACATGTATGTGTAGGTTATCTGTGGTAGTCCCAGTAATATCTATGAAGTACTTCTAGTATTAAAGGAACTTAGCTGTGATGCAAAGAGTGTAGCTTAGGTGATGGACATGTCGATAGGTGAATATCAGGGAAGTTCTGGTGTTATGTGGCAGCAACTGGTGGTTTGTTGTTAGCGGGACGAAGTCTGTGTGAAGTGTGTCTGAGATTCCCTTTTATCGTGACAATATAAAATACATTTAAGGGTTCTATATCGTCCCCCGTGATTAAATAATAAGGGAAAATAAACTAAGATATAATTGGTGCAACCACAGTAATATTTATCCACAAAGATAAATAAAGTAATGCGTATAAACAAAAAGGAACCAGCTGACGTGAACCCGGGAAATTCAAACTACGGTATATATACCAGCTAGGATTCACGATATACTCCGCCACCAGTTATATACAAAGTATTTACAATTGTCCCATCCCGATCATGGATCGCCACAACTGGGAGGAACCCAAAGCAGCCCGACGTGATGGCCTCTGAGGGGTATCACCTCGGTCCGCTCCAGTAGCAGGGAGGATATTATCAGAGTTCGGCTTGCTATCGCCATCCACTACCTCTAAATCTATCTCTAGTGGGTACCGTATAGCTTAACCACCGGTCTGGTGGTCAAACCGGCTCCTGTTTTTACCTGAACTACCCTACATTCGTGGTCAGGACCACGAAGAAGTTTCATTATCCGACCTATACGCCAAAAAAGTCGGGGGCCGTCATCATGTACTAGAACGACATCCCCAACTTGTGGCAATGCTATCCCTCTTTTTACCATTAAGTGACGATGTTGCTTCCTGAGTGATATTAAATAATCAGTGCTCCACCTTTTCCACAGGTCATGTGAGTTTTGTTACATATTGGAAGCGTTGGTTGACGGAATCATTGTTACGCCACGTCATGTCCTTGAGATCTTCATCAGTGACTTCTCGCCTTGGAAAGCTTCTGATCCGCCTCCCATGAACCAGTTGTGAAGGAGTGATGGGTAGAAGGTCTTCAAGATCACTGTAGGTGTAGCCAAGCGGGCGATCATTGACTGTGGCCTCGAGCTCCAGTAATACCATATTCAGTTCCTCTGTGGTAACCAATGCTCGACCCAGTACCTTCTTCAAGCCAGCCTTTAGGATGCCAATGACCCGTTCCCATATGGCACCGAACCATGGCGCCCTGGCCGGTATAAACCGCCACTCGCACTTGAATTCCGCTAGGGTACCTTTTAACCTTGCATCATCCATCAACTCCCGTAATGTACTGGCTCCGCTAACAAATGTGGTGGCATTATCACTCATCATAATCTCAGGGTAACCCCTCCTGCTACTAAACCTACGGAACGCATGCAAAAATGATTCGCAGGAGAGGTTAGACACCGTCTCTACATGGACCGCTCTAGTAACTGCACAGGTGAATAAGACTACATATAATTTACTTACAGTACCCCCCTTCTCTTTTACTGGCAAGGCACCTGTGTAGTCAACCCCCGTTACCTGGAAAGGACTCACTTCCTGAACCCAAAACTTCAGCAATGGAGGGGCCTGTACAGTACGGTATGATGTACCTTGCAATCTCTTGCAGATGATACATCCCCTTAAGGCTTTTTTTACTACCTGTCTAATCTTGGGGATCCACCATCTTTGCCTTATGTAATTTACAACATAACTAACACCACTATGGTTACACACTTTGTGGCAGTAATTACTAAGGAGAGTGGCTATACGATGTTTATTAGGGATAAGGATAGGGAACTTGGCGATATCATGTAAAGCTGACAAGTGTAGCCTACCTCTACAGCGTATCATGCCTCCCTCCATATAGAGGCCTAACTGCTTCACTATATTGCTTGGTGTGCCCTGTCCTTTTGACAAATAGTGGTGTTCCTCAGAGTAAGCTTCTCTCTGAGCTACCTTAATCATGGCTGACTCTGCTGCTCTTAAATCCGGCACCGTCAAGTATGCCGGTTTTGCCTGATAGTTCCCTTGTGTCTTCTCTCTAAGAGTCCTAATAAACCTAAGGACCCATGCCATTACATGCCATGACTTCATATATGAGCCATACCGGTCCCAATTCAATATGGCAGTAGGGGCAACCGGTACTGGCAATGACAGGGTTCCTTCTTGACTCGTGTTACAACCCACAGTGGTGTCCCCTCCTATTGAGCCCCCTATTGGGCCATGATCAGGCCATAGCATTTGGTGAGGTAGCCATGTGGGCCCTCCCCAGCAAAGCGAAGAAGCAACTAAGGACACATATGAAATCCCTCTGGTGACTAGATCACTGGGGTTGTCCTCTGTGGACACATAACGAAAATGAGCGCCGGGGACTAATGACTTTATCTCATCAACTCTATTTTGAACATATATAGGCAAAACCTTCTTACTAGACAACCAGCATAGGGTTATCTGGCTGTCCGACCAGAGGTATACATTCTCTATAATCAGCTCGTCCGCGTAGGCCTCACATATATAACATGCGAGACGAGCTGCGAGAAGAACAGCAGTCAACTCCATCTTAGGTATGGTGAGGGACTTAATAGGCGCCACCTTAGCTTTGGCCATTACTAACCTACTCACCTCACCAACCACATAGGCCGCTACACCATATGCTACTGAGCTAGCGTCACTAAATAGGTGCAACGTAACCCTCTTAGAATTAGTGACCTGATGGGGAAACATGATACCTGTACTATCTATCATATCGTCATAAATACCCTGCCAGTTAGCTCTCATGTCATGTGGAATGGGTACATCCCACCCACACTATAATCTCCACAAGTCCTGTACGAACCTCCGCGCCCGGATGGTTACCGGTAGCAACACTCCTAGAGGACCGAACACGCTCGCGGTTAGACTTAGAGCCTCGCGTTTTGTAACCAATGCAGGGCTACTTCCGCGGAAATTAACCTGTAACATATCCTTATCAGTTAGCCACTCAACGCCAAGTACGTTAACCCCGTCTTGTTTGGCGGAAGCTATACCCTTCAGGGGAGGTGTGGTGGAGTGGTCTTGCCACTGGCCTGGTAATCCAAAGGTCCCGGGTTCAAATCCCGATGTATCAATGGGAAGATATTATTGGGATGGAATTTGCGCTGTACCTGGTATCAGTGCATTACCACAAGCCCACCGAAACGTCAATAAAATACCCTCATTGTTCCCTGATTAAATAGCACTGTATGAATATTCCCATATTCAAAATATGCTATAGGGGTGCAATGCCTGGCGAGTTATCTGCTCAACAGGTGGCGTTGTGTGTGTGTAAGTGTGAGAGTCCGAGTGTAGGGGGTGAGACAGTGAAGCACGGGAACGAGGTGGCTTCAGAGATGGGGTCGTTTCGGGCCATGAGGAGCACCGTGCCTCATGTGAAGGCAAGATGGCAGGTGCTCGTTGTACTCTACGTGCTTCACATGTCTCACTCCCTAGACTGGAATAAGACCTCACAGGCTTCACTGTTCATTGTAAAGTGGTGAATGTTAAGGCTCTCAGCCTATGCCCGAGAGAAAGTAAGTTGGAATATAGAAAAAAAAAAAAAAAAAAAAAAAAAAAAAATAATGCAACAGTTCCCGCAAACTCTCATTATTTGTGACCCACTCACGTAAAGACAGGTTAGCGCTGGAAAATATTCTACGGGCATCCCAACATTGTTGTTGCAAATCACTTACATCATCACCAGTCCCCTGTAAGTTATCAATATACAGTACAACCCCCTTTTTAGCTTATTAGCTACTTCACTGTTCTCCTGTATCATAGACAGGTGTTTTTGAATGGTAGCATTAATTAAGGAGGATCTGGGAACAGGTGGCCCCGAACAGAACTGCACGGAACCGGTAGACAAGGTAAGGACTTGCAACATCCAAGAGATTAACGGGCCACAGAAACCTAGTAGCATCCCTATCCTTCTCACTCAACCCCACCATGAGAAATGCTTTCTCAATATCACTCACCCAGGCAAATTGGTGGCATCTAAAGTGTAATAATAATAATAATAATAATAATACTTTATTTCAGACTCACACAGTACAGAGGGGACCATACTGGGGTCCATATATACCTTACAGTAACATAAATATATATAAATATATATAAGCTACTGTACATAGGCTACATAAAATAAAAAGAAATTAAATAATACCCAGCTTGCTATCATGTAGTTCACAGCACTGCCTCAACCAAAAACAGTGGTCATCAAACTACTGTGTTACCAAAACCACTGTCCTAATTGTGTACAGTACCATGCCTCACATCATTTAGCTTCCGGTACAGTATGTTGCTACAGTACAGTATAGGAATATCGGTACTGTACTGCACTATGAGGATCAGTACCGGTATGCTAATTCTGTAGAGTAGCAGACCTGAAATCATTACTTAAGGTTAAATATAGAGCAACTTCCTCCAGTGTGCCTGGATCCTGGAGGTGTACACTATGCTTGGAGTTTGTAGCATTTTAATGATCCTGTTCTCAGAAGTGTTAAGGCGCTGAATGAATTTATATGTTAGCTTTCTAATGAATGATTTGTAACAGTGTAAGTTCATATAGGCACATAGCGTACTTGTACTCTCATATTTTGAGAGCCCCAGAAACATTTTCATGATATTGTGATACGAGATACTTAGTCTATTCACTGTCATTTTCTTATAGTTCCACCATAGTTGTGCTGTATACATTGGTGAGCAGTAGGAGTTGAACAATGTTATTTTTGTATCCCATGTGCACATATGAAATTTTCTTAATATTGAATTTCCCTGCATGTAAAGTTGCCTTCGCTGACGACCCATATCCTCATCATCTGAGCGATCACATGAAATATAGTGTCCTAGATACTTTACTTTACTTACTTCTTCTATAATTTCTTCATACAAATGGAATTTAGGTAGCTTTGATTTCAATAGAAGGTTAGATTTAAATATTATGATATTGCTCTTTATAGGATTAAATTTGACTGAATGTTCGATTCCAAATTTTTCACATACTCTTAATAATTTATCCAGTCCTGCTCCAGAGGGCGCGATTAAGGCTAGGTCATCAGCATACATGAGATGATTTACAATGGTGCTGCCAATACAGCACCCAGTGCGAATCTTGTTCAGCTCCAGACTAAGATCATCCATGTAGACGTTGAAAAGATACGGAGACAATATCCCCCCCTGCCTAACACCATTGGTTACGGCGAAAGAGCCTGACAGGATGTTGCCCCATCTTACACACATTTTTTGATTAGCATACCAGAAAATAAGTATCCTAACAATATAGCTAGGCACTCCCCTGTTAACTAATTTTTCAAATAAGGTGTTGTGACACACCCTATCAAAAGCCTTACTTGCATCAAGAAAACAAGAGAAAATTGAGCTATTTAGTTTGTTGTATGTATCAATCACTTCTTTCAGCACATATATGCATTGGTCTGTGCCGTGATTTTTCTTAAAGCCAAACTGATTGCTGCTGGTGACAATATATGCAGACATTCTTTCTAGCATTATCATTTCAACTACCTTACTCACCACACTAGCAAGTGCTACTGGGCGGTAGTTGTCTTTTGCTGTAATTTTACCTGATTTATCTTTAATGACAGGAACAAGTATTACGGATATCATAGACTCCGGCAGGACACCATGCGTAAATAGACTGGTGATGCAAGAACTAAGTAGAAGTACCTGGGTGAGGTCAGCCACTAGCGATGGACCTGTATGGAGACAGTCATTCAGACTGAACGCCTTCTCGTCCATCATCCTGGTACTCTGCATCATCTAAATCAGCACAGCACAAACTTCAGGTCACTCAAAATAAAATGGTTAGGTTCATGCTGAACCTAGGACCCAGATCACATGTTGGCCAGGAACAACTTCAGTCACTAGGTATGCTCAATGTTTCTGACAGGGCCAAACAAATCAGGCTAACTAATGCCTTCAAAATTTTCTATGACACAGCTCCAGAGTATCTAAAGAATGATTTTGTTAAAGCAAATGAGAGGAGTGGACATAATACAAGAAACATGATGTTTAATTTTAAGGTCCCGAGAATCCAAGGACAGGGTAAGCAAACATTCTTCTTCACTTCCATCAAAGACTGGAACGACCTACCCCAGTCAGTCCGTGAAAAGAGAACACTGTATTCCTTCAGACGTAGCCTGAAGGAACACCTGAACCGGACAGCTGCGAGAAGGGAGCACCAAGCTTATGTCTACTACTAAATACGACATAAGAGATAGACAAACCAAACCAAACTGAAATGATTACTGATTACGGATTACTGATATTTACTATAGGATGTAAGGTATCTTAAAATAACCCCCTAGAAATACTTTCTCTAAAGTATCTATTTCTTTATCCTCCCCTTTTCCCCAGCTAACCTAATCCCACAAGGACCCCAATGGAAATACGCCTAACGGCCTTATTGGGCTATCCTTAGTTGGAATTATGCAAGGCTGGTACATGTCATATTTGTAACAAACTATGTGGTACCAACTCTGTAAATTACTGACTGAATAAATATTATTATTATTATTATTATTATTATTATCCTAGCCGAACAGTCAAACACTATCCGTACAGGCGTAGTAACACTATCCTTAGTAATACCATGGTGAGCTAAGTAGTGAATGGGATGACCAGCTTGATTCCTGTTTTCTACCCTTTCAATAAACCCCCTTTCTATCTGATTATCCAGAACCTTTGTATACTGTTGACAGTAGTTGGGATCCTTTATAAATTTACGCTGCAAGCCTCTCATTCTGCCCAGGGCTAACTTAAAGTTATCAGGTAATTTATCTGTGTTATCTCCTAAGAAACTACCTAACAAACAGCCTAAGAAACTACACTCGTAAATAAATCAGTCGTATTATATTTCCATGTATAAGATCACGGAGAGGAAAAGAACTTATAAGGGAAATTGTACACTCTCAAGACATAACTTCTGGTCCACTATGAACCCTCGAACATCAAAAAGAACCTCCGAAATTTAGATATTAGGTCAAGAATTAATGAGGAGATTCGACTTACTTAGAGATAGTTTCGAAAACTTGAGATTATGATGAATTTTGAGTGTATTCTGGTTACCATCAGACAGTTTTTGTACAATATAGAAAGGATATGTGGAGATTATTAGTGTAAAGACTATCTCAATTAACCCTCTACTTCCATATACTGTACTCTTCCTATTCTGAATATACTGTAATCGTCTAATAATAGCCAGAAAACCGAAAATTAATGCTTAATCGGATCTTGAAAGAGTTAAGGCCACGATATAAGTCCTTTAGTGTACTGTTTGTTAGTCTGTTAACGTTCACCTGACGATAAATCGCTAAGTTTCCACCAACATTTCTCCGTTATTCCGTTATTCCCACATTCTGAAAAGCATGCACTACTCCGACCTACTCTAAAGAAACCTGGACTTGATGTTGAGAACATGTTGAACTATCGTCCTGTCTCCAACCTGTCCTTCATATCAAAGATATTAGAGCGTGCAATACTTGACCAATTACAACCACTACTTCAGCAGAATGAAACTATCCCAATTTTTCAGTCTGCTTACCGACAGCATCATTCAACTGAAACAGCATTGATTAGAGTACATAATGATCTAGTTGAGAACATTTGCAATGGTGTGGCCTCACTATTGGTCTTGCTTGATCTCTCTGCGGCCTTTGACACAGTGGATCACGAGTTGTTATTGAGTGATCTTTATGATTGTGGTGTGCGTGACTCCGCTCTCTTGCTTCTTGGGTCGTACTTGTCAGGTAGATCCCAGAGTGTGATGGTAAATCAAGTGGTCTCGGACTCGACACCCCTGCAGTATGGTGTTCCGCAGGGATCAGTTTTAGGTCCTATCCTAATTATAATTTATATTAGCAGTTTGTCTCTTCTGCTTCGTGCACATAATGTCACCTTTCACTTTTATGCAGATGACACCCAGATTTATGTGAGAATCACAAATATAGTTGATATACGGAGTAAGATGGAATTGTTGATGTCTGATATCAAGAAGTGGATGAGAGCGAGAAAACTTAAACTAAATGATGGTAAAACTGATATTCTCATCATCCGAGGAAATAGAAGAGCTGATGATATAGTGGGTGCCCTCTCCATCAATGTGGGTGGATCTCAGCTGCGACCGGCCAACTCTGTTCGAAATCTGGGTGTATATGTGAACTCCCGATTAGATTTCAAAGAGCATGTAAACCAGATAGTTAAAAGTTGTTACTTGCACATCAGAAATCTCTATTTGGTGAAGCCGTTTTTAACCAGACGTTGCCTCCTGACGTTGGTTCACTCATTGGTCTTCTCTCGTGTTGATTATTGCAATGCCCTGTTGGTGGGTCTTCCAAATTATATTTTGAAGAAAGTTCAGTCTGTTCTTAACAGGGCCGCAAGACTAATTTTTGGTGTTCTACCTAGAACTCCTACTACATCTTCACATAGAACTGCACTGGCTGCCAGTAAGAGCAAGAATAGAATTTAAGTTGTGTTTGGTGACTTTTAAGGTTCTCAAATTTGGTGAGCCTAGGTACCTTGCGGAGCTTCTCAGGCGCCCACCGGCACACCATGGTGTAGTTGTGCGTCATGACAATGACCCTTTTCGTCTTGATGAACCAAGGGCTTTCCAGCAGTCTTCTTTCTTTGAGAGGTCATTCTCCTACATGGCTCCGAGGTTGTATAACAGGTTGCCGCTGTCCATGAGACAACTGAGTTCTGTTGAATGCTTCAAGAGACAACTTAAGACTTTTCTCTTTGAGAGAAGCTATGATCTTGAGAGAGGTGTCATGACAGATGGCTATAGAGTTTAGGCTATTTTGCCACTGCTAGTGATTGTTAAATGTGTGTTGTATATAAGCCTTCTTTTGATGCATTGATTTTTGTTCTTTTTTCTTTCTCTTTTCGAGTGCTAGTGAATTCTTCGGAAAAATTGGCGCTTATGAGAAATAAGTAACATGCTTATTATTATTATTATTATTCTGATGATACTGTATTGAAAAATGGTGTTTTACTTGACCACTTGCGAGTTTTGGGCTATAAGGAGAGAGAGAGAGGGAGGGGTGGGGATACAGTCAAAGAGTGTGTGTGTGTAAGAGAGAGTACCGGCGACATTGGAGTTTATTGACAGATAATTAGCATAATTACCGTACCGGCTATAATAGGGTTGCATTGCATATATAAATACATAAAAACAAATATATCAATCTTTCTAACCACCACAAACTCTCATAACGTTGATAATTCTGATAAATATCGATACCAACAACTCCAATTTCCTTATAACCTGAAACTCGCTAGTGGTCAATTACTAAAACTTGGAATTAAGGGAAGGTAGTTGGCTTTTCTGAACCCTCTTCTCTCATGTTTAGCCCCACTAGTTTGGCGATTTGAAGGGGTATCTTAAGGATGTATTTTTAAGCTTGATAGAGGTCTATGGAGAAAACTAAGAGATTAGTAGGGTAAATAAATAAATAACATAAATAAACCTTACCCCCTTTAATACGATACAGAGATTTAGTAGTTTCATATTTTCCATAAAGTATCGAGTAATCAGCTGCTAAGGGATTTTATTTACCGTCAGCTGAGATAAACCCGACTATAGTGCCCTCAAGGATAAAGCATCTCACAAGTGCTTTTTCCGGCAATTTTTGATGAGCAAGTTTTATGTCGTAATATTTTCTGGCTCTTTCACATTGGAATCCGAAACAAGACTGAAGACAGATTATGTTAGGTGGTTAACTTCTGTGACATTAACCCTCTTAGAATTATGACACGTTTTAACAGTTTATTCTCGCTATCATGAGAAGATTTTGTACAGCTTAGGATTTATCGGGCTTCCTATTCCTCTACCTCCCCTTGTATCTGACTCATATACTCTCTTTGTAAGCCTTTCATCTCCCATTTGCTCAACATGTCCACACCAACACATTACCCTTCTGTCCACTCTGGCCGACAAGGGTTCCTGCTGTCCCACTCTCCTACGTACCTCTTCATTCCTCAATCTGTCTCTACATATCATTGTACACATACTCCTCAAGCAGTTCATCTCTATCACATCCAACTTTCTTCTCTCTTGTGCCTTCAGAGCCCATATCTCAGCCCCATACATCACTATTGGTACAACTATCCCTTGATACGTTGCACTTAAACTTACATTCCGAGATTTCTCACCTTCAACATACTTCCCATTGCTCCGAAAACTTTCCTTCCTTCACATGCTCTCTGTCTTACCTCCATTTCCACACCTGTGTCCCTGCTTATCACTCCTCCCAGACATTTAAAACATTCCACTTGTTCGAGTAATTGCCCATCCAGCCGTACATTTAGATATATCCTACGAACACCTCTATTACACACCATCACTTTACTTTCATTGACATTCACCCTCAGCTTCCTCCTCCCACATACCATACCAAACTCTTTGACTACTGCTGCAGCTTCTCCTCAGGGTCTGCCACCAATGCTGTGGTGGCAAACAGCAAACAGCAACTGATTCAACACCCAATCTCCACCATTCTTTCCTACTAAACCCAATCCTCTACCCATAGTCTTTAAACTTGTATGTATGTATGTATGTACTGTATGTATGTTCTCATATTTACCTCCCTCACCACACCATCCATATACTGTATACATTAAACAACCACGGTAACATTAGAAAACCATGTCGCAGACCTACAATTACCTCAAACCATTCACTCAACTAATTTCCAACCCTAACACATGCTCTGCTCTCTTCATAAAACCTCTTGACTGCTCTTAACAAATTTCCTCCAATTTCATAAATACTTAGCACCTTCCACATAGCTTCTCGGTCCACACGATCATACACTTTTTCCAAAGCCATAAAAGCCCAAAATATCTCGTGTTTTTCTAAATACTTCTCGCATAGCTGTCTTACTGCAAAACATTGGATCCACACACCTTCTTCCCCTCCTAAAACTGCACTGCTCTTCTCCTACTGCACCTTCTGTACCCTTTAGTATCATCTCTATCAACACCCTGCCATTAAACTGTCATAGGTTGAACATTTGTGCAAAGCAACTCCAAGGAAGTGAATTCCATAGAGTAGAAGTTCTGGGGATAAATTAATTTTGATAAGCAGAAGTTCTTCATTGTGGAAGAGAGAGTGTAGTACACTGTACAACTGAAGCAAGTTCCTCAGAACACTTTATGCGCAGTGGCAGTATCGTAACCAATGAGGTTGTTGTTGTTGTTTCCTAAGCTGCCCGGCCGAACAACCCCGAGTCCCTAAGAAAGGCCATGGCTACGGTTGGGCTTTCCCACAGGGCTCTCAAGGAGTGTAGATATGTTGTTGGCGTAAGTGATTGTGTGAAATGCAGTCTTCTATGATGTGTTTAATGGTATGGGGTGCTGTGTTACATCCCGGGCAGGTGTCGTCGACGGAGTCATCCAGTCTCTTCTGATAGCTCAGAAGAGTTGGATGGTGCCCACATCTCAACCTGGCCAGGTGGACTCTGTCCTCGCGAAGAAGGGAGGCTTCAGAAGGATGGATTTTGGGGGTTCGTGCCTGCAGCTGCGTGTTGTCTATGAGTGATTGGATGGAACGGCGAGAGATATGAGTATGGCTGTGCTTCTGGAAGCTGGTTTGGGGTGGGCAGGGAAGGAGAGATGACAGTATTTGTGTGTGATACCGTGTGCTGGGTGTTGTTTTGATATTTCTTGGTGTCCTTGGGTGTGTTGCCATGTAGTGTAGTGGGTGGTGTTGGTTTGTGGAGGCTGCAGCCAGGAATCGAGTGCCTTTAATGCCCAGATGGTCTTTGACTTTGAGGACTTTGGTTTCCTTATGTAGGTGATCTGTAGGTGTAGTAGCTGTGCAGCCTGTGATGATTTTTAAGGCTTTATTTTTAATAGTCTGCAAGGTCTTGTGATGTGTTTCAGCTAGGTTAGAAGCCCAGGCAGGGCTTGCATATTCCGTCACTGATCTTATGTATTGTTTGTAAACTGTGGTGGTGGTTTCTTTGATTGTGTCCAAATTATGTGTGGGCAAGTGACCTGAGGGCGTTAAGTCTGAGTGTCAGTATATTCTTTTATGTTTGTGGTATGTTGTTTGAATGTCATTAGAGTATCATATGTTACTCCTAGGATTTTGGGTGAGTGTGTGTGTGTGAGGGGTGTTGTTTATGGTGAGGTGCGGGGTGTATTTGTGTTCGGCTGTCCAGCTTGTGAGGAGGGTTGTGGTGGATTTGGCTGAGGCCAACTTCAGTCTATTTGTAGTGCACCAGTCATGTAGTGTGTTGAGATAGGGTTGAAGGAGAAGTGTTGCTCTGTCTGGGTTTTGGTGTGTGCATGTGAGTGTTATGACGTCTGCATAGGAAGCTATTTTATTTGGGGTGTGTGGGGTTTAGGTAAATCATGCATGTACAGGTTGAAGAGTGCAGGCGACAGGACGGATCCTTGCGGGGCTCTGTTTGTGAAGTTTCTGATGCTAGATGACTGACCGGCAAATGATACGTGTGCACGTCTGCCTGCTAGGAAGTTGGCCAGCCACCTTTTGTATTATTGTTCATGTTTGTGTCTTAGATTTTGTTTGTTAGGTTGTGGCGGGGGATGGCAACGAAGGCTTTCCTAATGCCGAGTGTGGCAAGTAGTGATCTGTGTAGTGTTCTGGCTGAGTTGATGTCAAAAACTCTTTGTGTAAAGTATGTAAGAAGAGTGTTTGTGGTGTGCAGTGGCCTGAAGCCATGTTGTGTTGGAGCTAGGGGTATAACGTGTGTGGTCAGTTGTAGTAATAATAATAATAATAATTCTTTATTCCAGACACATAAGATAGATACAGTATAAATACAGTACGACCTAATGGTCCATATCACATACACTTCTCGTCAGAGCACAGATAATAATTATACACAAAGATATATTAATAAAGACACAATAAAATAAAAAATACAGTAGGCCTATTTACAGAATAGAGCACATATCACATTTTGTCACAATATAACACAGATAGGCTAACTAAGGCTATTGCTCAATGTTGGTTAACACCTATTGCACAGATTATTGCTCATAGTTCAATTAGACCTATATATTACATTACAGTACATACTATGTGTGCAGCAGCTTCTGCCAGTGAGATATAATACGGGATTCATAGATATGATCACTAGACCAAAGAGCTACAATCAGCGTGTTACTGGAGGATTGCAGTCGCTGCGAAAAGCTGTACACCAGTCTCCTGATGACAGCCCGACAGCACTGCACATCCAACAGTGTGCACACCATACTAGTGCTTTCATATTTAGAGAGACCAATGAACATCTTGAGTATATTATGATAGGATGTACACAGACCATTTATGGTGGCTCTCTTATACTTCCACCACAAATGGGCTGTGTACATAGAGGAACAATATGTCCGGAACAAAGTGACTTTAGTTTCCCAATTACACATGTGGAATTTTCTCAAGATGGTGTTACCACGTAAATATAGCTGTCTGCGCTGACGGCCGATATCTGCATCATCTGAGCAATCGTTTGAGATAATGTGTCCCAGGTATTTTATTTTGTTTACTTCTTGAATAATTTGATTATTGAGTGAGAAATTTGGCAGTTTACTTTTATACAGTAATTTTGATCTAAATATAAGAACAGCACTTTTCAGTGGGTTGAATTTAACACAATGTTTACTACCAAAAGATTCACATATATCAAGAAGTTTGCTCAGACCCGCAGAAGACGGTGCAATAATGACCAGATCATCAGCATACATGAGATGGTTGATGATTTTATTCCCACCATAACATCCAATCTGCTCTTTATTCAATTTATCAATTAATTCATCCATATATACATTGAATAAGTAAGGTGAGAGAATACTACCCTGTCTCACTCCATTGGTTACTGTAAAGGAATCCGAAATAATGTTACCCCATCTTACATTAAATGTTTGATTGGCGTACCAGTACTTCAAGATTCTCAGTATATAGGATGGCACTCCCCTTGTTGCTAATTTATCAAACAGGATATTGTGGCAGACTCTGTCAAATGCCTTACTAGCATCAAGAAAGCATGCAAAAATAGAGCTGTTCATTTTGATGTACCCATCCACTAGCTCCTTCAGAGTGTAGATGCACTGGTCCATACCATGATTCTTTTTAAAACCAAATTGATTACTATTAGTTGAGATATACACTGAGATTCTGTCTAAAATGATTAACTCTAGTATCTTACTTACAATACTGGCAAGGGCAATAGGTCTATAGTTGTCTTTTGATGTAATTTTGCCAGCCTTGTCTTTAATTACTGGTATCAAGGTAACGGACATCATAGATTCTGGTAGGAAACCATGGATTAGAAAGCTGGTAAAGCAACTGCTGAGTTTCTCCAAGAGGAGAGTGGAGTACTTCAAATGTTCAGCATATATACCATCAAAACCACAGGATTTGTTAGCATCTAGCCTACTTATTGCAGCCTTGATTTTTTCACTTGTAACTTTAATTGTGTCATATTTTTCTTCTTTGTTACACTGTTGTAGCAGCAATGGTATTTCCTTGGTGCCCAACAGTTAAACAAAGTTTGGTAATGTGTTTTCCAAAGATTGGCTATGTTATTAGTACCAGAGATCCCATCTACACTAACGGGTAGAGGTGTGCAGCTATTATGCATTTTTTTAATATCCTTCCAGAAGGCCAATGTGTCTTTGCTAGCAAAGTTTTTGGCCAATGCTTCTCTTCTTGATACATTTTCATTGTTTTTTATATATCTGATTGCATACTTGCATCTAGCCTTTAGTCTGGTGAACATGTCAAAAATGGGTCCCTGTCTCGGTTTGTTATGATCCAGCCATACACTACGAGCATCTCGGGATGCCTGGTATAGTTCTGAAACATGGTCATTCCACCCAGGTTTGTTAAAAGAGTAATTTTTGTTATGCTTGTGAAATACTATGTCACTAGCCTTAGTAAGACAAGATATAATATTATTGTACAGCTTGCTGACTTCTTCTCGATGACTAGCATTAACACAATTGGGGTCTTCACAGGTAATGGCATCCTCACTGCCAGGATCAAGCTCAGAAAGGAGAGTGTGTGTTAAAGTGCAAAATTGCTCACACTCCTCCTCGTCAAGCCCGCCCCATGGCAGTTTTGGATTTACACTATTGTTTGACTGGGTTAATTCTGGCGCTCTTTCCAAACTAGCTGTTAAGGTCAATGGGATATGATCTTCATCTGTATATGTATACTGAATTTCCATATATGTTATCATATCATGGAAATCAGCACTAGCTACGGTATGATCTAGCCAAGACGTTGAGCCCCATGCTGCACTGACACATGTGTAACTACTATGAGGGAGCATGAGCTGAGAAGAGATAATTAGATCATGCTCACCACAGAAGTTAGTCATATGACTAGCAAACAGAGAGTTACTCATGTCCTTCAGATTAGCATTCCAGTCCCCTATTACAGAGTAGCAGGTGGTATTTAGTTCTTGTAAAAGAGCACTTAGCTCTCCAAGGCATTCCAGGTATTGTTCTTCATTTTCATTACATTGGTAGGGCAAGTACACACTAAGAATAACTACTTTCCGTTGGATATCTTCTATTTCTATACCTGTACACCATGGTAAATTTGTTACAAGTGGTTTAACCCGGCTGTCTAAAGAGTCCCTCCACAAAATAGCTACTCCTCCCGGTGGGTGACCTGCTACTAGACCATCCATAGCATCGGTTGTCGAGACCCCAAACCCATGAAAATTATCACAGATAGTACTGAGGTTACCCAAATCCTGTTTAAAATACCAAGTCTCCTGCAGGCACACAATATCACTGGTATTAAATACGTCTACTACATCAGGGCGTAGGAGAAGCCCTCTGTTGGTTTTAGGGAGCCCCCTACAGTTGTAAGTAGCAATACGCAAATTGTTGGGAGATGTACAAGGCGTTCTAAGACTTTGGAGGGGGTGCAAAGGAGTGTGATAGGGTGGTGTCAGGAGGGTAGTGTGGGGTCTTTTTGGGGTTTGGGGAATGTAGGCTAATGATGACACCATGCTTCCAGATGTCTGGTATTGTGTTGTGTGAATAACTGTAGTTTGATATGTTGGTGAGTGCTTGTATGCTTTGTGGTCCTAGGTGTCTAAGGTATATGTTGCTTATGTTGTCTGGACCATAGGCGGGTGAGTGCTTGAGATTGTTGATGATGTGCTTTGTCTGGTTGTTGGTGAAGGGTGCATAGTCAGGGTCTGTGTGGAATTGTCTCTTACATCGGATGACACGTCGGTCGTTTTTATGGGGTTTTAGGTGGCTGACATGAAAGAAGTGATTAATGAGAGTGTTTGCTTGTTGTTTATATGAAGGAGTAGAGTCTGTTGTTGTGATTGCAGCATGTGATTGTGTTGTGTTACTGTTGGAAAGTGTGATGCTGTTTAGTGTTTTGTAGAGTTTTTTTGGGGTCTGTTTTGTGATCAAGTGATTGGAGGTAGTTATTCAAATTTAGTGTTTTTTATTCTTGTATTTTGTTTTTAATCTGTGTGCTGAGTGCTTGGATTTTTTGTGTGATGTCCTGTGTGTGGGGTGCTGGGAAGTGTTTCAGTGTGTCGCATTGTCTGATGAGGTTTTGAATTTCTGGTGAGAAGTTGGGGTTGTCTTTTTCTGCTACCTCTTGAAATGTGTTTCTTGTCAGCATTTTGGATAGTTTTGTTGAATGTGTGGACAGCATTGTTGATGTTAGTGATGGGTGTGCTGTTTAGGGTTTCAAAGTGTTGTTCTGGGTGATGGACTGCTCTGGGTCTGCTCCTTCAATGTTAAGGGTCATAATCCACTTTGTGGAAATGGCACTGTGGAGTGGGTCAGTCGGGGCATGTCTGGGAGCCTGGAGTCAGTTTCTGCCATGGCCATCACTTTTGGGGTGCTTCCTCTGGAAGTGGGGCGTCAGATTGATGATGATGATGATGATGATGATGATGATGATAAATTACTGAAAGTTATGCAGGAAATAAATATTATAACTAGGAGACTAGTTACAAGATTATACTGAGTAACTTTAACTTGCCAAATATTAACTTGATTAATTGTACTACACCAGCGGGAAGATATAGTACAGTCGGCCCAGCAAGGGTGCGCACTAAAAGGGTGCGATTCTCCAACCGTGCGGCAGATGTCCGTGTGGTGCTTATAATCCAAGGGTGCGAAAAAAGCAAAGCGTGCGTTTTTTCGCCCAATAACCCCTGAAAAACATGAACTAAGGAAAGAATACCTGTACAGTATAGAAATGTGATTAGATATTAGATAGAATATGGGTATTACACTCACTTTGGATGGTTTATGTATGCGTGGAGGTTGGGATGTTGGTCTTACTGAGGGTCCGAGGCTGCCCCCATGCCCACATGGGGGCATTTTACACCTGCTGTCCCTAACCCACCGCCCAGGGCGATCGTGTTACCCACCAAAACAAAAGTGAAAGTTCTTGATTTAGAACAGAAAAAATAGTTACTAGACATGTTGGCTGGAGGTGAGAAACAGGCAAATGTGGGTAGACATTTTGGTGTGGGCATGGGGGCAGCCTCGGACCCTCAGTAAGACCAACATCCCAACCTCCACGCATACATAAACCATCCAAAGTGAGTGTAATACCCCTATTCTATCTAATATCTAATCACATTTCTATACTGTGCAGGTATTCTTTCCTTAGTTCATGTTTTTCAGGGGTTATTGGGCGAAAAAAGGGTAAGTTTGAAGAGTCCCTGGACTACATAGTGAATTTCCCATAGGTTTTTAAGCTCCAAGGGTCCGTTTTACAAGGGTGCGCGCATGTCTCGGACTTAGGTAACCGCACCCTTGTGGGGCCCACTGTATAGAGTATACATTTATTGAAATGGTGAGGGACTGCTTAATGAAATTACAAAATACAGAGGGAAGACATGAGATAATGTTATAGACTTGATATTTAGCAATGAGGATTTTGTTGAAGATAAAATATTAGATAGTTCTATCGGGCATAGTGCTTGTATAACTTTTACTTGCAATATCAAAGTAGAGGAGAAGATTTGTAAAAAGAAAATACCTGTATATATGTATGAGAAAGCGGACTATGAACTAATGAGACATTACCTGAATTTAGTATGTATGTATGTACTCAGGCCCATTCCCCATTTTTCCTTTTTTTCTGGGGGTCGCCGACTTGAGACAGAGCCCGAATAGGGACAACACAACACAACAGAAAAAATGCACACACAAAAACAAAACACAAATTCAGTTTAACTCACACACATCTAGGTCACCCAGGAAAAGACCCAGAGACCAGGGATAACCAAGATCCCTCCAGCACTCCCCCGGCCCCCGACCACCCGGAGAGGTTCCGGTCTCAGCAGGCAGACATGCAGCAACCCGAAACCGCAAGCCTGCCCACCACACTTCCAGGCGCACCCTTCATATATACCGGCTCCCCGGGCCAGGCGCCTAACGAACTATAATCTAGTCCAACTGGCGTCCGACCCCTTCTCCCAAATGACCACGTGTTCACTTATATATTCACATGCATTCTCCATTCATTCCTGTTTATTACCACTTCCCTTGCCTGATCTATAGTAATTCCTCTATCACCCAAAGCTTGTCTTACAGTCTCTCCATCTCAATGGGAGTCCTCCTACCCCTCTATCTCCCCTTGTATAAATACATATTCTCTTTGTAAGTCTTTCATCTTCCATTCGTTCAACATGACCATACCAGCTCAGCACTCTTCTGTCCACTCTGGCCGACAAATGTTCCTGCTGCCCCACTATCCTACGTATCTCTTCATTCCTCAATCTGTCTCTATGATTAACTCCACACATAATGCTCAAGCAGCTCATCTCCATCACATCCAGCTTTCTTCTCTCCTTTGCCTTCAGAGCCCATGTCTCAGCCTCATACATCACTGTTGGCACAATTCCTTGATACATTGCACTTTTAACTTTCATTCCAAGATTTCTCACCTTCCACATACTGTACAGTACCTCCTATTGCTCCGAAAACTATCCTTCCTTCACATACTCTCTGTTTTACTTTCATTTTCCATACCTCAAGTCCTGCTTATCATTCCTCCTAGATATATAAAACCCTCAACTTGTTCCAATTCCCATCCAGCCTCACATCTAGATTCACCCTACGATCACCTCTCCGGGTGGTCAGGGGCCGGGGGAGTGCTGGAGTGACCTTGGTCTCTAGGTCTTCTCCTGGATGACCTAGATGTGTGTGAATTTGTATTTTGTTTTTGTGTGTTCATTGTTTTCTGTTGCGTTGTCCGTATTCTGGCTCTGTCTTGAGTGCCCCCCCAAAAAAAAAATAAAAAAAATAAAAAATAAATAAATACAAAAATAAAAGGAAAAGTGGGGATTGGGCCTGAGTATATAGATAGATATACTGTATAGATATTACTTTTATTGACGTTCACCTTCAGCTTCCTCCTCCCACAAACCACACCAAACTCTTTGACTACCCGCTGCAGTTTCTCCTCAGAATACGCCACCAATGCTGTGTAAATAGTCAATGGAATTTTCTTAAGCATAGCCTTATCGCTGCCACTGACAAAGTCTGAGAAAACAAAGGGTCACCCAGGAATAAGACCTCCTGGAGGTGGAACAATGAGGTAGAACATGCTGTGAAAGAGAAAAGGAGATGCTTCAAAGCATGGAAGAAGGGAGGCAGTAAGGAGGAATACCAGGCAGCTAAACAAACTGCCAAAAGAGTTGTTGTTGTTCCCTAAGCTGCCTGGCCGAACAGCCCCGAGTCCCTGAGGAAGGCCATGGCCACGATCGGGCTTTCCCACAGAGCTCTCATTGAGTGTAGGTTGTGTTGTTGGCGTAAGTGGTTGTGTGAAATGCAGTCTTCTATGATGTGTTTAATGGTATGTTGTGCTGTGTTACATCCCGGGCAGGCGTCGACAACGGAGTCATCCAGTCTCTTCTGATAGCTCAGGAGAGCTGGATGGTGTCCGCATCTCAGCCTGGCCAGGTGGACTCTGTCCTCGCGAGGGAGGGAGGATTCGGAAGGATGGATTTCGGGAGGTCGTGCATGCAGCTGCGTGTTGTCTGTGAGTGAGTGGATGGATTGGCGAGAGATATGAGTATGGATGTGGTTCTGGAAGTTGGTTCGGGGTGGGCAGGGAGGGAGAGGACAATAATTGTGTGTGATACCGTGTGTTGGGTGTTGTTTTGATATTTCTTGGTGTCTGTGGGTGTGTTGCCATGTAGTTTAGTGGGTGGTCTTGGTTCGTGGAGGCTGCTGCCAGGAATTGAGTGCCTCTCATGTCCAGATGGTCTTTGACTTTGAGGATTTTGGTTTCTTGATGTAGATGATCTGTGGGTGCAGTAGCTGTGCAGCCTGTAATGATCTTCAGGGCTTTGTTTTGAATAGTCTGTAAAGTCTTATGATGTGTTTCAGCTAGGTTAGAAGCCCAGGCTGGGCTTGCGTATTCCATTACTGATCTTATGTATTGTTTATATACTGTGGTGGTAGTTTCTTTGTTGTGTCTGCCAAAAGAGTTATTTACAATGCTAAAAAAGGCATTAACACTCCACGAGCGGCTAGGTTAATAACTTCTACTACCTGCCCAGCGGGCATATTTACCCTAAATGAGCTTCATTCCATGCTCTTTTTCATGCATAAAGAAGAGCCAGAGCGTAATACAATTATGTATCCGTGAAAGGGCGTTAATTGAGCTTTCCAATGACACCTGAACCATCCTTCTACGATCACGGGTTGTCTTGCAATGATCGTGCAAGACGAAGGAAAAATCCCTAAAATACGGTAATTTCCTTATATATTTCCCTGTCAGTGAGTGTGGATGTGTGTGGAGTGGGGCCCAGTCGCGGCGCGGGAGACATGCCGAACGGTCAGAGCCAACCTACGCTCCTCCCACCGCTCGGACTCTCTCTAAGAGCCAATTATGTGCTCAAAATTGCAACCGACTTAAGGCGGGCCCTGCTCTTTTGTCCATGGTTCTCTAGACCGCCTTAAGTCGGGCCCCGCCAAAGAGGGGTTAAGGACCTGGTCAACGAACAAGTGTGTAACACTAACAATCCCAATGGGATCTTCAACCTAGCTAGGCGAGTTAAAAATTACAGTAGGTATATTATAGGTGAACAGTCTGTTAGAAACAATAATGGGAAGATTGTGTATGCAGAAAATTAAATCAGAGAAGCATGGAAGGCACACTATGAACGATTGCTAAATGTAGAGTTTGAATGGGATAAGGAACAGCTTAGTATCGAGAAACCAATATTTAATAGTGGCCCCTCCATCATTGACGATATGCCTATTAGTATAATAGTCTCCCTTCAACCGCCGCGTCGCCAGTTTTGAATCTACCGTGCGGGAGGACAAGGAGTACAACTTCATAAGTGCAACGCGTATTCTCTTATGGAATCTTCTTTATGATTGGGTACTCGCTACGAAAAAACCTCGTAAAAAAGAAAAAAGATAAATTAACTTAATAATTGCTATACTCAAGCTTCCCAATGCGTGGATTTCTTGCATGTGGATTCCTGACGCTGGCCCTCTAGCGTCCATACTTCTTTCCTCCTCCCGCGGCCGTACCGTCAAGGAGGGTCGCCCCGTGCTCCTGCTTCATTCGATCGATTCTAGTGAGTCCCTGCTCATTTGTATATGTCCGAGTTGTATTGAACAGGTTTTTCGATTAGCTAGCACAGGCTGCCCCATTTGTACGCCCGCAGGAGTTGTGTAAATTAGGGTACTATTGTAACAGGCACTATTATACTACTTGTACAGTGTGGTCTAAGTTCTTACAACTTTATATTGTTATTATTATTTGTTTGTGATAATAATAATATTATTTTGTATAGTGTTTTGACTTCTAAATTGTAGGCTACATGTACCTATCATTAATATTCAATGTATGCATTAGTATTTATATTGTGTGCTTACTAATAATATATGGTAAGCTACTAGGATATTTGTTATATTAATACTGATACTGTTGTTGTACTGAAATCTCCAGGTCCAGATGAGGTGTAGGCCTATGCTAGGGTATTAAAAGAATGCAAGGACAAATTAAGTTACCCATTATGGCCATTAACTCACCTATTTAATAATTCACTAGCTTTAGGCTTAGTTCCTGATACAGTGGTCATGAATAAATGAATGAATGATGACCATAGATAAGTAGGAGATTAGAGATTTTTGGATAGTGTAATGTGGGGTGAATCCGCCGCGGGGTGGAATCACCGCGGACGTAAGATACTTGTCTAAAACAATTCGTCATAAATCCAAATACGTATGGAATTGATTCTAGGTATGTTTATAGTACGTGTAGATGATGATAGAACACAAACATGCATAGTTGTCATTTATTTAACGAAGAAAAATATTTTTCCATAATATTTCCAACTGAAAAATATGTAAGCGGTCTTGAACATTTTTCGTGGCGGCGACTTTACATCTCCCAATACAATTTTTTTTCGTTACAAGATGGTTGTCTGTGATTTCTAAGTGGAAACTAAAAAAAAAAAAAAAAAATTCAGGCAAAAATATATAGGCCTAATTTTCTAAATTCTATAATTATATAAATATATAATATATAATTATATAATTATACCAAAATACTTGGATTATATCAATCTAATAATAAAACATCTTAACCCTCTCCGACATATGACGCAATTTTGAGCCTATTGGGGATACTTTAAAGCCTTTATTACCATCAGGGGTATTTAGAAACCTTTAGTTTAGTTACTTCAACCTCTGCAGTTGTCTTTGAGTTAGCTGTGGGCAAAAAACTAATTTTGGAGAGGTAATTATAAGAGTGAGAGAACTCTATTTATTATTGCTAATCTGGCAACCTCTGCGTCATATGAGTCTGAAGGGGTTAATTGTTACTTAATTGGAGGTAAAATCGCTGTGGCAAGATTAAATCATCGATAATATATAACCGAGGCGGATTCACCCCGCCGGGCAGGGTGAATCCGCCGCGCGAGTAACGGTTTTCGCCACCCATTACAAACCTTAATGTTTTGTTTTTTCAAATAAAAATGATATGAGCGTGTGCAGGAAAGCGAGAATGTAAAAGTTATGTAAACAAAAAATTCTGAATTCTGATTCAGTTGGATGCTGTTATTAAAAAACCACGTTTCGCGGCGGATTCACACCACCTTACCCTAGAGGAAGATTAAGTTGAGGAATGATTACGAAAATTATGATTAGTGTATATTGAAAATTACTGATTGACTACATCTGTTGATAGAATACTATACATATGTTGATAGAATTATGCAAGTGTTTGGAGCTTCCTCTTCTTACTTGCAGACTATACTATAACTATTACTATAACCCATCATCTGCACGACCTCCCGAAATCCATCCTTCCGAATCCTCCCTTCCTCGCGAGGACAGAGTCCACCTGGCCAGGCTGAGATACGGACACCATCCAGCTCTCCTGAGCTATCAGAAGAGACTGGATGACTCCGTTGTCAACGCCTGCCCGGGATGTAACACAGCACCCCATACCATTAACCCCTCCAACCCGGAAGGGCTCTTGAACGCCCATAACAACCTCGGCCCGCGCAACCCGGAAGGGCTCTTGAACGCCCATTGCTTGCGTGCGTGCTTTCGAATGCCGCGCGTACATTTTTGGTATCATGGGACGGTAGGTGGCGCCACCCGGCGTAAACGACGCCACAACAACAGTATCTACCCCGACGCCATCATGGACAGTACGCCAAATAGTGATTCCGCTGTGTCCGATACCGTGCTTCCTACGACGCCCTTGCTAGTTCGTCGCGCCTTACCCTGACGCCATCGCCTAAATGTGTTATCTCCCGGAGGTATTGAGACGACATTGAGACTATATGAGCGTGCTGATGCCAAGTATAGTGTTGATGATATAGTCAGTGACGACTCCAGTAACTATAAGTCGAGTGATTATGGCCATGAGAGTGAGAAAGAAGAGCAATTCCTGGGATTTGCGAGAGAACATGACAGTGATGAGAGTGATGAAGGTGATGTACCAGTTGTTGAGGAAGCTGGTTTACCTAAAGACAGTGAACTTGAGAGAGTGAGTGAGTGGGAGAGTTCAAGGTCACTCACCAAATTTCGCATAAGTGACACGACTCCAAGCCCTTCCCCAGGTAAATTGCCTTTCAAGCTACACTTGTATAAGCAGAAAATACTTGAGAAGGCGGCCGCGGCAGCTAGGGAACAAGCAAAAATACTTGGTGAGGATGAGGCTGTGAGTGAGGGTCAGCGTGGTGACCCTTCTCGTCCGCCATTGTCTCCCTTATCTACCCACTCCACCCAAGATGACCCGGATGCCCCGCATTCTTCCCCACCATTGCCAAGGGTTGAGGACCCCCCACTTTCGGTCTATTTGCCTCCTAGGTCCCCCGACAGGAGACATACTGCTGCCGAAAAGGGGAAAGGTAGGAAATATACCAAAAAAATTAAGAAAAGTAAGAGAGTTTTGTTCGAGGCTCCCGCGGCGTCCACCCCTGCCGGCCCCAGCCATACGTCCCCGCAACTTTCCCCCCCACCTCTCCCGCCTTCAACATGTCTTCCTGAAGAAGTCTTTGAGCTCGCATCACCAATACCTGGGCCTAGTGACAGTGAAACATTGCTTTCTGTCACTCGTCGCAGGCCAAGGAGCCCAGGACCTCGGGGGGACACAGCCTCACCTGCCACTCCTTCCCCACCTCGCCAACCCGCACGCCGCCCACGCATCACTGGTTCCCCGCCAGATTATGTGGGGGCCACTGATGATGAAGGGCACCTCTCTCAAGACTCTGGCCATGATTACATAGGTCCACCGTCAGGGCAAGATGACCACTCTGACGATGACTATATGGACATCGACGACCCTCGACCCATCCGCTTGGCCCGGCGTCGTGCTGCCCGTCGTGCTGGCCGCCGCCCTGGCCGACGCCCTCGCCTCCCTAGGGCGCGCGCCTCCCGAGTTGGCCGTGGGCGTGCTGGGCCACCAGCTGGAACTCCTCGTCAGCGTAGACAAGACCCATTCTACGTTTTTCAGTGGCAAGACGTAGTTGATGGGGATGGATACAACCCTGATGTGCCAGCTTTTGATGAGGTACTGGAGGGTTCAGGCATTACCCCCAATTTTCCTGCAGGCCCCAATGCTCCACCACACGAACTATTTGAGGCCTTCTTTGATGAGGAGGTGGTAGGCTATGTTGTCAAAGAGACAAATAAGCAGCACCAATTCCAGGTCCACTTTTTGGGCAAGGTGACCAAGGGCCACATGAGGCAGTGGACCCCAGTGACTCATAAAGAGTTCATGGTGTTCCTGGCACTCACCATGCTAATGCCTCATGTCAAGAAGCATAGGTTGCCTGACTATTGGATCACCAATGATCTGATATCCACCCCTGCCTTCGGGAAATATATGTCTCGCGACCGGTACCTTGATATCCTCGCAGCGCTCCATCTTGTCACCAACACCGACGTCCACCTCGGTGACAAGCTGTGGAAGATTAGGACGTTATACGAGATGATGCGAGAACGCTTCACCTCCTACTTCAAGCCCTTCCGCAAGGTCGTCATTGACGAGTCTCTTGTGCTGTTCTGGGGAAAACTCAGCTTCCGGCAGTACATCCCCTCAAAAAGACATCGCTTTGGCATAAAATTCTTTGTGCTGTGCGACTGCCAAACTGGCTATGTCCTGGACTTCCTGGTCTACAGCGGGAAGGAAGGGGACTTGCTTGTGGACCCCCTCATTTGCTTTGGCGGAGCAGTGGTGCAAGCCATGATGGACCGCTACTTTCACAAGAATCACGTCCTCTACACGGACAATTATTACACGTCCCCCACTCTCTCACAGTACCTGCATGAGCGCAAGACGGGGACTGTAGGCACAGTACGAGGGAAAAGGAAGGGCATGCCACCTTTCCCTCCAAAGACCAAAAAAGGTGATGTGTTCAAGAAGAAGTCGGGGCCCATTCTGGCTATCCACTGGCACGACCAGCGGAAGGTCAACCTCCTGACCACCATCCACAAGGGGGAAATGGTGGAGACTGGCAAGGTGGATCGCCGCACCCAGGCCAGGGTGACCAAGCCCGATGCTGTCCTGGACTACAACATCAACATGAGGCTGGTGGACAAGTCCGACATGCAGATAGGCTTCATTGACTGCCTGCGTACCTCGTGCAGATGGTACAAAAAGTTCTTTCTGCATATGGTGGACATGTCAGTTCTGAATGCCTATAATATATACAAGCTTCGGAATGTGAACACACCCATGAAGTTCAATAGCCTGCGGAGGTTCCAAAAGCAGGTGTTGACGGAGCTCCTGGAGAAGTATGCTACGCCACAGAGGGCAGTGGCACATCCTGGGCCCGCCGTTATTGACCGCTTGCAGTGTGCTCAATACTTGATTAGGCACAGGCTTGGTTCCCTGCCTCAGAATGAATCAGGAAGAACACAGCAGAAGCGGTGCCATGTCTGCTACAACAGCAGGGTGAGGCCGAGGTAAAAAGTCAACCATGGAGTGTGTGGAGTGCAAGGTGGCACTCTGTGCTTTAGAGTGCTTCTTTAATTACCACTCCAAGCTGGAGTTCTAATAATCATAGTGAAAGTGCCAAAGATAATGACAATATGTACAGTATATATATAGGCAAAAAGTGGAAGTAAACCAATTTATTGTTATACAAAAGTCATGTATTATGAAAACATTTATACAAATACAATTACACCATAATAATATGTGAAAGTGACACATATGTATATACCAAGTGACATTCATATGATTAGAACCTATAGAAATATATAAATCAGTGAAAAAAGACACAATAAATTGTATATAAAACGTTTACAAATCATATAACTAAGTGAAAGTGACACAAGACCTAATATTTGATGGCCAAAGTATAATAAACACCTGTGATAACGAATAATCAGTGTCTAATACAACAATAACCTACCTCAATTACTAATAAAATGTACGGTATCGAGTGAAAATGAGCATTATCAGTGACAGTGACACTCTCTAAAGCATATTTGTCAAAGTGAAAGTGACACAAGACCTAATATTTGATGGCCAAAGTATAATAAACACCTGTGATAACGAATAATCAGTGCCTAATACAACAATAACCTACCTCAATTACTAATAAAATGTACGGTATCGAGTGAAAATGAGCATTATCAGTGACAGTGACACTCTCTAAAGCATATTTGTCAAAGTGAAAGTGACACAAGACCTAATATTTGATGGCCAAAGTATAATAAACACCTGTGATAACGAATAATCAGTGCCTAATACAACAATAACCTACCTCAATTACTAATAAAATGTACGGTATCGAGTGAAAATTAGCATTATCAGTGACAGTGACTCTCTAAAGCATATTTGTCAAAGTGAAAGTGACACAAGACCTAATATTTGATGGCCAAAGTATAATAAACACCTGTGATAACGAATAATCAGTGCCTAATACAACAATAACCTACCTCAATTACTAATAAAATGTACGGTATCGAGTGAAAATTAGCAATATCAGTGACAGTGATACCCTAATAAACATATTTTATATAATTGGCCTCAAAATAACTAGAAAATATCAAATAAACATCACATTCTCAATATCAAACACTAAAATCGTCTAAGGGAGATAAATACTTTGGCGCGACGAGCGGCTAGGTACGTCGTAGCCATGGCCGGGGCGACGCGTCCGAACGCGGGAAGAATTTGCCGCCGAAAAGCACTCGTTTTCCCGCGCTCACCATTATGCAACCAGAGGGGCTAGAGACCTCTACTCAACGCCATTCGACAGAGGAAGGTTTGTGGAACATTATTCTTTTTTATTCACAACATTACATGCCATATTCATTGACTTACAGAGTAGTTAACATAGGCCAAAGATCGTCAAAACACCCGGTACCGCAGCACAGTCGCAAGCTATAGCCCCCGGGGCTGGAGGGTTAAACACATCATAGAAGACTGCATTTCACACAACCACTTACGCCAACAACACAATCTACACTCAATGAGAGCTCTGTGGGAAAGCCCGATCGTGGCCATGGCCTTTCTCAGGGACTCGGGGCTGTTCGGCCAGGCAGCTTAGGGAACAACAACAACAACAACAACCCATCATCTCCAGACATCACCTTTTGCTCCCCAGAACTCGCCCCCACAACATCCTGGAGGGTGGTCAGAACCTTAGGCTCTGACCACCTCCCGATCATTATCACCACCAAAACCAGACTCACCCCAGCTAGCCACTGTTACGATCCAGGTTCTCAAAGACACAGGGCTCTTCAACATTGGACTAGATAATGGCAAAAAGCAACAACGGTAACACTAGATCCAACCCCTGCCTTAAACACTGGAAAACAAAACACCATTACCGCCCTGAGTCGTGCCTGGACAACGAGGTATCCTATGACTCGGTAACTGGTGCACACACACTAGGCTGACGCTCAATGAAACAGCCTATTCTCAAACAGTAAAAGATTACTCGATTATGTTACACAAAGAAAAGATAGTTAACGTGATTAATTAACGTTACGGTAGATACTCAAATAACTGGCACTCCTGTATTAAAGAAAGTGCAATGCTAGTCCTGCAACATCAACTGGAAACTTCTGATATAAGTCTGATGCTGGGAAGATGTTCGTAAAGAATCTTGAACAATTATAATGCAGAATACGGGTCACAATAAATGCTAGGACATATAGTAATAATAAGCAGGCGAATAATAAAGACTGCGCAGAGGTAGTAATGCTCGACAACTAAAGAAATGCTTCGTGACACAACACAGCCTACTCGGGTTGTGCAACTCAACAACAACCTCGGCTCAAAAGTGCAGTGAATAATAATGCTGCATACATATAATAATGGGGCTTATCTCTATCCAGTGTCTACTCAGTTAATAAAGTCTAGCTGGGGTATCAAGGCAGGGCAACAATGGGCGAGCATGCGACTCGTAGCCTAACGTTGTCCGAGGGTGGTATAATGAAGATTACGTTATATGACGGGGATGCTCTCTTGATAAATCTAGGTCTCTAGTACCTAGCTCTATCCTGGCGATCCCTCGGAAGTCAACACAAAGAGGCAGCACTATGTTGTGAGGGATAGGCTATGGCCCTCTCACACCCCAGCGCTGTGCTCGCAAAGTAAACCAACCCGAAGACAACTTAGGCCCCCACAGTACCTGTCGATGTCGTGCAGAGCTTAGCTAACACTGCACACATCGGAGACAACGACACAGTAACCTTACCCCCAGTCTAGCTTTAGATAACCAAGCAGAATCACTCAACACCTTGCAAGGGAGACATATACCAGTCTACAACCTTCCCGAGAGAGGACACATACGGAAAAGTCCATCTCTCTAAACCTCAATAAAGCATAATACCTCCTTAACCTAATACATGGAAATATCTGAGAGCTTCGCGTACAATACGACTGGTCGACGGTGAACGTCTATGCTGAAACCAGAAGGGATGTTGAGTTTAATAAAGATTAGAGAATGAGAAAGGAGAAGTCGAGAGAGAGAAATAGTATGCAAAGTAGCGAGTATGGGGGACAGAATTGCAATGGATGTAGGCGATACGCGTGTCAGGCAAGCTCTGAGCTGCTAAAGAACACGAGGCCGCGACGGGAAGGGACTAGTTGACCACCCGGCCGCCAACGCCGTCAGCGCCCAAGCGAGCAGCGTCATAGCTCACCTCGCTGCCGGGTGTACTCCCTCACACTCTCTCGCTCGCCTCCCACACAAGCAACATTTATATTATAGCGAATATAAAATATAAGGCGCGGTCACAGACCAAAACAAAGACCATTTCTAGACTGTCTGTGGCAACACGACACTAATGAAATAAAGCAGATCATTCTAGGACAACTGTAGCCTATCCCCCCATCCTGGCGAGCGCTAGCGAGCTGCAATGCCCCACGCAACCATTCTGCTAACGCCGGGAGGCGTCACACCACAAACACACATACACCAATTATAAAAGAGGTAACTGGGAAGCATTTACAAATGAGACAGAACAACACTTCACAACTCTAAACAGTACACCCATCACTAACATCAACAATGCTGTACACATACTCAATAAAACTATCCAAAACGCTGACAAGAAACACATTCCAAGAGGTAACAGAAAAAGAAACAACCCCAACTTCACACCAGAAATTCAAAACCTCATCAGACAACGCGACACACTGAAACACTCCCCAGCACCCCACACACAAGACATCACACAACAAATTCAAGCACTCAACACCCAAACTAACAACAAAATACAAGAACAACAAAAACTAAATTGGAATAACTTCCTACAAACACTTGATCACAAAACAAACCCCAAAAAACTCTACAAAACACTAAACAGCATCACACTTTCCAACAGCAACACAACACAATCACATGCTGCAATCACAACAACAGACTCTACTCCTTCATGTAAACAACAAGCAAACACTCTCATCAATCACTTCTCAAATGTCAGCCACCTAAAACCTCACAAAGACGACCGACATGTCATCCGACATAAGAGACAATTCCCCACAGACCCTGACTATACACCCTTCACCAATCACCAGACAAAGCATATCATCAACAATCTCAAGCACTCACCCGCCTGTGGCCTAGACAACATAAGCAACATACACCTCAGACACCTGGGACCACAAGGCATACAAGCACTCACTAACATATCAAACTACAGCTATTCACACAACACAATACCAGACATTTGGAAGCATGGTATCATCATCACATTCCCCAAACCCAACAAAGACCCCACGCTACCCTCCTCGCACCGCCCCATCACACTCCTTTGCTCCCCCTCCAAAGTCATGGAACGCCTAGTATTACAACTAATTACACCCGACCTACCCCTAGCTCCAACACAACATGGCTTTAGGCCACTGCATTCCACAAACACTCTTCTCACAGACCTTACACAAAGAGCTTTTGACGGCATCAACTCAGCTAGACCACCACACATCACTATTAGCCACACTCGACATTAGTAAAGCCTTCGATGCCATCCCCCGCCACAACCTAACAAACAAAATCTACAACACAAACATGCACAACAACACAAAAAGGTGGCTGGCCAACTTCCTAGCAGGCAGATGTGCACACGTATCTTTTGCCGGTCAGTCATCTAAAATCAGAAACTTTCCAAACGGAGTCCCACAGGGATCCGTCCTATCGCCCGCACTCTTCAATCTGTACATGCACGATATAACTACACCCAATACGCCCCAAATAAACTTAGCCTCCTATGCAGATGACATAACACTCGCATGCACACACCATAACCCAAGACGAGCAACAGATCTCCTTCAACCCTATCTCAACACACTACATGGCTGGTGCACTACAAACAGACTTAATCTAGCCCCAGCCAAATCCACCACAACCCTGCTCACAAGCTGGACAGGTGAACACGAATACATCCCTCAACTCACCATAAACAACACACCCCTAACACATACACACACACCCAAAATCCTAGGAGTAACATATGATACTCATATGACATTCAAACAGCACACCACAAACATTAAAAAGAAACTGACACCCAGACTTAACGCCCTCAGGTCACTTGCTCACACAAAATTTGGACACAACAAAGAAACTACCACCACAGTATATAAACAATACATAAGATCAGTGATGGAATACGCAAGCCCAGCCTGGGCTTCTAACCTAGCTGAAACACATCATAAGACCTTACAGACTATTCAAAACAAAGCCCTGAAGATCATTACAGGCTGCACAGCTACTGCACCCACAGATCACCTACATCAAGAAACCAAAATCTTCAAAGTCAAAGACCATCTGGACATGAGAGGCACTCAATTCTTGGCAGCAGCCTCCACGAACCAAGACCACCCACTAAACTACATGGCAACACACCCACAGACACCAAGAAATATCAAAACAACACCCAGCACACGGTATCACACACAATTATTGTCCTCTCTCCCTCCATGCCCACCCCGAACCAACTTCCAGAACCACATCCATACTCATATCTCTCACCAATCCATCCACTCACTCACAGACAACACGCAGCTGCATGCACGACCTCCCGAAATCCATCCTTCCGAATCCTCCCTCCCTCGCGAGGACAGAGTCCACCTGGCCAGGCTGAGATGCGGACACCATCCAGCTCTCCTGAGCTATCAGAAGAGACTGGATGACTCCGTTGTCGACGCCTGCCCGGGATGTAACACAGCACCCCATACCATTAAACATATCATAGAAGACTGCATTTCACACAACCACTAACGCCAACAACACAATCTACACTCAATGAGAGCTCTGTGGGAAAGCCCGATCATGGCCATGGCCTTCCTCAGGGACTCGGGGCTGTTCGGCCAGGCAGCTTAGGGAACAACAACAACAACTTGCAGACTTGGTTAGTGTTATCAAGTTATTTTCTTTTGCACAATCTTGAGTTGCATTTTCCTTTACCATCATTATCTCCGATATACTAGAAATGGTGTCGTATTTCACACCCAAATGCCATAAAAGGGTGTCCAATATCAAACCAACTCAACCCTGCTCCTCCACAGGCTTGAGGAAGTGAACAACTGGGTTAAAGTGAAGCCGATTCGGGCTTTAAGTATATATCTGTAAGCAAGTCATCATATTTCATTGGCGAGTTTTTAAAAATTCTATCTATCTAAATGTAGTCTTAAATTAGCCCAAACATACGCCAAAGTAAAGATATTTACGATCATTCGAAATTGGGCTTTTGTGTATTTCCTCTTTAACAAGAACAATTAATTATACAAATTAATAATAACAATAGAAAAAGATAAACATTAATACATACAGACAAAAAGTAAGCAGAGGTTATAATAGAATCTTCAAGTTAATAATGCTTGATTAAACTTATTGATATCAAATTTTAAAATACAGCCACAATAATTGACCTTAAAAAGATTACATTTATGCAACAATTTACTTGCAACAAAACCTCTGTCTACTAAGAGTCTGTATAGTAACCTAGCTCTATCCCAAAAGTCTTCTACTCTGGTACAAATTTTACAAAATCTTATTAGCTGGGAATAATAATAAATTATAAGTTATTTTACTATCGATATTACTATTAGGGAAAGGAAAGTTTATTACGTTAAAATTAAAATCATCAACTTTGTGGTATATTTTAAGTGTGCACTGTTCATTAACAATCTGTATATTTATATCAAGAACATTTTCAACTTAATCATTTACGTTACCATGTGTGAGGGGGATGGAATTTGGATAAATTTGTTTAGCGACTTGATTAAAATTTAACATATTGCAAACAAGAATATCATCAATACAGTATATCTACTATTATTACTTAACAATTTAGCAAGTGCTAATTTTTCTGGGATGTTATTTTTCTTGCTACTGTCAACTAAGTTTTTCATAAATTTAAATTCTAAAGCAAGCAAGAATAAGTCTGCAATTAAAGGGCTAGCATTTCCACCCATAGGAATTCCTAATATTTGTTTGAAAATGTAGGGCCCGAATCTAACATAAGTATTGAAAAGGAGGAATTTAAGGGTTCTTTAAGTTTAATTCTATCAAAATATACTGAACTAGTGGGATTAAAGCTAAGTGACGCATTATTAAAATATGAATTAACATTTATGTAACGATTACGACTACTTTCAAATCTGTCAAAATGCAAATCTATAATAAAGCAAAGTTCTGAAAATACTAAATCTAAAGGCAAATTGGTATACAAAGTTGAAAAGTCGAAGCTATGTACTGAGGTAACTTTCTGCATGGTATTAAGTTGATCAATAACTTCTACTGAATTGTCAACACTCCAATAATAGTTAATGCCAGTTCTATTCTTGATGGTATCACAATATCGTTTAGGAGTACTTTTAATGTATATTAAGCAATGTACGACTTGTTTTGACAAAGTTTTAGTGGTAGCAAATTTTGCTCCTGCAATAAAGCGATATTTATAAGGTCTTTTATGAAATTTGGGTAACATGTATAATTTAGCAATGCATTTATTCTTATCAGAAAGTTTAATATCAAAGGTTATATTTTTATTAGTATCTGTATTAATTAAGTTATCAACTATTAAATTTTCCTGAATTTCATAAACAGAATTACCGCAAATATTTTTATGAAATTTATTACCTTTAACCCCTCAAACCCGGTTGGGCTCTGAGGCACCCATAACAAACGCG
This sequence comes from Paralithodes platypus, assembly GCA_032716605.1. Lineage (NCBI taxonomy): Eukaryota > Metazoa > Arthropoda > Malacostraca > Decapoda > Lithodidae > Paralithodes > Paralithodes platypus. The sequence continues at coordinate 52,188,930 of CM064572.1, forward strand.
GCCCGCGGACCCCGGAGGGGCTCTGAGGCTCCGGCAGCTTGAAAGCCTGTAAGCTTGTTTTGAAAGGCGTCCATCTGACGCATATAAACACAGCCGGTTGGCCCGACGCCGCGCACCTCCGAACACAAGAAGGAGAGGCGTAGTTTGTTCTTGTGTGGCTGTATGTTGTCGTTTCAGTAGTGAAAAGTGGCTAATATGGCTGACATCGCCACAAAGTTCTCTCCACGGAAATTGTCATTACAACTGAACCAGTTGACTTAGAGAGCTCTACTCAACGCTATTCTACAGGTACGAAACACATCTACGCTTGGAGATGTGCGGGAATGCGGAAGCAGTCAAAATAACAAAGATACGGTAGCCTAAGCGAGATGTTTTTTCGGCCAAATCCCCCGGGTTTCGGGGAATATTTATAGAATACATAGCCGAGACTGGAGGGTTAATGCCTAGTTCTTTTTTCATGTTTTCTAGGTAAAATTTCTTACATATGAAGCTATAGTTATTGCTGGCTTTATCTCCTATAGTGATTACAAAATGTTTATGCAAATTTGTTAAATAAATGTTAAGCTTATTATAATTATAGTTTACAAAATCAGAAAGATTAAATTCATATTTTAAGGAGAACACTTTATTTCTAATTAATTTAATCAATAATTTTGACCATGCCTCTAGCTCCCTCGCATCGCAACTCTTAGTTTTTAACAATTTCTCTTTTAACCCTCCAGCCCCGGCTATTGTATTCTATAATTTCCCCGAAACCCGGGGGTTTTGGCCGAAAAACGTCTACGCCTAGGCTACCGCATCTTTGTTATTTTGACTGCTTCCGCATTCCCGCGCATCCCCAAGTGTAGATGTGTTTCGTACCTGTAGAATGGCATTGAGTAGAGCTCTCTAAGTCAACTGGTTCAGTTGTGATGACGATTTCCGTGGAGAGAACTTTGTGGCAATATCAGCCACTTATCACTACTTTTCACTACTTAACAATAACACACAACCACACACGAACAAGGACGCCTCTCCTTCTTGTGGTCGGAGATGCGCGGCGTCGGTCCAACCGGCTGTTGTTTACATGCGTCGGACGGACGCCTCGCACACCAAGCTTACAGGCTTTCAAGCTGCCGGAGCCTCAGAGCCCTACCGGGTTCCGTGGGGGTATTTGTTATGGGTGCCTCAGAGCCCAACTGGGTCTGGTGGGTTAATCTATTAACTGAAAAAACAATATCTTTTAAAATTTTGTCAAATGTTACTTTATCATTCCCTATTCTATATTTAAAACCTTTTTGACATAGCTCCGCTAATTTATATTTTATTAATTTCACCACAACACCAAACACCCCCAATGAAATTAATTAAAGTATATATGATCCGCCAGGATTCGAATCCGGGTTATCACACACAGATTTGTCGTTTGCAAATTGTTTAACTAGTTCTACATCACTTTTAATATTTTAATATTTGGCCTCATCAAAAAAATGGTGATTACTATTAAAAACATAATTACTGGACTTATCATTCTAATTTAAACAAAATATAAACAAATGGTTAGGTAGCAAGGTTGGTAGAGGCTCTGCTCTTGAGGACACTTATATAAACGCTGGTTCAATTCATTGTTTCTCTTTGAAATGGGAAATAAATAACTGGCTAGGAAAACAAAAATGAGCATTAATATTATAAACTTAATCTGTAACTTGTACCTGAAACATGATATTGTTGCAAGTTGAATGTATGAAACTAAAGTAATGACAACAATAATAAACATATTCAAAATAATGAAGTTGTATACTACTGTACTGTAAAACATATTCTGGGCTGATAGGAAACCTACCCTATTAAAATGTAAAACTTGCAAACTAAACAAACCAAAATTGGGACAAGGACAATATAAAGTCCTATATCAGGAACAGAGTACTGTACAGTACAGTAATAATCTTAATTAATTTTAATTTTTAACATCAACCAACCCCAAATGAAATTAATGAAAGCATGCGATCCTCCCAGGATTCGAACTCCGGACACCACATACAGACCTTATACACTCTTAACCATTACACCACGAAGATAATAATAAGTTCAGTACATGACCTCGATCATTATCCATTTATCGAATACTGGCTATCAATCTAATCGTACACTGGACCCAACTGCACTATGAATAGCGTAATGCTTATGTGAGAAGAAAGAACAATTTATGAGGCACAGATCTCAAATGACCCGACCTCAAAACAAACTGTTCCTGAACTTATAGAAATAATCTTGATTAATTTTAATTTTTAACTTCAATGACCCCCAAATGAAATTAATGAAAGCATGTGATCCTCGTGGGATTCGAACTATCTATTCTATTCTATCCTATATGCTCAGGCCCAATCCCCACTTTTCCTATTTTTTTATTTTATTTTCCTCTATTTTATTATTGTTTTTTTTGTTTTTTTTTTTTTTCTTGGGGGTGGCCGACTCAAGACAGAGCAAGGACAGGAAAACACAAAACACAAGACAAAACACCGAACAAACAGACAAAACACAAAATTCACACACATCTAGGTCACCCAGGAGAATACCCAGAGACCAGGGTCACCAAGGTCGCTCCAGCACTCCCCCGGCCCCCGACCACCCGGAGAGGCTCCGATCTCGGCAAGCAGACATGTAGCGGAGCCAAAGCCACAAGCCCGCCTACCACACTTCCAGGCGCACCCTTCATATTAATCGTCTCCCCGGGCCAGGCGCCTGATGGACTATTATCTAGTCCAACTTGCGCCCGACCCCTTCCCCCAAATGACCACGTGTTCACTCAACTATTCACAAGCATTCTCCATTCATTCCTTTTTATTACCACTTCCTTTGCCTGATCTATAGTCATTCCTCTATCATCCAAAGCTTGTCTTACACAGTCTCTCCATCTCAATGGGGGTCTTCCTGCCCTTCTATCTCCCCTTGTATCGGACTCATATATTCTCTTTGTAAGCCTTTCATCTCCCATTCGTTCAACATGACCATACCAGCTCAGCACCCTTCTGTCCACTCTGGCTGACATATGTTCCTGCTGCCCCACTCTCCTACGTATCTCTTCATTCCTCAATCCATCTCTACGAGTAACTCCACACATACTCCTCAAACAGCTCATCTCCATCACATCCAGCTTTCTTCTCTACAGAACTTAAACAGTACACTAACTATTACTAACCTTGTAACATTACTAGTATATTTGCCAAATAGTTCCATCTTGAATGTTTTTCTATAAATTATTTCTCAAGAGGAATGCCCACAGCGGATTTTTTTTTGTCTGAATCATATGAATACCAATACAGTAGCTTGAAACAAGGCACAGTAGATTAATGAGGCCATCTAAAAGCTTAATTTTTCTATCGAGGCCATCCAAGACTAACAGATACAAATAGTAAAAATTTTGAGTAGTCACTATCCTGTTCTAGCTATTAATCACACAATTCAAACAAGTCAAACATGAGCATTTCTATATCCTAAACTTCTCTATTGGAAGTTCAATATAAGAGCTGAAATATTGTAATTTGAACACCTTTAACTTATTCTTACTCTTAGTATAACCCCAACTACTGGTCAAGAGAGTAAGGTCACAGGTAATTACTTGTGAATTAATGCCTCCAATATCTTAATCTCCTTAGCGTACCCCTCATTGCTGGTCCATGGTGTCTCCAGTATGAGGGGCAGGTCGTTGAAGTGAGGGCAGTTCATGATGTGCCTGAACCCCTCGATGCCGATGGTTCCTTTACCTATGTTCTCGTGGCGGTCCAAGTGGTCGCCGGGCTTACCTGTAAAACATATGTACATTTATACATTGTAATGGCTCAGATGGGGTTGCCTTTCAGCAGTTGCAGTGCAAGACAATTAAGTCCTGCAATAACACTGCCCCATCGTGATAACATGATGAAGACTTTTTGGTCACCCAGCTTGACTGTGTATTTGTGTAATTACCGGTACTTATGTTTTATTCATTTTGGGTTACTAATTCACCACACTATCTGAGTCCAGTATTTACTGGTGAATTAATTTAATACCGTATATATATTGGGAAAATTTAAATAGTATAAAAATATACAGTAGATACATTTTCTGATATTGTATAATCAAAGAAATTTATGTATTCACAGTAAAAGTATATATGACAAATTATACAATTATTACTGACCTTTGGAGTCATTTATGTGTAATCCACGAAGAAATTGCCATCCAATTATTTTCTCAAAGTCATCCAAAAGTTTCTGAAACCCTTCTTCCTTAGACAGATCATAACCTGTAGAAAGGAATTATCCATATGGAATTATCATCAATAATATAACGTATAACTATCAACAGAAAGCACATTTGTATCATAATTTTCAACATTATATATATTGTGACACCCTTGAAAAAATGACACTCGGATAATCAAAACGTTTACGACCCCGTATTTCCCTACAATTATCAGAGTGAGTGGCAGTTGCCTGTGTTACTGTTTGCTGATGATACAGTTGTGATGAGTGATAATGAGCGGAAGTTACAGGGTTTGGGAAATATGTTTGGTGTTGTGTGTGAAAAATGAAACCTGAAGGTCAGTGTAGACTGTAGTCAAGAGTAAAGTTACGATCTTTGAGAGGAATGCAGTCACATAATGCGAAGTAAGGTTGACAGTCTGGTAATTAAAAATGTCAGCTCATTCAAGTATTTGGGTAGTGTGATGAGTAAAAACTGGAAATTGGGGGATGAACTGCGAGAGAGGGTACAGCATGGAAGGTTCTAAGAGGAGGGTTGTAAGAATGCTGAAAGCAGTGGCACCGGAGTCAAATGATGTAGTGCCATTAATCATATACAATACAGTATCTGCGTGTCGTAAGAGACGACTAAAGAGGTTGGGTCGGTGGGCTTGCGACCCCCACCCGGAAAAAATATCTAAGCAAAGAAAAACGAACGAACAGCCTCGGATGCGGATGGAACCTACGTTGACGAACCACGACCGACTAAGGACATTCCTTCGGACATTCTGAGAATGGCTACGTGGAATGTTAGTGGCATGAATGATGGCACAAAAGAGAGAGAGGTTCTGGAAGTGTTAGTGAATGCCAGGCTGGATGTATGTGGAATGACAGAGACCAAATGGAAAGGTTCAGATGTGAGAGAGCGCGAGTGTGGAATGGGTGTGTGTGCTGGAGTGAGTGAAGGAACAGCGAGAGAAGGTGCATGTTTGTTTGTAAGTAGCAAATGGAAGGAATGTGTAAGAGAGTATGGGTCTGTGGGTTCAAGGATTGTGTGGGTGAGAATGAAAGTAGGAATACAAACGTGGGTGATTGTATGCGTATATGCCCCGACAGAGGATATACTTGAAAGAAAGAAAGAAAGAAAGAGGAGTTCTGGATGAATGTGGAGGCGTGCCTGGAGAAGTTTGACAAGAACGAAAGAATATTTCTGATTGGGGATATGAATGGTAAGGTGGGTGATAGGAAAGTTGAGGGAGTGGTGGGAGGGTGGGGGGTACCATCAGAGGTGAATGGGAATGGTAGTGCACTTGTGGACATATGTGTGGGGAGGAGGCTGTGGATAGCTAACACCTTCTTCCGACACAGAATGATCCACAGGTACACGTGGAAACGGATGTTGATGATGAAGGATAAGACAGTGGTGGAACGAAAGTCATTGATTGATTATGTATGTGTGGATGAACGAATGAAGAAATCTGTGATGGATGCTAGGGTGTATAGGGGTATTGGAGGGGGTCTGTCTGATCATTATGTAGTGGTAGCTAAGGTTAGGATACAAAAGAAGTGGGTGAGGAGAGCTGCAGGGAGGTGAGAGGAGGGTGGAATGGTGAGGAGGGCAGAGAGGTTGCAGGAGGAGGAAGTCAGGGAGGAGTACAGGAGAGCAGTGGAAAGACGACTAGGTGGGCTCGACCTGGAAGTGGAGGAGATGAGCAAGGTGTTTAAGGATGAGATCTGTGCAGCATGTGAGGAGGTGTGTGGAGTGAGGAAAAGAGGGAGGGGAGTGAAAGGTACAGCATGGTGGACAGAAGAGGTAAGAATAGCTGTGGAAGAAAAGAAGAAAGCATATAGAGAGTGGTTGGGTAGTAGAGGGAATGAAGATTCCGAGAGACAGAAACGAGCGAGGTATGTGGAGAGTAAGAGGGTGGTGAAGAGAGTAGTGAAGGAAAGTAAGAGAAGAGTAGATGAGGAATTTGGAAGGAATCTGAGTGTAAAATGGAGGGAGAGTAAGAAACTGTTCTGGAAAGAAGTCAAGAAAGTTAGGGAAGGTAGCAAGGGAAACAGTAAGGGTGTGAAAGATAAGAATGGGAGAATGCTAGCCGAGAAGCAAGAGAGAGTCGAAAGATGGAGGGAGTACTTCAATGAGTTGCTAAATGTAAGGAATGAAGAGCCAGCAAACATAGCTGGATATGGTATGGGAGGGAGAAGAAGAGAAGTAGTGGAGGAGGAGGTGGGGATCAGGTCAGAAGTGTGGGAAGCCATGAAAGAGTGAAGTTGGGGAAAGCACCAGGAACAGATGGAGTGTGTGGGGAAATGTTGAGGTATGGTGGTGAGATAGTGATAGAATGGGTATGGAAAATGTGCAAACTAGCATGGGAGAAGGGGAGTGCACCCGATGACTGGAAGACTGGCATAATAGTCCCCCTATATAAGGGGAAAGAGGAGTGTGTGGTAAACACCGAGGAATATGTCTTCTAAGCGTAGTAGGGAAGGTATACAGTAGGGTAGTGATTGAGAGAGTGAGAGTGAGAACGGAGAAATGGATAGGCGACAAGCAGGGAGGTTTTAGGAAGGGAAGAGGATGTGTAGATCAGATTTTTACCCTGAATTGTGTTGTGGAGAAATATCTGGAGAAGAAACAAAAGGTGTATGTTGCCTTTATGGACTTGGAGAAGGCCTATGACAGAGTGGATAGAGAAGGTTTGTGGAAAGTACTTAGAATATACGGAGTAGAGGGCAAGTTGCTGAAAGCAGTGAAGAGCATGTATGAGGGTGCAAAGGCGGCAGTACGTGTGGAGAGTGAGCAGAGAGAGTTCTTTGACCTGAATGTTGGTTTGAAACAGGGGTGTGTGATGTCCCCGTGGTTGTTTACTGTATATATGGATGGAGTCATGAAAGAAATACTATCATGAGCAGTGGATATTGGTGTATCGCTGAAAAGGGAGGGAATTGAGTGGAAGCTACCTATACTGCTGTTTGTGGATGATACAGTTCTGATGAGTGATAATGAATGGGAGTTGCAGGGTCTGGTAAAAATGAGTTTGGAACAGTGCGAAAAACGGAATTTGATGGTAAATGCGGGAAAGAGCAAGGTTATGGTCTTCGAAAGGGGTGAAGTCACAGAGTGTGAGCTGAAGCTGAACGGTCAGGCTATGGAGATCGTCAACTCTTAAGTATCTGGGCAGTGTGTTGAGTAAAGATGGGACTATGGATGAAGAAGTGCGGGAGAGGGTACAACAGGGGAAGAGGGTTGTAGGAACGCTAAAAGCAGTAACAAGAAATAGGGTGGTCAGTATGGAAGTGAAGAAGTCCTTGCATGACAGTGTGGTAATCCCGACACTGACTTACGGAAGCGAAGCATGGACGTTGGTTGAAAGACTCAGACCAAGAGTGAGAGCAGTGGAAATGAATTACGTAAGGAGTGCGTGTGGAGTTACATGGAGGGATAGACAGACTAATGAGGAAGTAAGAAGGAGGTGTGGTGTGGAGGTAGATGTGCTGGAAAGTGTGAAAAGGAACAACTTGAGATGGTTCGGCCATATGGAACGTATGGAAAGCGAGAGAATGACTAAGAGGGTGTACGAGAGTGAGGTGGAGGGACAGAGAGGGAGAGGTAGACCGAATGAGAGGTGGAAGGATGGAGTGAGGAAGTACATGAACGAAGGCGGTGCTGGTTGGGGGGAGGGGCGTCGACTGACTGGGGACAGAGGTGCGTGGGGGCGGTTCGTTCGTGGCCACCCCTTCGGGGATCACGGCGTCAGGCAATAGATAGATAGATAGTACAGTATAGGGGCGGTTCGTTCGTGGCCACCCCTTCGGGGATCACGGCGTCAGGCAATAGATAGATAGATAGATAGATAGATAGATAGATAGATAGTACAGTATAGCCCTATTTAGCCCATACCTGCCGGAAAATATTAGAGGTAATAAAGAAAGTGATATGTAAGCACAATTATGCTTTCTGTAGTACTATGGAATCTTTATTGTCTGACATTAAGATCTGGATGGCAAAGCGGAAACTCAAACTGAATGAGAACAAAACAGAGATCATTATCATTCATGGAAATAGAAGGGGAAATGATGCTGAAAATCTAGTGACTCTGGATATGGGAGGTTCTCAACTTCGCCCAGTAAGCTCAGTGCGAAACCTTGGAGTATACTTTAACTCTAAATTGAACTATGAGAATCACATCAATCAGGTCATCAAAATTTGTAATCTCCAAATCAGAAACTTGTATTCAGTGAGACGGTTTCTTAACCCGGGACTGTGGGAAGACTCTTAAGAGTAAGGCTATTAAAAAATCCATTTAAAACACCCCAAAATTTTTTTTTTTTTTTTTTTTTTTTTTATTGCCCCTGGGCCATGCCAAATATCACTCCTCCACCTCCCCTCCTTCCCCACTTTCCTCACCTCCTTCAGTTATCACCTATTTTCCCTGTTATTCCCTTATTCTGTGGTATATTTTCGTGCTAACATTAGCAAGTTGCAAGTAGGGCATTGTCATCACTGTTAGCAAGCGAGTGCAAGAGAGAGAGAGAGAGTATCGATCGACAGTCTCTCTCCAGACGTGGGGAAAAGTGGTGGGAAGGGAGGTTGCCTCAGCCATACATTATGTAACTCCTGGCCTGTATCGGCGATTTTGACCATCCAAACGCTGTTTCCACTTGTTTTATTGTTGTAACAGGTTAATACCTTTATAATCAACCAATAATAGGCGCATATGGATAAGTATTAATGCTATTTATGGTAAAATAACGATGTTAGTGATGGGAACAGCTCAAATACGTCAGCACAGGAGTGTGGTGTCTCATACCCCCCATGCGCACTTCAGAGGTTAACAAGCGCTGTCTTCTAACATTGGCTCACTCAATTGTCCTATCACGTATGGACTATTGTAATGCCTTATTGGTTGGCCTTCTTAATTACTTGCTACAAAAAGTTAAGTCCATACTAATTAGAACAGCGAGGCTCATATTTGATCTACCTCCAAGAACCCCCACTTCTTCATATTTGATAGAGCTGCACTGGTTGCCAGTTAAAGCTAGGATAGAGTTTAAGTTGTGTCTTTTGACTTTTAAGGCACTTATGTTTGGCGAACCTAAGTATCTTGCTGACCTCTTGAGATGCCCTTTGGCACGTTCTGGTGCGATCCTGAGAAGCAGTGATGATGTGCTGCGTCTTGATGAACCAATAGCTGTCCAGCGGTCCTCTTTCTCTGATCGGTCCTTTTCTTTCGTGGCTCCTAGGTTATATAATGAGTTGCCTTTATCAATTAGACAGCTGAAATCCATAGACTCTTTCAAAAAACAGTTGAAAATCTTTCTCTTCTGTAGGAGCTATGATCTTGCAAGTGGCACAGTGACAGGTCGTTACAGACTCTAACTGCTGCCATGTTAAATAGTTGTTGTTGCTTGAACTACAGGTGAACTGCACCACACTTATCTTGATTGTGGTGCACTGTGTTACGAGCGCTAGTGAATTCCTCTGGAAGAATTGGCGCTTGCGAGAAATAAAAGACCAGATTATTATTATTATTATTATTATTATTCTATCTATCTATTGCCGGACGCCTTACTCTCCTTACGAGGGTGGCCATACACAGAATTCCCCCAAGCGAACCTATTCCCTGTGAGAGGGACAACCCGAGCCAGTTTAGTGAAGGACTTACAGGATTGACCCCTCAATTTAGGATCCGTCCGACTCCGAGGCCCTCTGTGTATCTTGTTAGCACTATTTTTCTACAGTGGTGTTCGGCTAATCCATCCACTAACCTGCCTTACCCTTAGGTAAGCAATACGGATTTGTGTCAGGTTTACTCCCCTAGACAGGTTGCCAACCAAGGCTGACGAGTCCCATCCACCCGGATTTGTATAAGGTTGTCTCCCCTAGATGAGTTGCCGACCAAGGCTAACGAGTCCCATCCACCCTAATTATAATTAATAATTATTATTATTATGAATGTTTAGTCTTCAAAATAAAGTGTTAACCAACATTGTTGTACTAATCATATAAAATATTATAAAAGTGTACCAATCTGGGTGGATGGGACTCATTAGCTTTGGTTAGCAACCCTTCTAGGGGAGACAACCTTATAAAAATCTGAGTGGATGGGACTCGTCAGCCTTGGCAACCCGTCTAAGGGAGTAAACCTTAAACAAATCAGTACTGCTTACCAAATGGTGAAACAGGTTAGTGGATGGACTAGCCACACACCACTGTAGAAAAATAGTGCTAAAAGTATACATAGAGGGCCTCTGATTCGGACGGACCCTAAGTTGAGTAGTCAATCTTGTAATTCCTTAAATATACTGGTAAGAGTTGTCCTTATAACAGGGGATAGGTCCGCTTGTGGGCGTTTTGTGTATGGCCACCCTCCTATAGGGAGTAAGGTGTCCAGCAATAAATAGACCTACAGTATCTATCACACTGTTATCAGCTATATCAACCTTTGGTAAAATATATCATACTTTTATCTATCTATCTATCTATTGCCTGACGCCGTGATCCCCGAAGGGGTGGCCACAAACGAACCGCCCCCATGCACCTCTGTCCCAAGTCAGTCGACGCCTCTCCTCCCAACCAGCACCGCCTTCATTCATATACTTTTATGAGGTTAGAAATATTTGCGAACACATACTGTACAGTAGTCCAGAGAACAAAATACAGTCGGGTCCCGCATAATACGTGTTCACATAGAACGATTCGCAGATAGAGCGACCGACCTATACTTACTTGTTACTTGGTGTGGTTTCTCAGCCGCGCTCCGTTACTAGATGTGACGCTCGTCGCAGCTGCCCTTTAAACCATCTAGCACTTGTAGTCTTGTCTCACAGTGCCATCTTCTAAGTCATAACACTCCCTGAACAAATGTGTTTTTAGTGACTTTTTAAAGGCCTTTATGTTCGCACACCTTTTCACATTAACTGGTAGATTATTATAAAGTCTCGGTGCACTCTTTTCGAAGGCCCTAAATCCAAATTCATGATTGCACCGTGGCTCATTCAATTGATGCAGCACGTTGCCATGTCTCAGCATCATATCAGTGCCAACATTGAAGTCTTCCAATAAGTCTCGCACATATTCCGGCTTTCCAAAGTTCAAAGCTTGATACACTATAACACACAGTTTGAACATGATCCTCGCTTTCACCGGCAGCCAATGCAGGTCAATTAATGCCGGCGTTATACTCGCACGGAATGGTAAACTCTTTATTAATCTTGCTGCTCTATTCATTATAAGTTGTAGTTTTCGTAGCAAGTAATTTGGTAGTCGATAATATAGAGAATTACAATAGTCTAATTTACTAATTACATGATTGTGGATCAACATTTTGGTTGTATTAATATCCAGATATTTTCTCACAAAAGCAATATTCCTCAGATGATAGGCAGAGATTCGCACTGTTTGATTAATCTGGTTTTTAAATGACAGTTCACTATCAACCAAAACTCCCAAATCCTTCACCACACTACTCACAGTCATCACACTATCATTGATATTGAGGCTTTGCACGCCCAGTCTCTCAAGGTTCCCCGTCTGCCTACTAATAGGCATTCAGTTTTATTTTCATTTAATTTCAGTTGCTTTGACTCCATCCACTTCCCAATGTCTTTTAGTAAACCACTAATCTTCTCCTCAACATTCACCACGTCACTTAGTGCCAGATAGAATTGGGTGTCATCCGCAAACAGTTTGAATTTCACTCCATGTTTCATTAATATGCTAGATAGTGCAATTGTATATATACAGAATAGAATTGGTCCAAGAACACTCCCTTGAGGGACGCCCCTCTCTAGGTGCTTCATCTCTGAGAATTTATTACTTATTTGCACACAATAAGTTCTGTTAGTAAGGTAACTTTGAAGGTATTCCAGCGCATTACCATCAATACCAATAGCTTTACAGTCTTCTATTAGTAAGCTATGCACCACTGTATCGAACGCAGCACTCAAGTCCAACAAAATTAAGATTCCACATTTCGCGTTGTCCATTTGCACGAGTAAATCATTAATCACAGAGCACATCGTGGTTTCCGTAGAGTAAAGTCTTCTATATGCGGACTGGTTGTCTGGGAGAGCCTTCACTAAACTCAAGTGATCCCATAACTGACCCAGAATTACATTTTCAGTAATTTTTGATAGAAATGTTAAATTGGAATCAGGCCTAAAAGAGCTCAAGCATTGAGAATCAAGGCTCCCTTTAATAATAGGCTTCACAATCGCATTCTTTTCAGACGATGGAAATACATTATTTGCAATGCTACAGTTTATTATGTCAACATATATGTCCAGAAAACTGTTAAAATTGTTACTGTGCACTATTTCACGTATCGGTATAGGATCATTACTACAATGGGTAAGTTTTGCTTTCGTAACTATGGATTTAACTGTATTCAGATCCGTCATAGTAAATTCTGTTAACTTCGTCACAGTAGGCTCAGCTACAACAACGTCTTGAGTCTCGACTACTCCAAAATTTCCAACAATGGCATTAATTTTATCACAAAAAAAGTCAGAAAAATCATTCGCCAATGTCATATCCGGAATCCCTTCTGGTAACTTATTTTTCTTCTTGTTTCCCGTCAAGTTGTCAAGTACCACATACAGCTTATTCATATCAGATCCAGCTTCTTTTGCTTTATTCATATAGTATTCACGTTTTCTAAGCACAATGAGCCTGTTTTCTATATTCCGAGCTCTTTTATAGTTATCTCTTGCCTCTTCGGTTCGTAGACGTCTCCATAGCCTCTCATATTTCTTCTTGGCCTTTTTTGCTCTTTGAATATCAGCATTAAACCACGGCGCACTATCAACTATTACTATTTTCTTTTCAATAATGGGGCACATATCTTCGTATTTTTCTCTAGCAATGCTGTTATACAGATTAGTGAAACATGACGTACAGTCATCTATTAATTCACCGTGAGCACAGTGTTCTCTTTTCTTAATTAGTATTTCATTCGCAACAGTCGATATTAGTAGTTGTGGCTCAAATTTTCTTTTTGACCTACACTTTATTGTCTTAGATTGTCTAGGTTTACTTACAAACGGCATGTTAAAAGTAACTAGTTTATGGACCGGCGAAATACAACACTCATCTTCAACATACAGCTCATTTATCATATCGCTTTCTCTATTTGTAAAAACCAAGTCTAATGCATGACCACCTCTTGAAGTTGCAGTATGCACTTTATATATCAAGTGGAAAGACTCCATCAATTCTATAAAGATAGTAGCATAGTAATCATTTGGAACATCCACCCACAGATTAAAGTCACCAAAGACGAATGTATTCGTACTAACCATATCAATTGTTTCCAAATATAATCTAAAATCATCAATAAATGTACTGGCACTTAAATTTGGAGGTCTATAAACAACAATAAAAGTACATTTCCAGCCTCCAATCTCACAGCCCACCTGTATATGTTCAAAACTACCGAACCTTGCAGATTTACATATTTTCGTCTTCTTAAACGTGTTTGTAAGAAAAATTCCCACACCACCACCTCCCTTCCCTCTTCGTGGATTGTGCAAGAAGGTATGCGTTAAAGGAGTCATTTCAAGTATTTTAGCAGTATCGTATTCACTCAGCCATGTTTCAGTTACCGCTAGTACATCATATTTTGCCTCATTAATTAAGTCTCGAATTTCAAAGGTTTTATTTCCCACTGATTGAATGTTTATCAGTCCCCCCTTTATCTTTATTAAAGCACTAGATTCCATGATCAGTTAGGTCTCTCACCTTGACTATCTCACTCAAAAAGACCGGGCACCGGGTATCTGATGATGAATGATACACGTCTTGTTTCCCGTATCTCATACAATTTATGCACTTTCTCCCAGTCACCTTACAATCCTTCGACCTATGTGTTCCAGCACATTTAAAACAAACAGGCACATCACTGTTTAGTTTAGCAGCACACTTATTTTCTGCATGCCCAAATCTCTGGCAATAGAAACAAGCCAATGCATGGTACCTGTCTCTTATATTATATATTCCCCATTGAAGTTGCACCTTGTCTTTTTATTTGTAGAGAGCCGCACAGACTTCAGGCTCACATTTCAGGATATAATGGACTGTACCTCCAGCAGCTGGTTTATCAAAAATCATGGCAATCTTTCCTTTAATATCATCAATCGAATTCAGAAAATCATTCCTTGCAATTAATGTATCAATTATCTCACTCTTGGACTCTTCAGGACGAACATTGCAAATCATCACTTTTGGTTTTAATTTTTTCACACTCCTTGTAGTAACAGCCGTCACCTCTACCAACTTTTTAACTGCATCATTCAGCATATCCACAGTGCCAAAATTCATCACCATGTTCCCTTTAGGGGTAAACTTCGTATCGTGAATTTCAATCCCCTCTAGCGCCTGAGAAATTTCTCCTCTCTTGTCAGTTGCCTTTTCATTCTCATCCGTCGCCTTCAGAACGAGTAGATTCTTCTTTTCTTTCTTCTTTCTCATCTATAATACGATTCCAAAATGTTTGTTAAGAACGATTGTTTTAGAACGATTCGGGCCGTCAAAGTAGGGCAAAACCGGGGAGTTCTGAAATAGCGCGCCATAATATCGTACAGCACGCCTGGTTCGTGACGTAGGTGCGCATTGTGACGTCACTGTTGTAAGAGTCGCTTGGGCAGGGAGGGAGGGAGAAGAGGGGCATTCAGCCATCTTTTTTGCCTCGGTGATGTACCCGCACCCTCGCTCACGGTGGAAAATTACGCTCACAGTGAACATTGATCATACCGAGCTCCCAAAATGCCGCGGCCACAGTCAGTGAAGAGAAATGCGCTTACCTACGATGTGAAAAAGGAGGTTATTGAGAGGAAACAGAAGGGTGAAGGAAACACTGCCATTAGACGATCTTTGGGCCTTAGTAAATCGTCCGTTCGTACAACTTGGCGGAAGAAAGATGACATTTTGAAGGCTATAAAAACATATGGGACCTTTAAATTAGACAGCCTGAAACGAGCCCCAGATGACAAAAGTGATTCAAATGGAACGCTATCCAAATGTGTGGATAAATTGCAAGGAAAGTGAGGGAATTCCTTTGGATAGAAAGATCGAGAAGAGAGCCATTGGCAGTGGTGAACATTGAATTCACCAAAGATGCATATTTCAGAGAAAGGAAAGGTTGATGGAATATGTGCCATAGAATGTGCCCATCCATCATGTCCTACCCTATAATGATGAAAGAAAGGATAGATTGCCACATAATGATTCAAGCTAGATATGGGTGTATGAATAACAGTGATAATTACAAACATTACCATACCTGCAGCAAGGGCATGACATGTATCCAGACAAACACCCATACGGGACCGGTCCTCTACATGTTCAATGATGAGCCGTAACTCGTGCAAATCACCTCCAATCGTGAACCCCTGCAAAATATAATGAATCTATATACTGTACATACATAAATTTAAAAACCGAGTGCTCCACACGAAGTGTGGTTCACCTCCAATTGTGAACCCCTACAAAAGATAATGAATATACAGGTATATACATACATAAATTTAAAAATGTCACTGACAAAGTCTCACCACTACCTCCCTCCTCATCCTCAGCTCTCCTTCACACAACACAGCCATTCTTTGTTGCATATCTTGATCCTCATAAACCCTCCAAAATGTTCATCATTAATGAGATTCATCCCTAGGCCCAGCACCCTGTTCTGCTCCCCCCTCAATTTGCAATGGACGATCCTCTACCCGGGGCTTAAAGGAAGCAAGTGATTAGAGTTTGCTGTCCTTCAAGCACTCGTTCCTTAAACACGTCTTCAAGCAACTTCCTAACTGCATTGAAGTTGACCATAATCTCAGCTTTCAAAATTTAATTTTTCCGCCTTTTTGTGATTGCTTTCAAACGTGACAAGCCAGGATGACATTTTGGATGTTGTTCGTTTTAGTTTGCTGCCGTGGTTCATCTTCTGGTTGCTCCACCTCCACGTTATATACTCCTGTGGTCTATGGTCGATTAACTCCTCAATCTCATCTTGATTTGTTCACTTATTTTAAGGTCCCGGTCCTTTTATGCCTCCACCGTCACTACCTAGGCCTTCACCAGGGCCTCCACTACCCCCTGCGTCCCCACCAGGTGCGCAAGTAGCCATTATAATTGAGCACTCACATATGAATGGCTGACACTAACAAAACCTGGAAAAAGAATGTGAGGCGGAAATGAAGCTGCTGACGTCATCCAAGATGGTGACTGGGAAATGACAATCCAGTTCCGGTAACTGGGCGGGCTTGAGAGGATTTAAAGTGAAACATGGGAATATTGTAATGTTGGCGCGAAACGTGGAATCCTGATGCCGCGAAACTTGGTGCACCACTGTAAAATACTATACATTTTTAAAGTCTGTTGAATTAATAAGATAAATATCCTACGTGCATTTTCACTTACATACTGTACTGTACCGGTACTTTCTCGATTCATTCCTGTCAGTTGCCATTTTCTCACTTCAACCTTTCCCTTGTCATGCATAGATGCACACTCAGATTCCATGATCATACGCTCCGACACCATAATAATACCATTATCCCATTTTTTCAGCCTTCCACTCCTACTACCTTCAAAGTGCATCCAAACACTATCGAGTGAGGAAATATGAAGGCGTCTGGGCATTAGGAGTATCAGTGAAATGATGTGCACGAGCTGACTTGGTTGGTTTGGACACTAGGAGAGAATGGATGATCTGTACTGGGTGAAGAAATGCCGAATTGTGAATGAGGGGGGAGCTGCGTGTAAGAATAGACCTAGAAAGAAGTGGGATCAGGTTCTCCGGTCTGATCTCAAAACAAAGAACTTGACAACAGAGGCAGCCCATATCAGGGTCGCCTGGAATGCCGCCATTTAGGATATGATACTGTAACCACACTCTGTAAATGGCATGGTCTTAAATTTATATTTACTGTACAGTATGTATGTATGTAAACATTATCATAAAATGGTAAAGTTGAATGAGTACACACCTGGCAGCACATATTCTCCAGCACACAAATGACTCCATCTGTTCGTCGGAGAGCAAGGTTGATGCCTTCCGCTATGAGTTTGCAACACTCTACACGACCCATCAAACCCGTTGTTGAACCTGTCGAGGGAACCTTGTGTACTTCAGAGTGTCAAATACATTAGGGCTCCGTATCTGGCAATTTGTTGCTAGATTGGAAACCGCTAGATATGGTGAAAGCTTAATATGGAAAAAAATATAAATAGACTGAGACTTGGAAGTTGATACTACTGTACTGTATTTCCCTTTTTTGGGTATTTTTAATCCCTGAAAACATACATTTATATAAGTACTGTATAATGAAGTGCCAATATTATTTGGTATGACATTAGAAATGCTTGACTGGAGAATAGGAAAAAGAAGAGATGTACACGTACTATAAATTAAATATATGCGACCAGACGCATGTTTATACAGTATTGTAATCACAGATGGCCAAAGGTTTCTTGATTACTTCACCTGTTGCTCTGTCACGACGTCTGCTGTCTTGGAAGATGGGACGGTGGACTGTTGTGAGGGCGTTCACATCCCGGTTATCCATCCAGAACAACATGAGGACAATGTTAGCCTGCCGGTAGATTATGGAGACCTTTTCCCGCCTGGGTGGTAGATCGGGCATGAAAGTCTGATTCCTCCTGACGGTGCCACAGACTCCTGTAGTGCAGCTATGCAAGTACTTGGCAAGGGAGGGGCTGGTGTACCAGTTGTTCAGGTACAGTATGTGGCCCCTGTCTAAGTAGTCCTGCATCATGGTGATCACGACGGCCCCAGAAATTCCGTAGGTCCTCGATTCCACCAATTCTGTCTTCCTGCCCATGTACAGAATGATGTCCTGGATATAACCGGTGCGACAGTCACACATCACGAATGTCTTCAGGCCATAACGATGTCATTTGCTGGGCATGTACTGGTGGATGCTGATATTTCCCCTCCACAGCAGCAAACTCTCGTCAATAATCAGCTTCTGATGGGGTTGGAAGGCGGCAGCAAATTATATCTGGAGGTATTCGAAGATGGGTCTTATCCTTTCCATGGGGTCCTTCATAGCTCTGGGTTGATCCTGATTTCTGGTGTGGCTTGCCAGGCTATCTATGAAATGAAGGTTCCCCATTATGGTCGTGAACCTATTCCTGCTCATTATTTGTCCAAAGATGGGGGTTCGGACGAGGGGATCCCAGTACCGGGTACCAGTAGTTTTTGATTGAGGATTTCTTCATTACCCCCATCAGGATAACAATGGCCAAGAACATGTACAATTCTGGGACAGCTAGTGTGTTCCATGACAGTCTGGCAGAGTATTTGTGCTGCTCTTTCCCAGCCATGAAATAGTTATAGTACCAGTTGGTCTGGTCGACAATAAGAGACATGAAGTTTGCAGTAAAAAATTGCAGGAATATGTCAAGTCTCGTGGTTTCGTTGCCTTGGTTTGGGAGCGCAGGGCCAGCATTCCTGGCGCCCACAAAGTTGTAGTCGGTGGGCACAAAGTCATCCACCCAATTCCACACATCGGGTTGATCGGCAGCACCTTCGTCGCCAGAGGAGTCACCATCAGGGGCACCAGGGCGGCGGGAGGGCCTTGCCCTGCCTCTTGACCTCGACCTAGACCTTGATCGAGTTGTTGACCTGGAGCTTGATCTCGCACCACCAGGGTTGGGGCGTCGTAAGAGGGTCACTTTTGATCCCCTTCGGCCACGGCTACGCCAACGTTGGCTGGTAGGGCGACGCAGGCGGTGATGATGTCTGAGGTAGTCCGGAGAAATCGTGTACGTGGGAGGTCTCAGGCTGAGGTGAACCAGGTAGAGGTGAGTAAGGTAGTGGGCCGGGGGGTGATGGTGGTGGTGGTGGTGTCGGGTGGTGAGGCGGAGAATGCGCTGAATCATCCCGGGCTGATAAGGAGGGAAAAAAGCGGCGTGCGAGGTAGAGAGGATTCTAGGGCAGGCATTTCCTCATCTGTTTCTTCTTCTGAAGAAGTCAATGGTTGCACTGCTAAGATGGCTGCACCCCTGCGCAACCTATAGAAGGTGTTAGGGGTTGCAGGTTTTAGTGGGGAGACAATGTGAGGTGGTGGTGAAGGCAGGCGTGGGGGAGGACCGCGACGCACGTGCGGTGTAACAATTGACCCCTCTCCTCAGCTCGTCTCTTCTGACCCCTATGATGACCTGGCGGAATATTGAGGAATGCCATGGGGTCTGGGTCATCTGCCTCCTTGTCCTCTTCCCCACTTGGTGGGGAGTCAACTATGTCATGGGGAGCAGTGGGGGAGCGATACCCACTCTCCTTCCTTTGTTCCAACATAGCGAGGCG
This sequence comes from Paralithodes platypus, assembly GCA_032716605.1. Taxonomy (NCBI): domain Eukaryota; kingdom Metazoa; phylum Arthropoda; class Malacostraca; order Decapoda; family Lithodidae; genus Paralithodes; species Paralithodes platypus. The sequence continues at coordinate 52,208,461 of CM064572.1, forward strand.
ACGAGAGATGGGGACAATGGGTTCCTCCTCTTGCATCTCCTCTATCTCCATGAAAGTTGGCCGATACTCTTCCCCTGAATCCTCATCTGACGATCCAGTGTCACTATCAGGCACATCACTTTCCACTATCAGGCACATCACTTTCCTCAAGTATAGCCAGTGCATCCTCAAGGCTAACACCCCTGCGTGGGTAACGACGAGGTAAATCGGACATGATGTATCACTCGCGAGATCAACGGGAAAACTGACTTCCCCTCCTCCCGAGCATCTCCAGTATTTGGGCAGTGTGTTGTGTTAAGATGGGAGTACATACATACATACATAGATAACATTTTAGGACTGAGTGCTCCACACATACGTGCAGTTTCAGTCTCTTGTCCTAATGGCGCCGTTCCAGGCAACCCTGTTAACCCTCCAGCCCCGGCTACGCATTACATAAATATTCCCCGAAACCCGGGTGTTTTGGCCGAAAAACGTCTAGGCTAGGCTACCGTATATTTGTTAATCTGACTGCTTCCCGCATTCCCGCGCATCCCCAAGCGTAGCTGTGTTATTTACCTGTAGAATGGCGTTAAGTAGAGCTCTCTAAGTCAACTGGTTGAGTTGTGATGATGATTTCATTGGAGATAACTTTATGGCAAAAACAGCCACTTTACACTACTTTTCGATACTTAACAACATACAGGCACATACGAACAAGCGACGCTCTCCTTCTTGTGGCCGGAGATGCGGGGCGTCGGTCCAGCCGGCTGTTGTTTACATGCGTCAGACCGACGCCTCGCACACCAAGCTCACAGGCTTTCAACCACTGGGCGTTCAAGAGCCCTTCCGGGTACCTGTTATATGCTTTTTTATGGGCGTTCAAGAGCCCTTCCGTGTTGTAGGGGTTAAGGGCTGCTTCACTTGTCAAGTTTTTGGATTTGAGATCAGCACGTATAGTCCGATCCCAGGTCTTACTTGGTCCACCCCTTGGTGCAGCTCCCTCCACAATCACAGACCTGCATCTTTTCACCCAATTTTAATCCATTCTCTCCACATGCCCATACCATCCCAGTCTACTTGTACGCATCTCCTCGCTAATACTGTACTGTACTCTTTATACCTAAACGTCTCCTCAGCTCATCATTTGTTATTCTATCCTGCTGCTTGGCCCCAAACATCCATCTCATCATTCTCATCTCATTACGTTCCATTCTGTTGACATCCTCTACTTTAACGATCCATGTTTCTGAGGCATACGTCATTGCACTATTAACACATGAGGCATACATCTTTCCCTTCAGGGGGAAGAGGCATTCTTTTCATGGTCAGAATTGGCAGCAGTTCTCTGAACTTCCCCCAGCCACATCTAATTCTAATTCTAATCATCTAATTATATCATTATTATTATTATTATTATTATTATTATGACAGTGGCAGCCTCGGCCCCACCACCGGCAGAGATGGTATCTCCTAGGTAACAAAACTTGTCCACCAGCTCCAATGACTCATTTCCAAAATTCACAGCCACAAGATCATCATATAACACAAGCTTGCCCTTGCACACTATGCACTCAAATTTCTCGATTTCTGACTTATCCTTCGGCAGGGGTCCTTTTATTCTACTACAGTGCTTACTCACATTCTGCACCCAACATCGACAAATGCTACACCGAATCGAGTTAGCGCACATGGGTATGCACCGCTCTCTCCCACATTGCCTCGTCTCAATCTACAATGCATAACCTTGGTTTTGTTAACATTGAATCTTAAACCCTTGCTTGCTATGCCCTCTCTCCATCTTCTGAATTTGGCCTCAGCATCTTGCACATTGTCAGCTACTAGGACTAAATCGTCTGCATAAAACCGTTCCCACGGGAGTCCGGATCTAAAATCTCTAGACAGTGCCTCCAGGACCATAATAAAGAGAAGGGGGCTTAACACTGAACCCTGATGCAGTCCAACACAGACTGTGAACTCCTCACTCAGTACACCTTTCACCCTCACGGCAGTTCGCGAATCCTCATACAGTCAGTCTCCCCAATACACGTATCCTCAGTCCACGTTTACCCTAATCCGCGTCGAGGGGTCCAAAAGGTACTCAAAGTCCTAAAACGTGAATTTACTCCACAATACCCGGATTGCGGTTGAAGAGTGGTGTAAAAATACTGTTTTTCGTATTCCCCGCCACCCCCCTCCCTACTCCGCGCCACTCTCCTCCGCCGCCAAACTAGGCCGGCGCCGCTCATCTGTTGTTGTTGTTGTTGTTCCCCAAGCTGCCTGGCCGAACAGCCCCAAGGCCCCGAGCAAGGCCAAGGCCATAACCGAGCGCCCCGACAGAACCCTCCCTGCCGACCACAATAAAGCCTGGGTGACCGAAGCCACTCCATGGCGGGGAGCTGAGGAGGGTGCGGAAATGCCCGGGAAACCAAAGCCCCATCCAGGACCCTGTGCCCCTCAGCAATTATGAAGAGAAAGTTGAGGGGCAAAGGAAAAATGTGACGCTTTGGCTTCCAATCTTGGTAGATTGGGAGCTCAATCCACGGAAGAGACGCCGTCACTTGAGATCTAGAAAATATATAAGTAAAAGGAACAGTCAGAGTAAGCTATGGGTATGGCAGAGATGACTCAGTTCTCACTCTGATAGACCAGCCCATTTGTTGTTGTTGTTGTTATTGGCGCATTCTCGCATCTAGCAGCTCGTTCTTTGAACGATGGCAGTTTCATATATTTTTATTAACTTTCTTCATATTACTTCCTTGCGAGATGTTGCAGGGGGAAGATGTTTGTTTCACGGTTGGCCTACCCAGAATACGACTGGGCACCGAAAATATAAGTTTTCCAACACCCAATTGCTGTCCCAACTTCTATTATCGATCTTCAATGTTCATATAAGTTCAAATAAACGCAAATGAAAAAGAAATAGGCCTAATGCCTAAATATTACGAATTCTGTTAGAATCAAAGGGTTGTAGGCCTACATAAAGGCTATAATAGGTCTACAATAATAGAAACAAACAATAGCCATTGCTTACCTTAAAATTAAATGCTTAACCCAAGTGTCAAGGATACGCAGTAGGCCTATTAATTGCGTATCCTGGACACCTGCAAGTAATATGAAGAAAGTTAATAAAAATAAATGAACCTGCCATCTTTCAAAGAACGAACTACTGGATACGAAAGTGCGCCAATAACAACAACAACAACAGCTGAGCGGCGCCGGCCTAGTCTTTGTTTATGTTTATTGCCGAAAATGTGAGGGTCTCAAGCGGGCTGCCGCCCATATGTATTTTTCTCCATAAGTTATGTTATTCCTATTACGCGAATTCACAATACACGACGCGCTTTGCCGCCCATATAGACGCGTTTTGGGGTGACTGATTACATTTTCATTATCACACGTATCAGCCACTCTTCCAAACCAGGTTTCCTCATAACCCACTGCACAACATCTCTAGACACCCTGTCAAATGCCTTCTCCAGGTCTACAAACACAAAATACAGATCCCTGCCTTTTAGTAAGTATCTTTCCTGTATCTGCCTGACTATGAAGATAGCATCGGTTGTACCACATCCTGGCATAAAATCAAACTGCATATCATCAATGGAGATGCTTTGCCTGATCAAACCCTCAAAGACTCTCTCGCATACCTTCATGATTTGATCAAACATTTTCAGGCTCCTATAATTACCTCTATCTAGCGCATCCCCTTTTCCTTTGTATATATATTATATTTACTATTACACTTTTGTGTGAGAGTGTGTGAAGGAAGGAAGGTTTTCGGAGCAATGGGAAGTATGTGGAAGACGAGAAATCTCGGAGTGAAAGTAAAAAGTGCACTTTATCAAGGAATTGTTGTGCCAACAGTGATGTATGGGGCTGAGACATGGGCTCTGAAGAAAAAGGAGAAAAGAGGGCTGGATGTGATGGAGATGAGCTGCTTGAGGAGTATGTGTGGAGTTACTCGTAGAGACAGATTGAGAAATGAAGAGATACGTAGGAGAGTGGGGCAGCAGGAACATTTGTCAGCCAGAGTGGACAGAAGGGTGCTGAGCTGGTATGGTCATGTTGAACGAATGGGAGATGAAAGGCTTACAAAGAGAATATGTGAGTCCAGTACAAGGGGAGATAGAAGGGCAGGAAGACCCCCATTGAGATGGAGAGACTGTGTAAGAAAGGCTTTGGATGATAGAGGAATGACTATAGATCAGGCAGGGGAAGTGGTGGTGGACAGGAGTGAATGGAGAATGCTTGTGAATAGTTGAGTGAACACGTGGTCATTTGGAGTAAGGGGTCGGGCGCAAGTTGGACTAGATAATAGTCCATCAGGCGCCTGGCCCGGGGAGACGATTAATATGAAGGGTGTGCCTGGAAGTGTGGTGGGAGGGCTTGTCGCTTTGGCTCCGCTGCATGTCTGCCTGCCGAGATCGGAACCTCTCCTGGTGGTCAGGGGCCGGGGGAGTGCTGGAGCGACCTTGGTAACCCTGGTCTCTGGGTCTTCTCCTGGGTGACCTGGATGTGTGAGAGTTTGTGTTTTTTATCTGTGTTTATTTTTTGTTTTATGTTGTTTTTGTGTTTTCCCTGTTCTTGCTCTGTCTTGAGTCGGCTACCCCCAAAATGGGGATTGGGCCTGAGCATATAGATAGATAGATAGATTACACTTTTGTGCCAATCCTCGGGAATGTTCTCATCTTTAATAATGGTGTTTATCATCTCAGTGACTAAGCTGACACCAGTCTCCCCTGAGGCGTTTATCATCTCAGCGTCAATGTCAGAGCACCCTGGAGCTTTACCGTCCTTCATGTTATTGATTGCGTTGCTCACTACAGCTGGTGCTATCAAAGGAGGGGATCCAGATATTGTTTTTTTGATACTAAGCTGTTTCTTATCCCATTCAAACTCTATATTTAGCAATCGTTCATAGTGTGCCTTCCATGCTTCTCTGATTTCATCTTCTGCATACACAATCTTCCCATTATCGTTTCTAACAGACTGTTCACCTATAATATCCCTACTGTAATTTTTAACTCGCCTAGCTAGGTTGAAGATCCCATTGGCAGGACCATATGCTTTCATTAGTTTATTCAAGAGCATTGGGGTTTGTAGTTGATGATTAATGTTAAGAACAGGGTGTTACTTAATGCTTTGAAGCATCTCCTTTTCTCTTTCACAGCATGTTCTACCTCACCGTTCCACCACCAGGAGGTCGTATTCCTGGGGTGACCCTTTGTTTTCCCACAGACTATGAGTGGCAGCGAGAAGGCTATGCTTAAGGAAATTCCATTGACTATTTACATCGCTAGGCCTAGCTTCCTTATTTCTATTAATTTCCTCCAGTTCACTATGAAACCTATCCCTAACTTCCTAGTTCTTCAGCAGCCACACTCTCCTTTTAGGCATGTATACCTTCTTGTGCTCAGGATCTCTATAAGCTCATGTCACACACAAGTAGCTTATGCTGGGGGATACATTCTTCGCTCGGGATGACCTTTACATCCCGAACCAGTTTCCAGTCTTTCCTGTTAACCAAGTTTTTTTTCATGGTCTTGCTTCTGTGAGGCCTATCGCATTCGCTATACACATACTTCCGTGAGGCCTATCGCACTTCTCGGGTTAATTGATACAGTACAGTACAAGCATTCGTATGGCTTGCCTCAGGGGAGACTGGTGTAAACTTAGTCACTGAGTTGATAAACACCATTATTAAAGATGAGAAAATCCCAGAGGATTGGCACAAAAGTGAATAGTAAATATATACAAAGGAAAAGGGGATGCACTAGATAGAGGAAATTATAAGGACCTGAAAATGCTTGACCAAATCATGAAGGTCTGTGAGAGAGTCTTTGAGGGTTTGATCAGGCAAAGTATCTCCATTGATGATATGCAGTTTGGTTTTATGCCAGGACAGGATACAACCGATGCTATCTTTATAGTCAGGCAGATACAGGAAAGATACTTACTAAAAGGCGGGGATCTTTACTTTGTGTTTGCAGACCTGGAGAAGGCCTTTGATAGGGTGCCTAGAGATGTTGTGCAGTGGGCTATGAGGAAACTTGGTGTGGAAGAGTGGCTGGTGCGTGTGATAATAAAGATGTATGAGGATTTGCGAAGTGCGGTGAGGGTGAAGGGTGTACTGAGTGATGAGTTCGCAGTCCGTGTTGGAGTCCATCAGGGTTCAGTGTTAAGCCCCCTCCTCTTTATTATGGTCTTGGAGGCCCTGTCTAAAGTTTTTAGAGGCGGACTCCCATTGGAACTGTTTTATGCAGACGATTTAGTCCTAATAGCTGACAGTATGCAAGATGCTGAGGCCAAATTCAGAGAGTGGAGAGAGGGCATGGCGAGCAAGGGTGTAAGAGTCAATATTAAAAAAAACAAGGTTATGCATTGTAGATTGAGACGAGGCAATGTGGAAAAGAGCGGTGCATACCCATGTGCAGTGTGTGGAAAGGGAGTGGGCGTTAACTCAATTCAATGTAGCATCTGTCAATGTTGGGTACACCATGGGAGTAAGTGCTGTAGTAGAATAAAGGGACCCCTGCCGAAGGATAAGTCAGAAATAGAGAAATTTGAGTGCGTAGTGTGCAAAGGCGAGCTTGTGTTAAGTGATGATCCTGTGGCTGTGAATTTTGGAAATGAGTCATTGGAGCTGGTGAACAAGTTTTGTTACCTAGTAGATACCATCTCTGCCGGTGGTGGGGCCGAGGCTGCCACTGTTGCTAGAATTAGGTGTGGCTGGGGGAAGTTCAGAGAACTGCTGCCAATCCTGACCATGAAAAGAATGCCTCTCCCCCTGAAGGGAAAGGTGTATGCCTCATGTGTTAGAAGTGCAATGACGTATGCCTCAGAAACATGGGCCGTTAAAGTAGAGGATGTCAACAGAATGGAATGTAATGAGATGAGAATGGTGAGATGGATGTGTAGGGCCAGGCTACAGGATAGAATAACAAATGTTGAGCTGAGGAGACGTTTAGGTATAAAGAGTATTAGCAAGGTGATGCGTACAAGTAGACTGGGATGGTATGGACATGTGGAGAGAATGGATGAACAAATTAGGGTGAAAAAATGCAGGTCTGTGATTGTGGAGGGAACTGCACCAAGGAGTGGACCGAGGAAGACCTGGGATCGGACTATACGTGCCGATCTCAAATCCAAGAACTTGACAAGTGAAGCAGCCCTTAACCCTTCCTACCCGGTCTGCCTTAGGTAAGGACAGCTCGAAAGAAGGGCCGCTACCCGGTATGCCTTACCTAAGGCAGCAGCTTAATAGCCTAATTAAGCTTGGTCTGAATGCCGTGCGTACGACGAATGTCAACAAACCCAAGCGTTGCGTCACCGCACCTCCGAAAACAAGAAGGAGAAGACTCTTCAATGTTATTGTTCTGACGTCAGACGAAATTAGTGTCTGAAAAGCCCCCATATTGGCAACATCTCTGCAATATTGGCTCCACTGAAATCGTCATCACAACTGAATCAGTTGACTTACAGAGCTCTACTCAATGCCAAAATACAGATTGAAAACCGCACTACGATTATAGATGAGTGGGAAAGTTCTAGCAGTGAAAATAAACATAAATACGGTAGCCTAGGCCTAGACGTTTTTCAGCTATTTCGCCCGGGTAGGGGCGACCGTCATTGGGTAAGACAGCCCGGGTAGGAAGGGTTAACAGGGTTGCCTGGAACGCCGCCATTAGGACAAGAGACTGAAACTGCACGTATGTGTGGAACACTCAGTCTTAAAATTTTATGTATGTATGGCTTGCCTAAAGGCATGAGTCACATGACTGGCTGGCTCTGTGTTCTTGTTCTTGTTGGTTATTCGGACCACCCGTCAAGACAACAAAACTTTCTCTAGTGCAGTTTTAAGTGGTTTTTAAGCCTTAGAATAGCCCTTAGCTTTTTCAGAGGCCCTCCGGGGTCCACGGGGAAAGCTGCTATTGCCTTCTCAGAGGCCATCCGTGTTACAAGGGTTAACCCTCGGGACCCGGGCTGCCTGTTAGAAGGACGGTCGCCCGTACCCGGGCGAAATGGCCGAAAAACGTCTAGGCCTAGGCTACCGTATCTTTGTTATTTTAACTGATAGAAATTTCCCACACATCCCTAAACGTAGTGCGGTTTCCAATCTGTAAACTGGCGTTGAGTAGAGCTCTCTAAGTCAACTGGTTCAGTTGTGATGACGATTTTAGTGGAGAGCATTTTCAGGCGATGTTAGCAATACGACGATCTTTTCACTAATGAAACTACGACATACAGACGTACAATAACAAACGAATCTTCTCCTTCTTGTTTTCGGAGGTGCGGTGACGAAGCGACCGACTTTGTTTACATTCGTCCGACGCACAGCGTTCGGATCAAGCTTGCAAGGCTTGCAAGCTTACTGTCTGTCAGAAGGACGCCCGGGTACCTTGCCCTTCTGCAGCGGTGTCCTTCCACAAGGATGCCCGGGTAGGAAGGGTTAAAAAGAGACCAAACAACAATTATTTATGTTCATAAATAAGGGAGGTAGGAAGTCTTAAATACATATTTAAATACCGTCAACTGGGGCGAATTCTGAAGTGGGGCGAATTCGGATTTTACATCAACTAAAAGTTAATTAAATTGATAAATAGATAACTAATAAACATAATAGAAATCTGTTTTCACTCGATTGTTCGAAATGCTTTTATCTAACTTTCTTGCTTAAATAGTTTTAATGTATAATGTGATATGTACCGATTACAAAATAAAAACCAAAAATAAAAAATAAAAGAAAAATCGTAACATCGGCAAACTTTCTTAGGCAAACGTGTTAATGAGTAGAAGCAGGAAAGTCTACGGTGCCAAGATGTACTTTCGTAAATAGTGTGAAAGTACAAATTAATTGATTGGCATTATCTTGTATATTATTCCCGTAATTGGGTATTAACCCTCTCACCACGGAAGGGCTCTTGAACGCCCATAAAAAAGCATATAACAGGTACCCGGAAGGGCTCTTGAACGCCCAGTGGTTGAAAGCCTGTGAGCTTCGTGTGCGAGGCGTCGGTCCGACGCATGTAAACAACAGCCGGCTGGACCGACGCCCCGCATCTCCGGCCACAAGAAGGAGAGCGTCGCTTGTTCGTGTGTGCCTGTATGTTGTTGTTAAGTATCGAAAAGTAGTGTAAAGTGGCTGTTTTGGCCATAAAGTTATCTCCAATGAAATCATCATCACAACTCAACCAGTTGACTTAGAGAGCTCTACTTAATGCCATTCTACAGGTAAATAACACAGCTACGCTTGGGGATGCGCGGGAATGCAGGAAGCAGTCAGATTAACAAATATACGGTAGCCTAGCCTAGACGTTTTTCGGCCAAAACACCCGGGTTTCGAGGAATATATATATAATACATAGCCGGGGCTGGAGGGTTAAATTATTATTTTTTAAATTTCTATGAAAATGGGGCGATTTCGGACAGGATAAAAATTAAGTAAATAAATAATATTAATTAATCTAACTTTAACTATAACCTGTCAGATTCGGATATTGAGTGTAATTGGGTTTATACAGTTGTTGTTGTTGTTGTTGTTCCTCAAGCTGCCTGGCCGAACAGCCCCAAGGCCCCGAATAAGGCCAAGGCCATAATCGAGCGCCCCCAAAGAACCCTCCCTGCCGACCACAATAAAGCCTGGGTGACCGAAGCCACTCCATGGCGGGGAGCTAAGGAGGGTGCGGAAACGCCCGGGAAACCAAAGCCCCACCCAGGGCCCTGTGCCCCTCAGCAATTATGAAGAGAAAGTTGAGGGGCAAAGGAAAAATGTGACGCTTTGGCTTCCAATCATGGTAGATTGGGAGGTCAATCCACGGAAGAGACGCCGTCACTTGAGATCTAGAAAATATATAAGTAAAAGGAACAGTCAGAGTAAGCTATGGGTATGGCAGAGATCGCTCAGTTCTCACTCTGATAGACCAGCCCATCACCACATGACTAGGACCCAATCCTCTCAGCATCAGCTAGGAAAGGCCCTAGAAAGCCGCCTTAGGCGAGGGGATAGCTCCCCTATTTCAACCCCTTTCGGGGTTGGGCACCCGCACGGTTTATACAGTAGTTGTCATTACACGTGGTATTTCTGAGTTATGTCACAGTAATCCTTATTTTGACATTATCAAGATCATACTGCTATGCAGAGTATGGTCAATAAATCCAGATATGTCCGAAATTGCCCCAAAAGTGTCGTATCTTACGATATGGTATTTATGGTCTTTACGTTTTCAGGGAGTGTGATCAGGGAGTGTGATGTCTGAATTGACCCATGAAAGGTCCGAATCTATACTGGGATCACTGGTTAGTCCTATGAATGTACAGTATTTTAAATCCATGTCCGAATGCAGGCCAGGTATCCAAAATCGCCCCAAATCGTGTATGAATTCGGACACCTTTATTATATTTCTAATAAATACTGTATATGCAATGCATTTTAATTTCTTTAATGCAAGACTGAGAGAGATGGAAGAGCACATAGAACACCTCGAGCACCTCCTGGCCTCCCAAGAGTGGCAAATACATCCCGAAGACTATTAGGTACACATAGTACTCCAAACAATCCCTCCCCAATCTTGTTTGCAAATATCCAAGGCCTAAAAAATAGAACCACGAACAAAGTAACATTTATTAGAGGCCTGATAGAAGAAGGAAATGCTATATTTGTGGCTCTCACAGAAACTCACATTAAAGATCAGGAAGATAGTGAGGTATGGATTCCTGGTTACTAGGGCGGACAGAACGCATAGATCACATGGAGGTGTAGCCTTGTACATCCATGACTCACTGATATGTACTGAATTCCTAAATAACAGTAATGAAGTGGTGGAAATACTTGGAGTTAAAATAGAATCCCTAAATTTAGCAGTTATTGTTACATACAGGTCTCCAGACTCATCCCGAGAAGAATTCAAAACCCAGCTCAACAAAATAAAATCAGAAGTGGAAACCCTGGGGAACCCAACACCAAATATTATATGGCTAGGAGACTTTAACCTACCAAACATTAAATGGAGACAACTAGAAAACCAGTTAGTGGCAAATAACACCGGAGAAGCAAATACTAATACGAGAGAGCTTTTTGAACTTTGCGATTTTTTAGTCTTACCCAGCATATTGCTGAACCCACACGGGAAAACAATATCTTAGACCTGGTCTTCACTAACAACGACTCTCTAGTACACAGCATTAACATATCGGACACAACATACTCAGATCATAAATTAATTGAGATCAAAACAACCTTAGAAAGTGTACAGACAACCTCAGAATCGAGAACAAAAACCGGCCCCTTCAGTAAATTTAACTTCAATAACAAAAACATTAGGTGGGAAGAGGTAAATCAAGAAATGGAGGAAATAGACTGGGAAGATTTAATGAATAACCTGACACCAGCAGAATGTCTAGTCTTAATAACAGAAACCATGACCCAAATCTGTAGCCACCATATACCTGCAAGACAAACAAAACGAAGAAGCAAACAAGATCGGGAAAGGAGGAGGCTGTACAGAAGAAGAAAATTACTCACACAAAGACGCACACATCAAAATCTACAGGATAGGCAAAAGGCCGAAATAGATAGAGAAATTGTGGAAATTGAACAAAGGCTAAGAATATCATATGAACTACAACATATGGAAGAGGAGAGGAAAGCTATTGCAGGTATAAAGGAAAATTCCAAATACTTCTTTTCATACGCCAAACAAAAGGCTAAAACAGCATCAAACATCGGCCCACTAAGCAAAGGGGACGGCTCTTTCACAGGGGACAAAAAGGAAATGAGCGAACTCTTACGCAGGCAGTATGAAATGGCATTCAGTGAGCCTGATGAAACAAAAGTCATCAGAGACCAAAATATATTTTTCATGGAAACCTCCCCCACGGAAACCCCCCAGATGCTGGATATTGATTTCGGTCCAAAAGGCCATTTCCAACATGCCATCCCACTCGGCACCAGGCCCGGACCCATGGAACTCGATCCTAATGAAGAAATGTAAGGAAGACCTCTCAAAACCCCTGGCTATAATGTGGAGAAGGAGTCTAGACACTGGTGAAATACCAGATAGCTTGAAAAACGCAATAATTGCCCCACTGCATAAAGGAGGGAGTAAAGCACTACCAAAAAACTACCGCCCGGTAGCTCTAACCTCCCACATCATTAAAGTTTTCGAGCGAGTCCTGCGAAGCAAAATCTCAACATTCATGGAGGCAAATGAACTACACAACACCGGTCAACATGGATTCAGAGCGGGAAGATCATGTCTCTCACAACTTTTGGAACACTATGACAAAATTCTTAAAGCGCTAGAAGAAAAGAAAAACGTGGATGTCATTTACACCGATTTTGCTAAGGCATTTGATAAATGTGACCATGGTATAATAGCCCACAAACTCAAAGCAAAAGGTATAACGGGGAAAATCGGAAGGTGGATATACAATTTCCTAATAAACCGAAAACAATCAGTAGCAGTAAACCAAGTAACATCTGAGCCTTCGGATGTCAAAAGCTCAGTGCCTCAAGGAACAGTGCTAGCGCCCCTTCCGTTCCTCATACTAATTTGCGACATAGATACCAACACTAGACACAGTACGGTGTCGTCTTTTGCTTATGACACAAAATTAAGCAAGATAGTAAACACACAAGAGGACACGGGCCGACTGCAGGAAGACATGAATGTAGTGTTCCAGTGGACCAGGGAAAACAACATGCAATTCAATGAAGAAAAATTCCAATTAATACGGTACGGAGATAATAATGGCGTTAAAGAAATTACAAACTACTTAACAGAATCTAACCACATAATAGAACGGAAAGACAGTGTGAAAGACCTTGGGGTATTAATGTCTGAAAATATGGGTTTCAAAGTACATAACCAGGTCAAAGTTGCAGCTGCGAAACGTCTAACGGGTTTGATTCTACGTACATTTAAAACACGCGGTGAATTGCCTATGATAACGCTCTTCAAATCTCTAGTGCTACCGCGGCTTGAATACTGTAGCATATTAACATCCCCATACAAAGCAGGTGAAATAAATGACTTAGAGAGTGTACAAAGAAATTTCACTTCGCATATAAGTTCGATAAAACATCTACACTATTGGGAGCGTTTAAGAGCACTGAATCTGTACTCACTGGAACGTAGAAGAGAACGTTACCTAATAATATACACGTGGAAAATCGCAGAGGGTTTAGTACCAAACCTACATACTCTGATAGTCATGAAATTCAGTGATAGGAGAGGCTGGGAATGCGAAATCCCCGGATGAATAACAGGGGTGCTATGGGCTCTCTGCGAGAGGGCTGGTTATCACACAGAGGCCCACGTCTCTTCAACAAACTCCCACGGCGAGTAAGAGACATGAGGGACGTCTCGTTAGACAACTTCAAGAGAGCCCTCGATGTCGAACTGCAAAAAGTGCCAGACGAGCCCATCCTCGCGAGGGAGCGAGCTGTCGCTTCAAACAGTCTACTACACCAAAATCACCACCCATAACGAGGGGCGCCGCGATCCTTGGTGCCACTAGAAGAGTGGCGAACACATCAAAAGTAAGTAAGTATATAAGTATGATTGTATACCCCAATGTACCAACTACATATACTGTACAATGCTTAAGATCTTACATTGAGATAAAAACAAGACTACATGCTACGGAAATACACAAAAATCGTCCAAATTCGCCCCGGTTGACGGTACTGTAGGATAATGGGAGTGAAAATGGAGAAAAAATATAGAAATTTTGGGATGCGATTGCGTGTACAGTATATATATCGTATTTAGCCCGTATGAATAATTTAGGGACATTTTAGTATCCATGTGTATGTTGCAATTCATGAAAGTTGATGCAAATGTGCTAAATGGTAAAGGATATAGAAGCAGTGGAGAAAGTGCAGAGGAGAGCTAGCAAGCTGGTACCAACGTTGAAGAACGCGGGCTATGAGCAGAGGTTGAGGACACTGGGGCTTCCGACACTGGCATATAGGAGAAAGAGAGGGGATATGATAGAGACTTTTAAGATAGTGTCAGGAAAGTACAATGAGGATGTGTGTGAAGGTATCTTCTTGATGCGGGAGGGAACAAGAACGAGAGGACACTCTAAGAAAATTTACAAAGAAAGAAATAGGATTGAGAAGGCAAAGAACTCATTTTGTGATAAGAGTGGTAAATGAGTGGAACGCACTGCCCCAGTATGTAGTCGATTCCGAATCAATAAGAGAGTTTGAAAGTAATCTTGATAAAGCATGGGGAAGACAAGATTTGAAGTTTGATTATAAAACAAAAATACAGAATACTGTAGTAAAAATGTTGCGTCTGGTACCGCCGCCGCCAACACCGTGAACGACCGCAGCAGTGCAAGTACTGGTACTGAGCTGGATACACAGGCCTAGTTTGCCTTTTTCCAGAGGATCTACTGTAAGAAACTGTAAGTATGTCGGTTATCCACGGTACATATATTTGTTAACCAATAAAGAAATATACACTTACCAGGGTGAAAGTTATAGTGTGGAATGCCAAGCCGTTGACAGCGCTGAAGTTCTTCCACTAGCATATCTCTACTCTTGGCCAGTGTCTCCTCATTCGGTGATCCCAGGTTCATGAGGTATGACCCATGGGGCAACACCAGGTGGGGTGCAGTATCCTGGAGGACATAACATACATATAATAACCTCAAATATACACAGGGCAACTCTCTCCCTCCTCCCTCCTGCATACTTACAGGTTTGACAACCCGAGGGGAAGGAAGGAAAACCAAATATATAGTAGTGGTTACGCTGGTGTAGTGACTAGCATCTCGGACTTTCACCCATTTCATTCATTTTCTTATTTGTGTGCTGGAAGGATTAAAATGTAAAACTTGCAAACTAAACAAACCAAAACTTGGACTAAGACAAAATAAAGGCAAAATAACTAATCAAAATCGCTATGTGGAAACAACGCTTACTAAAATAAAATTTATGAAATAAAAGAATACAATCCACCACATAGGGTGTACATTACTACATGAGCAAGTTAATCTGTTTCCCAAGCAAACTAATCGCACACATAACAACGCGCTACTGTATCGTCACGTTTAAGGAATTAGTATATTTTTTAATTCCATCGCATTAGAAAATAATTCATAGATTAAAAAAAGACCAAATAAGACATAGCTTTGTTAATGTATAAGGGAGATAGATGCATTAGATAGATAGATAGATAGAGAGTTGCTGGGTCCATGCGATCGATAAAATGCGAAGGTGTGAGACAGACTTAAGTTTCTGAAAAGACAATGGAGGAATTTGTATTAACTCTTTTTCATTATTATTTGTGTGCTGGAAGGATATTATTTTCAAATTCCATTGCATTAGAAATTATTCATAGATTAAAAAAACAAATAAGATATAGCTATGTTAATGTATAAGGGAGATAGATAGATAGGGAGTGAATTGGGGAACCCATAAAGAGTATTCGCGGCATTTTCGGGAACGTAACCCCGCGAATATTGAGGGATCCCTGTACTGGCGAGTGACTTTTTTACTGTCGGGCCAACATACGTCGCTGGTATAGTAAGGGTTAATGTACAGTGTTCTAGTCTTCATCCATCGCAAGATAACAACGAGTACTGCCTCTGGTATGTGTATAACCTAGGTTAGACCATTTATTTGCAGATATGTGTGTCCATAAATGACAAAGCTCGATCATTCACCTTAATCAAGGCTCGCGGCGGCTATAACTGACCTACTTATTTTCACAATAAAAACTGAACCACTTGGTCTAGAGTTATAGTCTTCACCCATTGCAAGATAACGAGTACTGCCTCTGGATATATAACCTAGGTTAGGCCATTTCTTTGCGTATTTATAAGCGCGCCATAATAATTTGATGTTTTACCCAGATCAAGCGCTGGCGGGAAGGTTTAACCCACCAGACCCGGTTGGGCTCTGAGAAACCCATAACAAATGCGCCCACGGAACCCGGTAGGGCTCTGAGGCACCGGCAGCTTGAAAGCCTGTAAGCTTGGTGTGCGAGGCGTCCGTCCGACGCATGTAAACAACAGCCGGTTGGACCGACGCCGCGCATCTCCGACCACAAGGAGAGGCGTCGCTTGTTCGTGTGAGGGTGTGTGTTATTGTTAAGTAGTGAAAAGTAGTGAAAAGTGGCTGATATCGCCACAAAGTTCTCTCCACGGAAGTCGTCATCACAACTGAACCATTGACTTAGAGAGCTCTACTCAACGCCATTCTACAGGTACGAAACACATCTACGCTTGGGGATGCGCGGGAATGCGGAAGCAGTCAAAATAACAAAGATACGGTAGCCTAGGCGTAGACGTTTTTCGGCCAAAAACCCCGGGTTTCGGTGAAATTATAGAATACAATAGCCGGGGCTGGAGGGTTAAACCACCGTTCGGCGAGGGTAAAACATGGCGTATTGAATGGAATACACAACCGATGACTGATCATCTCCGCTCGATCAAGGACGACATTTATGCATGTGGCCCTCTTCGATTGACACTTGTCGTGCGGATGAAACCCTCATAATACGATTACATATCGGTACCACGCATCTCACCCAGTTACTTAATGACCACCCCCCGTGGCCAACCGCAGGAATGCCAACACTGTCATACAATTATAACTGTACATCACCTTCTTTGTATCTGTCCTGTATATGAACCCGAAAGACAATGAATCCTGCGGAGCAACTCTTTACGAGACATCCTCTCTGACTCAGACTCATTCAATTTCACCCACATCTGTCATTTCCTTAAAGCTATAAATCTATGCAGTGAGATATGACCGATGACACCAACGTAACTTTAACTCTGTGGTACCTTGTCAAAACTAGCCTTATGAGGGCCAAAGCCCAGTGGGCTAGTATATAATAAATGCATCATTATATATAATTATACAGTAATTATTATATGAGAACCTTTATTTTCAAGGGAATAAGAAATATATCTGGAAGTTGGTGAGTAGTTTGAGTCATTGCTTACCTTGCTCAGCTCCTGCCACATCTCAACAGTCTTATCTTCTAATGGCTTCGCTTTCCACTGTCTCTGGCTACGGAGGAACAGAGCAAACGACTTGGCTGAACACTCCTCGGCATTTGCAAAGGCATTCCACACTCCACCTAGAATGAGACGAGAGGGTGGTGGATGCTACATTTTGTATTAGTCCCTCCAATTAACTATCCTGCTACTATAAGTATTTAACTCATTCGCCAGTATAGCGACCATGATTTATTGGTGCCACTAGCACGGTCTAACCAATGTCTTCTAGGGAATGCACCTCAATTCTTCACAAGGTAAGGCATTCTATGAATTCCCCCGAGACCTCTGATGCAATCAGAAAAAGAAAATGAGTCAAAGGATAGGAAAAAAATAAAAAAATATATATGAAACACAAGCCCAGCACATCTAGGACACTTTCATGAACTTTAGAATGTTTTAAGTATAAGTTTGATTCACATTGCTTAATAGAATTATATTTGATTACATTATTTGAGACACTTGTGTAGATTGTTGGGAAAGAAGATTTCCGTACTGAATAGCCTATACTATTGTGCCCAGCCAAGGTGTAATAGGATAAACCTATTGAAATTACAGCAGATTTAATTTCCAATGTGATGATTAGAACAGTGTCAATATACTGTATATGATGTAATGCTAGAGTCATTAGATTATACTATATTTTACAAATTGAGATTTGTTTCCACAGTAGTCAGGCTACCTCGAGAGTCGAGAGTGGATGCAAGGTGAAAAGTCTCTTGAACAGGATAGTACCTGAGCTGGGGAGTTACTGAGGTTTAATTGAATGTGTTTTATCCGTTGCGCATATCGGCTATTTACTTACCCTTGTCCTTAACCCCTGGAGAGGTTCCAGGACTAAGAATAGGGGTTTGTAACAATACTGATAAAATATATGATTATCGAGGTGGAAGTGTTGTTCTACACTAAGTGATTACCAGTACTAGGTTAGTGTGCATTAGTGAGGTCATGCCTAAAGGTATGCTGAAGTTAGTCTGTCCTCAGAAAGCAGGCCCTTGAACCTGCACCTTCGAACAACAAGTACCTGATACATTACCTTACTGATTACTGACCATGCTGACAAACTAGTTAATAATTACAAGAAGCAGGGCCAGCAGGCACCCCAACCTCCCGTCACGCTCACACACACAACCAAGACCGCAGGGCAACCACCAACACAGTGCCACCACTCTACCTACTCAACACTACCCTCAACTGTATCATCACTACCACAGATATCGGCGACCCAAGTAACTTAACATGCAACCATAACAAATAAAAAAAAAGGTATCACTCGCAACAACATCAACAATGAAGTGGCAGCAACGGCCAAGGACAACAACAAACAACAGTGCGCGCGAGGGGAGGTTCAGGTAGGGGTGGGCCAATGTGTAGGCATATAGCACGTTTTTCAAAGGCACAAAGCGGCGAATGTCTGGTAATCTATGGTAATCTTTGGTGATTTTACCAGACAGAAGCAGACAGCCTCCCAAGATTATTTGGTAGTGTCTGGTCAAGACCAGACACTACCATAGAATGGGCGTGGCCAACGGTCGGGGGGGGCAAGGCTCTGATGACGACAGAGGGACAGACACAACCAATCAGAGCCCTGAAAAAGCGGAACGGAATGAAACAATTCAAATATTAGACAACTGAAAGGGAAGAGCTATTGCCAAAACTGCATCATGCATTTACCTCAAACTGATTATTTTGAATAAATGAAAACCATTTGTATTCCTACATAGTTGGAAGCAATAATAATGTTAACTTAACAAAGCTTACACTTAATTATGATTCTAAATTAGATATATTGAAAAATGAAAAGTTTGTTAGGAGCAAATTGCCTGTTTTTCAAAACAAAAAAGCTGTCTGGTCCACAGTGTCTTTGAAAAATGCGCTAATAGTCACACCCTGTCCCCCTCTCTCGCTCACTCACCTCTACCGCTCAGCTGATCACATGCCAAAACACAACCCCAGCGCCAGACGTAAGATAAACAGTAAGAGAAAATTATGTATAGTCTGTAATATTGGATTCAACAATAGGAGTACACTTTCACAATGCAATAGTTGTAATGAAATTGTACATAATCGATGTACTTACATTAATAGTAGAAACGAAGTGGAGTGTGTTAAATGTAAGACATCAGCTGTACAAAATCAGACGCACATTTGTGATATTTGTGAATCACTCATAACACGACGTCAGAGGATCCAAAACTGTGTAAAGTGTAAAACTGTAGCTCACATGAAGTGTATTTCTAAGAAGACCGACAGTAAAGAACATGAGTTTTTATGCAATAAGTGTGCCTTGCATTTATTACCGTATGTTAATGTAAATGAACCATATGGCAATCGAGACTGCTTTGGCTTCGGTTCCGGTTAACAAGTTAACTAGAACTGATTCAGGTGTACTGGTGGTACGACTTCCATCCAAGAAAGCCAAAGAAGATGCAGGAAGGGCCATCAATCAGTGTTTGGGGGTGGACAGTGCCTTCAGTGTCTCCGAACCAAAGAAGATGATGCCAAAAATGACTCTGGTAGGCATTGCTAATGACGCTGAGGATAATGAGATCATTCCCAGCATCCTCAACAAGAACCCAAGAATAAAGTCCCTGGTCGACGATGGCTTAGCTATGAATTTGCTATTCACCAAGCAAAAGAGTGATGCACACACAAAGACTGCGGTAGTAAAAATGTCACCTGAAATACGCTCTTCCATTGTGGATGATGGCAATTCTGTGTATGTTGGACTTGTGAGATGTCGTGCATACGATCGCTTCTGGGTAACACAATGTTACCATTGCCAGGGCTTTGGCCATACCAGTGACAGGTGTTATCGGAAAAATTAGGATCCAAAATGCAACTTCTGTGCCGGTACTCATAACTCAAAAGACTGCACCAACAAGACTTCCCCCAAATGTATAAATTGTATGAGCTCCACATCAGTTACGGAGCCGCCAAATCATTTCGCCTCAAGTAGAAATTGTCCTCTAATGACAGCTAAGAGAAATAAAGTTATTGAAAACACCAATTTTGTAGGTTCAAAAAACTGAAAAATGCACATGGGAGCCGGTTGAAACTGGATCTGTTAAATGTTCGTTCCTTGCGTAACAAAATGGATCATATTTGCGAGATCTTGGATGAACGTAACCTTGATGTATTATGTCTCACTGAGACCTGGTTGTTCGAGTCAGATCTGAATATTATCCAGGCGGCATTGCCTAAAACCCATTCCATAATAAATGTTCCTAGGCCTAGGGGAGATCATCCGGGTGGTGGAGTGGCAGTTGTCTACTCCACATCTCTGGTGAATATCTTGCAAATAAGCCATAACCCAGCCCCTCTTTATTATGAACTGTTGGAAGTGGAAATAAAACTCCATCAACAAATTCTAAGAATGGCAGTTGTCTATAGGCCTGGCCATCGTGGCACAGATAGGGGTTTTATGGAAGAGTTTGGGCAGTTTCTCGAGGAATTTTCTGCTAAAACCGGAAGACTTTTGATATGTGGAGATTTTAATTACTGGGTTGACAGCCCTCATCTGAAGCCATTCTCTCCGAGTTCCTTGAGTTGACTGATCAGAACAATTTTGTAAACCATGTGTCCCACCCAACTCATATCTTAGGACACACCCTTGACTTGGTTTTCTCTCCTTGAGAATGCTGACCCTAATACCTCTGATCATGCTTTGATTACTTTCAGCTTTGATTTCCCTAAGCCACTCACACATGAAAAAGTAATCAGATTTAGAAATTATAAAAATACAGACCAAAATTTGGCTAGCAGTGAAGTAAAACAGTACTTGGGAAGTATTTTCCAACCTTACTTCAGATGAGCTGGTGGAGGTACATGGAAATGCACTTAAATTAGTGTTCGATCATCACTGTCCAGAAGTAGAGAAGAAAATCATAGTACGAGATGATTCACCCTGGTATAGCACTCGAGTTAAATTTCTTAGAAGAGCGCGTAGAAGAGCTGAACGTGAATGGCGGAAAAATAAAACAGACTCTACATGGTTGCAATATCTGTCAGCCAGAAGAGCTGTGGTCCACACAATCAAAGATGAAAAGAAAGTGTATTATCAGGGAAAAGTTGACTCATGTGGTAACGACCAGAGGAGGTTGGCTTCAATTGTAAACAGTTTACTTGGAAAAACAAGAGTCAGCTTAAGACCTTCTGTACCCGATGCCTAGTTGGCTGCCAACTTTGTGGCATTTTTTGCTGGCAAGATAACTCGCATAAGACAGGAACTGGATGATGCTTCTGTTGGTGAAGAACTTTCAGTTGTACTCCAACCCCGACACATTCCTAATAATGTCCTCTCATCCTTTCACTCAGTAGAGGTGGACATGATCTCGTCCTACATAAGAAACCTCAATAAAACATTTTGCCCGTTGGATCCCATAAATGTTTCCAAGCTACCAAGAGTCTATGATCACACAGTTGAGTTTATTTCCAAAATAATTAATAAGTGCTTCTCTGAAGGTAGCTTCCCACATTCTGAAAAACATGCACTACTCCGACCTACTCTAAAGAAACCTGGACTTGATGTTGAGAACATGTTCAACTATCGTCCTGTCTCCAACCTGTCCTTCATATCAAAGATATTAGAGCGTGCAATACTTGACCAATTACAACCACTACTTCAGCAGAATGAAACTATCCCAATTTTTCAGTCTGCTTACCGACAGCATCATTCAACTGAAACAGCATTGATTAGAGTACATAATGATCTAGTTGAGAACATTTGCAATGGTGTGGCCTCACTATTGGTCTTGCTTGATCTCTCTGCAGCCTTTGACACAGTGGATCACGAGTTGTTATTGAGTGATCTTTATGATTGTGGTGTGCGTGACTCCGCTCTCTTGCTTCTTGGGTCGTACTTGTCAGGTAGATCCCAGAGTGTGATGGTAACTCAAGTGGTCTCGGACTCGACACCCCTGCAGTATGGTGTTCCGCAGGGATCAGTTTTAGGTCCTATCCTATTTATAATTTATATTAGCAGTTTGTCTCTTCTGCTTCGTGCACATAATGTCACCTTTCACTTTTATGCAGATGACACCCAGATTTATGTGAGAATCACAAATATAGTTGATATACGGAGTAAGATGGAATTGTTGATGTCTGATATCAAGAAGTGGATGAGAGCGAGAAAACTTAAACTAAATGATGGTAAAACTGATATTCTCATCATCCGAGGAAATAGAAGAGCTGATGATATAGTAGGTGCCCTCTCCATCAATGTGGGTGGATCTCAGCTGCGACCAGTCAACTCTGTTCGAAATCTGGGTGTATATGTGAACTCCCGATTAGATTTCAAAGAGCATGTAAACCAGATAGTTAAAAGTTGTTACTTGCACATCAGAAATCTCTATTTGGTGAAGCCGTTTATAACCAGACGTTGCCTCCTGACGTTGGTTCACTCATTGGTCTTCTCTCGTGTTGATTATTGCAATGCCCTGTTGGTGGGTCTTCCAAATTATATTTTAAAGAAAGTTCAGTCTGTTCTTAACAGGGCCGCAAGACTAATTTTTGGTGTTCCACCTAGAACTCCTACTACATCTCTTCACATAGAACTGCACTGGCTGCCAGTAAGAGCAAGAATAGAATTTAAGTTGTGTTTGGTGACTTTTAAGGTTCTCAAATTTGGTGAGCCTAGGTACCTTGCGGAGCTGCTCAGGCGCCCACCGGCACACCATGGTGTAGTTGTGCGTCATGACAATGACCCTTTTCGTCTTGATGAACCAAGGGCTTTCCAGCAGTCTTCTTTCTTTGAGAGGTCATTCTCCTACATGGCTCCGAGGTTGTATAACAGGTTGCCGCTGTCCATGAGACAACTGAGTTCTGTTGAATGCTTCAAGAGACAACTTAAGACTTTTCTCTTTGAGAGAAGCTATGATCTTGAGAGAGGTGTCATGACAGATGGCTATAGAGTTTAGGCTATTTTGCCACTGCTAGTGATTGTTAAATGTGTGTTGTATATAAGCCTTCTTTTGATGCATTGATTTTGTTCTTTTTTCTTTCTCTTTCCGAGCGCTAATGAATTCTTCGGAAAAATTGGCGCTTATGAGAAATAAGTAACATGCTTATTATTATTATTATTATATGATAACTCAGAATCCAGCCAGGACACTTTCAAAGATGAATATAGAGTTTTCACCAACAAAGGGCTCCATTTTATCCACATCAACGCCAGATCAATGTATCATAAAGTGTCAGAAATAAAATTATTAGGTGATAAGACCAAAGCTTCAATAATTGCAATTACAGAAACCTGGCTGGACTCTAGTATAAACGATGGTGAAATAAACATTCAAGGTTTCAATATGGTTTGTAATGATCGTAATAGACAAGGGGGAGGAGTATGTTTGTATATAAAAAACAACCTCACACACACAATTAGGAACGACCTCAATGTAGAAAACCACGAAGCTCTTTGGATAGACTTACACCTGCCTAAGACAAAACCCATCACAATTGGAGTGTGCTATAGGCCACCAGACGACACACAATTATTAAACAAAATTGAACAAACTTTGTCATTACTAGACCCCCGGAATGAATCTATTATACTAGGGGATTTTAATTTGTGTTCGTGTTACAAACAACGAAATAATAGGCTTGTACGAGAATACAGGCACATACTGACAATGCACAATCACAAACAACTTATCACAACCCCCACACGTATCTCTGATAACACTGTTACAATATTAGACCATGTAAATTGTAACAGAGGACAAAATATCACAATCAGGGGTTATACAAACGGGGATAAGTGATCACTTCGTTACATATTGTACACGTAAAACTCCAAAGAGTACCCTAGAGAATCACAAGGTCATTAGAACAAGGTCACTCAGAAACTACAACAAAGATTTTTTTTTTGGACATTTTATGGAATACAAATTGGTCTCCAGTGTTTGGAAATACAAACGTTAATGACGCATGGGTTGGCTTCAGAACCGTCATCACAAACATCCTAGACGAAATAGCTCCTCTGAAAGACATACGAATTAAAGCAAGGTCAGACCCATGGATCAACAGTAACATACTACACCATCTGGAACATAGAGACAATCTGTTAAAAAGGCTAGTGAAACATAGACAGGATCAAGGACTGAAACATGAGCTCAACAGGGCTAGGAATAAACTAAGTAGGAAAATTAAATCATCAAAATCTAATTATTTCCACAATAAGGCAGAGGAATATCAGAGTAACCCCAAAAAACTATGGAGGCACTTAAAAACAACAGACTACAGCAACAAGGCAAAGGATTCATCTAACACTAATATTGCTCTCAAAATTAATGATCAGGTTTGCCATGATAAACGACAAATTTCAACTCCTTCTTCACCTCCATAGCAAACACACTAGCACAGAACCTACCACAAACTCTCAATTTGTTAGTAGTCTTGGCAAATCCAACGTCAAGGCTATTAACCTAATTGCAATGACGACTTGTCTATTTTGACTGCTATGTCGTCATTCCAACCGCGGTTAAAAAGAAAACGTCTAGAGTCTACTCCTTATCTTGCTCTAGGAGACGTTGTACATTAACCAAAACTACCACAGAAGGTGAAAAAAGCATAGAAGAGAAGAAAATGGGGTTTACCTTAGTTACCGCTTAAGGCCCATCCCGTGTTCCGTCATGTGCAGATCCCTGTCGAACGTGCGCATGAGCGACCCTCTCTTGTCATCATTTTTTCACGCGCTCCATTGAATGCAGTCGCTTTTGTTGTGCTCCTTTAATTCACCCTGTTTAGGTTCGTTTCGGCTTATCTGGCCTTCTTTTTTGTTAGACAGATGTTACGTGATCTAGGGCACACGTAAATGGGCTCCTCAGTGTGTTTAATGGAGACGCGTGTGGAAATAGCTACCGAAGGTACGGGGGCGCCTGGCGTTCCTCGTGTGTTTTTCATTCCTTTCTCTTTTCATATTCTTTTTTCCTGTTAGTCTGGGCATAGTTTAGCTTTTAGCTTATTTTAGCCTAGCTTGTTTCTCATTCAGGAATTGCTATGCCCCTATGAGTTTTCATATTTTCATAGCCTAGGTGTACAGTTGGTTCACAATCTGAGATTTCGTGGTGGCGGTGCTGTTTGTCGGGTTTGTGTCGGCCGCATTATTAGCGTTATTCCCGAGTCCCCCCTTTCGAGCCTTCACTGTGTCTCAAGGGCCTGGGCGCTTGGTGGTTCGTGATATCCAGGGGTACCCCACGGGGGCCCCTCCCTCACACCACAGGGTTTTTCGCCCCTGACACATTCTCTCCTCACGGCTAGGCCACCCTTTTTCTCGCCAGTTTCATTTACTGGTTTTTGTGTTCCCTTACTGTTTTCTCCTCCATCCTTTCATACCCTTTTGCCCAATCCTGGGGTACCCTACGGGGGCCCCTGTTTGTGCCAAACCACCCTTCCTGCCACTTCTCCTCATGGGCTTTGCTCTATCTCTGTGGGTTGGGTGGTTCCTGGGGGATGTGCCTCCTCTCCCCTGGTGTGTCTTCCTTGCCTCTCCCTTGACCGGTTGAGTCAGGATATTATCAAGGAAGACACTGCTCAGCTTGATGGCCATCGTCGCTTGGAGTTCATAAGGAGATGACGCTTTTTACTGGGCCTCTTTTGGTATTCCCTAGACGCTCCTCTCGCTTTTTCGGCGCCGGACCATCTCGGCCGGTCCCGCAAATTTGCGGGGGCTTGATTCGGTCCTCTGGGACATTTCGGCTCCCCGCAAATTTGCGGAGATCGTTGGGGGATCCCGCAAAATTGCGGGAGGGTGGTGTCGGTACGGTTATGCCTCCATTGGCCCGCAAATTTGCGGTAATAGTTGGCTTTCACTATTGACTTTTTTTATGTCATCTTGTTGCCTGATACTATATTGGTGTATGCACTTTACTGGTGTTATAGGCCCTGCATGTAAGATGTTGAGTGGTGGTTAACACTTTCTCCATCTTTGCAGGTTCTGCTAGTGCTCTTCCGCCTCGGCCGCCCTCCTCACCTACCTCTGTGCTCCCAGTTTAGGGTGAGTACGGATACCTGTTTGCATGTGTGTTCCTGTTTCCCCATGCTCCTTCCCTGGTTCTTCTTGGACATTCTCTCCACTTACTCCTTCGACGTGCTGATTATGGTGTGTGTTCTTCTAGTGCAGGTAGGCTGCCTTGCTTTCGCCTTGGTTGTCGCTCCCCGTGCTTGGAGAGGCACAAGTCCTGCTTGCGCCACTCGCTCTGTGTGTCCTCTACGGCCTACCTCCCTGCTCTGTGTGGCACGTGTCTGGCCCTGGTGGTTGTGCTGCTCCATGGCCCTGGTTCCTCGGCGGCGGCTGTGGCCTCTGCTTCCCTTCCGTCGGTGTGGACGATGGTCTCCCGCCACATTAGGACTGTGGGCCACCGTTCCCCGGCCTATGTTGCCGACCGGATCCGCGTCGCCCTGGGTATCCCTGACCCGACTGAAGGCCGTTCACCTGGCCCTCTCCCTGCTCGGGCCCTCTCCCCTGGGTCCCGCAGCCGGTCGTCCCATCGTTGGGGGGTTCCCCGGCTCCGTCCACGCTCTCGCTCGCCTCGTCGTCCTCCTGATCGCCTTGACGACGCCCATCGCCCTCGTCATGGTTCTCGCCCTGAGGCCGGGGTTAGCGGCTCTGCCCCTGTGCGCCCTCCCCTGGCCTCTATGGATAGGGGCTCTACTCCCTTCCGCCCGCTTCCCCAGCCCAGACGACTTCCTCTTACGTTGTCCTCTCCGCGCGCGGTTGTTCATGCTGTAGCTGGCCCTCTGCTCCCTCCTCCTACACTGTCCAGGAGGGTCCGCCTGGATGTCGTTGCTTCTCCTACTTCACCTGCTTCAGTGCCTATTCTTCCTTCACGGTCTCGTCCCACGGTGGTGGTCCCTCCCTCCTCCGCCTCGGTGTCGGGCCGCCCTGTTATCTCAGCCCCGGGGATCCTTGCTCTGTTTCCCCCCGCGGCTCCTGGCCTCCTTTCACCCGGCCAGCCTTCCCACTCCCGTCGTCCTGCTCCTCCTCATTCTTCTCTTCCTGACCTTCACTTACCGTCTCGCCTGGGGGTACCCCTCCTCTTGCCTCGGTGGGGTTTCGCGAGGTTTTGGGGTCCCCTTTCTCAGGAGCTGATGTGTCGCTGGAAGAGGGGAATGGTGCTGTTTCCCCCTCGGCCGTTCGTGATCGGGGACGAGTCCCTCAACGGCGACACAACCGTCGTCGCTCGCCTTCCTTGGGCCGCGACGCTGCTGGTTCGTGTCGTGGGTCTCGCTCACGCTCGCCCCTGCGGGCCGCCCAATCTGGGGGGGGGTAGCCTCTCTCGGATCGATTGTCGGCTATGCAGGGCTGGGTTGTGTCACGCTTCGACGGGCGCTTTGTGTCGATGGAAGACTCCCTCTTCTCGCCCTTCTTGGCGGTGACTCACCCTCCGCGCCTCACCCTACCTACCCCTGCTACGGTCCCCCTCCCTTCTGCAGGCCTACGCTCTGGTCAGACTTCAGCCGCCCTGACATCCTTCCGGCTGTTCAGTCCCTGGCTGTGTTGACGGGTCTGTCCTCCTATGGGACAGGTTTGTGCGACGCCGGTACGCCTGGCTTAGCCATCATGCTCGGTCACCCTCTCCCATTGGAGGCCTGGTTTGCTGAGGCCTTCGACTTCACACACCGATCCGTCGACGACTCTCCTTCCGTCCCTCCCCCGGAGTCGTCCCTGATTTTGCCTCCTCTTGTGTCTGTCGGCGGGTTGGACGGCGCGTTCTGGTCCTGGATGAGCGCGCCCGTTCTTGAACTTTGTTCTATTGCTACCCCGTTCTTCTCTCCCCCGGATCAGCCCTCTGTCGCCAAGGTTTTTCCCTTGCGACAGAGGGTGACAGACTTATTGTCTTGTCTTTAGGTTCCCTCCAGACGTCTGTTCACCACCTGCGGCTTTTCGAGGCGTCTGCGCCAGGCGATCTTCGGGAGGGTTTGGACCGCGTTCAGCGGGTCCACCTTCGGCTCGCGGTGTCTTTGGTTCCCGAGCTGAAGGCGGTTTTGTGCGCGGCAACCCGGCACCGCACGACGGTACGGTCTTCGTTCTGCCGGCCGGCCCCCTTGGTTATTCGTCAGGGTTTGTTGTACTCTGCGCTATATACGTCGGTTTTTTTACGCAGGATGCTTGGGAATGCTACGCTTCTCTGTCGGCGGCCCCTGCTTCCGCCACACGACGCCGCGCTGTGTCGTTACGGACCCTGCTTACGTCACGCACCGACGCGCTGTGCCGCACGCGGGGTCTTCTCAGTCCCGTCCTTCTGCCGGTCCTCTTCGGGGTGCTCCTGCAAGTGCTGCCGCCTTGCACGGGCGCAGGACTGGGACGTTGCTGGCCAGTGCATCGGTTCCGCCTCGCACTTCTGTTCTTGCCCCTTTCATGCCCTCTGTGTCGGGGCTGGCCGGCCGCCCTTCGAAGGGGTCAGCCCCGCGCCGGCCTGGGGTTGGGGTGGCCCGCCCTTTTCGACGAGGTTGGGGGGGGCGGGGGTAGAGGATGTCAACGTGGCGCTCATGCCCGCACGGCCCGTACCGGGGGTACCTCCATGTCAACACAATGTGTAGTTCTCTGGGTCGGCCTCCTTGTTCTCCTTCTCGCCTGGGCGTACCGGGTCGCTCCCCTCCTCTCGGGTGCTCCCTCGGGTTGTTTTCGCCCTTGCGCCCCTCGGTAGCCGCGAGGGACGTTGGGGGCGGCGGGTTGCGCGGAGGGGTCTGACCTGGAGGTGGACGTCCAGACCCCCACTCCGCTCTTGTCACCGACAACGGCCCATCTCTTCAGAGGTGGCCCACGTGTTCACTTCCATGCCCGAGCTGGGTAGCGTCGAGGGAGTTGACCGCCGGTCACCCGGTTTTCCTCTCCCGTGTCTTTCTGGTTCCGTCGCCGACCTGCGACGCGATGCGACCGGTGGTGGATCTGTTGGCCCTCAACGGGCACATCGTGCACACACGGTTTCGGATGCTGCCGGTACCCCTCGTACGCCTGGCCCTGTGCCCTCTGTCGTGGGTAGTGTCGCTGGCCCTCCAGGATGTGTCTTGGCTCGTTCCTCTCCATCCTCGCTTCCAGCGATTCTTGGCCGTTCGGGCTTCCGATCGTGTGTTCCTGTTCGACGGCCTTCCCTTCGGTCTCCACATCGCGCCGCAGATCTTCTCCGCACTGGTGGGGCAGGCTCTGGGTCCTCTCCTCAGGAGCGGGCTCCAGCTCCTGTTTTCCTTGGCCGTTTGGTTGGTAGTTTCCGACGCCCTAGGCCTGTGCATTGGCGACGCCCTCACAGTCGTTCGCAACATCGCACGGTTAGGGTTCCCCTTCGATGTTCCCAAGTCACGCTTGACCCCGTCGCGTGTCGTGCCATGGGTCGGTCTCGCATGGGTTTTGTCCGGCGCTACGGTGACCCGGGGTCTGCCGGCCGCGGTGCACCTTCGGTGGACGGTCCTCGCCGTGTTGCACTCGGTCTCCCTCCCGGGGTGGCTCTGGGACTCGTTCGTGGGTTCGCTGCATTGGGCCGCTCTGCCCCTTCCCTTAGGGAGCCTCTGGCTACGCCGCCTCCTCCTCATGGGCACCGCGGTGTTTCCGTTACCCCTATGGATCGGCTCCTGCCGCTCCCGCGTACCGTTCGCCGACGCTTCGGTCGCTGGGTTGCTCGGGGCTCGCTCTCTGCGGCTGTGCCCTGGACCGCCCCCCCCCCCCCCCCGCCGACGGTCTGGGTAACCACAGATACGTCGAATGAGGTTGGGTGAGGTTCCCAATCGAACCTGGGACGTCCACTTCCCGGCAGATGGGTGGGTCTCCCTCCTCTTACCCGTCTATGCCCTCGGATTGTTGGTTCCTTTGTTCTTCCTGCGGGACCACGCGCTGGCCCTTCGGGGTAAGTCGGTGGCCTTCGGGTTGGACAAGACAAGCTGTCCCCTGTTTCCTTATGCGGGGGTCCTCTAGGTCGTTGACTCTATTGGGGGTCTCGGTGGAGTTGTTCTTCCTCGCGGACCGACACCCCTTCTCCTTGCATGCCTCCTCCCTGCCCGGGCCTGCCACCCTTTGGGCGGCCGCCCTGTCGAGAGGGCAGGGCGTTCTTGTAGAATGGGCGATGAAACGGACTGTGTTCGCCGACCTCGCGGCTTCCTGAGGTGTTCCGGAGGTCGCCTTGTTCGCATCGGGGGTGCCGCGCCAGTTGCCTCTGGACCTCTCCCTCCGGCCTCGCGCTCCGGGGGGGGGGGTCCGGACGCTTTCATGGTCGCCTGGTACAGGTGGCGGTCGATATCCATCTTTCCGCCACCAGACGCGCTGTTGATGTGCCCAGTCCTCGCGAAGCTGCGGCTGTACCACGGCTGCGTCTGGCTCCTCGCGCCTCTGTGGCCGGCACGGACTTGGTCCGCCCGGTTTCCGCGGTGGTGCCCGAGTCCGGTCCCTCTACCTGTCTCCGGCTTCCACTTGGGCTAGGTTGGGGTCCTGCGGACCTCTTTGGCCTTCGCATCGTGCTTGTTCATGAGGCACGGTGGCTCCCGGTCCCCGGCCGGGCCCTGACTGACTTCCTGCAGCGTTCCTGGCCGTCTTCTCCTTGGGGGACTTACGGGTCCCGCTGGAGGTCTTTTACTAGGTGGCTACAGGCCACTCGCCTGCCAGTTGGCTCTTCTTCCCTCGTCCTACGCTCCTTGTTTCACCTCTTCCGTACACGTCGCTTTCCAGTCGACGCTATACGTACCCCCTTGTCTGCCGTCCGGGGGGTTCTTTGGGTCCGTCGCTGGGCTGGTCGTTCCGCCACAGGTGCTGGATTCCTTCCTGACGGCTGCCTTCCGGGATCGACCGCCTCCGCGCCAGGTCCCTCCGCTGTGGGATCTGGGGCGGGCTCTGGTCCTTCTGGCTTCCCCCACGTATACAAGGGCCGCTACGCCGGTTCCGTTGCTCGGGCGTCCACTCTTCCTTGTCGCTCTGGCCACTGGGGATCGGGTGTCTGCACTAGCGGCATTGTCACGGCCCCGGGACTGCGTGCGATTCTCCCAGTCCTTGCATGGCGTCTCGTTCGCCTCCTCCCCACCTTTTGTTACCACGCATGGGAGGGAGGCCCCCGTTTTCCAGCCTTTCGCCGTCCAGGCTTTACGGCGTGGGCATCATCGCCATGTGTTGTGCCCGGTGTCAGCCTTGCACTCCTCTGTTACGTCTGTGGCGCCGCCTTCGGGTACTGCTGTGTGGGTGTCTCCTCGGACAGGTGGGAGGCTCTAGCAGGTGCAGCTGGGCCGCCACGTTTGTCGGACCGTTCGTGCCCGTCACCCTGTTTGTAGGGGTTCTGCGCGCGATGTCAGATCCTTTGCTGCCTCCTTCCGGTTCCTGCCACGTCGATCCTTCCCTGCCTTCGCCTCAGCGGTTTTGTGGTCTTCTATCAATTCCTTCATCTCCTCCTACCTCTCCGTGTCCAGTGTTCGACCCCCTCGGCCGGTGATTGCTCTCGGGGGTCGTGTTTCCTGGTGCTCTGGCGAAGATCCCTGGTCTTCCCCCCTTGTCCCTCGTTCTTTTCCTTTGTTTTTTTGACAAAGGGGGGGGGGGGGGGGTGTATGGGTTTGCAACACTGGATTGCAAGTTTGGGATTATGTATTGTTCCAGTACATAAGTGTTTTTGCCACATTGCAAATTGTGTTTTGTTCTTGTGTTCAGTGTTTTTGTTGGTTTTTGAAGAAAAGGGATTTTGGGTACAGTACCTTTTTGGTTTCAGACAAGTCTATGTTTTTGCAATACTATGAATGACGGGCATGTGTTAAAACTGTTCTTTTTAGCTACTCCTCAGTTTTTCACTCTTTTATTAAACTCTCTTGTTTAAATTGTGTCTTTGTCATTCGTAATTTTGTTTTATGCATTGTTTTTTTTGGTAGGTTGGGCTTGGATGTCCTCCTCCTATTTGTTATGCAGCCTTGACGTTGGATTTGCCAAGACTACTAACAAATTGGGAGGTTTGACGTACCTCCCAACCTACCAAATAGGAAAACCTACTATTTGGTAGTAGTCTTGGAAAATCCAACGTACATAATGCCCTCCCTCACGCCGGACCCCTGCCCATCCGCGTTCTTCTGCTGACGTGAGATGTGATGACAAGAGAGGGTCGCTCATGCGCACGTTCGACAGGGATCTGCACATGACGGAACACGGGATGGGCCTTAAGCGGTAACTAAGGTAAACCCCTTTTTCTTCTCTTCTATGCTTTTTTTCACCTTCGGTGGTAGTTTTGGTTAATGTACAACGTCTCCTAGAGCAAGATAAGGAGTAGACTCTAGACGTTTTCTTTTTAACCGCGGTTGGAATGACGACATAGCAGTCAAAATAGACAAGTCGTCATTGCAATTAGGTTAATAGCCTTGACGTTGGATTTTCCAAGACTACTACCAAATAGTAGGTTTTCCTATTTGGTAGGTTGGGAGGTACGTCAAACCTCCCAATAAATATACCACAACAACTGCCACCTTTCAAAATTTCTACAGGGATAAAGGCATACACCCAAACTCTTTTGGATTGCAAAATGTTACACCAAAATACACATTTGAGGAGCTCTCTAGCCTATCTATCTATCTATCTATTGCCCGACGCCGTGATCCCCGAAGGGGTGGCCACGAACAAACTGCCCCCATGCACCTCTGTCCCCAGTCAGTCGACACCCCTCCCCCCAACCAGCACCGCCTTCGTTCATGTACTTCCTCACTCCATCCTTCCACCTCTCCCTCTGTCCCTCCACCTCGCTCTCGTACACCCTCTTAGTCATTCTCTCGCTTTCCTTACGTTCCATATGGCCGAACCATCTCAAGTTGTTCCTTTTCACACTTTCCAGCACATCTACCTCTACACCACACCTCCTTCTTACTTCCTCATTAGTCTGTCTATCCCTCCATGTAACTCCGCACGCACTCCTTAAGTAATTCATTTCCACTGCTCTCACTCTTGGTCTCTCAACCAACGTCCATGCTTCGCTTCCGTAAGTTAGTGTCGGGATTACCACACTGTCATGCAAGGACTTCTTCACTTCCATACTGACCACCCTATTTCTTGTTACCGTACTGCTTTTAGCGTTCCTACAACCCTCTTCCCCTGTTGTACCCTCTCCCGCACTTCTTCATTCATAGTCCCATCTTTACTCAACACACTGCCCAGATACTTAAAAAAGTTGACGATCTCCATAGCCTGACCGTTCAGCTTCACCTCACACTCTGTGACTTCACCCCTTTCGAAGACCATAACCTTGCTCTTCCCCGTATTTACCTTCAAATTCCGTTTTTCGCACACTGTTCCACTCTCTAACCTAAATGTACATAAAAGCACAGGACCAGACAAAATTCCTGCCAAATTTCTACGAGATGGAGCCATTGGTATACATACATACATACATAACATTTTAAGACTGAGTGTTCCACACATAAGTGCAGTTTCAGTCTCTTGTCCTAATGGCGGCGTTCCAGGCAACCCTGTTAAGGGCTGCTTCACTTGTCAAGTTCTTGGATTTGAGATCGGCGCGTATAGTCCGATCCCAGGTCTTCCTCGGTCCACCCCTTGGTGCAGCTCCCTCCACAATCACAGACCTGCATTTTGTCACCCAATTTTGTTCATCCATTCTCTCCACATGTCCATACCATCCCAGTCTACTTGTACGCATCACCTCGCTAATACTCTTTATACCTAAACGTCTCCTCAGCTCAACATTTGTTATTCTATCCTGTAGCCTGGCCCCACACATCCATCTCACCATTCTCATCTCATTACGCTCCATTCTGTTGACATCCTCTACTTTAACGGCCCATGTTTCTGAGGCATACGTCATTGCACTTCTAACACATGAGGCATACACCTTTCCCTTCAGGGGGAGAGGCATTCTTTTCATGGTCAGGATTGGCATCAATTCTCTGAACTTCCCCCAGCCACACCTAATTCTAGCAACAGTGGCAGCCTCGGCCCCACCACCGGCAGAGATGGTATCTCCTAGGTAACAAAACTTGTTCACCAGCTCCAAAGACTCATTTCCAAAATTCACAGCCACAGGATCATCACTTAACACAAGCTCGCCTTTGCACACTACGCACTCAAATTTCTCTATTTCTGACTTATCCTTCGGCAGGGGCCCCTTTATTCTACTACAGCGCTTACTCCCATGGTGTACCCAACATCGACAGATGCTACATTGAATTGAGTTAACGCCCACTCCCTTTCCACACACTGCACATGGGTATGCACCGCTCTTTTCCACATTGCCTCGTCTCAAACTACAATGCATAACCTTGGTTTTGTTAATATTGACTCTTAAACCCTTGCTCGCCATGCCCTCTCTCCACTTTCTGAATTTGGCCTCAGCATCCTGCATACTGTCAGCTATTAGGACTAAATCGTCTGCATAAAACAGTTCCAACGGGAGTCCGCCTCTAAAAACTCTAGACAGCGCCTCCAAGACCATAATAAAGAGGAGGGGGCTTAACACTGAACCCTGATGGACTCCAACACGGACTGCGAATTCATCACTCAGTACACCTTTCACCCTCACCGAACTTCGCGAATCCTCATACATCTTCATTATCACACGCACCAGCCACTCTTCCACACCAAGTTTCCTCATAGCCCACTGTACAACATCTCTAGGTACCCTATCAAAGGCCTTCTCCAGGTCCACAAACACAAAGTAAAGATCCCTGCCTTTTAGTAGGTATCTTTCCTGTATCTGCCTGACTATGAAGATAGCATCGGTTGTACCACGTCCTGGCATAAAACCAAACTGCATATCATCAATAGAGATGCTTTGCCTGATCAAACCCTCAAGGACTCTCTCACAGACCTTCATGATTTGGTCAAGCATTTTCAGGCCCCTATAATTTCCTCTATCTAGCGCATCCCCTTTTCCTTTGTATATATTTACTATTACACTTTTGAGCCAATCCTCTGGGATTTTCTCATCTTTAATAATGGTGTTTATCAACTCAGTGACTAAGTTTACACCAATCTCCCCTGAGGCTTTTATCATCTCAGCGACAATGTCGGAGCAACCTGGAGCTTTACCGTCCTTCATTTTATTGATTGCGTCGCTCACTACAGCTGGTGCTATCAAAGGAGGGGGCCCAGATATTGGTTTTTTCGATACTAAGCTGTTCCTTATCCCATTCAAACTCTACATTTAGCAATCGTTCATAGTGTACCTTCCATGCTTCTCTGATTTCATTTTCTGCATACACAATCTTCCCATTATCATCTCTAACACACTGTTCACCTATAATATCCCTACTGTCATTTTTAACTCGCCTAGCTAGGTTGAAGATCCCATTGGGATTGTCAGTGTTACACACTTGTTCGAGGACCAGGTCCTTAATGCGATTTTTAGCATTGTAAATAACTCTTTTGGCAGTTCGTTTAGCTGCCTGGTATTCCTCCCTGCTGCCTCCTTTCTTCCATGCTTTGAAGCATCTCCTTTTCTCTTTCACAGCATGTTCTACCTCATCGTTCCACCACCAAGAGGTCTTATTCCTGGGGTGACCCTTTGTTTTCCCACAGACTTTGTCAGTGGCAGCGATAAGGCTATGCTTAAGAAAGTTCCATTGGCTATTTACATCGTTAGGCCTAGCTTCCTTATTTCTATTCATTTCCTCCAGTTCATTATGAAACCTATCCCTAACTTCCTTGTCCTTCAGCAGCCACACTTTCCTTTTGGGTATGTAAACCTTCTTGCGCTTAGGATCTCTGTATAAGCTCATGTCGCACACAAGTAGCTTATGCTGGGGGATACATTCTTCGCTCGGGATGACCTTTACATCTCGAACTAGTTTCCAGTCTTTCCTGTTAACCAAGAAGTAATCTATCTGGCTACTGGAGACCCCAGAGTTATATGTGATCAGGTGGCTCTGTCTTTTCTTGAACTTTGTGTTACACACAACCATGTTGAGTGCAACGCAGGACTCCAATATATATTCGCCTTCTAGATTTCTCCTTCCGTAACCAATTCCTCCATGTACCCCCTCGTATCCATCTGCAGATGCTCCCACGTGACCATTGAGGTCCCCCCCCACGATAGTTATTTCGTTCTCCGAGAGGCCTGAAATGACACTGACGGTGTCATTCCAGAAGTCCTCTTTTATCTCTTTCTGTAAACCAGCCTGTGGGGCATATGCAGATATCACATTCAGAATTCTTTCACCAACTTTCAACTTCAAAACAATCAGCCTTTCACTAACTCTCGTAATCTGAAGCACACTTTCCGCCAGCTCTTCAGCCACCAGAACACCCACTCCTCCTTTCGCTTTATCAGTCTCCACACCCATCCAGTATATCCTATATCTTTTCCTCCTTCCGACAATCCACTGTACCCCATGCCTCTTCCAGAGTGTTTCCTGGGTACAGCAGATGTCCACTCGCCTCCTCTCACACATCTCAACCACTTCATTCGCACGCAGATTCAAACTACCAACATTCACACTAGCAAGTCTGAGTTTGTGGGGGGCATTTGTCATTGTCATTGGACCGAGGAAGACCTGGGATCGGACTATACGCGCACTATACTGGTATAGCAGTTCCCTTAACCCACATCATCAATCTGTCAATTAACACCAACACTGTACCTGCTGAAGTGAAGGAAGCTATTACATACATACATATATAAAATTTTAAGACTGAGTGTTCCACACAAACGTGCAGTTTCAGTCTCTTGTCCTAATGGCGGCGTTCCAGGCAACCCTGTTAAGGGCTGCTTCACTTGTTAAGTTCTTGGATTTGAGATCGGCGCGTATAGTCCGATCCCAGGTCTTCCTCGGTCCACCCCTTGGTGCAGCTCCCTCCACAATCACAGACCTGCATTTTTTCACCCAATTTTGTTTATCCATTCTCTCCACATGTCCATACCATCCCAGTCTACTTGTACGCATCACCTCGCTAATACTCTTTATACCTAAACATCTCCTCAGCTCAACATTTGTTATTGTAACCCCTCTATTCAAGAAAGGAAATAAATTAGATGTTAGTAACTACAGACCAGTTAGCATATTATGTATTGTATCAAAAATCCTTGAAAGAGCTGTACTGTATACAGTACTGTACACCCAAATTGAACACTACCTCAAAGAAAATGATCTATTCTATAAGTTTCAATCAGGTTTCAGAGGCATGTACTCGACAGACTCCTGTTATCCATTTAACAGATCACATTCGTAACGAAATGTCTAAAGGTAACTACACCGGTATGGTTCTTCTTGACCTACAAAAAGCGTTTGATACAGTACCGTAGACCATAATATCCTATGTAATAAATTACAAGCAATGGGCATTGGGTCAGTGAACTGGTTTAAATCTTATCTTAGTGGTAGAACACAAAGAGTCAAAATTGATGATAATCTTTCTGATCCTATGCCAATTAACTGTGGGGTCCTGCATGGAAGCATCCTTGGTCCCTTACTCTTTCTCTGTTATGTGAACGACATGGAGCCGAGCGTATCTTGTAAATTATTACTGTATGCTGACGACAGTGTGCTTCTGGTTTCAGGAAAAGACCCAATAAGTATTGCCGCCTCACTTTCCAAAGAACTAGAATCGTGTAGTGATTGGCTAGTGGGCAATAGACTATCTCTTCACCTGGGCAAGACAGAAGCCAATAAAAGCTAGAATAGAATTAAAGTTGTGTCTGGTAACTTTCAAGGTCCTCAAATTTGGTGAGCCCGGGTATCTTGCAGAGCTGCTCAGGCATCCACCGGCACGCCATGATGATGATCCCCTGCGTCTTGATGAGCCATGGGCTTTCCGGCAGTCATCTTTCTTTGAGAGATCATTCTCTTACATGGCTCCAAGGTTATATAACAGACTGCCACTGACCATGAGACAACTAAGTTCTGTTGAGTGCTTCAAGAGGCAACTTAAGACTTTTCTCTTTGAAAGAAGCTATGATCTCGAGAGGGGTGTCATCATCGAGGGCTATAGGGTGTAAGCTATTTGCCATTGCTGGTGGCTGGGTGATGAGTATAGGTTTTGTGTTTCATTGATTTAAGCGATTCGTGTTTGTTTTTATGGTTTGGTTTTGGTTTTCGAGCGCCAGTGAATTCTGCGGAAAAATTGGCGCTTGTGAGAAATAAGTAACATGCTTATTATTATTATTCTATCTATCTATCTATTGCCTGACGCCGTGATCCCCGAAGGGGTGGCCACGAACGAACCGCCCCCATGCACCTCTGTCCCCAGTCAGTCGACGCCCCTCCCCCCAACCAGCCATTATTATTATTATTATTATTATTATTATTATTATTATCTTATGTGGAAAACGCAAATTGAAAGACATTGAGGGCTTCTCGGTCAACTGTAATGATATTCCCATAACAACAGTGTCACAAGTGAAATATCTCGGACTAAAACTGGACTCGACTCTGTCAGGTGAGACAATCTTGGAATAGATCCTGAGTAAATGTAGAGCACGTATTAAATACCTGTATAGACAGGTGGGATGCTTGCCAGCGGCGACCAAAAAGACCCGCTTGTTCAATGTCATTTTGACTATTCTGTGTCATCCTGGTACAGTACCCTGCATCATCAAAATCAGCAAAGCACAAACTTCAGGTCACTCAAAATAAAATGGTTAGGTTCATGCTGAACCTAGGACCCAGATCGCATATTGGCCAGGAACAACTTCAGTCACTTGGTATGCTCAATGTCTCTGACAGGGCCAAACAAATCAGACTCATAAATGCCTTCAAGATATTTTATGATAGGGCTCCAGAGTATTTAAAGAGTAATTTTGTTAAAGCAAATGAGAGGATTGGACACAATACTGTACAAGGAATAGGATGTATAATTTTACGGTCCCGAGAATCCAAGGACAGGGTAAGCTAACAGTCTTCTTCACTGCCATCATAGACTGGAATAACCTACCCCCGTCAGTCCGTGAAAAGAGAACACGGTATTCCTTCAGACGTAGCTCGAAGGAGCACTAGCTGCGAGAAGGGAGCACCAAGCTTATGTCTACTACTAAATACGACATAAGAAATAGGCAAAACAAACTGAAATGATTACTGAAATATTTTGACCAGTCCAACTATAAAATGTAAGGTATCTTAATATAACCCCCTAGAAATACTTTCTCTAAAGTATCTACTTTTTTTTTATCCTCCCCTTTTTCCCCAGCTAACGTAATCCCACAAGGACCCCAATGGAAATACGCCTAACGGCCTTATTGGGCTATCCTTAGTTGGAATTATGCAAAGCTGGTACATGTCATATTTGTAACATATTACAGTATGTGGTACCAACATTGTAAAATGCTAACTGAATAAATATTATTATTATTATTATTATTATTATTATTATTATTATTATGATGATGTTACAGCAATTTAAGATACAGTATCTATCTATCTATTGCCTGACACTGTGATCCCCAAAGGGGTGGCAATGAACGAACTGCCCCCATGTACCTCTGTCCCAAGTATACAGAATACAATTAATAAAAACAGCTACCATGCAGGAAAGAATTAAGAATACAGTAATATGATCCTACCAGCACCGGAGACATGACAGCCCATGTATTTGCGACCAGTTGTGGGTACTGGAGCTGGTCCATCTCCCAGACTCTCGTACTTGGTGGGTCGTGGCACTGGCTTATCCTGCACAAGTACAATTAGCATATCATGGTACACCGGGTACAGTATATGAACACATTATTGTACATAGTTATAGTACCGGTATACTTAGTCCATTGTATGGTCTCTCCCCTCAAGTTTCTAAATACTGTACTGCACTTTATTACAAACAAAAGCATAATAATTACTGTAGTACTAAATGCAAGTTTTATTTAACATTACCTTAGTATGATTTATAGGCTTCAAATATTATTTTGTGTGATTGTTGATAAAGTGTGTTCAAGGACCAATATACGAAACAAAAAATTATTCACCCACCTCTGATTTTTTCATTTTTGTTGGCTTGGAATTTTCATCACTTATTTCCTTTTTAGGCAATTTTGCCTCTGCATTCTCATTCTTCATCTTCTCTTCTGAAGATTTTTTAGTGATATTTCCTTCTTTTTGCTCAGTTCTTTTTTTTGCTACAGTTTTTCTACGTGGTGAATCTTCATC
Source organism: Paralithodes platypus (assembly GCA_032716605.1). Taxonomy (NCBI): domain Eukaryota; kingdom Metazoa; phylum Arthropoda; class Malacostraca; order Decapoda; family Lithodidae; genus Paralithodes; species Paralithodes platypus. Next base: position 52,248,493 of record CM064572.1, read on the forward strand.
TGAGTCTTCTGATTTTTTAGTAATCTTTCCTCTTTTGCGTTCCTTGGCAGCAGCTTTACGAGGTGGTTGGTCTGAGTCTTCGTTGTAGTTCTCCTCTTTATACACTGGTGCCTTTTCTCTCTTCCTCTTGGGGCGTCTATCACTTGTCTCCAATGATTCTGTCTCGGGGTTCGGTTTTGATTTAGTTTTTGAGCGTGATTCATGCTTGTCTGTAGTTTCTTTTTTCATGCTCTTAGAGTCCTCGTTTTCTTCCTTCATCTTTGACTTTTTTTCTTTAACCATGTTTGTTAGGTATTAAAATTATCAACACAATTCTACTAACTGTAGTATCCAAAGACTGACACCTTCACCTGAGGGATTAAATAAACAGATGACAAGTAAGTATAGGCCTATGCATAACCTAATCAAGATTGCTGATACAGGATGTCTTTAATTGCAATTATTTAAACATGGTAAATCAAATGAGAGAGAAAGCAAGTGAAAGTGAGGGTGAGTCTGTGAGAGTGAATAGTGTAAGGATGAGTGGTGTGAAGGCGAGAGTGCGGCTCAGGCAGTGAGTGGTGTGAAAGTGAGTATGTGAGAGTGAATAGTGCAAGAGTGAGAGCAATACAATGAATAGTGTGACTTGGAATCCTTATACTGTAGGTAACTGTACTCATGTACTGAAGGGTAAAACACCGATATAAGTACCGTCGGTCAAGGAAAGTACCGATTTTCATTTGTACATCATGCATATAAAAACTTTCTGTATACAACTTTCATTGGTATATTTGTAAAGAGCACACTCTAATCTATAGTAAAACCTCGCCCATCCAGACTAATTGGGGGAGAACCCTATCCGGATCTGCCAAAAGTCCGGATCTGCCGATAGTCCGGATATACTGTATATTCAGCCATCCAGACAAATCCGGATGGCTGAAACATCAGTCCAGATATTTAACTTAAACAACCAGACTTAGGTTTCAGCCATCCAGACAAATCCGGATGGCTGACATACAAGTCTGGATATCTAACGCTGGATAACAGGAAAGACTGGAAACTGGTTCGAGATGTAAAGGTCACCCCGAGCGAAAAATGTATCCCCCAGCATAAGCTACTTGTGTGCGACATGAGATGGCCTTTATTCTCAATTTCACTCAATAAATGCTGGTGTTCCCCAGGGATCAGTTTTGGCCCCAACTCTGTTCCTCATTCATATCAATGATCTCATATCTACCACTCATAATCCAATACATTCATACGCAGATGACTCAACACTCCACAGTTCCTTCACATTTACCAATTCTTTCACCCAACCCGATCTTATAAATTCAAAAATAAACACTGCAATTTCTCTGAACCAGGACCTTTCTAGAATTAATGAATGGGGACAAGAGAATCTAGTTTCCTTTAATGCACAGAAAACCAAGTACATTCAATTTTCTAACCGACAGAATCTCACTGACTCCCATATATTTTTTAATGATGTAAATATTCCCACTTCCCCTAGTATTGACATTCTCGGTGTAACATTAACTACTAACTTGAGCTGGACACATTATGTTAGAAGCATTGCTAAGAATGCCTCTAAAAAACTGGGACTCCTGTACAGAGTTCGAGAATTCTTCACTGACGAGCAGTTGGCCGTAATATATAAAAGTCATGTGCGCTCTCAGATGGATTACTGTTCACCTCTGTGGGGTGGAAGTGGAGTGGTTGCATTGAGGCAGTTGGACAAAATTCAAAATAAAGCTATTAGATTAATCAATAACCCTGCAATCACACAGGACCTTCCTACATTAGCCATACGAAGAAACGTTGCATCCCTTGCATTATTCTACAGATATTTTCACAGCAATTGTTCCGAGGAACTTGCTTCAATTGTGCCGCCTCTCCACATCTTTCCCCGTAGAACTAGGGCAGCTGAGAGCGCCCATGAATTTACACTTTCTCCTCCACAATGCAGAACTTCTGCTTATCAGAATTCATTTATCCCCAGAGCTACTACTCTTTGGAATTCACTTCCCTCGAATTGCTTTCCACAAACTTACAATCAACAAATGTTTAAATCCAGTTGTTACAAACATTTTATGAATGGAGGATGCCTTTAGGCACATGGACCTTTATGTTTTATCTGTGTTTTTCCTTCCTCCATTCATTGTCTCTTTTTAAAAAAAAAAAAAAAAAAAAAATACAGAGATCCTAAGCGCAAGAAGGTATACATACCCAAAAGGAAAGTGTGGCTGCTGAAGAACAAGGAAGTTAGGGATAGGTTTCATAGTGAACTGGAGGAAATGAATAGAAATAAGGAAGCTAGGCCTAATGATGTAAATAGTCAATGAAACTTTCTTAAGCATAGCCTTATCGTTGTCACTGACAAAGTCTGTGGGAAAACAAAAGGTCACCCCAGGAATAAGACCTCCTGGTGGTGGAACGATGAGGTAGAACATGCTGTGAAAGAGAAAAGGAGATGCTTCAAAGCATGGAAGAAGGGAGGCAGCAAGGAGGAATACCAGGCAGCTAAACGAACTGCCAAAAGTTATTTACAATGCTAAAAAGAGGCATTAAGGACCTGGTCCTCGAACAAGTGTGTAACACTGACAATCCCAATGGGATCTTCAACCTAGCTAGGCAAGTTAAAAATTACAGTAGGGATATTATAGGTGAACAGTGTGTTAGAAACGATAATGGGAAGATTGTGTATGCAGAAAATTAAATCCGAGAAGCATGGAAGGCACACTATGAACGATTGCTAAATGTAGAGTTTGAATGGGATCAGCTTAGTATCGAAAAACCAATATTTAATAGGGCCCCTCCATCATTGCCGACTTCGCCTATTAATAATAATAGTCTCCATTCAACATCCTGCGCCAGCATTTTGAATAGCCCACGCGGAAGCATCATGGAGTACTCGTCATAAGTGCACGCTTAATTCCCTTATGGGATCGTCATTTTGATCGGGTACCATACAGAGAAAAAAAATCTGTAAAAAATAAAAAAGAAGAAATAATTAAATATCAGTTATCTTATGACTTGCCATATTCGTGGATTTCTCATGCTTTGTTTCCCCAACACCAGGCCCTCTAGCGGCCATCTTCGTCCTTCCTTCTTCCGCGTCCCTACCGACAACAGAGCTTCTAGTGAGTCCATGCTCATTTGTATACATCTGTGTTGTAGTAACAGGGTTTAGATTAGCTAGCACGGCTGCCAGATTGGTAGGTCCAAGAGTGTGTTAAAATAGGGTAGCATTGTCACAGGCGTCTATGAGTCCTGGATGGGTGTACCGCGTGTGTTGTTTTTGTGATACGCCTTAGCTGTTGTGTTTACTTAGCTAGGAGGCGACCACTCTACGAGGCATGATACAGACTGTCAATATTGAGGAGAGTACATGCCATTGTCTTCAAATATCAGCAAAAGCTCTGGTTTAAGGGTGTCTGCACGTGGTGCTCCGCCTTCCAGGGTTCGTGTTTTGCTTAGGCCCCTTGGGAGGGCCTTCCTCTGCATGGTGCGGCTGCTGGGTGCCGGAGCGTCGTCTGCTGGGATGTTCTTCGGACCACGTGGTCGGCCGATTTAGTGGTCTCCGACGTAGGCTTCAGGTAATTGAGGTTTCTAAATTTCTGTTGTTATTGTTACCTATGTATGCCCCCTGTTTTGGTTCTTGCTTGCGGGCTTGCACTGTTGGGGGGTAAGGGAGACGTCCCTATATGTCATTATGCATTTTATATATATGTGTGGGACTGCAGGAAAGAGGTTGTGCCAACCCCGTTTCCCGGCAGTTTTTGTCTGTTCCGGCGGCCCAGTGCGGTGGGTCCAGGTTATCCGTCTCTAACGGGTAGGAACGTTCAAAAGATCCCGGCGTGGTTTGGCTGAACCACACTCTCCCGGCAGAATTGCATTCCTAGAAGGGCTACCAACTCGGCCCGCCGAGTTAACGCGCCCTGACTGGCCTAGTGACACGTTAAGACTTTATCACCTGCGGCGCCACCAGCCAAGTGTACACGAAATGATAAGATTAGTTTTGCAAACTCGTTCAGTATAATCACAACTTAAAAGGTCATGGGACCTGTGGCTCTTGTCACAGGTAAGTTATTAAAAAAGTCAGCCAGACAGATCCAGCGGAAGGTTAGCAAGGTGGGGCACTCTCGCTAATTTTCCGGCGGATTTGGGTTAGGATGTTTAATACCTCGCAGGTTATCCTTATGAGCATTGATTCCTGGAAATTTTCTTTCCAGGCCCCAGACTACTTCTCCGGCGGAGTTGGACATCTAATCCCGGCGGAGGGGGGGGACCCTCTCAATTACGGCACCATGCCTAGGTTTGAACTTTGCGCTACGCCCACTTGTTCCCTTTTACCCGTTTTTGCTCATACTTTTTGCATTAAATGTGTGAAGTGTTTAGACCGCTCACGAGGCGTGTGGTTGTCTAAAAAGTGCGCCATCTGCTCTGAATTAAAATCCGCCTTTCTAGCGAAGAAAGACCTGTCATGTTTAGCAGCCTTACATGAGATTAAAGCGGCGTTCAATTCTTATGCTAAGGACACAGCCCTTCAGGGGACCGACCGGTTAATTTAGGCTTTAAAAACTCGAAATCCTGAAAATACCAATAGGTGTTTACTCAACAAGAGGTGGTGATGGGCTGGTCTATCAGAGTGAGAACTGAGTGATCTCTGCCATACCCATAGCTTACTCTGACTGTTCCTTTTACTTATATATTTTCTAGATCTCAAGTGACGGCATCTCTTCCGTGGATTGACCTCCCAATCTACCAAGATTGGAAGCCAAAGCGTCACATTTTTCCTTTGCCCCTCAACTTTCTCTTCATAATTGATGAGGGGCACAGAGCCCTGGGTGGGGCATTGGTTTCCCGGGCGTTTCCGCACCCTCCTCAGCTCCCCGCCATGGAGTGGCTTCGGTCACCCAGGCTTTATTGTGGTCGGCAGGGAGGGTTCTGTGGGGGCGCTCGGTTATGGCCTTGGCCCTGCTCGGGGCCTTGGGGCTGTTCGGCCAGGCAGCTTGGGGAACAACAACAACTCAACAAGAGTCAACATCCCTTCATAAGCCAGTGAAATGTTATTAGTGAAAACCCATTGGAAATAGTTTTTTTTTTTATGTTTTCCAAACTTTTCCTGTAATTCTAAAAACGTTATATAGCGAACTTTGAAATTAACATGCTCAGTAACTACTGGTCGTACGAGGAGCATACCTATATAAATCGAAAGAGCGTAAGCTACTCTACAACCTCCCATACGCTTTATCTTCTACTTTGCCATGTTCCTGCGTAAAATATTGTAAATCTAAAAAACAAAAGTAAAAATGTCCACCTAATTACCATAGACTTTCACATGTTTTTCTCAGGACCTATATTGTCGCACTTTCGGATGTTACTCTAAAAATGTTATTGGGCCTATAGGAATGGTGTATATACCATTGGAAAGGTAATTAAAAACATTACAAGTCCTATAAAGCCAATTTACTCTAGCCAACTTTGTTTGGTTGCAGCATGTTGTCACAGTCGTAAAATTCTACAAAATAATTTCACCTTAATTCATAATCACCTAAATCCAAAAATACACAAAATATATAAAATTTTCTTTATAGCAACTACAGACACACCTATTGTGAGTTGTTTGATCACATACAGCACGTGCTATAGGGATTTCTGTAGGAGTAGAATGGGTCGTAGTAGTGCTATAGTTTGCAACCTTTTTTTACCTAAATTGTAAGAAAAAAGCAAAAAAAAACAATTTTTTTTTTTTTTTTTTACCTAGTTTTATGGTCACATACACCTGTGCCAAATTGCATTTACATTGGAAGTAAGGCCTGGAAGTTAGTAAATAACCGGTCGGTCCCCTTAACCCGCTGAGTGCCAGGGACGTATATATACGTCCTAGGGTGTTGTCACGCCCTGTGCCAGGGACGTATATATACGTCCTCGCCGAAAAAAATCGTAGCAGCGAAACGACTGCATCTATGGCTTTCATATTTTTACCACATGTACCTTACCCTTTTGGCTACCCACCACAAAAATCCCAAATCCCTCCTCCCACCCACTCGCTGACTGTCGGTCCCGTCAGAAGGAAAAAAAAGGAAAATCTGTGGCGGCGAAACGACTGCACCAATCGGTTCCATATTTGTGTGACAAGTCCCTTACCCTTCTGCCTTCCCCCCACCACCCACTTCCAGCGTATCCGTACGAAGAAAAGGAAAAAAAAGGAAAATCTGTGGTGGCGAAACTACCTCACCAATCGGCTTCATATGTGTAACACAAGTCAATTACCCTTCTACTTTCCCCCCACCAACCCCAAAACCATCCTCCCACCCATACATTCCGATACCATAAAAGTCTCTGTAGTCTATAGTGTCTTTTCAGCGACTTTCGGGACCATCGGGGACCTGATTTCTGGTGAGGGGAGTTTTTTTTTTACCATTATCCTTCCTTTCTCTCCCAACTTGATAGATTTAGCCAAAAAAAAAAAAAAAAAAAAAACTCTGGCACTGGCAGCACAGTCAAAATTGGCTGGCACTCAGCGGGTTAAGGCACTCCAATGTGACGACCAAGTCCTGTGGGAAAAGCTAATTATCAAGTCACCTTTAGTAAAACCCGGATCCTCCAAATCGGTCAGACCCAAGGTCAACGCTAAAGCCATCAGCAAGGAGGTTATCAGTAGCAATAGTGAGAGCGACATCTCTGAGGTCCCCTCCTCTGACCGTGCCACACGGCGGAAGTCAAGGTCCAGGTCCAAGTCTCCCCGGAAACACTCTCACCATTCCACCTCGGACTCTTCCCGGTCTCACAAGCGCCGGAGAGAAGAGTATGACACATCGAGCAGCCGGCGAGAGACTCCTCAGCCGCCTCCTCCCACGCCTCCCTCTAACACCCATACACGTGATTCAGGGGAGTCGGAAATAGGATCTGAGTTATTAGCATCTACACCTAGTCAGGAACATTCTGTGCATGTACCTCCTAATGTGACTTTTGCCATACCAAAATTAACTGTAGTTCCACGGGGTGTGAGGTCGACCGGCCCGAGTAGGGTGCTAGCCAACCAATTTAGGGGTTATCCGGCGGGGGCCCAATTCAGCTCACAGGTGACTCATGACTCCCAGCCCATAGCGGCAGGGGGTTACTGGCGCCATTCAGATCCACCTCTTAATGTCATTCCAGAACGGACTGAGGACGGCAACATCAACGTGTTGCCATCGTCAGTGCCAGATTTGTCTTGGCCCCCGGCGGATAATGAGATACTCACAAGAGATAGCATCACATGAGATATTTGAGCAGAATGAGGAGCCGGCGGATGGAATGTTCTCCCCGGCTCCTCAGTCTCTCCTTAGTAATTATTCTGAGGCTAGTTCGCATTCATCCAAAGACCCCTCTAGGAAATGGATGACTTCTGATCAGGCAAATTAATTATTACATAAAGTAATACAGCATTATCAAATCCCTGCCTCGTCGGAGTCCCCGGTTACTCTCTCAGCTGCACCCCCTAGCACTTCTGTGATTATACCTTTAGAACTCCTGACAGTCACTACTTCTTGCCCAACCCCGTTGGTGGCAGCTACCCCAGGCCCTACAGTGCCGGCGGCGCTAACAATGTCCAACCTCCTCCTTTAGATAAAGCGCCTCTGAAGAAGGGCCCCATGCCCCTCCTCTATGGTACTGATTGCTCTTGGGTACCTGTGGTACCAGATAATCCCCTTAACCCTGCTCAGGCTAGGTTTTTTTTTTGTTTTTTTTTGTTTTTTTTTTAAAGAGACAATGAACGGAGGAAGGAAAAACACAGATAAAACAAAAAGGTCCATGTGCCTAAAGGCATCCTCCATTCATAAAATGTTTGTAACAACTGGATTTAAACATTTGTAGATTGTAAGTTTGTGGAAAGCAATTCGAGGGAAGTGAATTCCAAAGAGTAGTAGCTCTGGGGATAAATGAATTCTGATATGCAGAAGTTCTGCATTGTGGAGGAGAAAGTGTAAATTCATGGGCGCTCTCAGCTGCCCTAGTTCTACGGGGAAAGATGTGGAGAGGCGGCACAATTGAAGCAAGTTCCTCGGAACAATTGCTGTGAAAATATCTGTAGAATAATGCAAGGGATGCAACGTTTCTTCATATGGATAATGTAGGAAGGTCCTGTGTGATTGCAGGGTTATTGATTAATCTAATAGCTTTATTTTGAATTTTGTCCAACTGCCTCAATGCAACCACTCCACTTCCACCCCACAGAGGTGAACAGTAATCCATCTGAGAACGCACATGACTTTTATATATTACGGCCAACTGCTCGTCAGTGAAGAATTCTCGAACTCTGTACAGGAGTCCCAGTTTTTTAGAGGCATTCTTAGCAATGCTTCTAACATAATGTGTCCAGCTCAAGTTAGTAGTTAATGTTACACCGAGAATGTCAATACTAGGGGAAGTGGGAATATTTACATCATTAAAAAATATAAGGGAGTCAGTGAGATTCTGTCGGTTAGAAAATTTAATGTACTTGGTTTTCTGTGCATTAAAGGAAACTAGATTCTTTTGTCCCCATCCATTAATTCTAGAAAGGTCCTGGTTCAGAGAAATTGCAATGTTTATTTTTGAATTTGTAAGATCGGGTTGGGTGAAAGAAGGTGGAGGCCATATGGGGCCACGCGCATGCGTAAAACAAGTTTTTTGCTAATTTTTTCCGTCCGGTAACCGATGGCAAAAAGTTACACATACGTGGCCTCAGTCTGTGGCGGCCTCCGTTAGGGAGAGGTAGTGAGCCGCCGCTCTCTCTCCTCCCCTTTCCTGTACCAACCTGTCCGGTCACCATATGGTCTCCATAATCCCAAATGTGTACTACAAATTTCCCCTTCCTATCGAACTTTTTTTTAGCCCCAGAGTTCTGCCTTGTTGTCACCCAAGACCCTCAGCCATACCCTCCACAGCCCTGCAACCAAATTAATCCAGCTTATGTAATGTATGAGATATGCCTCACTTTTGTTGACCCTTTTTTTATCACTACTTATTTTTTATTTTTTGTATATATGACTTAATATTTACAGTAGTGTAATTTGCTCTCAACATAATATTAAGCATTAATTGTAGTTTCTATTGGTAACAAGAAATTTATAATCCATCAATTAGTTTTCGGGTGAGAGCCGTTTAAAGTCCCGGTAACCATGCGGGGTCCACATTACAAATTTTGTCACCATTCTGGAACCTAGCCTGAGCAGGGTTATAGCTCAACCTTCAGTATCAGGGGACCCACCAGTTCCTGGCGAGTGGTCCATCGAGATCAATAAGAACCGTAAATTTCGGGCCAAAGACGAGACAGGGAGGGTATTAGATGTACAGTACTGATTAAAGGTGTCCCAAGTTCACTTAACCCGGCATATTTTGTGTATTCAGCCGCGCCGGCCGTTCCTTCCACCGCATCTGCATGACTATTTGTTGACTGGTCGAAGACTGATGGCATTAATGATGTCAAAGCTTTAAATGCTATTATGCCGGAGTTGGCTACAACTCCGGCTCTGGACCAAGCTCAGACTCCGGTACTGCAGATGCGGCAGCTGGGAGTAGGCCCTTGGGTAGATTGGGAGATAGAAGCCCAAGTATTTGCCACTACTATCACCTCGAAATCTTCACATCAAATTCCCCCAGAGAATCATACTTACTTTTCCCTACCAGTATCCAAAGCAGAAGGGGTGTCCCCAGCCTTACTAACATTTCTGGCGGCCCCCAAAGTGTCATTACATGCCCTGGATGAACCTTTTTCTCTCTCTCTCTCTCTCTCTCTCTCTCTCTCCCCCCCCCCCCCCCCCCCCCCGGCTGCTCACTTGGAGCGAGATTTTAAGTTACGCAGTAAAGCCTACCGGATGTTCTCTCAGTACTTAGTGAGTCATCAGGTAGCCGCCTCTCTTGCACGCACGATCTCGGCCATCACTGACCCCCAAATTAGAAAAGCTATTGAGCTGTCTCGTAGACTTTTGCTACAAAATGCCATTCAGTCCCTAGGAGACATTAGAATTGCAATCTTGGAGGCGTTTCGAGCCCGCCAAGATCTGAGAGTCCATCTGGTGAAGAAGTTGCCGGCGGACATAGGTCGCCGGGTAACTCTCTCCCCGGTTCTTACTGCCACCCTGCTTAACTCTGAAACTTGGAGTTTAATTTTTAATATGGTAAGTGGGTGGAAGCAAGTTACCTCCCAAGCTAGGAAGGACCCACCTAAGAAACCCTTTCATAAATCAAAGGGCGGTAACAAACCGTCCCAACCCCAATCTAAACAGGCACCACGAGACCCCAGACCACCTCCTCAGCAGGGAGGTAATCAGTACAAAACCAAACAAGGTAAACAGCACGGGTATAAGGGTAAGGCCCCATATAAAGGTCATCAGGGCAACGCACCAGCCAAAACTAGTCAAGCGTCCGATGCCAACCTACCCCCACCTCCAAAAAACTAGCCACTCACACTCTCCATATCCCAAGGCTGAGCTCAAAGGCCCAAGATTGGGGAGTTGCCTTGAAGGACGAACCCCGGCTGCACCTGGGTTCATTCCATGCATTCCGCTCAGCCTGGCCCAAACATACCTGGGCCAGGAAGATAGTGAGCAAAGGAATCACCTGGCGGTGGCACCGGCGGCCTCGACTGCATCAGCCGCAAGAATATACCCCAGTGTCTCAGGAGGAGGAGGTCATGTATCAGGAAATGATTGCCAAACAGGTACTTATACAGGTCAATGCCTTCCAGCCAGTGTTTACGTCAAGACTCTTCTTAGTGCCAAAAAGGGACAGTGTGCAGATGCGACCAGTTCTAGATCTCTCGCACCTGAACACCTTTATAGAGAATTCACCCTTCAGGATGCTGACTGTACAGCAACTCAGACTCGCACTCCCGCCGCAAGGTTGGATGTGTTCGATCGATCTCAAAGATGCCTATTGGCATGTCCCTATCAACAATAGGTTCCAAAAGTTTCTCGCTCTGAGAATCCGGCACGAGACTTATGTCTTTCAAAGGATGCCGTTCGGGTTGAACCTAGCACCGAGAGTATTTACCAAACTCGTCCGGCAAGCTCTTTTACCCCTGTTAGTCCGAGGCATACAGGTGTTTTGGTATCTGGACGATTGGATAGTAGTGGCGAACTCTGTAGAATTATGTCAAGACCATGTCAATCAAGTGTTAGCTCATGTACATATTGTACAAACCCTAGGGTTCAAGGTGAACTTGGCAAAGTCACACCTTGCCCCCTCAAGGACGATTCAGTGGATAGGGCTGGTCTGGGATACCGCCGCTCTGACTCTTACTCAGAGTGCGGACAACCGCAGCAGATTTCGAAGGAAACTGTTCCGGTTCCTCCACAGTCTGGATATGACCAGGAAAACGTGGGATTCCCTGATCGGTTCTCTCAACTGGGTACAATTAACTGTCAAGTTGGGCCGATTGAAAGCCAAGCGATTAATCCTGGAACTCAACAAAGTGTTCCCTCTCTTGCCGGAGAAGAAATTATGGCCAATTCCTCCATTAATCCACACCTTACTATCGGCCTGGACCAAGCACGAAGTCCTCTACTCAGTCATGTCATGGGTTTCTCCCCCACCTACGGTATGGGTAGACACGGACGCCTCGGGGACCCTGGGTTGGGGGTACCAGTCAAGCCTAGGCCACCATGGACAGGGCATATGGGGGACAGACAACCAAGCCCATAACAACAAGCAAGAGCTTTTAGTGCCCCTGTTCTTTCTCCAAACTCACGGTAGGACATTGAAGAACAAATCAATAGCATTCAGAATGGACAATCAAACTGCAGTTTTTTGCATTCAGAAGCAAGGCTCAGTGAGGTCACGAGAGTTGTTGAACGTTTCAGAACAAATTTTTACCCTAGCCGACTCGCTAGGGATTTCCCTGCATGCCACCTATCTCCCCGGCATGGCGAACGTCTGGGCAGATGCTCTCTCTCGTCGGCGGAGCACCCTAGTAGAATGGACTATCAAACAGGCGATCTTCAACAAGATAATTGCAAAGCCGGCCCGTCCACAGGTGGACTTGTTTGCGTCAACAATGAACCACAGACTTCCACTCTTTCTTACCCGGCACGGGGTAACCCCGGCGGGGGGACCCGATGCGTTGCTGGTGGACTGGAACAGGTGGACCTTAATCTATCTGTTTCCGCCACCAGACAAACTGAGGGATTACCGGGGCCAGGTAGCCTTGATCGCGCCGCTTTGGCCGGCCCAGGTATGGTACCACCAATTGCAACAGTGGTGCAGGACCCCGGTGTCCCTCCCGGTCTCCGTCTTCCACTTGGAAACGATTGGCAACCTTCGGACCTCGCTCAGTTTTGCCTTATGGATATTTACTCTGCCAAATGGTTACCGTAAATCAATTTGGGCCAAGTGTCACTCAGAAACTAATGAATCAGTACACACCGTCTACCAGGAGACAATATCAATCACATTGGAAAACCTTTACAACCTGGATTGTTGAGTCAGGGCAAACGACTGCCTCGGGAGCCTTAATGTTCAAGTACTTAGACTATCTATTTGAGCAGAAGGGTTTTTCGGTCATAACATTAAAAAATCACCTGTCTGCCATTAGGACCCCCTTCCTTGATCTCACCGGTCTTTCCATACCACAGGCGGAGGAGAAAGGTTTTATGAGGGCGTGTTTTAAGCTTCGTCCACCTCCCCGCCAGCTCATGCCCACCTGGTCCCTTGATAAAGCCTTAGAATTCCTTCAATCGCGCAAGTATAATAATGCGCCGGACTTTGACTCACTGTTAAAGAAGGCTGTCTTTCTCATGGCACTTGCCACCGGAAACCGGGTATCTGAGCTGGCGGCGATGAGCAATGAACCAAACTGTCTCAGGTTTGGGAGACTGCACGACCATGTTCAAATCGCGCCGTCTCCCTCCTTTATTGCTAAGAACAAACATTCGGACCATGTTTTTTCTGAATTTTCCGTCCCGGCCTTAAAGAGAGGCCTTATTCATCACATTTTATGTCCTGTGCAAGCAATCACAAAGTTTATGAGGGCTGTGCAACCTCGCCAACCAGGTGCTTTATGGGTTAACCGGACAGGTAAGCGTGTTACAAAACGGAAGTTAGCTTCCTTGCTTGTCGACGTTATCAGGGAAAGCAATCCCGGCGTGATAGGCAGGGCTCACGATATTAGAAAATGGGCGGTGTCCCTCAGATTTTTGCAAAAATTTTCAATTGATGATATTGCTAAACCCAACTTTGGGCTTCCAATCATACATGCGGAATACGTGCGGAATAGTCCATATCCTCCCTGTACCCTTGGAGACGTGATATATCACGAGCTGTGATAGGACGGGTTCTACAGTCCAGTATTAGTTACTTATTTTAGATTCTAAGAAATTTATCGCATAGTTGCAACTATGTCTGTTTTACCAAAGTGTACAAAAATATTACTGTACAATTATTTTAAGGACAGAACGCATAACACTACTGAGTTATAGTTCTACGGGACACATGCGTGTCACCTTTTTTCATGCATACGATCGATTGCAACGGTCTGACCATGAGCAAGCAGTTTCTTAATGCCACGCACTGCTAGTAAATCTTTTATACCTTTTTATATTTTTGTATTGCATACAATAAATCGTGAGAAAATGTTATCTGGATTCTTCTTCCCTAAGGTTAGGATATTTTGCGAATGTCCCGCCTCCAGTCTTGATATTCAGGCGAAGTCGTCAATGATGGAGGGGCCCTATTAAATTATAGGTTTGATTCCCAAAGGGAAGTAGAGAAAACCTAATATTTAGTAGGGCCCCGTAATCATTGACGACTCGGGCCCTCCCAACCATCCCACTTCCCATTCGCTGATTTCTATAGTTTATTCTTGGTATATCAGTAAAGGACGAAGATGGCCGCTAGAGGGCCTGGTGTTGGGGAAACAAAGCATGAGAAATCCACGAATATGGCAAGTCATAAGATAACAGATATTAAATTATTTCTTCTTTTTTATTTTTTACATTATTTTTTTCTGTAGGGTACCCGATTAAAATGACGATCCCATAAGGGAATTAAGCGTGCACTTATGACGAGTACTCCATGATGCTTCCGCGTGGGCTATTCAAAATGCTGGCGCAGGATGTTGAATGGAGACTATTATGATTAATAGGCGTAGTCGTCAATGATTACGGGGCCCTACTAAATATTAGGTTTTCTCTACTTCCCTTTGGGAATCAAACCTATAATCTGGACCCCTTCCTTTGATAGCACCAGCTGTAGTAAGCGACGCAATCAATAAAATGAAGGACGGTAAAGCTCCAGGGTGCTCTGACATTGTCGCTGAGATGATAAAAGCCTCAGGGGAGACTGGTGTCAACTTAGTTACTGAGTTGATAAATACCATTATTAAAGATGAGAAAATCCCAGAGGATTGGCTCAAAAGTGTAATAGTAAATATATACAAAGGAAAAGGGGATGCGCTAGATAGTGGAAATTATAGGGGCCTGAAAATGCTTGACCAAATCATGAAGGTCTGTGAGAGAGTCTTTGAGGGCAAAGCATCAGGCAAAGTATCTCCATTGATGATATGCAGTTTGGTTTTATGCCAGGACGGGGTACAACTGATGCTATCTTCATAGTCAGGCAGATACAGGAAAGATACTTACTAAAAGGCAGGGATCTTTACTTTGTGTTTGTAGACCTGGAGAAGGCCTTTGATAGGGTGCCTAGAGATGTTGTGCAGTGGGCTATGAGGAAACTTGGTGTGGAAGAGTGGCTGGTGCGTGTGATAATGAAGATGTATGAGGATTCGCGAAGTGCGGTGAGGGTGAAGGGTGTACTGAGTGATGAGTTCGCAGTCCGTGTTGGAGCCCATCAGGGTTCAGTGTTAAGCCCCCTCCTCTTTAATATGGTCTTGGAGGCACTGTCTAGAGTTTTTAGAGGCGGACTCCCGTTGGAACTGTTTTATGCAGGCGATTTAGTCCTAATAGCTGACAGTATGCAAGATGCTGAGGCCAAATTCAGAGAGTGGAGAGAGGGCATGGCGAGCAAGGGTTTAAGAGTCAATATTAACAAAACCAAGGTTATGCATTGTAGATTGAGACGAGGCAATGTGGAAATGAGCGGTGCATACCCATGTGCAGTGTGGAAAGGGTGTGGGCGTTAACTCAATTCAATGTAGCATCTGTCGATGTTGGGTACACCATGGGAGTAAGCGCTGTAGTAGAATAAAGGGACCCCTGCCGAAGGATAAGTCAGAAATAGAGAAATTTGAGTGCGTAGTGTGCAAAGGCGAGCTTGTGTTAAGTGATGATCCTGTGGCTGTGAATTTTGGAAATGAGTCATTGGAGCTGGTGAACAAGTTTTGTTACCTAGGAGATCTAGGTACGGGCCGATCTCAAATCCAAGAACTTGACAAGTGAAGCAGCCCTGAACAGGGTTGCCTGGAACGCCACCATTAGGACAAGAGACTGAAACTGCACGTATGTGTGGAACACACACTCTTAAAATTTTATGTATGTATGTATGTAAACAATATGTGCAGTAACTTGTATTCATCTCGTTCGTTTCCAGATTGACTTTTATTTTTCCCCAAGCCATCCAGATAAGTTTGGTTGGCTGAAACATGAGTCTGGATCGAAATGCCTTTCTGGATCTCTTGGGTTTCCAGATCTGAGAGCACCGGATGGGAGGGGTTCTACTGTAGCCTATTCATAAGTCACTTAACCCGGGAACTGCGGGAAGACTCTTAAGAGTTCCCCCGGCGGACTGCGGGAAGACTCTTAAGAGTCAGAGAAAAAAAAAATCAATTTTAAACATCGAAAAAAAAAAAAAAAAAAAAAAATTTTTGCCCTTAGGCCATGCAAAATATCAGTCTTCTACCTCCCCTCCTTCCCCACTTTCCTCCCCTCCTTCAGTTATTACCTATTTTCCCTGTTATTCCCTTATTCTGAGGTATATTTTCGTGCTAACATTAGCGAGTTGCAAGCAGGGCATTGTCATCACTGTTAGCAAGCGAGTGCAAGAGAGAGAGAGAGAGTATCGATCGACAGTGTCTCTCCAGCCTTGCATACATTATGCAACTCCCGCCCTGTATCGCCGATTTTGACCATCCAAACGCTGTTTTCACTTGTGTTATTGTTGTAACAGGTTAATACATTTATAATCAACCTATAATAGGCGCATATGGATAAGTATTAATGCTATTTATGGTAAAATGAATATTTTAGTGATGGAAACAGCTCAAATACATGCGCACAGGCAGAGGTGTCTAATTACCCCCATGCGCACTTCAGAGGTTAAAACACTTAAATTGGCTTACGGCAGCCATGTAATAACATGGTGAACCTTCGTGAAGGTGGCACGAAACGGCGAATTTAGCGGTGGATAGAAATGAGTGCTTTCTTTCCGCATTGCGGTACCACCCTTATAACATTGGTAATTTAACTTATATCTTTCCTTAACCCGGGAACTGCGGGGAGACTCTTAAGAGTTCCCCCGGCGGACTGCGGGGAGACTCTTAAGAGTCAGAGAAAAAAAAAATCAACTTTTGACATCGAAAAAAAAAAAAAAAAAAAAAAAAAAAAAAAAAAATTTACCCCTGGGCCATGCAAAATCTCAGTCCTCTACCTCCCCTCCTTCCCCACTTTCCTCCTCTCCTTCAGTTATCACCTATTTTCCCTGTTATTCCCTTATTCTGAGGTATATTTTCGTGCTAACATTAGAAATCCGGTTGGAGGGTGTGGTCATCACTGATAGCAAGCAAATGCAAGAGAGAGAGAGAGAGTATCGATCGACTGTGTCTCAGTGGCCTTGGGGGAAATTGGCGGGAAAGCAGCTTGCCTCACCCATACATTATACAACTCGCGGGCTATATCTCCGATTTTGACCATCCAAACGCTGTTTTCACTCGTTTTATTGTTGTTTCAGGTTAATACCTTTATAATCAACCCATAATAGGCGCATATGGATAAGTATTAATGCTATTAATGGTACAATGAATATTTTAGTGACGGAAACACCTCAAATACATCAGCACAGGGGGAAGTTTCCAATTACCCCCATGCGCACTTGTTAGGTTAACCCTTGGAATCCGGGAAGCCTCATATAAGGCAAAACGTATTTTGGTTAGGAGTACGGAGTAACCCCAATAAATGGCTTGAGCGTTACTCACAAAAACGAAGTACCGGCAACCTGTTTTTGCCCCCTTACATATCTACATATATGAGGATGACAATAAATCAAAGGGGGTGAGGGGGAGCAACGCCCCTCCTCAACCCATCGTGTAGGCCTATCCAATGTAGGCTACCCCACAATTTCCCTTACCTACTGTAAAAGCGCGATTCACCCAATAAATGTCGCCATTTGACAGAGTATCTTCAGATTAATGAATAATTGGTAAGTTAATGCAAATCCTCCACTCTAACCATGAAAAACAACAATAAAACACGATAATCTTCAAGGACACTACATCCGCCTTATTAGAAACAATTTATTAGGGAAAATAGGGACCAATAGACTCGCCATATTTAGTATAACTAAATAAGTTGGTCACCAATTATTTTACAATATTTGAAAACAAATATGGATTTTATATGCTCTAAACATCATATGAAAATGTGTTTTAAGCCACGGCCAAACCTAATAAAAATATATGGTACTAAAATGGAAATTTTTCGTAATAGGCCTATGGTTGTCAATACCTTCCTATAGACGGCACCGATTCGTACACACGCCATTTTAACCTGTCTCCCGAGGTCTGTCCACCAGCATTTTAGTCAACACTAACTCCACCTGCCTATCTCTGTCGAAACTACAGGTGTTCATTTCCACACCTTTGTGCACGTACTGGGTACTATGAATCCACTGTTGCTGGCATGCAAGGGCTAGTTTAGTATCCCACGTACTGGGTCTAGGTTAGGTTAGGTTAGGTTAGGTTAGGTTGGGTTGTTTGGTTAGGTTAATATACTAGGTCTCAGAAACAAGATTCGTAGTTGCGGTAGGCCTAGTATTTACAGATACGCCCGAATACTAAATGGGCGGCGGCCCAACCGCCATGGCACCGGTAAGGGTTCGTGTTGTATCGCACGTAGGCCTACTAGGTACTACGGACACATTGTAGGCGTTAGGTGTGGATTAGGCTTGTATCCAATGTACTGGATATTTATGATTTAAATAAGTGCTATGTTTTCGATAAATCTGGTTATATGGCTTTGCAATTAGGGAAATCATGAGCCGATTTCCGACAATTTGTTAGTGTTTTTCGATTCTCAAAATCCGATCCAAGTTTTGCCAAAACTTGGCTCGGGTTTTCCAAAATTCGGGTTTTATGGCTTTGCAATTTCGGGAAACCTGAGCCAAATTTCTAAATGAGGTTACTGTAATTTTTTTGTCTACAAACTCGCAAAATCCGAGCCAGCTTTGGCCAAAACTTGGCTCGGGTTTTCGAAATATTGGGTTTTAGGCCTTTGAAATACCTTAAAACCCGAGCCAAGTTTTGCTAAAATACGTTTTTATCCCCGTTTTACGCTTTTAACCCCTCATTTTCCTTGTACTTCATAGCCCTCCCCACTATCGGGCGGCGTGTCTTAAGATCGTTGTATAATGGGGAAAACGGTTTCGCCGAGGGTTGTAATTATTTCCAAACACTATAGGCTAGGCCTATATTGATGAAAACTAACAGGGAAAAATAAAAAAATCCATGGCAAAATTAGTGACCATCTTAGGCCTATTTAGTTTTTCCCCATATTTTTCTCATTATAGGCCTAAGCCTAGTCCGCATGGAGGAATTTCGTTATCGACACTTGAAAAAACCCGATTTCACAGAAAAATACACCAAAAATCTGTCAAAGATGTCAAATAGCGGGGGTGTGGGGGCGGCAGCGGGAAGGATGTAGTTACCGGGTGTACCACTACCGACATACAACATAAATCATCTAGGCTAGGCCTATAAATACTTATAATAAAATAAATAGGCTAGGCTACTTATAAATCTATAGGCCTAATAATAGGTTAGGTTAGGTTGTTTGGTTAGGGTAATGTATTTTTGTATCCAAAGGCAGTTAAAATAGACGGGAACATGATGGTGAGCGTGACGCGTCCGCGTAGTTACTTACTTACTTGTTACTTGTTACTTGGTGTGGAGTTTCTCAGCCGCGCTCCGTCACTAGATGTGACGCTCGTCGCAGCTGCCCTTAAACATAAGAACATAAGAACATAAGAAAATGGGAGTCTGCAGAAAGCCGATTGGCCTAAGCAAGGCAGATCCCTGTCCCACACAACCCCAATTACAAAGCCCAATTATAGGCTCAACACTCTAATACCCTGAGGATCATCTTACCAAAACGGTTAGAGATTAACGCAGGATTACGGGGGTCTGCAGAGCGCTGATTGGCCCAACCCTGCTGATCCCCCTTCACACCCAACCCTTCTCGTCCATATGCTTATCCAATTTTATCTTAAAGCTCCCTATCGTTTTTAATCCCACTATAGCACTTGGTAGTCCATTCCACCCATCTACAACTCTGTTACCAAACCAATATTTGCCTATATCTTTTCTGAAACGAAATTTATCTAATTTGAAACCATTGGTACGAGTTCTTTCGCTATCACTGAGCTTTAGTACATTTGTCATGTCCCCTTTGTTAATCCCACTAACCCACTTGAACACCTCTATCATATCCCCTCTAACTCTGCGTCTCTCTAACGAATGTAAGCCTAATTTCTTCAACCTTTCTTTATACGGAAGATTTCTAATATTATGGATCATTTTTGTCATTCTACGTTGTACTCTCTCCAATGAATCTATGTCCATTCTGTAATAAGGACACCAAAATTGAACAGCATAATCCATATGGGGTCTCACTAATGACAAGTAAAGTTTTAAGATAACATCAGCAGTTCTGTTACTCACACTCCTTGAGATGAACCCGAGAATCCTGTTTGCCTTGTTTTGAACGCTTATACACTGTTGTCTAGGCTTCAAATCATTGCTAACAAACACACCTAGATCTTTCTCACAATTCGAGTTTTCTAATTCCACATTAGCTAGTTTATATTTAACATTTGTATGCATCTTCCCTATCTTTAATACCTTGCATTTGTCAATGTTAAACTTCATCTGCCAATTTACTGACCATTCGTGTAAGGTATCTAGATCCCTTTGGAGGCACTCTATATCTCTATCTGAATCAATTGTTCTCCCCATCTTGGTATCGTCTGCAAATTTACTTATCCTACTAGTTATACCTAAATCAAGGTCATTTATGTATATAACAAACAACAGAGGACCCAATACAGATCCCTGGGGGACACCACTTTTGACTGCTCCCCATTCTGACTTCGTACCATTTATGCTGACTCTCTGCTTCCTACCAATTAGCCATGACCTAATCCATCCCAACAACGCCCCACCTATTCCATGCGCCTCAACCTTTCTCATCAATCTCTCGTGGGGGACTCTGTCGAAAGCTTTACTGAAATCTAAATATATTATATCATATGACTTGTCATTATCTACTGCTTCATATACCTCTGAGAAAAAACTAAGCAAATTAGTAAGGCAAGAACGTCCCTGAGTGAATCCATGCTGAGAAGAATTTATTAAATTAAATGTATCTAAGTGGTTTCTAATTTTACTAGCAATAATTGACTCTAGTAGCTTTCCTATGATTGATGTAAGACTAATGGGACGGTAATTGGATGCTATTGATTTGTCACCTTTTTTGAAGATCGGAACTACGTTTGCAAGCTTCCAAGCTTCTGGAACTATACCTGTCTCCAATGACTTGTTAAATAAAAATGTTAATGGGTAACTTAACTCATCCCTACATTCTTTTAATACTCTAGCATATACCTCATCAGGACCAGGCGATTTATGAGGTTTCAGTCTGTCAATTTCCTTAAGCACATCATTTCTACTTATAGTAACCGTACTTAACCTATTTTCTATACTATCGCTATATACCTTACGGACTTCTGGAAACTGTGCCAAATTTTCATTAGTGAAAACGGAAAGAAATTGACCATTTAATGTACTGCACATTTCTAAATCATTTTCTGTCATTTCTCCTATCGAAGTTTTAAGGGGACCAATTACATCTCTAACCTTGGATTTATATAGTTGGTAAAAAGCTTTAGGATTATTTTTTGAGTCATTGGCAACCTTAATTTCATAATTTCTTTTTTCTTTCAAACACTGCTATACCGCCACCCCTCTTACTTGTTCGGTCATATTTAAACAAACTATATCCTGGTATATCATCACTAAACCATCTAGCACTTATAGTCTTGTCTCACAGTGCCATCTTCTAAGTCATAACACTCCCTGAACAAATGTGTTTTAAGTGACTTTAGTAAACAAGACGGGTGGTACACCCGGTAACTGCATTCTTGCCGCGGCAGCCCCCACCCATAATACTAGGATAGGTTAGGTAAGCTTGTTAGGTTAGGCTAATTTCCTCTCAAAGGGGTATAGCCTAGGCTAGTAAACGGTAGCATTCAAGGAGACTAGGCTACATCAGGACTCTTCTTCTTCTTCTTACCTCTGACCGGGTATAAGCTATCCTAGTGTTTACTAGCCTATACCCCTTTGAAAGGACATTAGCCTAACCTAACATCCTTACCTAACCTATCCTAGTATTATGGGTGGGGGCTGCGCCGCTGCCGCCCCCACACCCCCGCTATAATCGCTATTTGACATCTTTGACAGATTTTTGGTGTATTTTTCTGTGAAAAGGGTATTTTTTCAATTTGTCGATAACGAAAATCCTCCATGCGGACTAGGCCTAGGCCTATATGGAGAAAAATATGGCGAATCTGTTGGTGCCTATTTTCCCTAATAAATTGTTTCTAATAAGGCGGATGTAGTGTCCTTAAAGATTATCGAATGAATTAGCCTAGCCTATAGGCTAATACACGTCGCTGGTACTCAAAAGGGTTAAAGATAAGTCTTTAAGATCATAGGCCTAGATGAGAATTAGGCCTAAGAGATATTGTTGTCAATTCAACTGGACAGGGTTTGATAATCTTCAAGGACACTACATCCGCCTTATTAAAAACAATTTAGGCTATTAGGGAAAATAGGCACCAACAGATTCGCCATATTTTTCTCCATAGGCTATAGGCCTAGTCCGCATGGAGGATTTTTGTTAGCCTATTGACAAATTGAAAAAATACCCTCTTCACAGAAAAATGAATGCTAGACTAGCCTACTCGGCCCACGGGACAGCTCGGCTCGGACAGCTCGGCCCACGGCGAGAGTGAGACAGCTCGGCCCAGTGTTAATTGCGAGACAACTCTGCCTTTCACAACCCTTATTTGCTTCGACAACATAAAAACGATATAGATGGCTATAGGCCTATTGGTCGTTTTGGAATCACTAGCTATGTCCCTATCTATTTATGTAGGCTATCTATCTTTTCGTTTCATCAAACAAGTGACAATTCATTAACTTTTATTTCTCGTATTTATCATTTTGGAATCACTAGGCTATGTGACTATGTCCCTATCTTACAGGGTGTCAAACGACGCTGTTTGTTTGAGTGATAACGCAAATGATCTTTTTGTATAATGATAACAGAAACTCCCCCAGCCCTTTTTTTTTTAAAGAAACAAAAAAGGTAAATTGACATAGGCTAGGCCTAGCCTAATTTTGGTCTCCATATTTTCCATTTTGAATGCTTTTAGATTGCAGGAAATACTGTTTTAGACACCTAAATTCTCAAAAAAATCACGGGGGGGCATGCCCCCGGACCCCCCTAGAGCTCGCGCCTTCGCCGCTCCGTCGCGCTATTAGGCTATGATAACAAAATAATAAACCATAATGATAACACAATTCATATTTTGTGGATGGACACCCTGCCAACCTAACCTAACCTAACCTAACCTAACCTAACATGGGGCCGAGCTGTCCGAGACGAGTTGTTCCATGGGCCGAGTCGTCCAGTCACCCAGAAAAATACACCAAAAATCTGTCAAAGATGTCAAATAGCGGGGGGGGGGCAGCCCCCACCCAGTGACCCATAATACTAGGATAGGTTAGGGTTTAATTCTAGTTTCGCTTTCACAGCATACTCATAAATTTCTATGGCTACTTTGAGTTGTCATATAGCCTACCATACTTAATTCCTATATATGTCCATACGGCGCCTCCCTTTTGTCGCTGTGTACGTGAAACTAGAATTTTAGGAAAAATGTTATTTTAATACCACGAATTTTCCGAGTGTTTTTTATAAAAGAAATTGGTCATTTGCATCAATATATAGTGTTTGCAATTAATTAGAAATCTCGGGAAAACCTATTTTCCCCATTAGGCCTATTGATCGATGTTGAGACACGCCCCCGATAGTGATTTGAAAAGACATTAGCCTAACCTAACAACCTTACCTAACCTAACCTAGTATTATGGGTGGGGGCTGCTGCCCCCACACCCCCGCTGGTTGAGTACTATACCCTTAGTAAAAAAAAAAAAACATTAGCTGTCGATTATACGAAGGTGAAAGAAATTCGATGAAGTCTACGGTGTTTACTCTGCAATCTTCAGCTTTGATTATACATTGATAACGGGAAAGTACCGTATTGACAACCTTGTTACGAAAATTAAAATTTGGTACCATACTTTTATATTAAGTTTTTACGAGGGTTTAACACATTTTCATATGATCTTTAGAGCTATCGATAACTGGAAGAGTATAACTAAATAAGTTGGTCACCAATTATTTTGCAATATTTGAACACACATATGGATTTTATATGCTCTAAACCTAATATGAAAATGTGTTTTAAGCCTCGGCAAAACCTAATAAAAATATATGGTACTAAAATGGAATTTTGTCGAAACATGGTTGTCAATACCTTCCTATAGACGGCACCGATTCGTACACACGCTATTTTCACCTGTCTCCCGAGGTCTGTCTACCAGCTTTTTAGTCCACTCCACCTGCCCATCTCTGTCAATAGGTTGGGTTGTTTGGTTAGGTTAATATACTAGGTCTCAGTAACAAGATTCGTAGTTGCGGTAGTATTTACGGTATCTGGACACTTCGAGCGAATTCATATTCGAGCGGAGGCGCATTTAGGTTAGGTTAGGTTAAGTTAGGTTAGGTTAGGTTAGGTTAGGTTAGGTTAGGTTAGGTTAGGTTAGGTTAATTTAGGTTAATTATATTAGATTGAAGTTCCTCGCATTCGTGTCCATGGGATCCTTCTACATAAACTCAAATCACTGGGAATAGGGGGAGACCTTGGAAGATGGCTCCACAGCTTCATCACCAACAGAAAACAAAGAGTCACGGTTCAAGGAAGCCTATCAGATGCAGGTGGGGTCATCAGCGGAGTACCACAAGGATCAGTACTGGGACCTCTCCTATTCCTCATCATGATAGGAGACATCGACAGGGACCTGCAACACTCAACAGCCACATCGTTTACAGACGACACCAGACTCATGAAGAAAATCACCTCACAACATGATGCTCAGCTACTACAACAAGACTTGGACAAAATCCTGAAGTGGGCAGAAGAAAACAACATGGCCCTAAAAGGAGACAAGTTCGAGCTTCTAAGGTACGGGAACAAGAGAGCACTACAAAACGACACCAACTACAAAATTGGACAGCAAGAAATTACCGCCAAGGACACAGTGAAGGACTTGGGAGTAAATATGAGCAGTGACGCCACTTTTCCCCAGCATATTACCAAAGCCACAACAACAGCAAAACAAATAGCAGGCTGGATCCTGAGAACCTTCCACACAAGAAATGAGAGGTGTATGCTAACACTGTGGAAGTCACTGGTCCTACCACGTCTGGAGTACTGCTCCCAGCTCTGGTCTCCTCAAAAAGTAGGAGAAATAACAGAAATTGAAGCCACCCAGAGGACATTCACCAGTAAAATCCATGGGTTTCAACACTTTAACTACTGGGAGAGACTTAAGGAGCTGCAGCTGTACTCACTTCAAAGACGTAGGGAGAGATACATCATCATCTACGTCTGGAAGATTTTGGAAAAAAAGGTACCAAATCCAAACATCCAAGAGACTCGGCACCAAAGGCGAGGGACTCAGGGAGGCTGTGCTATGTGAGGACTAGGACTAGGGTTAGGGTTAGGTTAGGTTAGGTTGGGTTGTTTGGTTAGGTTAATATACTAGGTCTCAGAAACAAGATTCGTAGTTGCGGTAGGCCTAGTATTTACAGATACGCCCGAATACTAAATGGGCGGCGGCCCAACCGCCATGGCACCGGTAAGGGTTCGTGTTGTATCGCACGTAGGCCTACTAGGTACTACGGACACATTGTAGGCGTTAGGTGTGGATTAGGCTTGTATCCAATGTACTGGATATTTATGATTTAAATAAGTGCTATGTTTTCGATAAATCTGGTTATATGGCTTTGCAATTAGGGAAATCATGAGCCGATTTCCGACAATTTGTTAGTGTTTTTCGATTCTCAAAATCCGATCCAAGTTTTGCCAAAACTTGGCTCGGGTTTTCCAAAATTCGGGTTTTATGGCTTTGCAATTTCGGGAAACCTGAGCCAAATTTCTAAATGAGGTTACTGTAATAGGCCTACGCCGGGATCAACACAAAAAATCAAATCCCTGATCCATCACAGCTTTACATACAATGGAACCAGACTGTTCAACTGTATACCAGCCCCTCTCAGGAACATGACCGGGGTGTCTCCAGACACCTTCAAGAAACACTTGGACATGTGGCTGGCCAAAATACCGGACCGGCCACCAACACCAGGATACCCCAGCACCAATCCAACCGACTTCTGGAATGGAGAGTGGAAGAAAGGGAGCTGCCTGGTCGCAGTGGAGCCCCAGCTCAACTGTGTCACTAACGGACGGAATACAACTAAGTGTAACTAAGTGTAAAGTGTAAGTGTAACCTAGCCTAATTTCTTGCCTCTTCTCTAACACACCTTAACGTCCTTTCCACTTGTCCTAAACATACCCTAACCTATCCTATTTCATTATCCTAGCCTAACCCCTCCTAATTCTCTCCCTTTTTCTTGCCCCTCACCTAGCCTAGCCTAACCTAGCGTAATTCCAAATTGATCATAGTTGTACCATGTTACTTGTGTGTCACCATTGTTGTGTTCAATGAACCAGTATTAATTAGTAATAGTTCATCTACTCAGGCCATTTGTGTACTTAGAACTTTTGTTTGTAGTGACAATACCTACCTCATAAAATGGAAATCTAGACCGTCCATACCAACAGATTATGTTCCCAGATTATTCTTTTCCCATGTTTCTGTATGTGCTGCTTTGATTTTATGATTTATGTTGTACTGTATTGTAGTTTCTATTTTTTATATTCTGTGTAATTCCATATGTACAACCTTATCCCACTTGAATATGTAGGATACCATAGTTATTTGGATATATAATGTTACAGGGACCCGGTGACCCGGTGACTCGGATGGAGACCAACATTCACCTGGAGCCTAAAGAAGGCTAGGGAAAGCGACTGAAGAGGAAATGGACTCCAGATACGCTGAAGGCCTTCCGCCCATCGGGCCGAATCTTCTAACACGTTTGGATAACAAAAATGTTTAACGAGGATCAATTATAATGTACCGCTGTACCGATGCTACGGGTGGTCTGGGGTTAGGTTATGTGGGAACTGGTTACTGGTATAAGGTAGAAGATTTTGTAACCTACTTGTCTCCAATAATTCTAATCTCTTACCCAGCATTTTATTTATAATCTAATTCCTTTTTAATCTTAAAAGTGATGAGGTGTTTGGGTATCCTCCTTGTAATCATTGTTATGCATGAAGGAGAAATCATATCAGTGAGGGTGTGCATGACTAGTAGTAATTGAATATACCCTCCATTAACGGTTTCGCGGAAAGCGGTCGGTACAGTACTGGGTTTTTGAGGGTCAGTAGTACCTTTTGTCGTGTTTATGCCGTACCGCGTTTTACGGACCGTTACAGTACTGTGCAGTTAATATAGATTAAATTTCCCTGAATGTGGAGGTTAAAACGACGCAACCATTCGCGGCAATATTAGCAAGTTAGCGGTCACAATCGTTATGCATCTAATTTCCCCGTTTTGTTTTGTTTTTTATTGCCGAAACTATATGTTATATATGAAGATGGTAATAAGTCCTGGGGGCGGTGAGGAGAGGCGAAGCCCCAGCTATAACACTGTTGTACTGTATACATAAAAAACATAAATTATATTCAACAAACTTTCTATCCATCAAGGCCAGGGCCCAGATTTACTAACCAATATACAAACAAGAAACAACATTGACCATACATGCAAACAAAATTTCCCCTAAGGTGCTAATCCTTCTTTATCTCCAATGCAGGTCTGTGATTATGGAAGGAGCTGCACCAAGGGGTGCAGCTTGGTGCACTCCACCCGTCATCACAACACCTTTTCCGGGAGTCATCCAGGAGAAAGGACCTACCTACCTACTCTGCTATTGGCACCGAGAACCGCACCGCCCTTCATTGTTGTTTGACTGTGAGTGCAGGCTGACCTCAGTTTTGTCAGCAATGGATGGAATCATCTAAAGTATCTAAAGTACGTAAGTAACCAGCCTAACAGTTAGACCACTCAGATTATATATTAAATATATATATCTGAAAGTTTTGATTCACAGGGTGTCTAACGAGAGACTTTCTCCCTTCTTTTTAGTCATCATTACCCCCAGGGGGTGGAGGAAAAAAAATGCCTCACGCATCCTACTGCGTGTCATACAAGGCGACTAATAGGGGGAATGGCGATAGACTTGTAGACCAACAGCCATTACTATGCAATTAACATGACAGATAAAAGATAATTATCCTAAGAAATGAATGCATGCATGAATGACGGTATTAGAGCCGTCATCATAATAAGATGATGGAACCTGGTGGTTATGCACGTGACACAACCCGACAAATGGGCAGTGCCACTTTGTCATATTAATATCGGTTGGGCATAATTCTGGTTCACATTATATATATATACTTAGTTACTAGAACAGGGGAACCAAATGAGCATGGGGGCTGCGTATATCTACTCGTAATGGAGAGAGATACTAGCTATCTTTCCTGCGTCTCTCTTGAGATGATCGTATGCAGATTGGTCATAATTAAACATATAAATCAACAGATATAAATTAATACAATAATTGGACATAGGGTTAGTATTACGTTAGAGGTTAGGTTAGGGGGAAGAAGGGGGGTTTCTGGGGGAGGGGGATACAGGGTGAATTATAGTCCTAAGGAATCAGATCTCGGTATTAGAATAGTGTGGGCAGAAATTTTTAATTTTCTGCGGAGTGTGGCATCATAGAAAAACGGATTTTCATGGGGTAACCATTGAGGCAGTTGTACTGGGTTTGGGCCGTAGTCAAACGCACGCGAAAAAAATACAACAATTACAACAGTCACAGTGAACACGCACACAACGCGAGCATTATAGCTTACGTCGTATAAATAGGGGGGGGCATGGTGGTTACATAATTAAATACAGGGCTGACATAATCATGATCTGGTTTGTTGTGAAATGGAAGCTAAGGTGTCTTTAGATCGCCTTCGTACCTACACAATGAAAGTATTATAGCCTGCATGGTTGTTATCTAATTAAATACATACTTAGTTGGTACATCAAGAATGTCAAGGAGTAAAGTAATGTGGTTTGTATATTAGAAGACTGTGATTGAAGAGACGTATAACATGTTGAGTTAAGTGGAGGAGAGGAAAACGAAGTTTGGGGTAATTATAGTTATCCTTCCCTGTGGCGCTGGGTCCCTTCATTCTTGGGGATCTTGTTGGGAATGGGGGTTTCGCTCCAGGGAATTTCGTTCCTGGGGTATTTCAGAACGGAAAACCAATCCCGAGCATACAGACGCTCAACTTTTCGAGTAATCAGCCAATCAGTAATTCGACATTCTTGCGGCGGGACTAATTCACTAATCTTCCATAGATAAGGGTTGTATTGTACTGAGAGGGCTACAATGAAGAAATTATATTTATATTAGTGCTCCTAATTTCGTTTTCTTTAAACAACTATTCATAGAAAACTCAGAATATTACAGGTAACTAAATAAAATAAATCAAAGTGTTTCCGGGGTAGAAAAAACAAATAAAAAGTTATAAATACACTACGTGTTCTATAGGTTTCTTATGTAACATGCTGCATTGTTGTATATGTCATTACCGACACAAATGCATTATATGGGACCTAATTGGGAGGTTTGACGTACAGTACCTCCCAACCTACCAAATAGGAAAACCTACTATTTGGTAGTAGTCTTGGAAAATCCAACGTCAAGGCTATTAACCTAATTGCAATGACGACTTGTCTATTTTGACTGCTATGTCGTCATTCCAACCGCGGTTAAAAAGAAAACGTCTAGAGTCTACTCCTTATCTTGCTCTAGGAGACGTTGTACATTAACCAAAACTACCACCGAAGGTGAAAAAAGCATAGAAGAGAAGAAAAAGGGGTTTACCTTAGTTACCGCTTAAGGCCCATCCCGTGTTCCGTCATGTGCAGATCCCTGTCGAACGTGCGCATGAGCGACCCTCTCTTGTCATCACATCTCACGTCAGCAGAAGAACGCGGATGGGCAGGGGTCCGGCGTGAGGGAGGGTATTATGTACGTTGGATTTTCCAAGACTACTACCAAATAGTAGGTTTTCCTATTTGGTAGGTTGGGAGGTACGTCAAACCTCCCAATTTGTTAGTAGTCTTGGCAAATCCAACGTCAAGGCTGCATAACAAATAGGAGGAGGACATCCAAGCCCAACCTACCAAAAAAACCAATGCATAAAACAAAATTACGAATGACAAAGACACAATGTAAACAAGAGAGTTTAATAAAAGAGTGAAAAACTGAGGAGTAGCTAAAAAGAACAGTTTTAACACATGCCCGTCATTCATAGTAATGCAAAAACATAGACTTGTCTGAAACCAAAAAGGTACTGTACCCAAAATCCCTTTTCTTCAAAAACCAACAAAAACACTGAACACAAGAACAAAACACAATTTTCAATGTGGCAAAAACACTTATGTACTGGAACAATACATAATCCCAAACTTGCAATCCAGTGTTGCAAACCCATACCCCCCCCCCCCCTTGTGTCAAAAAAACAAAGGAAAAGAACGAGGGACAAGGGGGGAAGACCAGGGATCTTCGCCAGAGCACCAGGAAACACGACCCCCGAGAGCAATCACCGGCCGAGGGGGTCGAACACTGGACACGGAGAGGTAGGAGGAGATGAAGGAATTGATAGAAGACCACAAAACCACTGAGGCGAAGGCAGGGAAGGATCGACGTGGCAGGAACCGGAAGGAGGCAGCAAAGGAACTGACATCGCGCGCAGAACCCCTACAAACAGGGTGACGGGCACGAACGGTCCGACAAACGTGGCGGCCCAGCTGCACCTGCTAGAGCCTCCCACCTGTCCGAGGAGACACCCACACAGCAGTACCCGAAGGCGGCGCCACAGACGCAACAGAGGAGTGCAAGGCTGACACCGGGCACAACACATGGCGAGGATGCCCACGCCGTAAAGCCTGGACGGCGAAAGGCTGGAAAATGGGGGCCTCCCTCCCATGCGTGGTAACAAAAGGTGGGGAGGAGGCGAATGAGACGCCATGCAAGGACGGGGAGAATCGCACGCAGTCCCGGGGCCGTGACAATGCCGCTAGTGCAGACACCCGATCCCCAGTGGCCAGAGCGACAAGGAAGAGTGGACGCTCGAGCAACGGAACCGGCGTAGCGGCCCTTGTATACGTGGGGGAAGCCAGAAGGACCAGAGCCCGCCCCAGATCCCACAGCGGAGGGACCTGGCGCGGAGGCGGTCGATCCCGGAAGGCAGCCGTCAGGAAGGAATCCAGCACCTGTGGCGGAACGACCAGCCCAGCGACGGACCCAAAGAACCCCCCGGATGGCAGACAAGTGGGTTCGTATAGCGTCGACTGGAAAGCGACGTGTACGGAAGAGGTGAAACAAGGAGCGTAGGACGAGGGAAGGAGAGCCAACTGGCAGGCGAGTGGCCTGTAGCCACCTAGTAAAAGACCTCCAGCGGGACCCGTAAGTCCCCCAAGGAGAAGACGGCCAGGAACGCTGCAGGAAGTCAGTCAGGGCTCGGCCGGGGACCGGGAGCCACCGTGCCTCATGAACAAGCGCGATGCGAAGGCCAAAGAGGTCTGCAGGACCCCAACCTAGCCCAAGTGGAAGCCGGAGACAGGTAGAGGGACCGGACTCGGGCACCACCGCGGCAACCGGGCGGACCAAGTCCGTGCCGGCCACAGAGGCGCGAGGAGCCAGACACAGCCGTGGTACAGCCGCAGCTTCGCGAGGACTGGGCACATCAACAGCGCGTCTGGTGGCGGAAAGATGGATATCGACCGCCACCTGTACCAGGCGACCATGAAAGCGTCTGGACCCCCCCCCGGAGCGCGAGGCCGGAGGGAGAGGTCCAGAGGCAACTGGCGCGGCACCCCCGATGCGAACAAGGCGACCTCCGGAACACCTCAGGAAGCCGCGAGGTCGGCGAACACAGTCCGTTTCATCGCCCATTCTACAAGAACGCCCTGCCCTCTCGACAGGGCGGCCGCCCAAAGGGTGGCAGGCCCGGGCAGGGAGGAGGCATGCAAGGAGAAGGGGTGTCGGTCCGCGAGGAAGAACAACCCCACCGAGACCCCCAATAGAGTCAACGACCTGGAGGACCCCCGCATAAGGAAACAGGGGACAGCTTGTCTGAGTGTCCAACCCGAAGGCCACCGACTTACCCCGAAGGGCCAGCGCGCGGTCCCGCAGGAAGAACAAAGGAACCAACAATCCGAGGGCATAGACGGGTAAGAGGAGGGAGACCCACCCATCTGCCGGGAAGTGGACGTCCCAGGTTCGATTGGGAACCTCACCCAACCTCATTCGACGTATCTGTGGTTACCCAGACCGTCGGCGGGGGGGGGGCGGTCCAGGGCACAGCCGCAGAGAGCGAGCCCCGAGCAACCCAGCGACCGAAGCGTCGGCGAACGGTACGCGGGAGCGGCAGGAGCCGATCCATAGGGGTAACGGAAACACCGCGGTGCCCATGAGGAGGAGGCGGCGTAGCCAGAGGCTCCCTAAGGGAAGGGGCAGAGCGGCCCAATGCAGCGAACCCACGAACGAGTCCCAGAGCCACCCCGGGAGGGAGACCGAGTGCAACACGGCGAGGACCGTCCACCGAAGGTGCACCGCGGCCGGCAGACCCCGGGTCACCGTAGCGCCGGACAAAACCCATGCGAGACCGACCCATGGCACGACACGCGACGGGGTCAAGCGTGACTTGGGAACATCGAAGGGGAACCCTAACCGTGCGATGTTGCGAACGACTGTGAGGGCGTCGCCAATGCACAGGCCTAGGGCGTCGGAAACTACCAACCAAACGGCCAAGGAAAACAGGAGCTGGAGCCCGCTCCTGAGGAGAGGACCCAGAGCCTGCCCCACCAGTGCGGAGAAGGTCTGCGGCGCGATGTGGAGACCGAAGGGAAGGCCGTCGAACAGGAACACACGATCGGAAGTCCGAACGGCCAAGAATCGCTGGAAGCGAGGATGGAGAGGAACGAGCCAAGACACATCCTGGAGGGCCAGCGACACTACCCACGACAGAGGGCACAGGGCCAGGCATACCAGGGGTACCGGCAGCATCCGAAACCGTGTGTGCACGATGTGCCCGTTGAGGGCCGACAGATCCACCACCGGTCGCATCGCGTCGCAGGTTGGCGACGGAACCAGAAAGACACGGGAGAGGAAAACCGGGTGACCGGCGGTCAACTCCCTCGACGCTACCCAGCTCGGGCATGGAAGTGAACACGTGGGCCACCTCTGAAGAGATGGGCCGTTGTCGGTGACAAGAGCGGAGTGGGGGTCTGGACGTCCACCTCCAGGTGAGACCCCTCCGCGCAACCCGCCGCCCCCAACGTCCCTCGCGGCTACCGAGGGGCGCAAGGGCGAAAACAACCCGAGGGAGCACCCGAGAGGAGGGGAGCGACCCGGTACGCCCAGGCGAGAAGGAGAACAAGGAGGCCGACCCAGAGAACTACACATTGTGTTGACGTGGAGGTACCCCCGGTACGGGCCATGCGGGCATGAGCGCCATGTTGACCTCCTCTACCCCCGCCCCCCCCAACCTCGTCGAAAAGGGCGGGCCACCCCAACCCCAGGCCGGCGCGGGGCTGACCCCTTCGAAGGGCGGCCGGAAGTGGAAGGCCGGCCAGCCCCGACACAGAGGGGATGAAAGGGGCAAGAACAGAAGTGCGAGGCGGAACCGATGCACAGGCCAGCAACGTCCCAGTCCTGCGCCCGTGCAAGGCGGCAGCACTTGCAGCAGCACCCCGAAGAGGACCGGCAGAAGGACGGGACTGAGAAGACCCCGCGTGCGGCACAGCGCGTCGGTGCGTGACGTAAGCAGGGTCCGTAACGACACAGCGCGGCGTCGTGTGGCGGAAGCAGGGGCCGCCGACAGAGAAGCGTAGCATTCCCAAGCATCCTGCGTAAAAAACCCCGACGTATATAGTGCAGAGTACAACAAACCCTGACGAATAACCAAGGGGGCCGGCCGGCAGAACGAAGACCGTACCGTCGTGCGGTGCCGAGTTGCCGCGCACAAAACCGCCTTCAGCTCGGGAACCAAAGACACCGCGAGCCGAAGGTGGACCCGCTGAACGCGGTCCAAACCCTCGCGAAGATCGCCTGGCGCAGACGCCTCGAAAAGCCGCAGGTGGTGAACAGACGTCTGGAGGGAACCTAAAGACAAGACAATAAGTCCGTCACCCTCTGTCGCAAGGGAAAAACCTTGGCGACAGAGGGCTGATCCGGGGGAGAGAAGAACGGGGTAGCAATAGAACAAAGTTCAAGAACGGGCGCGCTCATCCAGGACCAGAACGCGCCGTCCAACCCGCCGACAGACACAAGAGGAGGCAAAATCAGGGACGACTCCGGGGGAGGGACGGAAGGAGAGCCGTCGACGGATCGGTGTGTGAAGTCGAAGGCCTCAGCAAACCAGGCCTCCAATGGGAGAGGGTGACCGAGCATGATGGCTAAGCCAGGCGTACCGGCGTCGCACAAACCTGTCCCATAGGAGGACAGACCCGTCAACACAGCCAGGGACTGAACAGCCGGAAGGATGTCAGGGCGGCTGAAGTCTGACCAGAGCGTAGGCCTGCAGAAGGGAGGGGGACCGTAGCAGGGGTAGGTAGGGTGAGGCGCGGAGGGCGAGTCACCGCCAAGAAGGGCGAGAAGAGGGAGTCTTCCATCGACTCCAAGCGCCCGTCGAAGCGTGACACAACCCAGCCCTGCATAGCCGACAACCGATCCGAGAGAGGCTACCCCCCCCCCCCCCCCCAGATTGGGCGGCCCGCAGGGGCAAGCGTGAGCGGGAGCGAGACCCACGACACGAACCAGCAGCGTCGCGGCCCAAGGAAGGCGAGCGACGACGGTTGTGTCGCCGTTGAGGGACTCGTCCCCGATCACGAACGGCCGAGGGGGAAACAGCACCATTCCCCTCTTCCAGCGACACATCAGCTCCTGAGAAAGGGGACCCCAAAACCTCGCGAAACCCCACCGAGGCAAGAGGAGGGGTACCCCCCTGGCGAGACGGTAAGTGAAGGTCAGGAAGAGAAGAATGAGGAGGAGCAGGACGACGGGAGTGGGAAGGCTGGCCGGGTGAAAGGAGGCCAGGAGCCGCGGGGGGAAACAGAGCAAGGATCCCCGGGGCTGAGATAACAGGGCGGCCCGACACCGAGGCGGAGGAGGGAGGGACCACCACCGTGGAACGAGACCGTGAAGGAAGAATAGGCACTGAAGCAGGTGAAGTAGGAGAAGCAACGACATCCAGGCGGACCCTCCTGGACAGTGTAGGAGGAGGGAGCAGAGGGCCAGCCACAGCATGAACAACCGCGCGCGGAGAGGACAACGTAAGAGGAAGTCGTCTGGGCTGGGGAAGCGGGCGGAAGGGAGTAGAGCCCCTATCCGTAGAGGCCAGGGGAGGGCGCACAGGGGCAGAGCCGCTAACCCCGGCCTCAGGGCGAGAACCATGACGAGGGCGATGGGCGTCGTCAAGGCGATCAGGAGGACGACGAGGCGAGCGAGAGCGTGGACGGAGCCGGGGAACCCCCCGACGATGGGACGACCGGCTGCGGGACCCAGGGGAGAGGGCCCGAGCAGGGAGAGGGCCAGGTGAACGGCCTTCAGTCGGGTCAGGGATACCCAGGGCGACGCGGATCCGGTCGGCAACAAAGGCCGGGGAACGGTGGCCCACAGTCCTAATGTGGCGGGAGACCATCGTCCACACCGACGGAAGGGAAGCAGAGGCCACAGCCGCCGCCGAGGAACCAGGGCCATGGAGCAGCACAACCACCAGGGCCAGACACGTGCCACACAGAGCAGGGAGGTAGGCCGTAGAGGACACACAGAGCGAGTGGCGCAAGCAGGACTTGTGCCTCTCCAAGCACGGGGAGCGACAACCAAGGCGAAAGCAAGGCAGCCTACCTGCACTAGAAGAACACACACCATAATCAGCACGTCGAAGGAGTAAGTGGAGAGAATGTCCAAGAAGAACCAGGGAAGGAGCATGGGGAAACAGGAACACACATGCAAACAGGTATCCGTACTCACCCTAAACTGGGAGCACAGAGGTAGGTGAGGAGGGCGGCCGAGGCGGAAGAGCACTAGCAGAACCTGCAAAGATGGAGAAAGTGTTAACCACCACTCAACATCTTACATGCAGGGCCTATAACACCAGTAAAGTGCATACACCAATATAGTATCAGGCAACAAGATGACATAAAAAAAGTCAATAGTGAAAGCCAACTATTACCGCAAATTTGCGGGCCAATGGAGGCATAACCGTACCGACACCACCCTCCCGCAATTTTGTGGGACCCCCCCAACGATCTCCGCAAATTTGCGGGGAGCCGAAATGTCCCAGAGGACCGAATCAAGCCCCCGCAAATTTGCGGGACCGGCCGAGATGGTCCGGCGCCGAAAAAGCGAGAGGAGCGTCTAGGGAATGCCAAAAGAGGCCCAGAAAAAAGCGTCATCTCCTTATGGACTCCAAGCGACGATGGCCATCAAGCTGAGCAGTGTCTTCCTTGATAATATCCTGACTCAACCGGTCAAGGGAGAGGCAAGGAAGACACACCAGGGGAGAGGAGGCACATCCCCCAGGAACCACCCAACCCACAGAGATAGAGCAAAGCCCATGAGGAGAAGTGGCAGGAAGGGTGGTTTGGCACAAACAGGGGCCCCCGTAGGGTACCCCAGGATTGGGCAAAAGGGTATGAAAGGATGGAGGTGAAAACAGTAAGGGAACACAAAAACCAGTAAATGAAACTGGCGAGAAAAAGGGTGGCCTAGCCGTGAGGAGAGAATGTGTCAGGGGCGAAAAACCCTGTGGTGTGAGGGAGGGGCCCCCGTGGGGTACCCCTGGATATCACGAACCACCAAGCGCCCAGGCCCTTGAGACACAGTGAAGGCTCGAAAGGGGGGACTCGGGAATGACGCTAATAATGCGGCCGACACAAACCCGACAAACAGCACCGCCACCACGAAATCTCAGATTGTGAACCAACTGTACACCTAGGCTATGAAAATATGAAAACTCATAGGGGCATAGCAATTCCTGAATGAGAAACAAGCTAGGCTAAAATAAGCTAAAAGCTAAACTATGCCCAGACTAACAGGAAAAAAGAATATGAAAAGAGAAAGGAATGAAAAACACACACGAGGAACGCCAGGCGCCCCTGTACCTTCGGTAGCTATTTCCACACGCGTCTCCATTAAACACACTGAGGAGCCCATTTACGTGTGCCCTAGATCACGTAACATCTGTCTAACAAAAAAGAAGGCCAGATAAGCCGAAACGAACCTAAACAGGGTGAATTAAAGGAGCACAACAAAAGCGACTGCATTCAATGGAGCGCGTGAAAAAATGATGACAAGAGAGGGTCGCTCATGCGCACGTTCGACAGGGATCTGCACATGACGGAACACGGGATGGGCCTTAAGCGGTAACTAAGGTAAACCCCATTTTCTTCTCTTCTATGCTTTTTTCACCTTCTGTGGTAGTTTTGGTTAATGTACAACGTCTCCTAGAGCAAGATAAGGAGTAGACTCTAGACGTTTTCTTTTTAACCGCGGTTGGAATGACGACATAGCAGTCAAAATAGACAAGTCGTCATTGCAATTAGGTTAATAGCCTTGACGTTGGATTTGCCAAGACTACTAACAAATATAAAGCACTGTAAAAACAAAACTCCCTATCGACGGCGGAGGCGCCAAAATTATGGGGTAAAACCTAGGCTAATTAAAAGCAATTCACCCCTGATGTAATAGAGCTAAAATTGGTGTCAGATATTGAATTCAAAACTTGCCTAACTGAAATAATTCATACAAGTGGGGTACCTCTATTATACATACATACGAAATCTGTTTTGTTTGGGTGACTTTAAATGTCCCGCGCGAGATCAGCTGACGTCCCTTTAAACTTCCGACCAATCCCGCGCTAGACTCCCGTACAGCCTCACTGCTCAGCCAATCACAGGGCCCCTGAATGTCAACAAACACAATAACAACAACAATGGTTAGCAAAGAGTGTTAAACTGAAAAAAATAGGAGTGAAACAAAGAAGGGTGGGAGAGGAGTGGAGAGATGTAGGGAGTAATGCAGGACTAGGTCAGGGAAGGAGACTAGAGAAAGAGATAGGAACGAGAGTGAAGGAAGTAGGAAGACAGGAATGGAAGAGAAATATGGAGAAGAAAAGTACACTGATAAGATATAGAAGCAAGGGGAGACCGAGAAAAGAGGAGTTCTATGACGGAAGTTGGGGAGCTGAACTACTGTTTAAGGCTAGGGCAGGAGCATTAGAGACAAATAGGAGAACATGGAGGTGGAATGGGGGGGTGAAAGAGTGTCTACAGGTACACTTAGTTACACTTAGTTGTATTCCGTCCGTTAGTGACACAGTTGAGCTGGGGCTCCACTGCGACCAGGCAGCTCCCTTTCTTCCACTCTCCATTCCAGAAGTCGGTTGGAGTTGGTGTTGGTGGCCGGTCCGGTATTTTGGCCAGCCACATGTCCAAGTGTTTCTTGAAGGTGTCTGGAGACACCCCGGTCATGTTCCTGAGAGGGGCTGGTATACAGTTGAACAGTCTGGTTCCATTGTATGTAAAGCTGTGATGGATCAGGGATTTGATTTTTTATGTTGATCCCGGCGTAGTCCTCACATAGCACAGCCTCCCTCGCCTTTGGTGCTGAGTCTCTTGGATGTTTGGATTTGGTACCTTTTTTTCCAAAATCTTCCAGACGTAGATGATGATGTATCTCTCCCTACGTCTTTGAAGTGAGTACAGCTGCAGCTCCTTAAGTCTCTCCCAGTAGCTAAAGTGTTGAAACCCATGGATTTTACTGGTGAATGTCCTCTGGGTGGCTTCAATTTCTGTTATTTCTCCTACTTTTTGGGGAGACCAGAGCTGGGAGCAGTACTCCAGTCGTGGTAGGACCAGTGACTTCCACAGTGTTAGCATACACCTCTCATTTATTGTGTGGAAGGTTCTCAGGATCCAGCCTGCTATTTGTTTTGCTGTTGTTGTGGCTTTGGTAATATGCTGGGAAAAAGTGGCGTCACTGCTCATATTTACTCCCAAGTCCTTCACTGAAGAAGAAGAAGAAGAAGAAGTGTCCTTGGCGGTAATTTCTTGCTGTCCACTTTTGTAGTTGGTGTCGTTTTGTAGTGCTCTCTTGTTCCCGTACCTTAGAAGCTCGAACTTGTCTCCGTTTAGGGCCATGTTGTTTTCTTCTGCCCACTTCAGAATTTTGTCCAAGTCTTGTTGTAGTAGCTGAGCATCATGTTGTGAGGTGGGAGGGAGGAGAGTGGAGGAGACAATAGAACATATAGTGACAGAGTGCCAGGGGTATGCAGAGGAGAGAGATGGGTTGGAAAATGAGTTGAAACGGGTGGTAGGGGAGAGGGAATGGGAAGAGCAGAAAGAGGAGGAGGATGAGGGTGTAAAATTTGTGTTAGGTCTCGGGACAGAAGAGGGGGTAGATGGGGAAAAGAATGAAGGTAGGCCTAGTGAAAAGATTCCTGGAGCAGGTGTGGCAGAAGAGAAAACGGAATAGAATAGAATAGGGTGAGGGGGGGACTCGGGGAGAGGGGGAGG
Source organism: Paralithodes platypus (assembly GCA_032716605.1). Taxonomy (NCBI): domain Eukaryota; kingdom Metazoa; phylum Arthropoda; class Malacostraca; order Decapoda; family Lithodidae; genus Paralithodes; species Paralithodes platypus. The sequence goes on from CM064572.1 coordinate 52,287,572, forward strand.
AAGAAAAATGAGATTAAATAGTAGAGAGGGGAAAAGTTAAATTAAGATAAGGAGAGAACAAGATATTGGGGGGTGGAGGAGGGGGTAAAATAAGGAGAGGAGAGTTCTGCTTAAGCTATATACTTCAATTCTTTGTCTTTAACTATCCTTTCTACGACTACATAATTTCTAAACTAATTCTTAAATCTAGCTCTAGCTGTTTCTGGGGAAGTCACCGGTGCATAGGTGAGCTGGCTTTGAGAGGGGACAGCAACTCCACAAAAAGAAGAAGAAGAAGAAGGTATTTTAAATGACTATATATAATTTATGTGACTATGATCACTAAATATGTGGCCAATATGTGATGTATGAGACTATACAGCATCGGTATATGTAAATTAGGATGTAATAATAGCCAAGGTTTGGTAGATATAGATATAGCCTAGGGCCTAGGCCTAGGCTAACAGGTTCAGTGGTCTTCTTTTTCTTCTTCTTCTTCTTTAGAACCCGCCCACAGACCGTGCAGATCCACAGGGCTGACCTTTGTATCGGTACTGGCTCAGAAACGTTAGTAGGAGGGAAAGTTTAGAGTAGAAGGATAGTTTAAGAGACAGTTTTATTTTTTGTATAAACCCCCCCCCCCCTCACCCATTTCTCTTCCTCCACATTTTCTCCAACATCCTCTTCACCATCTCCATGTCAGATGTCTTGTGTTTCGGTCCCGTTCTCATGATGTCAGAACTCAACTCAAATTCGGGATAGGCCTAATAGCCTAGGCTATATTTACTTTTTGACATATATTTATACTTGATCGTCTTCCACCTCCCATCTTTTCACATTTAATCATTTTAATGTAGGCCTATACACATTAGGGTTTAATTCTAGTTTCGCTTTCACAGCATACTCATAAATTTATATGGCTACTTTAGAGTTGTCATATATCATACTTAATTCCTATATATGTCCAAAGCGGCGTAAATGCATTATAAGGAATTATACCTACTGTAAAAAAAAAAAAAAAAATCTCCCCATATGCGGCACCATAGCTATTACATAATACTAGGTTAGGTTAGGTAAGGTTGTTAGGTTAGGCTAATGTCGTTAATGTAGTTTATTATCATTATATTACGTCTTTTACCCAGCAATTTCCCTGATCTTCATAGTTGGTCGGGAAGCTATGCCTTTACAACGGCGCCTCCCTTTTGTCGCTGTGTACGTGAAACTAGAATTTTACCCACATTAGCCTAGTAACTTAAGAGAACAAATAGGACAAATTTGGGTAGAGTTGTGCTATCGGGCGTACGACCACCGACATAGCCTAGCCTACAGCATAATTCCTCTCTAAAACATTAACCTAACCAAACCTAACCTAGGCTAGTATTCATGTAGTAATGAGAATACGATAATATTCAAGGACACTACATCCGCCTTATTAGAAACAATGGTCAATATACAGGAGGCGCTACAATATAGGTAGCAAAATTCTAATGGTAGTTTTGGGTTCCTATCATCATATGCTTCATTTCTATATACTTTTTATCCCCGGGGAAAAAACAAAATCTTGAGTTTTTTATTTTGTTCTTGGATTTTTTTTTTTTTTTTTTTATTAACCTAACCTAACCTAACCTAAATGTATTTGGGGGCTATTATGTTAGGTTAGGTTAGGTTTTTTTGGTTAGGTTAATGACCAAAACAAAAAATCCCAAGAAAATAAATTAAAAATCCCAAGATTTTTTTTTTTTCCCGGGGATAAAAAGTATATAGAAATGAAGCATATGATGATAGGAACCCAAAACTACCATTAGAATTTTACTACCTATATTGTAGCGCCTCCTGTATATTGACCGAAACAATTTACTGTATTAGGGAAAATAGGCACCAACAGATTCGCCATATTTTTCTCCATGTAGGCCTAGTCCGTATGGAGGATTTTCGTTTTTGACAAATTGAAAAAATACCCTTTTCACAGAAAAATACACCAAAAATCTGTCAAAGATGTCTAATAGAGGGGGTGTGGGGGCAGCAGCCCCCACCCATAATACTAGGATAGGTTAGGTAAGGTTGTTAGGTTAGGCTAATGTCCTTTCAAAGGGGTATAGGCTAGGCTAGTAAACACTCTAGGATAGCTTATACCCGGTCAGAGGTAAGAAGAAGAAGAAGAGGAGTCCTGATGTAGTCTCCTTGAATGCTACCAAGAATACCGGTACTAGGTTAGGTTAGGCTTTTTAGTTAGGTTAAGTATTTATAGATGATTTATATTGTACTGTATGTCGGTAGTGGTACGCCTGATAACACAACTCATACCAAAATTGGTTACTGTGTAGCCTAATAATCAGGTTTCACTCCCATTTCATTAGGCTAGGCCTAGCCTACTTTCCCTTTTTTTTTTGGGGGGGGGGTAAAAATTTACCTAGGCTATGGTCCCGTTAAAATATCCTCAAGTAACCTATTAAGAACTGGTCAGGGGACTGGTTAGAACTTGTAGGATGTTTAATTGAAGTGCGGAAATCAGTATTTACTGAGAAATAAAAGTCTTAAAATGCGCTATGTTTTACGGGAGGGTCTGTACGCACTACGCCGCCACATACCTTACCCCCTGCACATGCGCGGCCCCGCCCACTGCCCAAAATATACAAATATTATATTAGATTAGATTAACCTAACCTAACATAACCTAACCCTAATATAATATAATATAACATAACATAACATTTTTGCCTGAACTAGTCATTGTATACCTGGGGAAGAGAGGGCAGGGACCCTGGGTGACCCATGGCGCATTTTAAGACTGTTATTTCTCAGTAAATACTGATTTCCGCACTTCAATTAAACATCCTACAAGTTCTAACCAGTCCCCTGAACAGTTTTTAATAGGTTACTTAACCCCTCCAACCCGGATGGGCTCTTGAACGCCCATAACAACCTCGGCCCGCGCAACCCGGAAGGGCTCTTGAACGCCCATTGCTTGCATGCGTGCTTTCGAATGCCGCGCGTACATTTTCGGTATCGTGGGACGGTAGGTGGCGCCACCAGGCGTAAACTCCGCCACAGCAACAGTATCTACCCCGACGCCATCATGGACAGTACGCCAAATAGTGATTCCGCTGTGTCCGATACCGTGCTTCCTACGACGCCCTTGCTTGTTCGTCGCGCCTTACCCCGACGCCATCGCCTAAATGTGTTATCTCCCGGAGGTATTGAGACGACATTGAGACTTTATGAGCGAGCTGATGCCAAGCATAATGTTGATGATGAAGTCAGTGACGACTCCAGTAATTATAAGTCGAGTGATTATGGCCATGAGAGTGATAAAGAAGAGCAATTCCTGGGATTTGCGAGAGAACATGACAGTGATGAGAGTGATGAAGGTGATGTACCAGTTGTTGAGGAAGCTGGTTTACCTAAAGACAGTGAACTTGAGAGAGTGAGCGAGTGGGAGAGTTCAAGGTCACTCACCAAATTTCGCTTAAGTGACACGACGCCAAGCCCTTCCCCAGGTAAATCGCCTTTCAAGCTACATTTGTATAAGCAGAAAATACTTGAGAAGGCGGCCGCGGCAGCTAGGGAACAAGCAAAACTACTTGGTGAGGATGAGGCTGTGAGTGAGGGTCAGCGTGGTGACCCTTCTCGTCCGCCATTGTCTCCCTTATCTACCCACGCCACCCAAGATGACCCGGATGCCCCGCATTCTTCCCCACCACCCCCACCATTGCCAAGGGTTGAGGACCCCACACTTTCGGCCTATTTGCCTCCTAGGTCCCCCGACAGGAGACATACTGCTGCCGAAAAGGGGAAAGGTAGGAAATATACCAAGAAAATTAAGAAAAGTAAGAGAGTTTTGTTCGAGGCTCCCGCGGCGTCCACCCCGGCCCGCCCCAGCCATACGTCCCCGCAACTTTCCCCACGGTCCTCCCCACCTCTCCCGCCTTCAACATGTCTTCCTGAAGAAGTCTTTGAGCTCGCATCACCAATACCTGGCCCTAGTGACAGTGAAACATTGCTTTCTGTCACTCGTCGCAGGCCAAGGAGCCCGGGACCTCGGGGGGACACAGCCTCACCTGCCACTCCTTCCCCACCTCGCCCACCCGCACGCCGCCCACGCATCACTGGTTCCCCGCCAGATTATGTGGGGGCCACTGATGATGAAGGGCACCTCTCTCAAGACTCTGGCCATGATTACATAGGTCCACCGTCAGGGCAAGATGACCACTCTGACGATGACTATATGGACATCGACGACCCTCGACCCATCCGCTTGGCCCGGCGTCGTGCTGCCCGTCGTGCTGCCCACCGCCCTGGCCGCCGCCCTCGCCGCCCTAGGGCGCGCGCCTCCTGAGTTGGCCGTGGGCGTGCTGGGCCACCAGCTGGAGCTCCTCGTCAGCGTAGACAAGACCCATTCTACGTTTTTCAGTGGCAAGACGTAGTTGATGAGGATGCATACAACCCTGATGTGCCAGCTTTTGATGAGGTACTGGAGGGTTCAGGCGTTACCCCCAATTTTCCTGCAGGCCCCAATGCTCCACCACACGAACTGTTTGAGGCCTTCTTTGATGAGGAGGTGGTAGGCTATGTTGTCAAAGAGACAAATAAGCAGCACCAATTCCAGGTCCACTTTTTGGGAAAGGTGACCAAGGGCCACATGAGGCAGTGGACCCCAGTGACTCATAAAGAGTTCATGGTGTTCCTGGCACTCACCATGCTAATGCCTCATGTCAAGAAGCATAGGTTGCCTGACTATTGGATCACCAATGATCTGATATCCACCCCTGCCTTCGGGAAATATATGTCTCGCGACCGGTACCTTGATATCCTCGCAGCGCTCCATCTTGTCACCAACCTTGACGTCCACCTCCCAGACAAGCTGTGGAAGATTAGGACGTTGTATGAGATGATGCGAGAACGCTTCACCTCATACTTCAAGCCCTTCCGCAAGGTCGTCATTGACGAGTCTCTTGTGCTGTTCCGGGGAAAACTCAGCTTCCGGCAGTACATCCCCTCAAAAAGACATCGCTTTGGCATAAAATTCTTTGTGCTGTGCGACTGCCAAACTGGCTATGTCCTGGACTTCCTGGTCTACAGCGGGAAGGAAGGGGACTTGCTTGTGGACCCCCTCATTGGCTTTGGCGGAGCAGTGGTGCAAGCCATGATGGACCGCTACTTTCATAAGAATCACGTCCTCTACACGGACAATTATTACACGTCCCCCACTCTCTCACAGTACCTGCATGAGCGCAAGACGGGGACTGTAGGCACAGTACGAGGGAAAAGGAAGGGCATGCCACCTTTCCCTCCAAAGACCAAAAAAGGTGATGTGTTCAAGAAGAAGTCGGGGCCCATTCTGGCTATCCACTGGCACGACCAGCGGAAGGTCAACCTCCTGACCACCATCCACAAGGGGGAAATGGTGGAGACTGGCAAGGTGGATCGCCGCACCCAGGCCAGGGTGACCAAGCCCGATGCTGTCCTGGACTACAACATCAACATGAGGCTGGTGGACAAGTCCGACATGCAGATAGGCTTCATTGACTGCCTGCGTACCTCGTGCAGATGGTACAAAAAGTTCTTTCTGCATATGGTGGACATGTCAGTTCTGAATGCCTACAACATATACAAGCTTCGGAATGTGAACACACCCATGAAGTTCAATAGCCTGCGGAGGTTCCAAAAGCAGGTGTTGACGGAGCTCCTGGAGAAGTATGCTATGCCACAGAGGGCAGTGGCACATCCTGGGCCCGCCGTTATTGACCGCTTGCAGTCTGCTCAATACTTGATTAGGCACAGGCTTGGTTCCCTGCCTCCGAATGAATCCGGAAGAACACAGCAGAAGCGGTGCCATGTCTGCTACAACAGCAGGGTGAAGCCGAGGTCAGGTAAAAAGTCAACCCTGGAGTGTGTGGAGTGCAAGGTGGCACTCTGTGCTGTAGATTGCTTCTTTGATTACCACTCCAAGCTGGAGTTCTAATAATCATACTGAAATTGCCAAATAAAATGACAATATGTACACTATAATTATATATAGGCAAAAAGTGGAAGAAAACCAATGTATTGTAATACAAAAGTCATGTATTATGAGAACATTGATACAAATACAATTACACCATAATAATATGTGAAAGTGACACATATGTATATACCAAGTGACATTCATATGATTAGAACCTATAGAAATATATAAATCAGTGAAAAAAGACACAATAAATTGTATATAAAACGTTTACAAATCATATAACTAAGTGAAAGTGACACAAGACCTAATATTTGATGGCCAAAGTATAATAAACACCTGTGATAACGAATAATCAGTGCCTAATACAACAATAACCTACCTCAATTACTAATAAAATGTACGGTATCGAGTGAAAATGAGCATTATCAGTGACAGTGACACTCTCTAAAGCATATTTGTCAAAGTGAAAGTGACACAAGACCTAATATTTGATGGCCAAAGTATAATAAACACCTGTGATAACGAATAATCAGTGCCTAATACAACAATAACCTACCTCAATTACTAATAAAATGTACGGTATCGAGTGAAAATGAGCATTATCAGTGACAGTGACACTCTCTAAAGCATATTTGTCAAAGTGAAAGTGACACAAGACCTAATATTTGATGGCCAAAGTATAATAAACACCTGTGATAACGAATAATCAGTGCCTAATACAACAATAACCTACCTCAATTACTAATAAAATGTACGGTATCGAGTGAAAATGAGCATTATCAGTGACAGTGACACTCTCTAAAGCATATTTGTCAAAGTGAAAGTGACACAAGACCTAATATTTGATGGCCAAAGTATAATAAACACCTGTGATAACGAATAATCAGTGCCTAATACAACAATAACCTACCTCAATTACTAATAAAATGTACGGTATCGAGTGAAAATGAGCATTATCAGTGACAGTGACACTCTCTAAAGCATATTTGTCAAAGTGAAAGTGACACAAGACCTAATATTTGATGGCCAAAGTATAATAAACACCTGTGATAACGAATAATCAGTGCCTAATACAACAATAAGCTACCTCAATTACTAATAAAATGTACGGTATCGAGTGAAAATTAGCAATATCAGTGACAGTGATACCCTAATAAACATATTTTATATAATTGGCCTCAAAATAACTAGAAAATATCAAATAAACATCACATTCTCAATATCAAACACTAAAATCGTCTAAGGGAGATAAATACTTTGGCGCGGCGAGCGGCTAGGTGCGTCGTAGCCATGGCCGAGGCGACGCGTCCGAACGCGGGAAGAATTTGCCGCCGAAAAGCACTCGTCTTCCCGCGCTCACCATTATGCAACCAGAGGGGCTAGAGACCTCTACTCTGCTGACGATACAAAAATTGCAAATAGCGTACTCTCAAAAGAACAAGTTGACGATATGCAACACAATCTAGATAAATTGTCATGTTGGGCCCAAATTTGGCAAATGAGTTTCAATGCGGATAAATGTAAAGTACTACATGTCGGATACCTAAATGAGAAAGCAAACTATTCGATGAATGGCACTCAGCTTAAGAATGTAAACAGAGAAACTGATCTGGGAGTAACAATATCGAGTAACCTAAAACCGAGTCAACAATGTTCAGAAGTTGTTAAGAAGGCAAACAAAATAATTGGCTTTATAGGCAGGTCATTTGAGCATAAATCCAAAGAAGTTATCCTAACCCTTTACAATTCCTTAGTCCGCCCTCTTCTGGAATACTGCGTTCAATCCTGGTGCCCTTATTACCAAAAAGATATAAACAAGCTAGAACGAGTTCAACGTAGAGTTACCAAAATGATACCTAGCCTAAAGAACAAACCATACGAAGAGCGTCTTAGAGAATTAAATCTATTTCCTTTAACCCAGCGCAGATTAAGAGGCGACTTAATTCAAGTGTTCAAAATCATCAAAGGCATCGACAATATGAACTGTAGTAAGTACTTCACTATCGACCAATCTAATTACACGCGGGGAAACGGTTGCAAAATTATTGGTAAATCTTTTAACTCGCACGAATCTAAGAATTTCTTCTTCAATCGAGTTGTCAACTTGTGGAATGGGCTTCCCCGAGACGTTATAGACTGCAGCACCGTTGATTCATTTAAATTCCGCCTAGACAAATATCTCGCATCAAACCCGCGACTGACTGCGTTTGTAAATGAATAACTTTATCCTCCCCTCAGTTACTAACCCATATGTCCCCTACTAACTTCCTAGTTCTGCCACGTTAGTGGCAGGGCAGTAGTTCCCTTTCCAATGTTCCCTTACCCACTCTAAACCACTGTTTGGACACTTGATCCTCAGTGTTTTGGAGGACAAGCAACCTAGAAGGGTCACTAGACCTGTTGTTGCTTGATTTCCTTTGTACTCCTTTGTACTCCTTTGTACTCAACGCCATTCGACAGAGGAAGGTTTGTGGAACATTATTCTTTTTTATTCACAACATTACATGACATATTCATTGACTTACAGAGTAGTTAACATAGGCCAAAGATCGTCAAAACACCCGGTACCGGAGCACAGTCGTAAGCTATAGCCCCCGGGGCTGGAGGGTTAAGGATATTTTAATGGGACCATAGGTAAAAAAAATAAAAATAATAAAAATTATGGATTGAAGCTACCTATACTGCTGTTTGCGGATGATACAGTTCTGATGAGTGATAATGAATGGGAGTTGCAGGGTCTGGTAAATGAGTTTGGAACAGTGTGCGAAAAACGGAATTTGAAGGTAAATACGGGGAAGAGCAAGGTTATGGTCTTCGAAAGGGGTGAAGTCACAGAGTGTGAGGTGAAGCTGAACGGTCAGTCTATGGAGATCGTCAACTCTTTTAAGTATCTGGGCAGTGTGTTGAGTAAAGATGGGACTATGGATGAAGAGGTGCGGGAGAGGGTACAACAGGGGAAGAGGGTTGTAGGAACGCTAAAAGCAGTAACAAGAAATAGGGTGGTCAGTATGGAAGTGAAGAAGTCCTTGCATGACAGTGTGGTAATCCCGACACTGACTTACGGAAGCGAAGCATGGACGTTGGTTGAGAGACTCAGACCAAGAGTGAGAGCAGTGGAAATGAATTACTTAAGGAGTGCATGCGGAGTTACATGGAGGGATAGACAGACTAATGAGGAAGTAAGAAGGAGGTGTGGTGTGGAGGTAGATGTGCTGGAAAGTGTGAAAAGGAACAACTTGAGATGGTTCGGCCATATGGAACGTATGGAAAGCGAGAGAATGACTAAGAGGGTGTACGAGAGCGAGGTGGAGGGACAGAGGGGGAGGTAGACCGAATATGAGGTGGAAGGATGGAGTGAGGAACTACATGAACGAAGGTGGTGCTGGTTGGGGGGAGGGGCATCGACTGACTTGGGACAGAGGTGCATGGGGGCGGTTCGTTCGTGGCCACCCCTTCGGGGATCACGGCGTCAGGCAATAGATAGATAGATAGATGGATTGAAGGGTCGGAGGATCCGAAGACCCCATTTCACCCTGGCGCGTAACCTATTTTACTGTCAGGCGAAACAGAGGCAAGGGGTGTGAAGAGATTGCCAAAGCATCTCCACCAGCCCAGAATCGAACTCGGTCCTCCCGGTTAGAAACCGAGCGCTCTACCAATGTCGCTACTGGCCACCCCCCACTTTCCCATGTCATTGCAAGCTTAAAATGATTCTCCAATGATTAAGGGAGCCCACCTCTCGTTTTTTCTCTTTCTCTCCCTCTCTCTTTGGCTTGTATCCATTCGGCCCCATTCAGCCTACTGTTTTAAGACGTTTACCCCCATCCAGGTGTCAATTATTTCCTGGCGAGCGGTAGCTAGCCAGTGTAAATATATACAGTACTGTACTGTATTGTTTTTGACAGCAAGCAAAATTTATAAATTTTTCGATAGAAAAATTTCTCCGGCAAAGCCGGATTTCACCATACAATGATGGCTCGCTATCACTCACCAGGAAGAAATTGACACCTGGATGGGAATAAACGTATTAAAACAGTTGGCTGAATGGGGCCGAATGGATAAAAGCCAGCGAAAGAGAGAAAAGGAGAGAAGGATTAAAAAAAAAGCAGGTGACCCCCCTTAACCCTTCCTCCCCGGGTGTCATTTTAATATGACACCACGAAATAAAATGATTCTCCAATGGCTCATTAACCAAAACTGTACGATAGTTTCCATGACAGTTAGCCTATTTATAGTTACTTTTCTATGCCATATAAACTAGCCTTTAGCGGTATAATCCTACGTAGTGGGAAGAATTTATATCTCAAGAATTTGACCTTGTCACAGTATAGGACTACTGTAATTGCCGACTTGTGAGTTGAGTTTCGTTCTATAAGGAAGTTGGAGCTGTAGACATCAATATTTCACAGAATTTACAGCTAATATACGGTAGTTGTTAATTTATGAATACATAAAACCCAATTTAACATACCATTTATCCATCAGAAACGTACATTATTATTGCATTTCTGTTTAATAACGATGTTCACGGCTCCAACTTCCTTATAGCCTGAAACTCGCAAGTGGTCAATTGTTATTTGTGCTGTATTTATATAGGTATTATGTGTGTTAAGTATAACTATTTTAATACCACAATTTTTGTTTATATAATTGAAGATAAATATGGAATCTATATGCTCTAAAGATCATGTGAACATTTGTTTTACCCCTCGGCAAAACCTAATAAAAAGGTATGGTATCGGTACTAAAATGTCTTTTATGTAACAAGGTTGTCAATACGGTACTTCCAGTTATCGACAGCTCTAAAGATCATATGAAAATGTGTTTTAACCCTCGGAAAAACCTAATATAAAAGTATGCTAATAATAATAATAATACCGGTAGTTCTTAAAGCTAGCGCATGCTAAGCCAGCTAAGGATAGCCCAATAAGGCCGATTAGGCGTACATTATTTCCATTTGGAGTCTTGATTATTGGGCAAGAATTGTGTTATCGGGCGTATTACCTACCTCTGACCGGGTATATTCTAGTGTTTACTATACCCCTTTGAAAGGACATTAGCCTAACCTAACAACCTTACCTAACCTATCCTAGTATTATGGGTGCACACCCCGCTGTTTGACATAAACTCACGTGTTTACATGACGTACGCCCGGTAACATAACTCATTCCGATTGCTGTACAGTACGGCATATGAAAGAATTAAAGTATGGTTTATAGTTCAAATTGTATCTTTGGAAGTGATAGAATGGCCAAAACAATGCTATTTCAAGTTAATTTTCTTGTATTCCTTCTCATATTCATTCAAGTCTTGAAACAAAATTGCTCCGGTTTGACACCTTTTCTAGTAGCCTACCATGTCTGCAACAAATGTTTAAACATAATTAAACTCTTTTTATTTTCCCATTATAATTCTACCCTTATTTTCAGGTTGGACCAGCCTTGAGGACCTGACTCCCGGTGAAGCAACCCCACGGAGAAGTTGGCTGGACTCATGCCCTAACAGAGCGGAAATAAGACGAAAAGGAAAGAAAACTATTTGTCATCAGCAGAGATAAGATGGAAAGGAAAGGAAACTATTTGTCATCAACAGAGATAAGATGGAAAGGAAAGGAAACTATTTGTCATCAGCAGAGATAAGATGGAAAGGAAAGGAAACTATTTGTCATCAGCAGAGATAAGATGGAGGGGAAAGAAAACTATTTGTCATCAGCGGAGAAAAAAAGGAAATGAAAGAAAACTATTTGTCATCCATGGAGAAAAGACAGAGAGGGTACAGTAACCAGCATTACCACAAAGCACCTTGCCCAGGATCTTGTGCCCCTGGGAGGGGGGCAGGTGGGTGTTGTGGCGGTTTGGCCCCCGTCGCTGCTCCTCTATGATTTACAGCTCGGGGGGGGGGGGGGGGGGGGGAGAGAGAGAGAGATCCCACAACGTAGATGCCGCCACACAAGGACCAGGACCCTAGAGGGCTGGTGATCAACAACCAAACAGGTAACCTTTTCTTTCTTAACTCCTTCTTTACCGGCTACATTTCTTTATAATATTCTTGCTATATTTAGACAATTTTGTGCAATTTAAGAAGGATCTGAGGTAGTAAAATGGATTCAGTGAGGTATTTCGAAGCCTGTTAATTGTTCTAGGATCTTTTTAAACTGAATTAAAAAGTCTAATAGTAGCCAGAATAAACTTAACAAGACGTAGTCGGCACAAAATGGGTTAAGAACATCCATCAACATACCCATGTTACTTATTCATATCCCCCACCAAGCCCTCTACCACCTCTAACTAGACCTGTTGTTGCTTGATTTCCTTTGTACTCATCACCGTATATCACCTTTTGTTCCCCCAACCTAGCCCCCACAACATCCTGGAGGGCGGTCAAAACCCTAAGTTCTGACCACCTCCCGATCATCATCACCACCAAAACCAGAATCACCCCAGCCAGACCTATGAGAATTCCGTATGGAGCTCAGTGGTCTGCTTAATCTACTCTACAGAACTAACCCCAGCTGGGTACAGATACACAAACACTAATTACACATACACTAATAGACCAGTCAAAGTAGGGCTGGACTTAGAACAAATTGTAATAGAAGGTTTTTTGGCTTTAACTTGTTTATTAGGTCCCTCTGATGAACATATAAAAAGTCTCCAACTTTTGGACACCGGGAAAGTGGTTAATTTGCATAAATTCAAGATGGCCGCCGTCCAAAGCTTCAATTTACAGATAACTTTTTTCTGGTTGCTCCTAGACCCTATAAATGTATTACAAACAACGTTTTTTGGCTTTAACTTGTTTATTAGGTCCCTCTGATGAACATATAAAAAGTCTCCAACTTTTGGACACCGGGAAAGTGGTTAATTTACAGCCAAAAAACCTTACAGCCAAAAAACCTTCTATTGCAATTTGTTCTAGGTCAAGCCCTACCTTTACTGCACATTATTGTCTATTACATTTTGCCTAGGCCTATACTAATCCCATCATCTTGTTTCTTGTTTCATGCAAGGACTTCCAGGAGGCTGCAGATCTTTTGGATAAGCTGTTGCGTGAAGACGTTTCACCGGATGAAGTCTGCAGTAAAGACGTTTTCAACAGAATTTCTGAAAAACTTAAAGCTGAGAAGAGCTCCTTAGCAGAGCATAAGATGGGAAAGCTATGGATTCAATACATGGACATGATTGACCTGCTGCGTCGCTTCCTGAGGGCACTGAGAATGGGCGATTTCCTACTGTACCTCGGAACACTCCAGGAGATGTTGCCGTACTTTGCAGCGTGTGGTCATAACAATTATGCCAAGTCAGCCCATGTGTACATTCAAGACATGATTGAACTTGAGCAGCTCAACCCAGACATGTTCTGTCAATTGAACTCCGGTCTATTTGTGATCCGCCGAAGTGATCGGCTGTGGGCAGGACTGCCAAGCGACTTGGTTATAGAGCAGGTTTTGATGCGCTCTTTGAAAACGAATGGTGGATTGACACGTGGTAGGGGCATGGAGGAAACGCAACGCCTGCGCTGGTTACTTGCTATGCCAGCCTGCGCTGAGGTGAGTGAAGTTATGCAAGAACTGACAGGGAAGCATTTCCACACCTCTGAGCAGCACAAAGAAATGACTGAAGCAAGGCGTGAACGAGATAGGAAGGACACAGAGAAGGTTCTCGCATTCTTCAAGGATTATGATCCATTTCAAGAATCAAATGAACTCAGGAATATTGCCAACGGTGTGACAGGACCAGCCTCGGCCAATCCTCATTTACTGTATGAGGTTGGTATGAACATTGTGCAGAAGATGGAAGGTAGCAATGCTTTTGACTTTTCATTTAGGAAGAAAGATCAAGTTGAGTCGTTGGGTGCAAAGGTTACAATCAGTGCTGAAAAAGTACCAATCGACCCACAGCTCCTTTTCCAGAGGCTCCTCATCTTTGCTAATAACAGGGACTTAGGTGTTGAAGAGGTCTTTGCGTATGAGTTGTCTAGCTACCCTACTGCTCTGTTCGATAAGTGGGGGAGGCTCAGGGAAGCCAATAAACCACAGCTAGGAGATGAGATAGCTGCTGTTGTTCCCAAGTCGTCATTGGAATCATTTGAGGAAGAAAGGACTGTGACCCATGTTCTGGATGGTGGTTCCTTATTGCAAAGGATTCCATGGAAGAAGGGTGACACATTTGAGGACATTGCAAGCATGTACATGAAGCATGTTTCCAAAAACTTTCTCAACCCGGTGGTTGTATTCGACGGTTATAAATCAGGACCTACTACCAAGGACATGACACACAATCGACGATCAAAAGGAGTCTTTGGTCAAAAGGTGATGTTCACTCCAACCATGCCCCTTCGGTCAAAAAAGGAAAACTTCTTGTCAAACTCGGACAATAAGCAAAACTTCATTGACTTATTGTGTGAAACATTCAAGGCAAATGGAATTGACTGTGTCAATGCGCCAGCAGATGCAGATGTCATGATTGCGAAGAAGGGAATTGAGCATGCAAGGGAAACCGTGACATATGTGATAGGTGAGGACACAGACTTGTTGGTGCTGTTGTGTCATTATGCGGAACGAGGGATGAATGATTTGTACTTCAAGTCGAGCAAGGAAGGTGGGAAATGTTGGCATATTAACTCAGTAGCAGAAGCTCTCGGTGAAAGCATCTGTCGTGTCCTGCCAGTTGTCCATGCACTCTGTGGATGTGACACAACCTCACGACTGTATGGTATTGGTAAAGGGGCTGCCTTGAGGAAAGTGAGGGAAGACAACGGTTTCTTGAAATGTATAGAAGCATTCTGTTGCCAAAGTGGAAGTAAAGACGCGATATCATCAGCTGGTGAAAAGGCCTTGGTTTATTTGTACGGGGGAAAAGGAAATGACACCCTTGACGGACTGCGAAAGACAAAGTTTTGCAACAAGGTGGCAAAAAGTTCAACTACCGTTGAAGTTCACAGCCTTCCCCCAACAACCGATGCAGCCAAATACCACTCGTTCCGAGTTTATTGTCAGGTCCAGGAATGGATGGGGAACTGTGTGGACCCCGAGAAATGGGGCTGGTGTCTGCGGAAGGGAAAGCTTGAACCGAAGACGATGGATTCGCCAGTGGCTCCTGATTCACTACTGAAATTGGTCAGATGTCAGTGTAAGGGCAACTGTGACACTCAACGCTGTAGTTGCAAACGGAATGAGCTTGAATGTTCCAGTGCATGTGGTCAATGTAAAGGACTCTGTCAAAATAGCAACTTTGATGCAAGCACCGATGATCCAAGTGAATACGAACTCCTATCATGAATTACATAATTGGCTCTGAATGACGTCATACTACGTCATGGTTTTTTTTTTTTTTTTTTTATAAAAAAGAGGGACAACAGGTCAAAAAACCCATACAAGCACAAAGTGCCTGTGTCACCCCTTGTGAAAGAGACAGTTCAGCCTGTCTGTAAGGTTTTTCGGCTGTAAATTAACCACTTTCCAGGTGTCCAAAAGTTGGAGACTTTTTATATGTTCATCAGAGGGACCTAATAAACAAGTTAAAGCCAAACGTGCCCCACGTGCCTTCTGCGTGTCGTAAGAGGCGACTAAAGAGGTTGGGTCGGTGGGCTTGCGACCCCCACCCGGAAAAAATATCTAAGCAAAGAAAAACGAACGAACAGCCTCGGATGCGGACGGAACCAACGTTGACGAACCACGACCGACTAAGGACATGCCTTTGGACATTCTGAGAATGGCTACGTGGAATGTTAGTGGCATGAATGATGGCACAAAAGAGAGAGAGGTTCTGGAAGTGTTAGTGAATGCCAGGCTGGATGTATGTGGAATGACAGAGACCAAATGGAAAGGTTCAGATGTGAGAGAGTGGGAGTGTGGAATGGGTGTGTGTGCTGGAGTGAGTGAAGGAACAGCGAGAGAAGGTGCATGTTTGTTTGTAAGTAGCAAATGGAAGGAATGTGTAAGAGAGTATGGGTCTGTGGGTTCAAGGATTGTGTGGGTGAGAATGAAAGTAGGAATACAAACGTGGGTGATTGTATGCGTGTATGCCCCGACAGAGGATATACTTGAAAGAAAGAAAGAGGAGTTCTGGATGAATGTGGAGGCATGCCTGGAGAAGTTTGACAAGAACGAAAGAATATTTCTGATTGGGGATATGAATGGTAAGGTGGGTGATAGGAAAGTTGAGGGAGTGGTGGGAGGGTGGGGGGTACCATCAGAGGTGAATGGGAATGGTAGTGCACTTGTGGACGTATGTGTGGGGAGGAGGCTGTGGATAGCCAACACCTTCTTCCGACACAGAATGATCCACAGGTACACGTGGAAACGGATGTTGACGATGAAGGATAAGACAGTGGTGGAACGAAAGTCATTGATTGATTATGTATGTGTGGATGAACGAATGAAGAAATCTGTGATGGATGCTAGGGTGTATAGGGGTATTGGAGGGGGTCTGTCTGATCATTATGTAGTGGTAGCTAAGGTTAGGATACAAAAGAAGTGGGTGAGGAGAGCAGGAGGGAGGCGAGAGGAGGGTGGAATGGTGAGGAGGGTGGAGAGGTTGCAGGAGGAGGAAGTCAGGGAGGAGTACAGGAGAGCAGTGGAAAGACGACTAGGTGGGTTCGACCTGGAAGTTATGGAGGAAGTGGAGGAGATGAGCAAGGTGTTTAAGGATGAGATCTGTGCAGCATGTGAGGAGGTGTGTGGAGTGAGGAGAAGAGGGAGGGGAGTGAAAGGTACAGCATGGTGGACAGAAGAGGTAAGAATAGCTGTGGAAGAAAAGAAGAAAGCATATAGAGAGTGGTTGGGTAGTAGAGGGAATGAAGATTCTGAGAGACAGAAACGAGCGAGGTACGTGGAGAGTAAGAGGGTGGTGAAGAGAGTAGTGAAGGAAAGTAAGAGAAGAGTAGATGAGGAATTTGGAAGGAATCTGAGTGTAAAATGGAGGGAGAGTAAGAAACTGTTCTGGAAAGAAGTCAAGAAAGTTAGGGAAGGTAGCAAGGGAAACAGTAAGGGTGTGAAAGATAAGAATGGGAGAATGCTAGCCGAGAAGCAAGAGAGAGTCGAAAGATGGAGGGAGTACTTCAGTGAGTTGCTAAATGAAAGGAATGAAGAGCCAGCAAACATAGCTGGATATGGTATGGGAGGGAGAAGAAGAGAAGTAGTGGAGGAGGAGGTGGGGATCAGGAGGTCAGAAGTGTGGGAAGCCATGAAAAGAGTGAAGTTGGGGAAAGCACCAGGAACAGATGGAGTGTGTGGGGAAATGTTGAGGTATGGTGGTGAGATAGTGATAGAATGGGTATGGAAAATGTGCAAACTAGCATGGGAGAAGGGGAGTGCACCCGATGACTGGAAGACTGGCATAATAGTCCCCCTATATAAGGGCAAAGGGGAAAGAGGAATGTGTGGTAACCACCGAGGAATATGTCTTCTAAGCGTAGTAGGGAAGGTATACAGTAGGGTAGTGATTGAGAGAGTGAGAGTGAGAACGGAGAAATGGATAGGCGACGAGCAGGGAGGTTTTAGGAAGGGAAGAGGATGTGTAGATCAGATTTTTACCCTGAATTGTGTTGTGGAGAAGTATCTGGAGAAGAAACAAAAGGTGTATGTTGCCTTTATGGACTTGGAGAAGGCCTATGACAGAGTGGATAGAGAAGGTTTGTGGAAAGTACTTAGAATATACGGAGTAGAGGGCAAGTTGCTGAAAGCAGTGAAGAGCATGTATGAGGGTGCAAAGGCGGCAGTACGTGTGGAGAGTGAGCAGAGCGAGTTCTTTGACCTGAATGTTGGTTTGAAACAAGGGTGTGTGATGTCCCCGTGGTTGTTTACTGTATATATGGATGGAGTTATGAAAGAAATACTATCAAGAGCAGTGGATGTTGGTGTATCGCTGAAAAGGGAGGGAATTGAGTGGAAGCTACCTATACTGCTGTTTGCGGATGATACAGTTCTGATGAGTGATAATGAATGGGAGTTGCAGGGTCTGGTAAATGAGTTTGGAACAGTGTGCGAAAAACGGAATTTGAAGGTAAATACGGGGAAGAGCAAGGTTATGGTCTTCGAAAAGGGTGAAGTCACAGAGTGTGAGGTGAAGCTGAACGGTCAGGCTATGGAGATCGTCAACTCTTTTAAGTATCTGGGCAGTGTGTTGAGTAAAGATGGGACTATGGATGAAGAGGTGCGGGAGAGGGTACAACAGGGGAAGAGGGTTGTAGGAACGCTAAAAGCAGTAACAAGAAATAGGGTGGTCAGTATGGAAGTGAAGAAGTCCTTGCATGACAGTGTGGTAATCCCGACACTGACTTACGGAAGCGAAGCATGGACGTTGGTTGAGAGACTCAGACCAAGAGTGAGAGCAGTGGAAATGAATTACTTAAGGAGTGCGTGCGGAGTTACATGGAGGGATAGAAAGACTAATGAGGAAGTAAGAAGGAGGTGTGGTGTGGAGGTAGATGTGCTGGAAAGTGTGAAAAGGAACAACTTGAGATGGTTCGGCCATATGGAACGTATGGAAAGCGAGAGAATGACTAAGAGGGTGTACGAGAGCGAGGTGGAGGGCCAGAGGGGGAGAGGTAGACCGAATATGAGGTGGAAGGATGGAGTGAGGAACTACATGAACGAAGGCGGTGCTGGTTGGGGGGAGGGGCGTCGACTGACTGGGGACAGAGGTGCATGGGGGCGGTTCGTTCGTGGCCACCCCTTCGGGGATCGCGGCGTCAGGCAATAGATAGATAGATAGAAAGCCAAAAAACGTTGTTTGTAATACATTTATAGGGTCTAGGAGCAACCAGAAAAAAGTTATCTGTAAATTGAAGCTTTGGATGGCGGCCATCTTGAATTTATGCAAATTAACCACTTTCCCGGTGTCCAAAAGTTGGAGACTTTTTATATGTTCATCAGAGGGACCTAATAAACAAGTTAAAGCCAAAAAACCTTCTATTACAATTTGTTCTAGGTCCAGTTAAATGATTGCTAGATTTACTGGACTATAATTATAAAAGAGCCAACTGGGAAGCATTCACAACTGAAACAGTACAATAGCTCAAAACTCTAAACAGTACTGTACATCTATCACAATCATCAACGACGCCATACACTCATTCAGTACAATTATTCAAAACACAGACAAAAAACACATCCAAAGAGATAACAGAAAGCAACACAACCCCAATTTTACACTAGAAATTAAAGACCTCATCAGACAACGCGACACACTGAAATACTCCCCAACACCCCACACACAGGACACTACACAACAAATAAAAGCACTAAGCACTCAAATTAACAACAAACACTAAACTGGAATAATTACCGGTACCTCCAAACACTTGATCACAAAACAAAAACCAGCAAACTTGTGAAATAATGTGATCCACCGGGATTCGAACCTGGGATACCACACACAAATTTATAAACACTAACCATTATACCATATACCTGATTTGAGAACGTTCAACATTGTTACCCCTGTCAAGTTTAATATTATGTTTTGTTTATGATGTCATTTGTTTCTTGTTTCTTTTTTTTTTCTTCTTCTTAGTACCAATCATGTGGCCTATTGGTTAACGAGCTTGACTTACAAGCGAAAGGATCTGGGTGCGGATCCCGGGCAGGTTGAGACGGTTGGGCAGTCTTCTAACACCCAATGCCTCTGTTCACCTAGCGGGAATGCGGAGTTAACCCTTTCACGATGTTGACGCAATTTGACCGTTTAATCTGGCTGTCATTAGAAGATTGTATACAATGTAGAAAGGATCTTTGGGAATTATAGAGGTAAAGACCATCTTAAATAACCCTCTGACTTCCACGCCTATCTATGGTATTGCATCGTTTATTTGCAGTATATTATGTCAGCGTTTATTTACGGTATTTCAGCGTTTATTTACAGTATTATAGCGTTATTTGTGGTATTTCAGTGTTTAATTACAGCATTTCAACGTTATGTACAGTATTTCAGCGTTTATTTACAGTATTTCAGCGTTTATTTACAGTATTTCAGCGTTTATTTACGGTATTTCAGTGTTTATCTACAGTATTTCAGTGTTTAATTACGGTATTTCAGTGTTTAATTACGGTATTTCAGTGTTTAGTTACGGTATTTCAGTGTTTATTTACGGTATTTCAGTGTTTACTTGGTGTTTCTTTGTTGCATTGTATCTTCGAGCAACTGACTCTTCGATGCTTAACTCTTTGAAGATTATGACGCATTTTGACAGTTTATTCTGGCTCTCATTAGACGATCTTACGCAGCTTAGGAAGGATCAATGGGCATTAAAGGGGTAAAGATTATCTCAAATTAGCCCTCTGAGCCCTTGAGTAGCAGGGCTCGCCTTATCACTTCCCCCTTCTCTGTCTCTATCTGTGATCCCAGCCTCTCACCTCTACACACCCCGAAAAAATGCATAGGTTTAATAGACAATTTTACCATCAACTCTTCTCTATATGTATCGAATGCAGGCAACACTCATCACACACTCTAATGAAGGGAAATATACCCCATTCAGACCCGTAAAATCTTGGTTGTAGAAAGTGTGTGTTATGAAAGAGTTACAAGGAATAGTTAGTATATCAAAGACCTTGCCGTCCATTTCGGGGAAATTTTCGAAGTCGAATGCGAGATATTGTTCAGTGCACTACACTCCTTACAGAGTGTGCAAAATACTATCCACTCTTCTTGAACTGCTCTACCGAGGAAATGTTTACAACTTCTGAGGAAAGTTTGTTCCATGTAGATCAGATCTTAAATGAAGAAACAATTTCCACAAATACTAGTGTTGAACCTTTTCATTGCTAACTGTCAGCCATGGTTGCGTATTGTATTCATATTTAGGCTAAAATGGTTGCTATGATCCACATTGTCAAACCCATTACCTATTTAAAAAAAATGAATGAGATGACCTCGTAGTCTCAGTGTTGAGAGAGAGAGAGAGAGAGAGAGAGAGAGAAGACCAATACAGCCGAGATTCTTGTAACCCATGTGTGTATAGACTCATTTTGAGAATACAATTATACAGTATATTGTATAATAAATGTTGGCCATTGTAAGCATGTGCAAAGATGGTATAACAATAATTTACAATTCATGAGAACAATCGCCTCCAATCACTAACTAGAGAAGGAGGGTGGGGGAGTTGGGGATAGTTTGGGGGTGGAAGGTGGGGGTAGACTTGGACCCAACTCCCCCCTTCCACCTGCCCAGGGTGGAGTAGGGGATGGAAGGACCCACCCCTGAGCAACTTTTAGTACGGGTGAGTGTACCGGCGACGTCTTTTATTTATATGTTAGCTATATTTAGATGGTTGTGTGCAGTTTAAGAAAGATCTGTGGTTGTAGAAAGGGTTAAGTGGGATAGTTCGAAGCGGGTTAATTGCTGGAGGTCCTTTTTAAACTGAATAAAATCGTCTCTTAGTAGCCAGTATAAAAATGAAAAAGATGGAACGGGTTAAATGAGAAACACACATACAAAAAAAACATAGAAACCTTACAATATAAAGACAAAGGAACTTATTAAAATCACCATTCGGATATAACAATTTAGCAAATTAAATGTTTGAAATTTAAACATCACAATCATAATTATTAACCCCTTCTGTACCGACGACGTCTTTTAAATTTAATTTTGAGTAAATTTAGACGATTTTGTGCAGATCAAGAAGGATCTGTGGTAGTAAAAAAGGGTTAAGTGAGATAGTTCGAAGCCTTTTAATTGTTGAAGGCCTTTTTTAAACTAAATAAAATCGTCTAATAGTAGCCAGAGTAAAGTTCAAAGGGCGTCACCAGTACTGAAAGGGTTAACAGATCTCACATGGCAATTTACCGTCATACGTAAACAAACCGCCCGTACACTGAGACCTACCTCAAAAGGTGAACACATGCAGACTAGTAGTAAGCTCCAAGGTGAGGTTGACTGCTGTCCTGAGGGGCTGAGGGGGGGGGGGGGGGGGGGGGGGGTTGAGGTGTAGGGAGATGAGGAGGTGGAGGCAGATTGATTGATTCTTTATTGAGAAAGCATAAATACATGGGAATACATAATTACACGTCTCGAAAGGGCAAAGGTGATAAAACAGTCTTTTACTCTACTCATATTATACATGTACAATATAAACACAAACATGAATACAACATTTAGTAAGTACCCCCCCCCCCCAGTGGAGGCAGAGGCAGAGGAAAAGGGGGGGGGAGGAAAGGGGGTAGTGGAGGTGAGGGAGAAGAGGAGGAGGCAGAGTAAAAGGGGGGGGGAAGGTGGTGGTAGTGGAGGAATAGAAGGGGGTGGTGTAGGTAGAGGAGGTAGTGGAAGAGGGAGGGAGGAGGTGGCAGAAGAAGGGAGGAGGAGGCAGAAGAAGGGAGGAGGAGGAGGTAGTGGTGCAAGGAGAGGATGGGGTAGGGGGGGGAAGAAGGGGTGGGGGTGCAGGTAGAGTATGAGAAGGAGGGGGGAAGGAAGAGGGGGTGGTTGTGCAGGTAGAGGAGGAATATGGGGGAGGAGGTGGTGGTGGTGGTGCAAGTAGGTGAGGAGGAGGTGGTGGAGTAGGTAGATGAGGAGGAGGGGGGGAAGAGGAGGTGGTGGGGCAGGGAGAGGAGGAGTAGGAGGCAGAACAAGAGGGGGGGGGGGAGAAATAAGGTAGAGATGCTGGTACAGGTAGAGGAGGAGGAGGAGGCAGAGGAAGAGGGAGGGAGGGAGGGGGGAGGGCGAGAAGGTGGTGGTGGAAGAGGAGAGGAGGTATAAAAGAAAGCAAAGGAGTACAAACTACAACATTCCTATTAGTCCTTACATGGCAGTTTGGTTATCTAAAACTAATGATATACTGAATACGAGGTAGAGAAAGGGATAGCAAAGAAGAAGGCTCCTCCTCACACACCACTCCCTCCGGCTAATGCTGGCATGTAAACATTTGGAAAAATAGCATGTAGTATGGAAAAACTGACACAGAATTTTGGATAGGACAGAGAGAAAAAGAAGTTGATTAATAATCTAAGCTAGTACTACAATTCTGAAAGGGAACAGGTGTATGAATATCAATAAACTGTACATTGCGGCATGCGTTGTCACTTCATTACGCGTTATTCTGAAAGAAACTGCTAATTGGGGGGTTCTTTGCCAAGTCATGAAAGTGGAGGAGGAGGAAGGAAGGGAGAGGTGGAGGAAGATAGTTGTACATAGTTCCATAGATACACACACTACACAGTCGCTGCAGTCCTTACTAAGCAGTCCGGCCTTAACACTTTCGGTGCCGATGCCGTCCTTTTAACTCTATATTGGATACTATTGAACTATTTCATTCAGCTTAAAAAGGTCCTCCAGCAACAGGTTTCGAACTACCTCACTTAACCCTTTTTACTACCACAGATCCTTCTTAAACTGCACAAAATTGTCAGAATTTAGCTAGAATTATTTCAAAGAGACGACAACGGTACAGAAGGGGATAAACATGAAACGAGAGAGAGAGATAGAGATAGAGAGATAGAGATAGATCCTCATAACCCGTTCATCAGTTACATAAGATTTAAAGCCCCATCAGGTATTTCCTATAGTCTGACCTACTAATCCCTTAACCCATACAGTAACGGTGGCGTCCTTTTCATGATATTCTGGCAACTACTAGGCGATTTTATTCAGCTTAGGAAGGACCTCTAGCAATAATAAGGCTTCAAACTATTACAATTAACCCTTTAAAACTACCGCAGATCCTTCCTAAGCTGCATAATATCGTCTAAATACAGCTAGAATAAAAGATAACACACGTCGCTGGTACTTAAAGGGTTAAATACCATACAGTGACATCTTAATGGGGTGTATTTGTTTTTTTGTTTTTTTTAATAGAACCCTTCTCCTTCACGTTTAGCCCTACTCGTTATGAGATATTAAGACGTTCTCCCCATTTGTTTTGGCGATTTTAAGACCTTTCGCCTCATTTATTTGTCAATTTAAGACCTTTTGTACCATTTATGTGTCGAATTGTTTTCCTGGCGAGTGATAGCGAGCCTGTAATTTTGGAGGTAAATTTCGATCTGGATTGTTTTATCAAGACTTAACCCATTGGCTGCGGGAGACGTTCTGGAACGACATGGCAATTTACAGCAATTTACAGGTTTTTAAAGCCTCTTAAAGCCTGTAGAATTGAGTGTGAGTGAGCGGGAGCGCGGCAGGCCTCCCATCCTCTCTCCAGCCAGCCGGCCGAGGCACTGAGGAGTATGAGCCATACTTTCACTAGACATACAGCGCTGCCAAAGTCAAATGTAGCGCGACATTAGCGATAACTGATCAGTATTAACGAATGTCTATGGTAGCGCTGCGGGTGAAGCCCGCGCTATGAAGCTCGTTCTGATGTCATTTTGAAGCTATTTTCTTCTAGCGTTTTGCTGAATAATTGTTATTTCATTCAGAAACTTACTTAACCCTCTCCGACATATGACGCGATTTTGAGCCTATTAGGGATACTTTAAAACCTTTGTTTCCATCAGGGGTATTTAGAAACCTTTAGTTTAGTTACTTCAACCTCTGCAGTTGTCTTTGAGTTACCTGTGGGCAGAAAACTAATTTTGGAGAGGTAATTATAAGAGTGAGATAACTCTATTTCTTATTGCTAATCTGGCAACCTCTGCGTAATATGAGTCTGAAGGGGTTAATCAATAACGAGTGCCTGAATGAGCCCTAATATGGCGGAAATATGCCCACAGTGTAAGTGTTAAATATATAAAAAACATACACATTTTGTGTTTGTACCGATAACCACACCATTGCTTACATAGCTGTGTGTGTGGTTTTTTGTTGCGTGTGTGTGTGTGTGTGTAAGTTTCCCTGTGTGTGTGCGTGTTTGTGTGCGTTTGCCTCTGCGTGTGTGTGTGTGTTTGCCTCTGATTGTGTGTGTGTGTGTTTGCGTTTACCTCTGATTGTGTGCGTGTGAGCGTGTGTGTGTGTGTGTGTTGTCCCCAAACAAACGTTTATATAACTGTCACACTGTCATTTAGTAAAGTTGAGTCAGTTACTGAATGTGTATGTCTGTTTCTGTGTGTGTATATGTGATGTATGTGTGTGTGTGTGTATATGGGTGCGTGTAGTTATGTGTATTTGTGTGTGTGGTTCTGTGTATGTGTGTGTTTTTGTATGCGTGTGTGTGTGTGTGGTTCTGTGTATGTGTGTGTGTGGTTCCGTATGTGTATATATGTGTGTGTGTGTGTGGTTCCGTATGTGTATATATGTGTGTGTGTGTGGTTCCGTGTGTGTATATATGTGTGTGTGTGTGTGTGGTTCTGTGTATATGTGTGTGTGTGTGTGGTTCCGTGTGTGTATATGTGTGTGTGTGTGTATATGGTTCTGTGTGTGTGTGTGTGTTTCCGTGTGTGTATATATGTGTGTGTGTGTGTGGTTCCGTATGTGTATATATGTGTGTGTGTGTGGTTCCGTATGTGTATATATGTGTGTGTGTGTGGTTCTGTGTGTGTGTGTGGTTCCGTGTGTGTGTATATGTGTGTGTGTGTGTGTTGTTCTGTGTGTGTGTGTGTGTGTGTGGTTCCGTGTGTGTATATATGTGTGTGTGTGTGTGTGTAGTACCATAGGTCAGCCCGTTAAGTAAACTCTCATGACTTTCAGACCTGGAAGACACAATAAGAAAATCCCCTCTATTTAACCCTTTCTGTACCGGCGACGTCCTTTTCATTATATCCTGGCAACTAATAGACGATCTTCTTCAGCTTAGGAAGGACGTCTAGCCATTGAAATCTTACACACTATCGCAATTCATCTTTTTGAGCTACCATATATCTTTCCTAAGCTTCATAAAATCGTCTAAATGTAGCTGACATCAAAAGAAAAAGACGTCGCCGTTACTGAAGGGGTTAACCCTCTCTGTATGCTCGAAGCATTTCTTTCTTATATTTTGGCTATTATTCGACGATTTTGTGCAGGTTAAGAGATATCTGTATTTATGTGTGTGTGTGTGTTTTTTGTTGTGTTTTGTGTGTGTAAGTGTGACTGTTAGATGTGTGTGTGTGTGTGTGTGCGTATGACTTTGAATGTATGTGTGTGTATGTTAGTGACTAGATGTGTGTGTGCATGAAACTGTGGATGTGTGTGTGAAAATATGTGTGTGTGAGTGTGGTTATGCATGTGTGTGTGTGTGTGTGTGTGTGTGTATTTGTGTGTGTGCGTGTGTGTGACTGGAAGTGTGTGTGCATGTAGGCTATATATGTGTGTGTATGTATTTGTGTGTATGTAGTATACGTATTTACGCGCGTGCATGTGTGTGTGTGTGTGTGTGTATGTATGTATGTATGTATGTATGTATGTATGTATGTATGTGTGTGTGTGTATAGAACCATAGGTCAACCCGTTAACCAAACACCAATGACCCTCAGGCCTCGAACAGACAATAAGATACTCTCTAAAAGATTACAGAAATGAGAATGGTATTTAAAGTAACTCGAATAATCTACCCATTTAAAGGGATAGTCAGTGGTTATATTTTGTGGGTCTATTTATTCATATATTCATGTATTTTAAGTTTCCTCGCTAGACCTCCATCAAGCTTAAAAACTCACCCTAGACCCCCCTTCAAGATAAATTTGTACATTTTTCGGTAGAAAATGTTCGGTAGAATGTCGGGGAATAAAGACATTTGCAACGTCTCCTCTTGTTATGTGTATTTTGTTAATTTATGTGAATGTTGAATGTTACTGTACTGTTGGAGTGGCTGTGGTTTGTGAGTGTTGTCTGTAACCAGTGTAATCAGCTCGTTCGTGCTGTACAGGCGCTAACATTTACATAAAAACGTCAGCGAACTTGACAATAATCTTGACCCCTTAACTTCTTATAACTCGAAATGAATGAAAGCAATCGGGCTGACGTTTCTATCATTTGGGAAGAGTCCACCAGGAAATAGGTGTGGATATTTACATCCAGTTTGCTCTAGGAGTCTAGACCCTTTTGAGTTACAGAGAGGACAGGGATAAACATTATTGTCAAATTCATTGGCACTACCTATTGTTTACTGCACCTCTGAGGTCTGCTATTGGAGATAGATGTTAATCCTTTGAAGCTCTGACGCGTTTTAGCAGTTTATTTTGACTATCATTAGACGATTTTATGCAGCTTAGGAAGTATCTACGGGTATTAAAAGGGTAAATACTATCTCAATCAACCCTTTGACTTCCATATACCGTTACTAATCTGAATAAAATCGTCGAAGAGTAGCCAGAAACAGAACAGAAACGCGTATTGGAGCTTGAAAGGGTTAAAAGACCATGGGGTCAAATAATATATGTGGCAGTGGGGATAGCAGCAGCCTAAATTATATACAGATTTAACATTAAGAATATTAGAATAGACACCTTTATAATAATTATAATTATATATATATATAAGTAATGTAACCTTGTGTTCCATTCATCGATGTCACTATGTAACTTAGTAGCTTTCTTCTGGTAGCCACTATGTTGCCTTATACTTTATTATGTTTAATTATATTTAGTTACCTAATGGGGAGTCAGAATAAATACACGAGTCAATCAGCCTAGTATTTATTAATAGTAGTAGGTGTAGAATCAGCAGCAACGGAACAGGAACAAACAGCAACATATGGTAGATTATAACTTGAGATAAACAGGAACAATTGGTATCAGCATCAGTAGTAATAATCCAACAAGTGGAGTGATGTGGTGGAGTGATGAATGGTTCTATCTAAGTCTCAATATGTGGACTGAATTCTGGTTGATGAGGTGCCCTAAGGAATGGAGCGGGACACCTCTGGTTGCATGAGAAGTGTGTGGAATAGTCTACTGAATGTTCTCCAGATCACGCCCTATGCCCGGAAGATGTCTACTTCCGTGACCATATTTAGTCCAAGTGTGAATAATGCAGAACATGCAAATTCAAGGTGGTGGTGTGAGGGAAATATGATTCAGCATATAGTAATCAGTTGAATACCAATAACTCAGCCTAGAACGTCCTGTTCACCACACTCAACTACCAGAGTACAGTCGTATACCAATAGTCATGTTATCAATATGAAAACTAGATTATACCTGTATAAAAGTAATGAGGGAAGTAGTATCATCATACAAATATATCGCATGACAGTAACGATGTTTAGGCTATTTACTGAACAGTAGGTTTATATTATTAGAATGTCAGTGTTGTTTATATATAGATATATATATATATATATATTTTTTTTTTTTTTTTTTAAGGGGTTTAGTGTTTACAATAGTTGAGTTGTACTAATGGTCAGATGAATGTAAACCCTATCAGTGTCAGTACGACTGATCTCTCTCTCTCTCTTAGTTTATTCATGCTATAATTAGACAATTGTATGCAGCTTTTGAAGGATCTGTAATTATCAAAAGGTTCAAATCAAATGAGATAGTTTGTAACCTTTAATAGCTAGAGATCCTTCCACAACTAAATAAAATTGTCTAAAAGTAACTAAAATACATGTTAAAAACGTCACCCGTAATGAAAGAGTTAATCCTGATAATAACAATAACACAAATAAATACGATTAGCAAATAAAATCACAGAACATAACAGTTTACCTTTATAACAACACATAACAAAAATAATTATTCAGAGGTAAAGTCACAAGATAACAAAAGAGGCCATATACAGTACTTCACAGACAGATACAGTGAGTATATTAGTCTATTAGCGATTCAGAGCTTAAGTTACAGAAATCTTGCATAGTAACTTGCTCGCTCACTAACCCTCGCACAATACATGCCCAGTACCAGTAACTGTAAGCCATTTACATCGCCTTAGTGACGACATTCCAATAATTGCGTTAGGGAATGCATCACATATGCCTAAGTCACCCGTGTGTGAAACCACATTGCCAATATTGATGGCCACGTCCGGGGAATATTTTGCTACAGTTACTACCGAAGTGTTAGTGATCGCAGTACACGGTGTCACATAATCTTTAATGTCAAGATTACACATCCTAGCTACACTCTCGGGAATCACGGACTTTGTGCAACCAGTGTCTAGAACTGCACTAACTTTTGTTCCATTTAGTGTAACTTCGGAGAATGTGGTTGGCTGAGGGAGAGGCAATGCCTTAGTCATCTTTAGTGTCAGGATGGGTTCCGGCTCATCAAACTTAATTATGATGGCACGGTAGTTAACAAAAACATCCATACCCAATAGAGGGGTATCTAGTGTTTCGGATACTGTTATGAAAGGCTGAATTTTGACATACTGTTTACGAGTTAACCCTTCACAAAATACATTAATATTTTCTAAGCAACCAACACAGGATGAAAACATACTTGGTTGAATGTTATTAATTAATCCAAGTTCCTTTACTGTGGACAGTGACAAACAAGTAGTATAGCTACCAGTGTCCAGCAAAAACATCACAGATTTCTTGTTAACCTTGGCGTGGACGTAAAATTCGCTCCCTTTAGGGTAGAGTTTTACAAATTGTCGAGTCATCGTGAGAGATATATTATGATCAAGTTAAAAACCGTTTTAACGGACCGAACTTGCTCTCTGGAAGATGATTGTGAAAATAATGACTCGCTACAACTTCGCACTGGATCAAACTGCATCGATCAACTCTCATGACAAAATGTATACATTAAACAAACTATATAATTATACATTACTCTTCAAGGTATATTTATTGTTTATTTTGTCTCCATAATTATATATGCGGCTTAAAATTAAACATTATACTTGTAGTTTATAAGAATTAATAACAAACGATAATAATGAAATGTATAAATTCGCTCATTAATTAAAGTACCATAGTATATCGGTTTTCTTTGATTTTCTCACGTACATTGAAAACGAATCCTCTGAAATTCATATGGGTAACTAAGGTACATTTTCATAGTATCTCTGATGTAGTTTTTAGCTGCATCATTCCACAGAGTGTTTGAGCTTGTACTGTAAGGTAGCAAAAAAAGCTGTGCTTGATTTTGGCAATCAATTCACCAAGACTTGTTACTTTTCACTCACTTCCAGTCCTATAATGGTATCCAGTAGTTATTATAAGGTTGTTGTACTCACTGAGGACACACTAACTCCGAATTCTCAGATAATTAATTGCGAACTCCTTAACCTGAAAATCAAACTTCCCTCCCCTCATGACGTCATTAACGTGTCATAGTTCCCCTCGAGAAGCTCCTGACGTCACTACCCCTTTTCTTACCTTTAATTCCGTCCTCAACCCATTTGAGTAGACTGAAAAATTAATACAACACCCTTTTCTAGATGCCTAACTCCCACTAATCTAAAAGTTCAATAAATACCTACTCCTACATTAAATCTAACTGCGCAACTGAGAGCGGATTCCTTTAAATAATTAAGGTGAACCCCATGACATCATTACCTGTATTTGCCTTTTATTCAGTAACTAAACATAGTTAGAAAACAGAAAATTTACAAGGACATTCTTTTCATAATAGCAATCTCCTGCACAAATCTGGTATCTCAATAAATTCCCAATCAACTACTTATCCTACTGCGGAATAGGTCATAAATTTCATTGTCAGCGTTTTTTTCGCGAGTTTGGCCCCCAAGCCGCGTCCGTGGGCACTCCGTGTCCTACCTGGCACTTATTCACACCACCCCCTAGGCCGACTCCTTCGGCCCCTCCCTTTGTGCTCCGTGTGGGGAAGTTTAGTGCGCCCTCAGATGAGGTGAGTTGAGTATTATAGCATGCCATTATATATTTGTGTTTAAGTAGAAGTGTCAGTGAAGTGAACATGATTATTAGGACCGAAGAATAGTTGGGTAAGGTGAAATTTCAACCGGTCCGCCATTTCATGGGCCAGACCAGACAAAGGGTGTGGCGCTCATCGACGATTGTCTCATCTCGGACTGGGGAATGCCAGGCTACCTTCGTAAACATTTTTAAGACAACTCGTTCCACTTTTAATTCGGGAACCCCAATTAACTAATAAGATATAAAAAGACGGAACTATGAATAGAGTCAGTATAAAAGTAAAAGTCCACATCTAGAGCTATTAATGTGAAAATCGCCGAATTTACCCAAGTCCGAAAATGACACATCGTTTACGTGAGCGTGTCCTAATATTTCGGGAGTTATTGTGTTTTTTTACATGTAGAAGACCATTTTTGGAATAGATTTTATATGTTTCATCCTTTTAATAGCTTAACAACTTCTGGACGATCGGGTCAATTTTTTTGTGGAGTATTGGTAATCGCCTAGAGGCGTCAGAACGTGCTTGTAAGAGTGACCTGGGAGACAGAAGTTGTTTAGCCTACCTCAGCTACTTCCCTGTGTTCTTACCTTAACTTACCTATCCTTCCATTCTCTCTTTGCTTCCTACCACCTAGCCTAATTCCTCCTGACCCTCCTATTCTAGCCTATCTAAATTTCCTACTCACTCACTCTAACCTAGCCTAATATCCCTTTTTCTTGCCTCTTCTCTAACACACCTTAACATCCTTTCCACTTGTCCTAAACATACCCTAACCTATCCTATTTCATTATCCTAGCCTAACCCCTCCTAATTCTCTCCCTTTTTCTTGCCCCTCACCTAGCCTAGCCTAACCTAGCCTAATTTCTTGCCTCTTCTCTAACACACCTTAACGTCCTTTCCACTTGTCCTAAACATACCCTAACCTATCCTATTTCATTATCCTAGCCTAACCCCTCCTAATTCTCTCCCTTTTTCTTGCCCCTCACCTAGCCTAGCCTAACCTAGCGTAATTCCAAATTGATCATAGTTGTACCATGTTACTTGTGTGTCACCATTGTTGTGTTCAATGAACCAGTATTAATTAGTAATAGTTCATCTACTCAGGCCATTTGTGTACTTAGAACTTTGGTCAATATTTACGAGTCACACCACAGCTGGGATCTCATTTTTAACGGTAGTTTTGGGTTCCTATCATTCTATGCTTCATTGCTATATACTTTTTATCCACCGGAAATTTTTTTTTTTTTAGCTAGGCCTATTTTTTTTTTTTTTTTTTTAGCATTAACCTAACCAAAAAACCTAACCTAACCTAACCTAATAGCCCCCAAATACATTTAGGTTAGGTTAGGTTAGGTTTTTAGGTTAGGTTAATGCTAAATATAATAACAAAAATAGGCCTTAAAAAAAAAAAAAAAAAAAAAAATCCGGTGGATAAAAAGTATATAGAAATTAAGCATAGAATGATAGGAACCCAAAACTACCCTTAGAAATGAGATTCCAGCTGTGGTGTGACTCGTAAATATTGACCAGAACTTTTGTTTGTAGTGACAATACCTACCTCATAAAATGGAAATCTAGACCGTCCATACCAACAGATTATGTTCCCAGATTATTCTTTTCCCATGTTTCTGTATGTGCTGCTTTGATTTTATGATTTATGTTGTACTGTATTGTAGTTTCTATTTTTTATATTCTGTGTAATTCCATATGTACAACCTTAGACCACTTGAATATGTAGGATACCATAGTTATTTGGATATATAATGTTACAGGGACCCGGTGACTCGGTTGGAGACCAACATTCACCTGGAGCCTAAAGAAGGCTAGGGAAAGCGACTGAAGAGGAAATGGACTCCAGATACGCTGAAGGCCTTCCGCCCATCGGGCCGAATCTTCTAACACGTTTGGATAACAAAAATGTTTAACGAGGATCAATTATAATGTACCGCTGTACCGATGCTACGGGTGGTCTGGGGTTAGGTTATGTGGGAACTGGTTACTGGTATAAGGTAGAAGATTTTGTAACCTACTTGTCTCCAATAATTCTAATCTCTTACCCAGCATTTTATTTATAATCTAATTCAGGGTGTCAAACGACGCTGTTTTTTTTAGTGATACCGCAAATGAATTTTTTGTATAATGATAACAGAAACTCCCCTAGCCTAACTTTTTTTTTTTTTTTTTTTTTTTTTTTGGGGGTTTGTATTAATGTTACAGAAAACAACTTCACAAGAATTTGGAGTGCCTAATTGCCAAAGTGATTGGGGTGGGGGGGGGGGCCCCCCCCCCAGATTTTTTTTCGGACTTGTCACTTTTGGAATTAAGGGTGTCCACAGTCCACAGTCCACTCGGACCACACTGTGACACTGTCCAGACTCCACAGTATTGCTTCTAAGTTCTAACTTTCTAAGTTCTATATATTATATAAATATATAATATAATACACCATAGAATAAGTTTTTAATAACTAGAAAAAAAGGTCATCTTATAAATAATATTATAATTACCTTAATTGAGTTGAGCATTGAGGAGTGAGGACCTTCGCCAAGTTCGCCATTCCCGGGTTAAGACTTAAGAGGTGGCTCAGGTGGGGGCTCTGACTCTCTGAGAGTGAGAGTCTCAACTTCTCAAGAGTCTGAGCTTACCAGATTCCCACTTCCCAGATTCCAGAATTTCAGAAATAATGAGAAAATCTCAGTAGGCCTAACACTAAATTTACTAAAACACTGACATTCAGATGATTCAGACATTACAAATTTTACAATTTACACAGTCCATTAGGATGATTAGGATCATTAGGGCCTTTAAGCCTTACTACCTTAGGCCTTAGGGCTATCAAATTAACAATTAAACAATGGGGTCGACTTCTGGAATCTCAATCTGGATCTGGTCATCGTGCCTGCCCTGATAATCCATTATCCTGATAAATTTAACACTATATTTTCAGGTCAGCATACACACGAATATCACTTATCACTTATCAGCCGCCTTAG
The DNA here is from genome assembly GCA_032716605.1 of Paralithodes platypus. Lineage (NCBI taxonomy): Eukaryota > Metazoa > Arthropoda > Malacostraca > Decapoda > Lithodidae > Paralithodes > Paralithodes platypus. The sequence continues at coordinate 52,321,131 of CM064572.1, forward strand.
GGCTATCAAATTAACAATTAAACAATCAATTGGGTCGACTTCTGGAATCTCAATCTGGTCATGACATCGTGCCCGCCCTGATAAATTTAACACTATATTTTCAGGTCAGCATACACACGAATATCACTTATCACTAGTCAGGCAATAGTCTCCAATATCTAGGTGATTTCGGCCTTATATATGTAAACACTACTAAAGTCTAAGACAGTTTAAAGGACACACAAATGCTATTACAAGTTCTGTCTACACGAACGTTAAACAATATGGCAGGACTGGGGAAGAACCCAATATTATTGGAACTGGAATAAACTGATACTGATAACAAGTTATTAGTATCATGGTATCATTTCACGCAAACCTCCCTCCCAGTCTCTGATAGCCTTCAGTTTTAAGGCTATAAATCCTTAGATTATAGAGCACAGTAACGTGTGTATACATGAATGATGTCCATAGGCCTTACAGATTCCGTGTGTGATATAATTATTGATACACAACCCTTATCAAGAATTATATAACGGTATGCGTGTTGCGTGTTTTTTTTGCGTGCTGTCCTAAGTAGGGTCCATTTACTGTTTGTTTACATTCGTCAACATTGTTCTGGGGACAATAATATGAGGCGAATTTCATTTAATATGTCAATATTTACCATTTTAAAATAATTATATATTAATAGAAGCTATTTAGAAATTTTGTACATGCATTCTTACAATCTATTGTATATTATATGGCACTATACATTATTTTTACAAGAGAGCAAGTTTAGGTGTAGAATATTATCCTTCATCTGTTCATCAGTCAGCCATATTGGTTTATACAAGGCGCCAATTTAAAAAAAACATATATAAAGGTGTAGGGGGCAAAGATTTACCCAACAACTATTCGAAGCTTGACGTAAACTATTAGAAATTGACAAATATATCGGAATGAATAGGAAACTATCCCCTTGTGTAAAAAATGAACACTGAATGAGGAAATTGACCACTTGCGAGATTCGTTCTATACAGAACGAACCCAGATCCAAAAATAAATTGTAGGTATCGTATAAATACGATAGACTATGACTCTTTTGTGATCTTGGATGTCTCTGTGACGTCACGATCTCTCCTACAGCACGATGTAGGACGAGTAGATCGTATATTATAAGATTGTAAATAAGTTAAGTTATAAAAGGCCTAATATGCTATTAAGCAATATTGCCATGGTCTTATGTAGTATATATGAATTTATCGTATATATTAATATAATTTATCGTATAGAGCAACCTAAATGCGGTACGATAATTTGGGCTCCTGGCGGTTTGCCAAGGCAGCAAGGTGTGCTTTAGAGGTACGTCAGAGCCTTCACGAACACCAACCAGTTAACATCTAATTTTCCGCCCTCAGTTGATCGTGCTTTTGTGCCTCTAATCACAATACACATACAGCAATACACACAGCTACACCATCACGACGCTCTCATTGACATCATGACTGACTGATAGATAAGCATAATATTCATGTCCATTCCCATGTAATCATTTATTCTTTCTTTAACTTGACTCGTGTCTTGGGACCGAAGTCTCGTTCCCCATTGTCCACCGCCATATTGGGTAAAACGTTCTCCCTTGCCTCATTGCCACGTGGAACTATTGGTGAGTTAATTCCTGGCTAATATTAACCCTTATAACCTTACCCTATAATTATATACATTTATTATGTGAGACCTTTGGATATAAATTAGCTTGTTTCAGATTGAATTCAATTTAGATATAGAGTATTCATTTAGATTGATTTTATTTGATTCATTATAGCTTAGTAATATTTAACTTCCATTGATAGTTTACCACATTGGTGCCCAGACCCGGGAATTAGCTACCAGTAAGGGATTTTAAGGCAATGAACAAGGGGACATATAACAGGATGCAGGAACAACTCTATGATAAACTGGCAAGGCTAGCCAAGCGATGGTTAGAGCCAGAATGCAGGGTCACATCGTTGTGCCTGCCTAAGTCCTGCTTCCCACCCATCGTCTTTCCCCAGTAATGTTCTTTTCAGTTTCAGACTTCCTGTGACATATGACCTGACCTAACATTTTTTCTTGTTCAATATGATCCATTAGTAGGTATTGCTATATAGTGTACTATTTTTTCTCCATAACATAGAAGTCCGCCGGTTGGCGTCTCTTAAGTAGCCTATTATTTGGCCGTTGTTTTTGTAACGTGATATTTAGATACGTAGCCTATAGGCTCACATGCAAAATGGATAAAGACCATAAAGAGCACCGTCTAGTGGGGTGCTAAGCAAAGCCCCTAAAAATCAAAGGGCGGGACTTCGGGGAGTGTTAAATAGGCTAATTGTGGACTTAAACACTTTCATCACTACTGCTGATCTAGAGGAATTGGAGGCTAGATTAGATAACGTCCAGGCTACCCACGGTCGTATTACGGCTCTGAGTGAGGTGATTGTGGCTGACATGATAGAGGAGGAAGAGATAGTTACAGAGTGTGATAATCGCGCCCTCTATGACGAACCTGTCTTTAGAGCGAAGCGCCTATTACAGCGTGCTGTCGCAAGTAAGAAGGGAGGCGATAATGAGGCCCATAGAAGGGCTGACCCAAAACATACTGTACACCTCCCAAAGCTCAATCTTCCTACATTTGGGGGCAAGTTAACCGAGTGGTTAGCTTTTTGGGACGTATTTCGATCTACGGTTCATGAATCCTCTTTGGATAATGTCCGCAAGTTTCACTATCTGAAGGGACAAATGGAAGGAGAGGCCTTACATTTAATAGAGGGTTTTGCAGTAGTAGGTGGTAGTTATCTTGAAGCGGTACACTTATTAGAGTCCACGTACGGGGATAGAGAGCAGTTGAAGATGGCCCATGTCGTTGCCTTGTTGGGGCTCGCAGAACCACAGTATAAGGTTGATGAGTTGACAAACTTCAGGGCAAATATGGAGTGCCATACTCGATCGCTAGATACCCTAGGGCTTACCACGCAGGAAATGATTGTCATTATCTTGCGTCAGAAGCTTCCTATGGCAATACTTGATAAGGTAAGATCATTTGAGCTGGGGGAATTCAAAACTCAGTTCAGTAAGGAGATCAATAATCTACAGTTGAACAAAGGGAGAATGTATGTGTCGGGAGGGAGTGAGAATGTGGAGAAGAGGGGAACAGTAAGCATGACAGTGGGGACTAAAGTAAAGAAAGAGGGTGTGTATAAGAAACCTGCTCAGATTCTATGTAAGCTATGTAACAACAAACATAAATGGAGTTTCTGTGTAAAATACCCGACAAATGAGACAAAACTAGCACAGGCGAGAAGATTGAAGCTATGTGTAGGTTGTCTAAGTGGGGAACATGGTAAGCAGGGACAATGTAATGCTACATACTTAAGGCCCTGTCGGCACTGCAAAGGACATCACTTTGATAAGTTGTGTCCTACTGCAGATAAAGTCAAAGACGTCAAAAATGAGGGTACTACAACTGTGGCACTAGGTAGCACGCAAGACACCACTATATTGCCCACAATACAGATTCCCATGGAAGGTAATGACAGTAACAAAGTTTGTCGGGTACTTCTAGATCAAGGGTCTCAACGTTCCTTTATAAAGAGGTCCGTACTAGTGGGACTGAAGCACCGAATCGTAGGGGCTGAGACTCTTCGATTACAGGGCTTCACAGGGGTTACTGATAAACAAGACTACGAGATAGCGGAGATTTCATATTTCTATCGTAAAAACCGGTACTTTATGACTTGTATCGTAGTAGACACCCTACCAGAATATGTATCTGTGGGTGTGAAGAAGGTGGAACACGCATTACGTAGCAAAGGGGTTAACTTGTCAGATCCCATGGGAAATCAGAGTGAGGTGCATGTTCTACTTGGTGTGGATCATTATTATGAAGTAGTATACCCTGGATTTAAAAAGATGTGTGGTGTAATTTTAATCCCCACAAAATTTGGATACTGCATGAGCGGAAAGGTGCATACTACACAGTCAAAGGTCCTGGTCGACACGGTCTCGATATATAGAGTCAATGTAACCGCGGCAGAGGAGTTGGGAAGGGAGGATTCCCAACCTAGTGACCCTAAGATGGCTGCCGAGTTCGACCTGGAACGACTGTGGAGATTGGATCACATAGGCATTAATCCTATGGAGACTGATTATGACTCGGAAGTTGCGCTACAAAGGTTTGACGAGTCTGTGTGCTACTGTGCCTCAGACAAGCAATATAAAGTTAGTTTACCCTGGAAGAACAGTGAGATAAGCCTGCCTACCAACTATGGTTTGGCATTAGGTCGCTTGCGCGCATTGCAGCGGAAATTGTCTAACGAACCGAGCACGCGCCAGGCGTATGACGATGTATTTCGGAGTTATGAGGATAGGGGTTTTATTGAGAGAGTCGATGTCAAGGAACCGTGTAAGAAGGGTGGGGTTCACTATCTGGCCCATCATAGGGTAAAGAAAGACAGCATCACCACACCAATACGGGTGGTGTATGACTGTTCTGCCCACCAAGGTCAACAACCCAGTCTGAATGACTGCCTGTTGACAGGTCCGTCCATGGTGTCGGACCTGTCCCAACATCTATTGCGGTTTAGGCTGGGAAAGTACGCCTATACCAGTGACATCGAGAAAGCATTCTTGATGGTCAAGCTAAAGGGGGAAGATAGAGATGTTACCCGCTTTCTTTGGTTCAGCGACATTAGCGACTCTGAAAGTCCCATCATAATATACCGTTTTCGGGTTGTACTCTTTGGGGCCACTTGCTCGCAGTTTTTGTTAAATGCCACAATCAGAAAACATCTAGCTGACACTCATGAGGACACAAGTAAACTATCTCGCGGATTATACATTGACAATTTGCAGGGTACTAGCGATAGTCAAGATGATTTGTTGTATGCATACTGGCAAGCACGCAGATTGTTTGCGGATGCACATCTATTTCTCCGCGAGTGGGTTACTAATAGTGAAGATCTTCAGAGTTTAATACAGGTGGATGGTACGGCATCTCTTAACCAGGAAAAGTCCAGAAATTTGGGGATGATCTGGCAACCTAAACATGACATACTAACTTTTCAAACAAGGTCTTTTGCTCAGCAGACAGGAGCGCACACAAAAAGAAGTCTGTTGAGCAAAGTTGCGCAATTTTTTGATCCTTTGGGTCTAGCATTACCTGTTACCATAAGAGCTAGGATTCTAATGCAGGAAGTTTGGAGACGTAAAATAGGATGGGATGACAGTTTGCCCGAGGACCTGAATGACCAAGGGACATTGTTGTTGAATGAATATGCCATCCTATGTACTAAACCTATACCTCGTAAAGTGGCGGCGTTCGGTGACGTTACGTTACACACGTTTTGCGATGCTAGCGCCACGGCATACGGGGTAGCCATATATGTTGTTACTTCATTTGGGGCACATTTAGTTACAGCCCGGGCCAAAGTAGCCCCGGTTAAAAAGGTAACTATCCCTAAAATGGAATTGACTGCCATGCTGCTATTAGCACGTCTGGTGCAACATGTACGCGCAGCATACGAGAGCGAATTAAATATTGAAATCGTTCACGTATGGTGCGATAGTCAGGTCGCACTCAACTGGATACATAGCAAGAAGTCTCTGCCAGTTTATGTGCGGAATAGGGTAGATGAGATTAGAGCCCTTTTGCCAGACGTTGCTTATCATTATGTAAATACAAAGGAAAACCCTAGTGATCTCATAACTAGGGGTATAACGGCTAGCCAGTTAATGAAGTCCGAATTGTGGTGGCATGGTCCAAAGTGGCTGCTCCATGAAAGTGAATGGACGATATGGCATGCTGTTGGTGAGGGACTTCTGCCACTGGAAACAGTGGCAGTTACAGCCCAACCAAATGAGCCACCGGGTCCTATCATGAAGTGGGCAAGATTCGGTGACTATAATAAACTAGTCAGAGTTGTAGCTTGGGTGTTGCGATATGTATCCAATCTTAAGCTTAAAGTAACGGGCCAACTCTGCAACAGGGGTCACAACATTGATGCTCGTGAATTTAAAGCAGCTGAAGTAACTTTGATCAAATGGGTTCAAGTAGAAACCTTTTCCAATGAATTAGAATCCTTGAAAGGCTCGAATAAGACATTAATGCCTAATATAGTGCGTCAACTAAGGTTGCACCTAGACAATGGCCTCATCAGGTGTGAGGGTCGCCTGAAGTGGTCGGGTGTACCAGACGGCACAAACCGACCTATACTTATGCCAACAAGACATCACGTTACTGATCTATTGATCATACGTGCACATAGGGAAGTAAAACACTACGGGGTATGTCATATTATATCAAATTTACGTCTCACATGGTGGATACCCAGAGTTCGACAAGTAGCTCGACGCGTAGTGAGAAAGTGTGTAATATGCCAGAGACTAAAGGGTAAACCATATGCAACTGGACCAGCTCCACCTCTACCTGAATGCCGTGTAAAGCACGTAGAACCTTTCCAAGCGGTAGGATTAGATTACACAGGGGCATTGAAGACGAGGGAGCATGAGAAGGTTTATATATTATTGTTTACCTGTGCGACGTCTCGAGCGGTACACCTAGAACTATGTGATAATATGTCTAGCGAAGAATTTATGCTGGCGTTCAGACGGTTTTGTGCCCGTCGTTCATTCCCTCAACTCATTCTTAGCGACAATGCTCCCACTTATGTCCAAGCATCAAAATATCTAAAGGATATGAGTAGTGATCCTACTATCATCACTTTTTTGGGAGAGAAAAAGTGCGAATGGAGGTTCATTCCAGTTAAGGCACCTTGGTTTGGTGGAATGTGGGAACGGTGTGTCGGCATAGTAAAGTCAGGACTAAGAGCGGTTGTAGGACGTGCTCTATTAAAAAAGAGTGAGTTGACGACAGTCCTCACAGAGATAGAGGCAGTCGTGAATGATCGCCCGCTTACATATGTGTACACCGACCTGCAAGAACCACTACCATTAACGCCAGCTCACTTGCTATATGGAAAACCATTGACTGCGTTTCCATCTGATTTTCAGTCCATAGTAGAGTTAGAGGATCCCTCGTTGTACTCTGCGGTAGCGGTGTCTAAGAGATACCAGATGCCACTGGAACTACTGTTCGTCCTATCGCACGTTTGTACGCTTTGGAGCTAGATTCCGCATTGCAATCTGAGGCTCCACCTGTTATTGCTGGGTCCGAGGATTCTCGAAGGAACGACTCACCTCATACTGATGGTGATCATTCTCGGACCGGGACGCGTCCCAGACGCGCTGCTGCTGGCGCTGTCGACTTGTGGCGTCAGAAGATAGCCTCTGGGCAACTTTAGGTTTAAGGTGGGGTTCAGGTCTTTTTTGTGGGGGGAGTGTATCGTATAAATACGATAGACTATGACTCTTTTGTGATCTTGGATGTCTCTGTGACGTCACGATCTCTCCTACAGCACGATGTAGGACGAGTAGATCGTATATTATAAGATTGTAAATAAGTTAAGTTATAAAAGGCCTAATATGCTATTAAGCAATATTGCCATGGTCTTATGTAGTATATATGAATTTATCGTATATATTAATATAATTTATCGTATAGAGCAACCTAAATGCGGTACGATAATTTGGGCTCCTGGCGGTTTGCCAAGGCAGCAAGGTGTGCTTTAGAGGTACGTCAGAGCCTTCACGAACACCAACCAGTTAACATCTAATTTTCCGCCCTCAGTTGATCGTGCTTTTGTGCCTCTAATCACAATACACATACAGCAATACACACAGCTACACCATCACGACGCTCTCATTGACATCATGACTGACTGATAGATAAGCATAATATTCATGTCCATTCCCATGTAATCATTTATTCTTTCTTTAACTTGACTCGTGTCTTGGGACCGAAGTCTCGTTCCCCATTGTCCACCGCCATATTGGGTAAAACGTTCTCCCTTGCCTCATTGCCACGTGGAACTATTGGTGAGTTAATTCCTGGCTAATATTAACCCTTATAACCTTACCCTATAATTATATACATTTATTATGTGAGACCTTTGGATATAAATTAGCTTGTTTCAGATTGAATTCAATTTAGATATAGAGTATTCATTTAGATTGATTTTATTTGATTCATTATAGCTTAGTAATATTTAACTTCCATTGATAGTTTACCACAGTAGGCCTACAATTATAACCCAGGAACTACTACAAGGCTGATTATGACCGAATCATCTCAAAGTGTTCCTTAATATCACAGTCACACTCTCCAGCACATCCACACCACAATGCTCTCGTACTTCTTGATTTGTCTGTCTATCTCCCCAGGTAACTCCACACGTACGGTACTGCCTTAAACTACTTAAATGAGCTAACAGTCTCCATAATCCGACCATTCAACCTAACCTCACATTCTGTGACCGCACTACAAGTTGTTTGCTGACGACCTCAAACTCTACATCCAGCATCCAAGTAAGTCACCACAATCAAGCTCTCAAGATCTCCAACAAAATATCAACATTTTAGCATCTACATCATGTCATCAGACCCTTGCTTGACTTTGCTTCTCCTGTTTGGAATACTGGTTTTCAAGCCTTCAAGGCGATCTTAATCTTCTAGACTTATAGAGTCTGTTCAACGTCGGTGGACGAAACAAGTAACCAACCCACTCAAGTCTCACTTATCATGACCGTCTCTCTACCTTAAACCTGTTTTCAATTAAAGGCAGATTGTTGAGGACCGACCTTATTCAGTGTTACAAAATATTCCATAATCTCTCGCCCATTAAACACCATGACCTGTTCACTATGTCACCCCACCAAGGAGTAAGAGGTCATAAATACAAGATCTTTGTTCCCCACACAGAAACCAAAGTAAGAAAAAGTTTTTTCTCCTGTCGTTGTTGTTGTTGTTGTTGCCCAAGCTGCCTGGCCGAATAGCCCCAAGGCCCCGAGCAAGGCCAAAGCCATAACCGAGCGCCCCCACAGATCCCTCCCTGCCGACCACAATAAAGCCTGGGTGACCGAAGCCACTCCATGGCGGGGAGCTGAGGAGGGTGCGGAAATCAACCCGGGAAATCAAAGCCCCACCCAGGGCCCTGTGCCCCTCAGCAATTATGAAGAGAAAGTCGAGGGGCAAAGGGAAAATGTGACGCTTTGGCTTCCAATCATGGTAGATTGGGAGGTCAATCCACGGAAGAGACGCCGTCACTTGAGATCTAGAAAATATATAAGTAAAAGGAACAGTCGGAGTAAGCTATGGGTATGGCAGAGATCGCTCAATTCTCACTCTGATAGACCAGCCCATCACCACTCCTGTCGTATAATCCATCAGTGGAACTCCCTACCAGCTGAAATAGTTGATTCCCCCTCCCTTGCTCAATTCAAATCTAAATTGACCCAACACCTCCACAACTCACTCTTCAACCCATAAAATCCCCTTTCCCATTTTTAAGCAACATCTTAACCCCTGATACCCCATCATATTATTGGTCCGACACACACTACCAGTCACCCCATTTCAGTACATCAAATGTTGCATCTGAAAACTAACACACCTGCCCTACGAGTTGAGATGTCAGCGACTGGGACTGCAGACACTCAGTGACCGGAGAAAAAGAGGTGATATGATCGAAACCTACAAGCTAATGCATGGCTTCGACGACATCCCTTACACCAGATTCTTTTGCCTCAACACAAACAATCTGAGAGGACATTCACTGAAACTAGCGAAGCCGGACCACTGGAGAACAAAACTAAAAGGGAACTGGTTTGCGATCCGGGTGATCGATGACTGGAACTCACTCCCAGACGGGATAGTAACTGCGCCCACGATAGCCACATTCAAATCACGGTACGACAGACACACGGGTATAGAGAAAATTTAGGTTGACACGTCTTAATAGGTGGGGACCACACAAGAAACCAATTCTTATTTCCCCACTACCAATTCATAGGTAAGCACTGACGTGTCATGCTATCTCCTGGGCTGCCTAATCCTTGGCCTGTCATGCGCTACCGATTGGCGGCCCTACCAGGTGAGCAACCCTGTTTTAAAGGCCAAAACATTACTGTTTAGGATTCAAACCTACTCACTCAGGTATGTTTGTGAAAGTTGGGCACCATATTTACTCAACCATGAGCGGATACAAGGGAACCAACCTTAGTTCATATTTGGAGAACCAGGTTATAGTGTTGCAGAGGTTTATGCCTTCATACACATGGCGAGTTACTTGACATCAACAATGACTATTTTACACATTCCCCCCTGCCCCTGGCCCTGCCAACTTGGCTAAGTGATACAATTTTAATCGTCCTGGTACTAATATGGAACCTCTCTGATGACAAATCTAATGCTACTGTCGCTCATGGTCGAGTGAATACGGTGCCCAACTCTCACAAACATACCTGAGTGAGTGGGTTCGAATCCTGGTCAGGATACCTCTCTCCCAAGTTACCAACATCAGCCTGTCAAACATTACATAACCTTACTCTTCCGCACATTAATTGCAATATATGTTATGGTAAGTATTATACCTTCGAAGACCGAGGTATATAAGTCCAAAAATTGTGTGACACATAGAATGAATGGCATCTCTCGCACAGATACTCATAGATGATGTTTATACTTCGATGCCAATAAAAATAACAATAATAATAATATTAATAATAATGATATAGATTTAATGTTTGGTCTTGTCACTTCTTGAATAGGTAGTATTCATTCATGACTGTCTAACTTATGGAATAGTTATACAATACAATAATTCCGAAGGGAAATTGATTGAAATCTAGAAGAGAGAATTCATGCTGTTTGTGATTTTGAAATGGCCAAGATTATTCCAGGAAGAACGCAGGAGAGGAAGGTTTTTCATGGCAACGAATATCCAGGCTCCAGCATCAGTAAGGTGGAGAATCGGTAAGAAATAAGCCTACAGTTAAAGTATCCTTCTACCTGCATATATTATCCACCCATCCACAATGAAAATTAAAAGAACATTAGGCTTCCTTAACTATTGGAACTTATTCGACTATTTCGATTTAGGGAATGTTTGACCTTATAGTTTCTGCATGAGAGGCTGCAATTTTGAAATATATAAACTCCCTAGTACGCTACTTACCAAATTTAATTGACTATTATAAATGCATAATTAAATTTGCTGTACTAATTCGTATCTCCAAATCATTTTCATTTGGGCAGCTTTCCAGTCAAACAGTAGGCTTTCCCTAATGATAGGTCTTGTATTAAATTAGGCCTACTATCTTAATACACTTTAATTGTATGTATATTATCAATGATTATGCCGTATTATACACCATTGTACATCATTTTTGGGTATTCTTTTATGGCCCTAACATATTATTTCTGGAAATCTCCGATATATACTTTAGTCTAAAGCCTACATATAATTCAAAGCTACCGCCTGACCGCAATATTCATTAGTACAACAATTAAAGACTTTAAAAAGTAATATATTTGGCCATGGATTGCTCACTAGTTAAACAAAAATCTGTACCATTGCCTTGCTATGCATGTTATTATTAAACGAAATATAAATTTGTAACTTGACACATCTAGCCTATGTTGTTGAACAGATAATAATATATTATAGACGCCATCTTGGATGCTCAGGTTCCAATAATCTCTAATTCTTATCAGTCCAAACACAGAATCTTATCTCCTGAAATCCTGCTGCTGCTGGTCTAGTATTGTAGAACATAATCCTATATTTTACACTTATTAAGGTAAGTAGAACTATTATTATTATCTTAATGAACGCATTAAGGGTCAGTGGTTGTATCCTAGTCAATGTCATGGTAAATTAAGTTCAGAAACTATATTTAGGACCTGAAACATAAATTATTTTTTGCTACGACCTAGCTCCTACGGCATTCCCGCCTATTAGCCTAATTAGCGGCCTATATATATGTTGATATTAGCAAATTTTTCTAATAAATTAGGGCATTAGGCTTATTAGGCCTGCCACCTAGCAGTCCTAGCTGGCTGCTCCGCCTCCTAGCACCTAGGCCTAGGCCAGAAATTCAGAATGCCAGTGCAAATGTTGAAATGTGCAATCTTCAAAAAGTTCAAACCATTTTCAGAATAATCAGAATTTGTCTAAGACTCTAAGACCTAAGTCACTAAGACAACTAAGTTTGCATCATGCATGAAATGATGAAAATCATGATGTTAATAGTTAATTAGGCTAATTATTTGTTTTAAATTGTTTAGGCCTAGCCTAGGCCTAGTACTGTACTACTAGTAGGCCTATATATTTTAGACAATTTGACTTTCATCTTACTTACAGTCTTTGCCTAGGCAGCCTAGCCTAACAGGCGCTGAGGCGCAGCCTAGGCGGCTAGGCCAGCCTGGCCAGGTCTACCGTCAGAAATTACCGTCTACCGTCTTGCCTCTAGGTCCCTAAGGAGTAAGGCCTAAGCCCTAAGCTATGCCTTCCCTGCGGCCTGCCGCCCAGCGGCCCAGACTCCAAAGCCTCGGGTCTTCGCATTTCGCAAGTCGCGTCTCCAAAAATAAATACAAATCCTGGGATCATTTCAGATCATCAGAGTTCCCGGGATTTTTAATAATTTTTAAAAGTTATTTAGCATAATTTAGGCCTACGGAGTACGGTGCCGCCTGCGGCCTACCCTATATATTTTTTGGGTAAATCTACAGTTATACTACCCCCCAGCCGCCCCCACCACCTCTCCCCTTCAAAACACGCCTTTTAGCCTGTTTTTGGATGGTTCAGCACTCAGCAGACGCGGACACAGGAAAAAAACTTATTTTGATAAAAAATTATCACCAACCAGATAGTTTTTTTCAGGTAATTTGTTGTTTTTATTTTTTTATTTGATATACAGTGTTGTTTAATACCGAGGACCGTCGCATTTTAGTATTTTTAACATTAGCCTAACCTAACCTAACCGAAAAGTAACCTGTTTCCGCGACGGTCTAAACTCCCCTCACGTTCCCTGTTTATGGGTGCGTGACGGTCTAAACCCTGCTCACGTTCCCTGTTTATGGGTTTGCGAAGGTTTGTAATACTTCAATGTATCTATTTCAAGTCAAATATACATTTCCGCGCATCATCAAACCATACTAAGTCTACTACTAATAATATTAACCCATTAGTACCAACAGAATAGCGACAAAATAGGGGTAGTATAACTGTAGATTTATAATTTTTTGTTTCCCCCATCTCAAATTCTCAATTCTCATGATTGCCAATCTTCATTGATGATGAGAGCCTTGAGAGGAAATTGAGGATTTGAGGAATCATGAAAATCATGACTGACTTAACCCCTCCAACCCGGATGGGCTCTTGAACGCCCATAACAACCTCGGCCCGCGCAACCCGGAAGGGCTCTTGAACGCCCATTGCTTGCATGCGTGCTTTCGAATGCCGCGCGTACATTTTCGGTATCGTGGGACGGTAGGTGGCGCCACCAGGCGTAAACTCCGCCACAGCAACAGTATCTACCCCGACGCCATCATGGACAGTACGCCAAATAGTGATTCCGCTGTGTCCGATACCGTGCTTCCTACGACGCCCTTGCTTGTTCGTCGCGCCTTACCCCGACGCCATCGCCTAAATGTGTTATCTCCCGGAGGTATTGAGACGACATTGAGACTTTATGAGCGAGCTGATGCCAAGCATAATGTTGATGATGAAGTCAGTGACGACTCCAGTAATTATAAGTCGAGTGATTATGGCCATGAGAGTGATAAAGAAGAGCAATTCCTGGGATTTGCGAGAGAACATGACAGTGATGAGAGTGATGAAGGTGATGTACCAGTTGTTGAGGAAGCTGGTTTACCTAAAGACAGTGAACTTGAGAGAGTGAGCGAGTGGGAGAGTTCAAGGTCACTCACCAAATTTCGCTTAAGTGACACGACGCCAAGCCCTTCCCCAGGTAAATCGCCTTTCAAGCTACATTTGTATAAGCAGAAAATACTTGAGAAGGCGGCCACGGCAGCTAGGGAACAAGCAAAACTACTTGGTGAGGATGAGGCTGTGAGTGAGGGTCAGCGTGGTGACCCTTCTCGTCCGCCATTGTCTCCCTTATCTACCCACGCCACCCAAGATGACCCGGATGACCCGCATTCTTCCCCACCACCCCCACCATTTCCAAGGGTTGAGGACCCCACACTTTCGGCCTATTTGCCTCCTAGGTCCCCCGACAGGAGACATACTGCTGCCGAAAAGGGGAAAGGTAGGAAATATACCAAGAAAATTAAGAAAAGTAAGAGAGTTTTGTTCGAGGCTCCCGCGGCGTCCACCCCGGCCGGCCCCAGCCATACGTCCCCGCAACTTTCCCCACGGTCCTCCCCACCTCTCCCGCCTTCAACATGTCTTCCTGAAGAAGTCTTTGAGCTCGCATCACCAATACCTGGGCCTAGTGACAGTGAAACATTGCTTTCTGTCACTCGTCGCAGGCCAAGGAGCCCGGGACCTCGGGGGGACACAGCCTCACCTGCCACTCCTTCCCCACCTCGCCCACCCGCACGCCGCCCACGCATCACTGGTTCCCCGCCAGATTATGTGGGGGCCACTGATGATGAAGGGCACCTCTCTCAAGACTCTGGCCATGATTACATAGGTCCACCGTCAGGGCAAGATGACCACTCTGACGATGACTATATGGACATCGACGACCCTCGACCCATCCGCTTGGCCCGGCGTCGTGCTGCCCACCGCCCTGGCCGCCGCCCTAGGGTGCGCGCCTCCCGAGTTGGCCGTGGGCGTGCTGGGCCACCAGCTGGAGCTCCTCGTCAGCGTAGACAAGACCCATTCTACGTTTTTCAGTGGCAAGACGTAGTTGATGAGGATGCATACAACCCTGATGTGCCAGCTTTTGATGAGGTACTGGAGGGTTCAGGCATTACCCCCAATTTTCCTGCAGGCCCCAATGCTCCACCACACGAACTGTTTGAGGCCTTCTTTGATGAGGAGGTGGTAGGCCATGTTGTCAAAGAGACAAATAAGCAGCACCAATTCCAGGTCCACTTTTTGGGAAAGGTGACCAAGGGCCACATGAGGCAGTGGACCCCAGTGACTCATAAAGAGTTCATGGTGTTCCTGGCACTCACCATGCTAATGCCTCATGTCAAGAAGCATAGGTTGCCTGACTATTGGATCACCAATGATCTGATATCCACCCCTGCCTTCGGGAAATATATGTCTCGCGACCGGTACCTTGATATCCTCGCAGCGCTCCATCTTGTCACCAACCTTGACGTCCACCTCCCAGACAAGCTGTGGAAGATTAGGACGTTGTATGAGATGATGCGAGAACGCTTCACCTCCTACTTCAAGCCCTTCCGCAAGGTCGTCATTGACGAGTCTCTTGTGCTGTTCCGGGGAAAACTCAGCTTCCGGCAGTACATCCCCTCAAAAAGACATCGCTTTGGCATAAAATTCTTTGTGCTGTGCGACTGCCAAACTGGCTATGTCCTGGACTTCCTGGTCTACAGCGGGAAGGAAGGGGACTTGCTTGTGGACCCCCTCATTGGCTTTGGCGGAGCAGTGGTGCAAGCCATGATGGACCGCTACTTTCATAAGAATCACGTCCTCTACACGGACAATTATTACACGTCCCCCACTCTCTCACAGTACCTGCATGAGCGCAAGACGGGGACTGTAGGCACAGTACGAGGGAAAAGGAAGGGCATGCCACCTTTCCCTCCAAAGACCCAAAAAGGTGATGTGTTCAAGAAGAAGTCGGGGCCCATTCTGGCTATCCACTGGCACGACCAGCGGAAGGTCAACCTCCTGACCACCATCCACAAGGGGGAAATGGTGGAGACTGGCAAGGTGGATCGCCGCACCCAGGCCAGGGTGACCAAGCCCGATGCTGTCCTGGACTACAACATCAACATGAGGCTGGTGGACAAGTCCGACATGCAGATAGGCTTCATTGACTGCCTGCGTACCTCGTGCAGATGGTACAAAAAGTTCTTTCTGCATATGGTGGACATGTCAGTTCTGAATGCCTACAACATATACAAGCTTCGGAATGTGAACACACCCATGAAGTTCAATAGCCTGCGGAGGTTCCAAAAGCAGGTGTTGACGGAGCTCCTGGAGAAGTATGCTATGCCACAGAGGGCAGTGGCACATCCTGGGCCCGCCGTTATTGACCGCTTGCAGTCTGCTCAATACTTGATTAGGCACAGGCTTGGTTCCCTGCCTCAGAATGAATCCGGAAGAACACAGCAGAAGCGGTGCCATGTCTGCTACAACAGCAGGGTGAAGCCGAGGTCAAGTAAAAAGTCAATCCTGGAGTGTGTGGAGTGCAAGGTGGCACTCTGTGCTGTAGATTGCTTCTTTGATTACCACTCCAAGCTGGAGTTCTAATAATCATACTGAAATTGCCAAATAAAATGACAATATGTACACTATAATTATATATAGGCAAAAAGTGGAAGAAAACCAATGTATTGTAATACAAAAGTCATGTATTATGAGAACATTGATACAAATACAATTACACCATAATAATATGTGAAAGTGACACATATGTATATACCAAGTGACATTCATATGATTAGAACCTATAGAAATATATAAATCAGTGAAAAAAGACACAATAAATTGTATATAAAACGTTTACAAATCATATAACTAAGTGAAAGTGACACAAGACCTAATATTTGATGGCCAAAGTATAATAAACACCTGTGATAACGAATAATCAGTGCCTAATACAACAATAACCTACCTCAATCACTAATAAAATGTACGGTATCGAGTGAAAATGAGCATTATCAGTGACAGTGACACTCTCTAAAGCATATTTGTCAAAGTGAAAGTGACACAAGACCTAATATTTGATGGCCAAAGTATAATAAACACCTGTGATAACGAATAATCAGTGCCTAATACAACAATAACCTACCTCAATTACAGTAAAAGTCCGTTAATCCGACGACCGATGATTCGAATCTCCCAATAGTCCGAATTTTTCAATTTGAGGCCAAATCCGAATTCACCCGATGGTCCGAATTTCAAGAAGTCCCAAAGTCCCCTTTTTGAGGCATTAGGCCACTCAAATGACACATAATGGAGCACACACATATCATATGTTCATGAATTCACTTTAAAAGTTTACCATTGTCATTGTAGCCTATTATCTACTTCAAAACATTCAGATTAATGGTCAAAGGAAGCTACTGATATAATCGTAAACACCTTCGTCTTCTTCTTCTTCCACATCGTCTGCTAGAGAGTTTGTTTTGCTCTTGAACGCATCCTTGGGACGCTCCGATGCGCTACTGGCTTGCACCGCATTTTCTGCAAGCGCATTCAGTCTTGAGCTTGAAAACGCACCTTTCAAGAAGTCCCAAAGTCCCCTTTTTGAGGCATTAGGCCACTCAAATGACACATAATGGAGCACACACATATCATATGTTCATGAATTCACTTTAAAAGTTTACCATTGTCATTGTAGCCTATTATCTACTTCAAAACATTCAGATTAATGGTCAAAGGAAGCTACTGATATAATCGTAAACACCTTCGTCTTCTTCTTCTTCCACATCGTCTGCTAGAGAGTTTGTTTTGCTCTTGAACGCATCCTTGGGACGCTCCGATGCGCTACTGGCTTGCACCGCATTTTCTGCAAGCGCATTCAGTCTTGAGCTTGAAAACGCACCTTTCAAGAAGTCCCAAAGTCCCCTTTTTGAGGCATTAGGCCACTCAAATGACACATAATGGAGCACACACATATCATATGTTCATGAATTCACTTTAAAAGTTTACCATTGTCATTGTAGCCTATTATCTACTTCAAAACATTCAGATTAATGGTCAAAGGAAGCTACTGATATAATCGTAAACACCTTCGTCTTCTTCTTCTTCCACATCGTCTGCTAGAGTTTGTTTTGCTCTTGAACGCATCCTTGGGACGCTCCGATGCGCTACTGGCTTGCACCGCATTTTCTGCAAGCGCATTCAGTCTTGAGCTTGAAAACGCACCTTTGGACGTATTAGTCTTGAGCTTGAAAACGCACCTTTGGATGTTCCGATACGCTACTATTTATAGTTCAGTGATCGGAGCATCCCAAGGGTGCTTTCAAGACAACAAGACAAGGGTGCTTTCAATACAATATAACATAACAGAGCACGTCACAAAAGGAAAATCACAAAAGGAAAATTACAAGAACCTCTCAGGGAAGTGCCGTTGTTAAGGCATTACTTCCCGAACCACATCTGATCTTCAAGAGCAAGACAAACTCGCTAGTAGACGGAAGAAGAAGAAGACGTTTATATCAGCAGATTCCTTTGACCATTAATCTGAATGTTTTGAAGTAGTTAATAGGCTACAATGACAATGGTAAACTTTTGAAGTGATTTCATGAACATATGATATGTGTGTGTGCACCATTGTGTCATTTGGGTGGCCTAATGTCTCAATGTTTTCGTCATACACAGGTTCATAGGGGTAAAGTCCGATAATCCGAAAAATCCACTAATCCGAACGAGAGCCGGTCCGCTGCCCTTCGGATTAACGGAAGTTTACTGTACTAATAAAATGTACGGTATCGAGTGAAAATGAGCATTATCAGTGACAGTGACACTCTCTAAAGCATATTTGTCAAAGTGAAAGTGACACAAGACCTAATATTTGATGGCCAAAGTATAATAAACACCTGTGATAACGAATAATCAGTGCCTAATACAACAATAACCTACCTCAATTACTAATAAAATGTACGGTATCGAGTGAAAATGAGCATTATCAGTGACAGTGACACTCTCTAAAGCATATTTGTCAAAGTGAAAGTGACACAAGACCTAATATTTGATGGCCAAAGTATAATAAACACCTGTGATAACGAATAATCAGTATGGTGATGGGCTGGTCTATCAGAGTGAGACCTGAGCGATCTCTGCCATACCCATAGCTTACTCTGACTGTTCCTTTTACTTATATATTTTCTAGATCTCATGTGATGGCGTCTCTTCCGTGGATTGACCTCCCAATCTACCAAGATTGGAAGCTAAAGCATCACATTATTCCTTTGCCCCTCAACTTTCTCTTCATAATTGCTGAGGGGCACAGGGCCCTGGGTGGGGCTTTGGTTTCCCGGGCGTTTACGCACCCTCTCAGCTCCCCGCCTTGGAGTGGCTTCGGTCACCCAGGCTTTATTGTGGTCGGCAGGGAGGGTTCTGTGGGGGCGCTCGTTTATGGCCTTGGCCTTACTCGGGGCCTTGGGGCTGTTCGGCCAGGCAGCTTGGGGAACAACAACAACAACAACAACGAATAATCAGTGCCTAATACAACAATAAGCTACCTCAATTACTAATAAAATGTACGGTATCGAGTGAAAATTAGCAATATCAGTGACAGTGATACCCTAATAAACATATTTTATATAATTGGCCTCAAAATAACTAGAAAATATCAAATAAACATCACATTCTCAATATCAAACACTAAAATCGTCTAAGGGAGATAAATACTTTGGCGCGGCGAGCGGCTAGGTGCGTCGTAGCCATGGCCGGGGCGACGCGTCCGAACGCGGGAAGAATTTGCCGCCGAAAAGCATTCGTCTTCCCGCGCTCGCCATTATGCAACCAGAGGGGCTAGAGACCTCTACTCAACGCCATTCGACAGAGGAAGGTTTGTGGAACATTATTCTTTTTTATTCACAACATTACATGACATATTCATTGACTTACAGAGTAGTTAACATAGGCCAAAGATCGTCAAAACACCCGGTACCGGAGCACAGTCGTAAGCTATAGCCCCCGGGGCTGGAGGGTTAATATTAATTTGATTTAAAAGATTATTGTATATTAATTTTTATTTAATTTCCAGGTTCAGCAGATGAGCTGCTGAGTAGATAGCTGCCAATCCTGCCATTGCCGAGACTCGAGACTCGAGTACTACAGTCCGTCGAGTCAGACTCCTGCCGGCTGCCGCCCTTGTGATACCGTTGATAACTTGATACGGCCCACTGCCCACGCCCAGCGGCCCATGACAGGTCAAGACTCAAGTCACGAGTCACACAGAACAAGCGTTGAAGCGTAAGTGTTAAAAATATCCCCTTTTTCTCTTATTTACCGCTATTTATTTATTTTTATATTAGGGATTTTGCTTAGCATATTAAAAAAAAATATCAACGGTGGCCCTCATGGTGGGTGACTCCGGGTGACCGGGGTGAGGGTGGGGTCCCTGCCGCCCAGAGCCTCGGGTCTTCGCAAGTCGCGTCTCCAAAAATAAATACAAATCCTGGGATCAGAGTTCCCGGGATTTTTAATAAATTTTAAAAGTTATTTAGGCCTACCCTATATATTTTTTGTTTCGGGCAGGCTAATAGCCTTTACACTCTACCGCTGAACACGGGGTGAGGCCCGTGAGGTCTTGCTCCAATCTAGGGAGTGAGACATGCGAAGCTTCACGGCTCGAAGCAACTCCATCTCTGAAGCCGCCTTGCCTCCGCACTTCACAGTCTAATTAAAAAAAAAAAAAAAAAAAAGTAGCCTAAATTGACACAATTTTGGTCTCCATATTTTCCATCTTGATTGATTTTAGATTGCAGGAAATGCTGTTTTAGACACCTAAATTCTCAAATTTTTCCGGGGGGGCATGCCCCCGGACCCCCCTAGAGCTCGCGCCTTCGGCGCTCGCCTCTGCGTCGTTCGCGCTATAATGATAACGAAATAATAAACCATAATGATACCACAATTCATATTTTGTGGATTGACACCCTGATTCGTATTTACAGATATGGCCGACTATCCTACCGGTAGGCTACTAAATGGGTGCCGGCCCAACCGCCATGTTGTATCCCACGTAGGCCTACTAGGTACTACGGAGTACGGACACATTGTAGGTGTGGATTAGGTTTGTATCCAATGTACTAGGTCTATGTTACTGGATATTTATGATTTAAGCAAGTGCTACGTTTTCGATAAATCTGGTTAGGCCTATATGGCTTTGCAATTCGGGAAATCATGAGCCGATTTCCGACATGTAGTTAGTCTTTTTCGATTCTCAAAATACGATCAAAGTTTTGCCAAAAATTTGCTCGGGTTTTCCAAAATTATGCTTTTTGGGGTTTGCAATTTAGGGAAACATGAGCCAAAATTCTAAATTAGGTTACTGTAACTTGTTTACTCTTAAAATTCGCAAAATCCGAGCCAAGTTTTGCCAAAACTTTGCTCGGGTTTTCCAAAATTCGGGTTTTATGCCTTTGCAATTTCGGGAAACCTGAGCCAAATTTCTAAATGAGGTTACTGTCATTTTGTTGTCTACAAACTCTCAAAATCCGAGCCAGCTTTGGCCAAAACTTGGCTCGGGTTTTCGAAATATTGGGTTTTAGGCCTTAGAAATACCTTAAAACCGGAGCCAAGTTTTGCTAAAATACGTTTTAATCGCCGTTTTACGCATTTAACCCCTCATTTTCCCTGTACTTCATATCCCTTCCCACTATCGGGCGGCGTGTCATAAGATCGTTGTATAATGGGGAAAACGGTTTCGCCGAGGGTTGCAATTATTTCCAAACACTATATATTGATGAAAACTAACAGGGAAAAATAAAAAAATCCATGGGAAAATTGGTGACCATCTTATTTAGTTTTTCCACTGGAAGTACCGTATTGACAACCTTGTTACGAAAAATAAATGTTAGTACAGTAAACTTCCGTTAATCCGAAGGGCAGCGGACCGGCTCTCGTTCGGATTAGTGGATTTTTCGGATTATCGGACTTTACCCCTATGAACCTGTGTATGACGAAAACATTGAGACATTAGGCCACCCAAATGACACAATGGTGCACACACACATATCATATGTTCATGAAATCACTTCAAAAGTTTACCATTGTCATTGTAGCCTATTAACTACTTCAAAACATTCAGATTAATGGCCAAAGGAATCTGCTGATATAAACGTCTTCTTCTTCTTCCGTCTACTAGCGAGTTTGTCTTGCTCTTGAAGATCAGATGTGGTTCGGGAATTAATGCCTTAACAACGGCACTTCCCTGAGAGGTTCTTGTAATTTTCCTTTTGTGATTTTCCTTTTGTGACGTGCTCTGTTATATTATATTGTATTGAAAGCACCCTTGTCTTGTTGTCTTGAAAGCACCCTTGGGATGCTCCGATCACTGAACTATAAATAGTAGCGTATCGGAACATCCAAAGGTGCGTTTTCAAGCTCAAGACTAATACGTCCAAAGGTGCATTTTCAAGCTCAAGACTGAATGCGCTTGCCGAAAATGCGGTGCAAGCCAGTAGCGCATCGGAGCGTCCCAAGGATGCGTTCAAGAGCAAAACAAACTCTCTAGCAGACGATGTGGAAGAAGAAGAAGACGAAGGTGTTTACGATTATATCAGTAGCTTCCTTTGACCATTAATCTGAATGTTTTGAAGTAGATAATAGGCTACAATGACAATGGTAAACTTTTAAAGTGAATTCATGAACATATGATATGTGTGTGCTCCATTATGTGTCATTTGAGTGGCCTAATGCCTCAAAAAGGGGACTTTGGGACTTCTTGAAATTCGGACCATCGGGTGAATTCGGATTTGGCCTCAAATTGAAAAATTCGGACTATTGGGAGATTCGAATCATCGGTCGTCGGATTAACGGACTTTTACTGTACCATACTTTTTTATTAGGTTTTGCCGAGGGTTAGGCCTAAAACAAATTTTCTTATGATATTTATAGCATATAGATTCAATATTTATCTTCAAATATATAAACAAAATTCGTGGTATTAAAATAACATTGAACCGAATTTTACCTAGGTTAGGTAAGGTTGTTAGGTTAGGCTAATGTCCTTTCAAACTTCAATTCAAAGGGGTAGGCTATAGGCCTAGGCTAGTAAACACAAGTAACAAGTAACAAGTAACTGTTTTCAATGTTCTGTTACTTATTCAATAGGTAATAGGCCTAAGTAACCAGTAACAAGTAGGCCTAACTGTTTTCAGTAACAAGTAACTGTTTTCAGTCGGCTAATAAACACTAAGATAGCTTATACCCGGTCAGAGGTAAGAAGAAGAGTAGAAGAAGAAGATGCTACCCACTAGGCCTCAGATCAGATGTGGTTCGGGAAGTAATGCCTTAACAACGGCACTTCCCTGAGAGGTTCTTGTAATTTTCCTTTTGTGACGTGCTCTGTTATTTAACTCCTCAGCTGCTTCTACATCTGTTAATTGCCTCCCTTGATCATTATAAATTTTTAATTCATTCTTCTGGCTTACATTTTTATTTCTTAGTTTATTTATATGTGTCCACATCTTTTTACTTGTATCCCCACTATCTTTTATTTCTTTAGTTAGTTTTTTCTCATGTGCATAGATAGCTTCCCTAACTTCCTTTTGTACTTTACCTTTTTGTTTTATATACAAAGTTTTATATCTTTCTTCTTCGTCTCTGTCTTTTGCGTTCCTCCTTCTTCTGTTATACTGTCTCCTCTTTTTAATTCCTTGTCTTATACTGTCATTTAGCCATGGTGCCTCTTTTTTTTTTAGTTTTATCCTTCCCTATTCTTCTTCTGTAAGTAGTTTTAACCCCCCTGATACTACTCTCCTTGACGCGGTTGGGGGGCTTCAGTGACTAATTTTGGGTAGTTTTTCATTCCTCATTCTATGATTTTCCCCTTCTATTCTTACTCTGTCCCATCTAAACGCCTGTGTAGTAATCTGGAGACAACCCTCCAAGCAAACTGCACATTTAAACAATAAGAAGAAGAAGAAGAAGTAGTTTTAAGTTTATCATGTGCTACCTCCTTCATAGTTTGGTTGAATATTTGTATATCATTGCTTTCACTATTTAACAATCGTCTTTCCAGTTCTGTTATATATTTTGACAAAGACTCATTATCTGTTTTGCCTCAGTTTCTAGTTTCAGTTTCTATGGAGCTCGTCCTGGAATCTTTACGACTCTGAACCTCACGATTCTATACAGGACTGGCCATTTATATCGGCACTAGCTCAGAGAAGAGTGTTGAGAGGGGAGAAGGGGTGTTGGAGAGAGAGGAAGCTGTTGGAGTGGCTTTGTTATGTGTGTTTAGTCTGTATACGTCGTCAGGATGTCCCCTGACTGGGTGCGAGCATGTGAGCGGCGGATTCGATCCCGGGTCTTGCAGGTTCACACGTGAGCGTGCCTATCACCGCACAGTAGTAGTTGTAGGTCGGAAAGATTTTGCCTTTACAACGGCACTTTCCTAGGTTTTATGATTTTATAACTACTGTATTGCAATTAAAAAATTTCAATTTGTGTCTATTTGTGTCGTGCTCATATTTCCTTTAATATATCACTGATTTTCTTTACGCTTCTTTTCCCTTTTTCTCCAACAGTTGTAAATAACATTCTTCGTTTTATTGATTTTTTCTTCCTCAAAGAGCAGTTCTCCTATCAGCTTGTCTTCACCTTCGATGTACGGCCTCTGAAATAGTGGTTCTCCTTTTCTTTCTTCCTCGAATTCTGTACACCATAATATGAAGTGTTTCAGATCTTCCACAGATGCTCCGCACAAATCACATGCTGTGTCTCCTCCATGGTGTCTGTTCCTGTCTTTTAGTGGTAGGTTGTTTGTTCTGCATTTAAAGAAGATTATTGATGACGGTCGGTTGTCGTAAAGCTGGTCTTCACCTTTAATATTCTGCTTCCATTTTCTGTAGATTTCAAGACTTGACTTTTCAGCTAGTTCTTCCTTCCACAGTCTGCTATCCCAGGTCTTTATTTTTCTTTTTAGTTCTTCTTTGGTCATAGTCTTAATATGGTTGTAGTTTCCTATGATATTTATGTTTTCCTTGATGGTTTCGATCCAGTAGTCCTTCTTGAATGTCTTCCTTTCCCGCAGTACTCTTCTTAGAAGTTCACGCCCTTCATCCTTTTCACTTTCTATATAGTGTAGGTATTGTAACTGTCTTCCTATGATTCTTGTTTCCATGGACGAAGCACCGATTTCTCCCCTCAGCGCTGCAACCTGAGCATACCTTGGGGCACCAAGAATCTGTCTAAATACTGAGTTTTCAATTCTCTGTAGTTTCTGGATTTCGCTTTTTGTGTAGCCAAGGATGCTCGAGCCGTACAGTATCGATGGTAGTGCTATACTCTTCCAGAAGGTCTTTCCAATCAGTAGTTTGTTGCAGCTCTGGGAGATTACTGGGTAGGTCAGGTTTGCTAGTTTCTTTGCTTTTTCTAATGATATACCCTTTTGCTTTTTAAAACAGTTCCGCTTATCAGTTACTGTTATTCCTAAATATTGTATTTCATTAGTGACTGCTATGTTGTTTATCTCTACTGGTTTTTCTCTCATGTTATATATCAGTGTATGGCTTTTGTTCTTGTTGATGCTCAGGCCACAATCTTGTCCAATGTTGGTAATGAGGTCAATCATAGCGTGTGCTGGCTGTAGAGACTGAGCCAAAAGTAATCCATCATCAGCAAAGAAGAGGGCATTTAAGGTGAAGAGGTCATCTTGATACCCGTCAGCCTCTGATTCAAGTTTTGTAATTATATCGTATGTGACAATCTTGAACAGGGTTGTTGACCCTGTACATCCTTGACGAATACCACTGGTTAGTTCAATGTTCAGGGTTGAATTTTCGCCATACTTTATTTTTGTAGTATCTCCTGTGTATATGTTCGCCAGTGTGTCTATGACTTTGGGGTGGATTTTGTACTTCATTAGTACTTCTATTAATTTGCCTCTCTTTACCGAATCGAATGCCTTTGCAAAATCTATAGACACAACTATTAGCGGCTTCTTATTTAGGAAACTCTTCTCCACACAGTATTTTAGCAAGAATAAGTAGTTTTCTATCCTGCCTCCATCAGTAAAACCACTTTGAGTTTCCTTGGTTTCACCTTTCTGGTTTAGATGTTCCTCAATCTTCTTTTTTATGGCTGTTATCATAAAGAGCTTGTAAGATATATCAGTTAGTGCTATTGGTTGCAGCTGGTTTGCTAACTTTTGGTATCATCACTGTTTTTGACAGTTTCCATTCTTCTGGTATGTTACCATCCTCCAGGATTTTGTTAAAGCTATTTGTCAGTTGATCCAGGCAGATGTCACTCTGAACAAAAGCTTTGTAAAGCTCAGGTTTCAACATGTCTGGACCTGTGGATTTGTTATTTTTTAATTTGGAGAGTGCATCTTTGACTTCTTGTCTAGTTATTATGGGAGGCCTCATAGGTATAGTTTTTTTCTCTGCTTTTAGAGCCATACTCATGTGTTCCAGCAAGTCGGTATGGATTTGTATTTCTTGGTTGTCTGGAAGTTCTAAATTTTGGGTTTGTTGTCCTCTTTCCTGTTGATCTTGGGATATGTACTGGGCTTTTGCATTTTCATTCCATGTTTATGGTACATCATTCATGTGGGCTTTGTACACTCCGTTCCAATATGTTTCAAGTTCTTGTCTCGCTTCATCATTGCCCATTGGTCAGAACTTCCCCTTCTTGACTGAATAAGATTATTTCTTTGTTTTTTCCTTCTTCCTTCTTTCTGAGTTTATTGATATACACCCACATTTTTTTGCTTGTGTTGCCTCCGCTTTTTATTTCCTTTGTTATCTTTTCTTCGTGTTTGTACATCTCTTCTTTTATCTCCTGTTGGACTTGAATTTTCTGATTTTGGTACCTTCGTTGATAGTGTTCACTGTCCTCATCCGAAGTTGCATTCCTTATTAGTCTGTTGAGTCTCTTTCTTTCCTTTATCCCGCTTCGTATGTTGTCGTTTATCCACGGCGGTTCTGTTACTTCTTCATTGCATTTGTTTTTCTTTCTTTTGTACGTAGTTTTTAGTTTCTTGTCTGCAGCCTTTTTTATCTTCCTGTTTAGAACACTAATGTCGGCGGTCTCCTCTCTGTTAAGATCCTCTTCCAGTTCTTCTATGAAGTTTTTTAGCGCCTCTTCGTCTGTCCTGTAATATTCTTGTACTTCCCATTTCTTGCTCGAGAAGTTTTTCTTTGGAGTTTTTAGTTTCAGCCTTAGCTCAATTAGGTTGTGGTCACTGCAGTCGAATGTCTTGTTCTTCATCTATGATCATGTTACAGTATACATCATATATATGGACAGCCTTCCCCCTGCCATCCAGACCCACGACAACCCTGCCCCTGCCCGTATCGCCAAGATAACGGTGGAACGAGTGGGACACGTCCGTCCCGAGTGGACCACACCAGTCACCCACGGCAAGTCATTTTCTTTAACCACCAGAGCCAAAGAAAATGACCATCGCAGGGGTAACCATTACAAACCCCCATCAGCCAGCCCAGTAACTCCTCAACCTAGCTACACAACCACAGGTGGTACCAGGTTGTTACCTAAATTACCTTTCATATCCCCTATCAAAGAACCTAAAGCTCTTTCAGAACCAAAACCTCTCTTCCCCAGATTGCCTTTCATATCCCCTATCAAGGAACCTAAAGCTCTTGCATCCATTCAATCTAAACCATTGTCCCGGGTTAAAGTCACTCATAAACCAAAACTTGCCTATCCTTCCAGCCAACAATAAGTCTTAACCCCGAGAATAAGTCATCATCCATTGTAAGAAACTCATCCGCTTCCTCTCCCACCAGGAAGCCATCACCCCATAATGTGTACAGATCTGCCCTGAGGAATCTTCCTCCAGCTACATTTACAAGGGCCAGCCAAAAGTCCAGGCGCACCACTCCCAGGACTACAAGGACCTAACCACCACGCGCGGACACCACCCCAGCGCCTTTGATCCTCTCAAGCCGGGCGCCTTAAGTCTGGGCAAGAATATTCACAAGTACTCAGCCAGTCTGGACATCAGTAACTAAGCTTGCCTTTGGTATCTCTTTATCTGGGTAAAAGCAGCCAGAATAGCTGGTGTTCACACTTGAAGCTGTGTGCAGTGATCGGAGATGACCAGGTTGGGTTCCCCCCTTCAGGAAGAGGACTAGCTTGTGCAACCCACTTTGGGCCCCAGCTTCCTGGCCTTCGATGCTGTGTCCAGACCAAGCAAATAAGGATTCCTGTCTTGTTCCTTTCAAGGGATTATAAGGATAGTGCAGTACTTAGAGACGACCAGGTCGGGTTCCCCCTTTCAGGAAGAGGACTAGATTGTGCAACCCACTTTGGGCCCCACCTTCACTGGCCTCTATTTACTGTATTAGTCTTGTGGTTCCATAGGCAAAAGCAGCCAGAATAGCTGGTGTTCACACTTGAAGCTGTGTGCAGTGATCGGAGACGACCAGGTCGGGTTCCCCCCTTCAGGAAGAGGACTAGCTTGTGCAACCCACTTTGGGCCCCACCTTCCTGGCCTTCGATGCTGTGCCCAGACCAAGTAAATAAGGATTCCTGTCTTGTTCCTTTCAAGGGATTATAAGGATAGTGCAGTACTTAGAGACGACCAGGTCGGGTTCCCCCCTTCAGGAAGAGGACTAGATTGTGCGACCCACTTTGGGCCCCACCTCCACTGGCCTCTATTTACTGTATTAGTCTTGTGGTTCCATAGGCAAAAGCAGCCAGAATAGCTGGTGTTCACACTTGAAGCTGTGTGCAGTGATCGGAGACGACCAGGTCGGGTTCCCCCCTTCAGGAAGAGGACTAGCTTGTGCAACCCACTTTGGGCCCCACCTTCCTGGCCTTCGATGCTGTGCCCAGACCAAGTAAATAAGGATTCCTGTCTCGTTCCTTTCAAGGGATTATAAGGATAGTGCAGTACTTAGAGACGACCAGGTCGGGTTCCCCCCTTCAGGAAGAGGACTAGCTTGTGCAACCCACTTTGGGCCCCACCTTCCTGGCCTTCGATGCTGTGTCCAGACCAAGTAAATAAGGATTCCTGTCTTGTTCCTTTCAAGGGATTATAAGGATAGTGCAGTACTTAGAGACGACCAGGTCGGGTTCCCCCCTTCAGGAAGAGGACTAAATTGTGCAACCCACTTTGGGCCCCACCTTCACTGGCCTCTATTTACTGTATTAGTCCTGTGGTTCCAGAGGAGATTGCAAGGGAGTAATTTAATTGTCCCAAACATTAGACTAACCATTGTGTCACTGGATAGACTGCTTACAACTCTATACAGACCATTATGCTAGTCGCCATAACCCCCCACCAAACCCTGTAGCAGAACTCCGGCATAATCTTAGTAAGTCCCTGCTCACGCGGAGTGCAAGAGGAACCCGGGTGTCTCCCATGGTAGGCGCAGAGGAGCAAGGAGCTGTAAGGACGTAGGAGTGCAGCCTAATCCCGGAACAACATCCGGAAGTACCACGCCCCAGCCGCCCTCCTGGACCACTGGATTCTCCCTCGATCTACGGCACCTCTTCACTCCAGCTCTCCTTTAAGTGCCTTATTACGGTTTATGGGTATAGAGTTGTTCTCTATGTGTAGTGGTTGAAGTTATCTTCAGGGGTTCTCACTAAATAACATCTTGCGAGAGGGCTTTCCTCTCTCTACGTAAATTGACGTTAATCTGCCCACTTGCCGGGACACATCAGACAAAACTATCAGGGGATCCTTATATCCGCACATTCCCGGGTTATTGGTCTCCCATAGCCCGTCAGAGGGGACGCGCCTATATAAGACCCACAGCATATGACATACACACCTATTTACACGTAACCTTGTTCCCTTGTATAACTTCTAGCCTCATTCACTTAACATTCTGTCAGGTTCATAACTCGAATAGATCTCACTCTATCTCAGCTCCCGAGATTGTTGTATCAGCCTTCCGCATCTTGCTAGTTGCCCACACAAGTAGTTTTAGAATAAATAATCTTGCCAGGTGAGATCTAGCACACCTGTAGAATTCAGTTCATATGTGAGCCTTTCAGAGCCCACCTTATTGTTGATGACCACTTGGTCATTGTTGCTTTACAGTCAGTTAACGTCACTATTGCCGGGGACATCATAGTATGATCCAGACGACATCTACCATTACTGCACTCTTGTTACCTTGCTGAGATCTTGCTTGAGATCTAGTTGAGTGGGAGGTAAGCCTCCACTATTTTGGATACTCTATAATTTGTATCCGAGGAGTTATTGTTAAATTGAGTCCGGACCCATTGTTCGACTCTTGCCTTATAATTGCTAATCATATTATTATTTGTATGCTCTATTTACCATTGTTGCCATTTTGATGATCTCAGTGTTCCAGAATTAAATATATTGCTCCTCCATGAACCAGGTGTAAAGTGAATAAAACCCATGTTAACTTGTCGCCTGTGTACTTATTCTCCTGCCGTGTTGTCTCTTATTAAAGTTAAAGGTATACTTCTCCAGTTAGAAAGTTAATCATTGCACTCAGAATATCTCGCGTTCCAATTTGGACCGGGCATAACACTGGTGACAGCGGTGTCTCTTTCTCGAGGGTAGCCTTTCAGGGTTTTTTTCCTGCTTTAATATTTCTAAGAGTAGCTCGACAAGGGTAAGTAGTCAGGATGACGGGGAGAGCACTGGATATTATTCCTTTCAAACCGGAGGAAAATGACATAGCCACCTATTTAAAGGTCGTCAAGCCAGTTCTTGACATCATATTTAAAGATGAAGTGGCCCCTAAAATTCATACAGTAGTAATGAAGCTAGGGCGACACATGGCCCTAGTTTCCAGTTATGTGAAAGAGAACCCGGGGATGACCTGGGAACAGTTTGAGACCTATACTAAAGCTGTCATTAACCCCGTCTTAGGTACCGTAATAGCTGACCAGCAGTTCCACGCTATCACATACGACGGGGACCTCGACGCCACCATCAGCAAGCTCAACAGGCTGGCTTCCACCGCTTTTACGACGGCTACAGCTGCGGAGAAGAAAGAAAACGTCCGACGTACCCTCATGAGGATCCTCCCTATTGCAGTCCGGAACCACTTCGCCATTACAGATCCGGCCGGATATGACTCGGATCTCCCTGTCATACGCCGCCTTCTGGCCCTGCAGAAGTCCCGGGAGCAAGGGAAAATCGCCAGCATCAACAGAGCTCCGACTAAACCCCAAGGAGCTCCTTCCGGACCAATTTTCCACCCCAACCGCAGCCCGGATAAACCAGAAGAGTGGGCCAGGATCAAGCCTGGAGATTGGAAGCCCTGCGGATCCCAGTGCCCTATCAACGGGCTGAAACGTTCCTTCTCCAAATTGTTGGCCAAGCGCTCAAGGATTCCTTTATTCTGGGGACAGATTCCCTGGTTGAAACCATCCAGACGAGTTGCCACAATCCTGGAGGACGGCACTGCAGGAGCTGATGACCACGGCGAGGAAGCTGCAGAGGTTGGTGACCCGGACGACCACAGCACAGTCGAGCCGGAAGTCATCCGTCCAGGTTTTTAGACCGCCCCCGCCCACCAACTTGGAGACTGGCGGGGGCTCGAGATAAGGGTAGCTATACTATGATGAAACCTCCCATTTACACCCACCTCACCATCCAAGGAGTCATATCTCGACTACTCGTCGACACCGGAGCCTCAAGATCATGTATTTTTTCCTCATATCACCAGAGACATCACAACACTTTTGGACCT
This sequence comes from Paralithodes platypus, assembly GCA_032716605.1. NCBI lineage: Eukaryota > Metazoa > Arthropoda > Malacostraca > Decapoda > Lithodidae > Paralithodes > Paralithodes platypus. The sequence goes on from CM064572.1 coordinate 52,352,523, forward strand.
CTTCAACGCTCTTCCACCACCCTTATTGATGCCAATGACAACCTCATTCCAAGTACTGGCATCACTGCACCACTATATGTGGCCACCCCTCAACCCAACCACGGCCATCACACGCTTTCATGGTATTTCCCTTCCAAGAGACCACTTACGACGGATACCTGGGATTCGATCTTCTCACTGTCCTTCGCACTACCATCCAGTGTGTGGAACAAAGATTGCTATTTTCCACCGACCACCCAGGACTCCCCACTCCGAAGACTACAATACCGCTCCACAACCCCCTTCAACCTTTGAAAACCATCCGTGTTGCATCGGCCATCACCACTCAACCCATCACTTTGCTGCCACATCATGAACATTGGGTATCCATCCATCCAACCCTGACAGGAGAACTCATTCACACTCCTTCTCTTCAGAGCCCTTTTAACAGGGATTGCCTCACTGCACCTGCCATCTTAAAACAAAACGCAGTACGTATAGCCAACATCTCCGACCACCCTATCACCTTACCCAGGGGTCTCACCATTAGAGAACTGGAGACCTACGATGACCAGCCCTCACCTACCACCACCATTCCTTCATCAACTCCATCACTCCTGGAAATTCCTGCTCACCTCACCCCTCAGCAAAAGGACGATCTGTGTCAGTTAATGACAGAATACCAGGACATCTTCGCCACCAACTCCCAAGATGTAGGCCACACCCATGTACTAGAACATCACATACATACTGTCGGACCCCCAGTGAGACAAGCTATACGAAGAAAGAACCCCCTTCAGCGCCAAGAAGAACAGAAACAAGTTGCAGAAATGCTAGAAGCAGGCATCGTCAACCCCTCAACTAGCCCATGGTCCTCCCCAGTGGTACTGGTCAAGAAGAAGGATGGGTCCTCTCGTTTCTGCATCGACTATCGACAACTCAACGATGTCACCATCAAGGATGCCACCCCTCTGCCCCGCATCGACGACTCCCTAGATTCCCTACTAGGGGCCAGATGGTTCTCCACTCTGGACCTGCAATCAGGGTATTGGCAAGTCCCCATGGCCCCCGCAGACCAAGAAAAGACGTCTTTTTCCACCAGTCAAGGAAAGTTATACGAGTTCTCTGTACTACCGTTCGGATTGTGTAACGGTCCCGCCACCTTCTCCCGGCTGATGGAATCCGTACTTCAGGGATTAACTTGGGAAACATGTTTGGCCTACTTAGACGACATCATCATGTTTGGCCGCACCTGGGCAGAACACCTCCAGCGCCTCCGCCAAGTTTTCCAGAGGATCCGGCAAGCCGGATTGAAACTGAAACCCACCAAATGTACCATGGCTCGACATCAGGTACAATTCCTAGGACATCTGGTATCCGAAGAAGGACTCGCCCCTGACCCAAAGAAACTACAAGCCATCCAAGAGATCCAACCCCCGAAGTCAGTGAAAGGAGTGAGGGCTTTTCTGGGGTTAGCATCTTACTATCGGAGATTCGTGAAGAATTTTGCTACAATTGCCAGACCCCTGCGCGACTTAACCAGGAAAGAAGAACCTTTTGTGTGGACCCCCGACCGCATCCAAGCCTTCAACTCCCTCAAGGACCTGCTCGTGTCTGCCCCCGTCGTCTCTTTTCCGGACTACCAACTTCCATTCCGACTCTACACCGACGTGTCCCTCCTCGGCGTCGGTGCAGTCCTCTCCCAAAATCGAGAAGGACGCGAGCACATCATTGCTTGTGCCAGCCAGACCTTAACCCCTGCAGAGACCAACTACCCCGTAACCAAGAAAGAATGCTTAGGCATCGTTTGGGCCCTCCAACACTTCCGGGCCTACCTAGCGGGCGTCAAAATCACCATCATCACGGACCACCAAGCCCTACAATGGCTCAGAAGATCAGACACTAAAAACGCCCTGACAGTCCGTTGGCGAGAGTCACTGGAGGAATTCGACTTTGAAATCTCCTATCGGCCGGGAAAACTCCACACCAATGCAGACGCCCTATCCCGGCTACCTCTTGCACCAGAACAACTCAAAGCCATTCAAGACCCACGACCCCCACCTACCACCACTCCCCCTCTCATACAGGTGTACCTCCGGAACGAAAAACCTAATTGGATCTCCACCCGACTATTTGGCCTCTTGCAAAGAAGGGGAGACGTACTCTTCACACCCGAAGGTCAGATTGTACTAGGCCCCGAAGATGCAGAGCAAATGATGTCTTCCCTGCACACCAACAATGGGATCCACCTAGGACAGAAGAAATTGGTGAACACCTTCAAGGACACCTACTGGACTCCTCGCCCATACACCACTGCCAAACAGATCACCGAAGCCTGCCGCGCCTGCACCCTGGGAAAAGATCAAACACGCATTCCAGGACCCTCCGGCAAACTCATCGCATCTAAACCTTGGCAACTTCTGGCAGTTGACGTCATGGGGCCTCTGCAAAATGACAGGGGATACCGCTACATCATCACCTTTGTGGATACGTACTCCAAATACGTCATCGCTTGCCCTGCCCGAGAACACACAGCTATGGCCGTAACAGAGGCATTATTACAACATGTGTTTCCATACTTTGGATTGCCTCAGGCAATCCACTCCGACAATGCCCCTGAATTTACCGGACAAATTTGGACACAGATCTCAGAAATATTCGGGTTCCACATTAGCCATTCTTCACCTTACTGGCCAAAAGGGAACTCCATATGCGAGCGTTCCCATCGAACCATCGCCAATCAAATCCGGACCCGCCTGCAACAGATGAACTCCTCGGACTGGACCAGCCAAGTTCGCATCATACAATGGGGAATAAACACCTGCCCCAGAGACAACGGGATCACCCCTCACGAGATGGTTTTTGGAAGCCCACCTCTCCTAATACCTCTACGTCACCTAGCTGCCCCTACTGAGCCCTCGCCAGGTCTAAACACCAACCTCGTCCATCTTAGAAACCGCTTACGTCAGCTCCAATTCACGCAAGATCTCCAGCCTGATGAAGTCCCCAAAAACAACCCTCACCGAGTAGGCGACCTGGTAATGGTAGCCATCTTGCCTGTACCCTCCAAACTAAAGCCACGGTACAAGGGTCCATTTGAGGTCCTCAAAATTCCTAACTGTTTCCAGGTCATAATTAACTATCACGGGGAATCTCGCACTTATAGGAATAGATTTGTCAGAAGGTTCCAACCTCTTAACAAAAATGTAACTTTAGTCGCTGAACCAGACCACGATGTTAAATGTACTATCCCTGTTTCAAATCTTCACCCTCAAACCTTCCTTCTTCCCAGACCTGACCCCCTCACCCATTCCGTACCTCCTCCTCAGCCTCCTTTCACACGCCCCCTCATTTCTCCTTTGCCTGCCTTTAACTCTCCTGTTCCTCAGCCTCCTGTCGCCCTCCCCACTCGCCTCACCCAGTTCACCCCTTCTCACCTCCCTAAACACCAACCTCCTCCTATCCTCTCTACCCAAACTCAAACCCCCCCCTCTTCTCCTTTACCTCCTGTCAGCCACACCCCTCTTCTACCCCACTTCACCCCTTCCCGGATCCCTAAGCTCAAACCTCCGTCCTTTCCCTCTCTCCAAACTCAAACCTCTCCCTCTCTCTCTGCCCTCACTTCACCTCAGCAACCCCTTTCTGACCAGTCACCATTAACCAGCCATACCTCCTCTAGCCTTCCCCCATCTCCACCAAAACTCACCAACATACCCCCCCCCCTACCCTTCCCCCGCTTTACCTATCACCCCCAGTCTTCGCCCTAAAACCCCTTTCTGTAATCCCTCACCTGTCCCTCCTGACTCTAAAAACCTACTTTCCTCTCCTAAATCTATTTCCCCTCCATCGCGTAAAACCATACATAAATTTCGCCCAATGACACCATTAACCCCCTCTCCCCCCTTCCCCAGACTGCCTTCTCATACCCGCTTTGGGAGACCAGTCAAGCCACCCACCAAATGGGAACCAGCCCTTTCCCAGCCAAGAACAAGAAAAGGGCAAAACTCAGCTGCCCGGAGCCACGTCACCAAGCCGGTTCCAAGTTCCTCCCCCCAGCCTGGTACTTCGGCGTCCGCACCACCGAATGACAAGGGCCCAGCCAGGATCTCTGTCCTCACTCACCACCCACCTTCCACCACGACGACACCCTCGCTTACCTCTCTCACCAATATGAGAATTGACCAGATAGCCCTAGTGTGGAAGGACTCCACCATCCTGATCAGATCACCTCACCAACTTCTCGACCAGCTGAGATACTACGACTCCTCTTCTCTCCTCACCCTCACCGGAGACCAGAGGGCCACACCGAACAACAGGGGGATTATCTACCACCACCTCCTCCAACACCTGACCCCCGTCTTCCAGGATGCTACCTCTAGACACTACCACCTTGAGTCCCGGGGTCGGGACTTTTCTCTGCCCGACGGTAGTGAGATGCAGTCTAGGAACGGTGTTACCGCATCTCCAGCTTGTCACAGCCATGCGACAGAGCCAACTAAGCCTTCGGACAGCCTTCCCCCTGCCATCCAGACCCACGACAACCCTGCCCCTGCCCGTATCGCCAAGATAACGGTGGAACGAGTGGGACACGTCCGTCCCGAGTGGACCACACCAGTCACCCACGGCAAGTCATTTCCTTTAACCACCAGAGCCAAAGAAAATGACCATCGCAGGGGTAGCCATTACAAACCCCCATCAGCCAGCCCAGTAACTCCTCAACCTAGCTACACAACCACAGGTGGTACCAGGTTGTTACCTAAATTACCTTTCATATCCCCTATCAAAGAACCTAAAGCTCTTTCAGAACCAAAACCTCTCTTCCCCAGATTGCCTTTCATATCCCCTATCAAGGAACCTAAAGCTCTTGCATCCATTCAATCTAAACCATTGTCCCGGGTTAAAGTCACTCATAAACCAAAACTTGCCTATCCTTCCAGCCAACAATAAGTCTTAACCCCCAGAATAAGTCATCATCCATTGTAAGAAACTCATCCGCTTCCTCTCCCACCAGGAAGCCATCACCCCATAATGTGTACAGATCTTCCCTGCCAAAAGTCCAGGCGCACCACTCCCAGGACTACAAGGACCTAACCACCACGCGCGGACACCATCCCAGCGCCTTTGATCCTCTCAAGCCGGGCGCCTTAAGTCTGGGCAAGAATATTCACAAGTACTCAGCCAGTCTAGACATCAGTAACTAAGCTTGCCTTTGGTATCTCTTTATCTGGGTAAAAGCAGCCAGAATAGCTGGTGTTCACACTTGAAGCTGTGTGCAGTGATCGGAGACGACCAGGTCGGGTTCCCCCCTTCAGGAAGAGGACTAGCTTGTGCAACCCACTTTGGGCCCCACCTTCCTGGCCTTCGATGCTGTGCCCAGACCAAGTAAATAAGGATTCCTGTCTTGTTCCTTTCAAGGGATTATAAGGATAGTGCAGTACTTAGAGACGACCAGGTTGGGTTCCCCCCTTCAGAAAGAGGACTAGATTGTGCAACCCACTTTGGGCCCCACCTTCACTGGCCTCTATTTACTGTATTAGTCTTGTGGTTCCATAGGCAAAAGCAGCCAGAATAGATGGTGTTCACACTTGAAGCTGTGTGCAGTGATCGGAGACGACCAGGTCGGGTTCCCCCCTTCAGGAAGAGGACTAGCTTGTGCAACCCACTTTGGGCCCCACCTTCCTGGCCTTCGATGCTGTGCCCAGACCAAGTAAATAAGGATTCCTGTCTTGTTCCTTTCAAGGGATTATAAGGATAGTGCAGTACTTAGAGACAACCAGGTCGGGTTCCCCCCTTCAGGAAGAGGACTAGATTGTGCAACCCACTTTGGGCCCCACCTTCACTGGCCTCTATTTACTGTATTAGTCTTGTGGTTCCATAGGCAAAAGCAGCCAGAATAGCTGGTGTTCACACTTGAAGCTGTGTGCAGTGATCGGAGACGACCAGGTCGGGTTCCCCCCTTCAGGAAGAGGACTAGCTTGTGCAACTCACTTTGGGCCCCACCTTCCTGGCCTTCGATGCTGTGCCCAGACCAAGTAAATAAGGATTCCTGTCTTGTTCCTTTCAAGGGATTATAAGGATAGTGCAGTACTTAGAGACGACCAGGTCGGGTTCCCCCCTTCAGGAAGAGGACTAGATTGTGCAACCCACTTTGGGCCCCACCTTCACTGCCCTCTATTTACTGTATTAGGCCTCTATTTACTGTATTAGTCCTGTGGTTCCAGAGGAGATTGCAAGGGAGTAATTTAATTGTCCCAAACCTTAGAATAACCATAGTGTCACTGGATAGACTGCTTGCAACTCTATACAGACCATTATGCTAGTCGCCATAACCCCCCACCAAACCCTGTAGCAGAACTCCGGCATACTCTTAGTAAGTCCCTGCTCACGCGGAGTGCAAGAGGAACCCGGGTGTCTCCCGTGGTAGGCGCAGAGGAGCAAGGAGCTGTAAGGACGTAGGAGTGCAGCCTAATCCCGGACCAACATCCGGAAGTACCACGCCCCAGCCGTCCTCCTGGACCACTGGATTCTCCTTCGATCTACGGCACCTCTTCACTCCAGCTCTCCTTTAAGTGCCTTATTACGGTTTATGGGTATAGAGTTGTCTCAGGGTAGTGGTTGAAGTTATCTTCAGGGGTTCTCACTAAATAACGTCTTGCGAGAGGGCTTTCCTCTCTCTACGTAAATTGACGTTAATCTGCCCACTTGCCGGGACACATTAGACATAACTATCAGGGGATCCTTATATCCGCACATTCCCGGGTTATTGGTCTTCATAGCCCGTCAGAGGGGACGCGCCTATATAAGACCCACAGCATATGACATACACACCTATTTACACGTAACCTTGTTCCCTTGTATAACTTCTAGCCTTATTCACTTAACATTCTGTCAGGTTCATAATTCAAATAGATCTCACTATCTCAGCTCCCGACGATTGTTGTATCAGCCTTCCGCATCTTGCTAGTTGCCCACACAAGTAGTTTTAGAATAAATAATCTTGCCAGGTGAGATCTAGCACACCTGTAGAATTCAGTTCATTTGTGAGCCTTTCAGAGCCCACCTTATTGTTGATGACCACTTGGTCATTGTTGCTTTAGGGTCAGTTAACGTCACTATTGCCGGGGACATCATAGTATGATCCAGACGACATCTGCCATTACTGCACTCTTGTTACCTTGCTGAGATCTTGCTTGAGATCTAGTCGAGTGGGAGGTAAGCCTCTGTGGTAAACTATCAATGGAAGTTAAATATTACTAAGCTATAATGAATAAAATAAAATCAATCTAAATAAAAACTACTCTATATCTAAATTGAATTCAATCTGAAACAAGCTAATTTATATCCAAAGGTCTCACATAATAAATGTATATATAGGGTAAGGTTATAAGGGTTAATATTAGCCAGGAATTAACTCACCAATAGTTCCACGTGGCAATGAGGCAAGGGAGAACGTTTTACCCAATATGGCGGTGGACAATGGGGAACGAGACTTCGGTCCCAAGACTCGAGTCAAGTTAAAGAAAGAATAAATTATTACATGGGAATGGACATGATTATTATAATTTATGCTTATCTATCAGTCAGTCATGATGTCGATGAGAGTGTCGTGATGGTGTAGCTGTGTGTATTGCGATTAGAGGCACAAAAGCACGATCAACTGAGGGCGGAAAATTAGATGTTAACTGGTTGGTGTTCGTGAAGGCTCTGGCGTACCTCAAAAGCACACCTTGCTGCCTTGGCAAACCGCCAGGAGCCCAAATTATCGTACCGCATTTAGGTTGCTCTATACGATAAATTATATTAATATATACGATAAATTCATATATACTACATAAGACCATGGCAATATTGCTTAATAGCATATTAGGCCTTTTATAACTTAACTTATTTACAATCTTATAATATACGATCTACTCGTCCTACGTCGTGCTGTAGGAGAGATCGTGACATCACAGAGACATACGAGATCACAAAAGAGTCATATTCTATCGTATTTATACGATACACTCCCCCCACAAAAAAGACCTGAACCCCACCTTAAACCTAAAGTTGCCCAGAGGCTATCTTCTGACGCCACAAGTCGACAGCGCCAGCAGCAGCGCGTCTGGGACGCGTCCCGGTCCGAGAATGATCACCATCAGTATGAGGTGAGTCGTTCCTTTGAGAATCCTCGGACCCAGCAATAACAGGTGGAGCCTCAGATTGCAATGCGGAATCGAGCTCCAAAGCGTACAAACGTGCGATAGGCCGAACAGTAGTTCCAGTGGCAGTCTTCAATAGCGCCACCCGCTCTACAGAGTCTGCCCCCTTGTATACCTCTAACACGCGGCCTAATTTCCAGTATAAACGAGGACTATCTTCTTTAATTAAAACAACTTCGCCAACTGTAGGTGCCGTTGGTCTACCAGAGGGAGTAACACTCCTTTCCCTCAATGCTAGCAGATATTCACTAATCCACCGTTTCCTAAAATCCTCGATTATCCTGGATATATACTGGTATCTCTTAGACACCGCTACCTCAGAGTACAACGAGGGATCCTCTAACTCTACTATGGATTGGAAATCAGATGGAAACGCAGTCAATGGTTTCCCATATAGCAAGTGAGCTGGCGTTAATGGTAGTGGTTCTTGCAGGTCGGTGTACACGTATGTAAGCGGGCGATCATTCACGACTGCCTCTATCTCTGTGAGGACTGTCGTCAACTCACTCTTCTTTAATAGAGCACGTCCTACAACCGCTCTTAGTCCTGACTTTACTATGCCGACACATCGTTCCCACATGCCACCAAACCAAGGTGCCTTAACTGGAATGAACCTCCATTCGCACTTCTTTTCTCCCAAAAAAGTTATGATAGTAGGATCACTACTCATATCCTTTAGATATTTTGATGCTTGGACATAAGTGGGAGCATTGTCGCTAAGAATGAGTTGAGGGAATGAACGACGGGCACAAAACCGTCTGAACGCCAGCATAAATTCTTCGCTAGACATATTATCACATAGTTCTAGGTGTACCGCTCGAGACGTCGCACAGGTAAACAATAATATATAAACCTTCTCATGCTCCCTCATCTTCAATGCCCCTGTGTAATCTAATCCTACCGCTTGGAAAGGTTCTACGTGCTTTACACGGCATTCAGGTAGAGGCGGAGCTGGTCTAGTTGCATATGGTTTACCCTTTAGTCTCTGACATATTACACACTTTCTCACTACGCGTCGAGCTACTTGTCGAACTCTGGGTATCCACCATGTGAGACGTAAATTTGATATAATATGACATACCCCGTAGTGTTTTACTTCCCTATGTGCACGTATGATCAATAGATCAGTAACGTGATGTCTTGTTGGCATAAGTATAGGTCGGTTTGTGCCGTCTGGTACACCCGACCACTTCAGGCGACCCTCACACCTGATGAGGCCATTGTCTAGGTGCAACCTTAGTTGACGCAGATATTAGGCATTAATGTCTTATTCAAGCTTTTCAAGGATTCTAATTCATTGGAAAAGGTTTCTATTTGAACCCATTTGATCAAAGTTACTTCAGCTGCTTTAAATTCACGAGCATCAATGTTGTGACCCCTGTTGCAGAGTTGGCCCGTTACTTTAAGCTTGAGATTGGATACATATCGCAACACCCAAGCTACAACTCTGACTAGTTTATTATAGTCACCGAATCTTGCCCACTTCATGATAGGACCCGGTGGCTCATTTGGTTGGGCTGTAACTGCCACTGTTTCCAGTGGCAGAAGTCCCTCACCAACAGCATGCCATATAGTCCATTCACTTTCATGGAGCAGCCACTTTGGACCATGCCACCACAATTCGGACTTCATTAACTGGCTAGCCGTTATACCCCTAGTTATCAGATCACTAGGGTTTTCCTTTGTATTTACATAATGATAAGCAACGTCTGGCAAAAGGGCTCTAATCTCATCTACCCTATTCCGCACATAAACTGGCAGAGACTTCTTGCTATGTATCCAGTTGAGTGCGACCTGACTATCGCACCATACATGAACGATTTCAATATTTAATTCGCTCTCGTATGCTGCGCGTACATGTTGCACCAGACGTGCTAATAGCAGCATGGCAGTCAATTTCATTTTAGGGATAGTTACCTTTTTAACCGGGGCTACCTTGGCCCGGGCTGTAACTAAATGTGCCCCAAATGAAGTAACAACATATATGGCTACCCCGTATGCCGTGGCGCTAGCATCGCAAAACGTGTGTAACGTAACGTCACCGAACGCCGCCACTTTACGAGGTATAGGTTTAGTACATAGGATGGCATATTCATTAAACAACAATGTCCCTTGGTCATTCAAATCCTCGGGCAAACTGTCATCCCATCCTATTTTACGTCTCCAAACTTCCTGCATTAGAATCCTAGCTCTTATGGTAACAGGTAATGCTAGACCCAAAGGATAAAAAAATTGCGCAACTTTGCTCAACAGACTTCTTTTTGTGTGCGCTCCTGTCTGCTGAGCAAAAGACCTTGTTTGAAAAGTTAGTATGTCATGTTTAGGTTGCCAGATCATCCCCAAATTTCTGGACTTTTCCTGGTTAAGAGATGCCGTACCATCCACTTGTATTAAACTCTGAAGATCTTCACTATTAGTAACCCACTCGCGGAGAAATAGATGTGCATCCGCAAACAATCTGCGTGCTTGCCAGTATGCATACAACAAATCATCTTGACTATCGCTAGTACCCTGCAAATTGTCAATGTATAATCCGCGAGATAGTTTACTTGTGTCCTCATGAGTGTCAGCTAGATGTTTTCTGATTGTGGCATTTAACAAAAACTGCGAGCAAGTGGCCCCAAAGAGTACAACCCGAAAACGGTATATTATGATGGGACTTTCAGAGTCGCTAATGTCGCCGAACCAAAGAAAGCGGGTAACATCTCTATCTTCCTCCTTTAGCTTGACCATCAAGAATGCTTTCTCGATGTCACTGGTATAGGCGTACTTTCCCAGCCTAAACCGCAATAGATGTTGGGACAGGTCCGACACCATGGACGGACCTGTCAACAGGCAGTCATTCAGACTGGGTTGTTGACCTTGGTGGGCAGAACAGTCATACACCACCCGTATTGGTGTGGTGACGCTGTCTTTCTTTACCCCATGATGGACCCTTCTTACACGGTTCCTTGACATCGACTCTCTCTATAAAGCCCCTATCCTCATAACTCCGAAATACATCGTCATACGCCTGGCGCGTGCTCGGTTCGTTAGACAATTTCCGCTGCAATGCGCGCAAGCGACCTAATGCCAAACCATAATTGGTAGGCAGGCTTATCTCACTGTTCTTCCAGGGTAAACTAACTTTATATTGCTTGTCTGAGGCACAGTAGCACACAGACTCGTCAAACCTTTGTAGCGCAACTTCCGAGTCATAATCAGTCTCCATAGGATTAATGCCTATGTGATCCAATCTCCACAGTCGTTCCAGGTCGAACTCGGCAGCCATCTTAGGGTCACTAGGTTGGGAATCCTCCCTTCCCAACTCCTCTGCCGCGGTTACATTGATTCTATATATTGAGACCGTGTCGACCAGGACCTTTGACTGTGTAGTATGCACCTTTCCGCTCATGCAGTATCCAAATTTAGTGGGGATTAAAATTACACCACACATCTTTTTAAATCCAGGGTATACTACTTCATAATAATGATCCACACCAAGTAGAGCATGCACCTCACTCTGATTTCCCATGGGATCTGACAAGTTAACCCCTTTGCTACGTAATGCGTGTTCCACCTTCTTCACACCCACAGATACATATTCTGGTAGGGTGTCTACTACGATACAAGTCATAAAGTACCGGTTTTTACGATAGAATATGAAATCTCCGCTATCTCGTAGTCTTGTTTATCAGTAACCCCTGTGAAGCCCTGTAACCGAAGAGTCTCAGCCCCTACGATTCGGTGCTTCAGTCCCACTAGTACGGACCTCTTTATAAAGGAACGTTGAGACCCTTGATCTAGAAGTACCCGACAAACTTTGTTACTGTCATTACCTTCCATGGGAATCTGTATTGTGGGCAATATAGTGGTGTCTTGCGTGCTACCTAGTGCCACAGTTGTAGTACCCTCATTTTTGACGTCTTTGACTTTATCTGCTGTAGGACACAACTTATCAAAGTGATGTCCTTTGCAGTGCCGACAGGGCCTTAAGTATGTAGCAGTACATTGTCCCTGCTTACCATGTTCCCCACTTAGACAACCTACACATAGCTTCAATCTTTTCGCCTGTGCTAGTTTTGTCTCATTTGTCGGGTATTTTATGCAGAAACTCCATTTATGTTTGTTGTTACATAGCTTACATCAAATCTGAGCAGGTTTCTTATACACACCCTCTTTCTTTACTTTAGTCCCCACTGTCATGCTTATTGTTCCCCTCTTCTCCACATTCTCACTCCCTCCCGACACATACATTCTCCCTTTGTTCAACTGTAGATTATTGATCTCCTTGCTGAACTGAGTTTTGAACTCCCCCAGCTCAAATGATCTTACCTTATCAAGTATTGCCATAGGAAGCTTCTGACGCAAGATAATAACTATCATTTCCTGCGTGGTAAGCCCTAGGGTGTCTAGCGATCGAGTATGGCACTCCATATTTGCCCTGAAGTTTGTCAACTCATCAACCTTATACTGTGGTTCTGCGAGCCTCAACAAGGCAACGACATGGGCCATCTTCAACTGCTCTCTATCCCCGTATGTGGACTCTAATAAGTGTACCGCTTCAAGATAACTACCACCCACTACTGAAAAACCCTCTATTAAATGTAAGGCCTCTCCTTCCATTTGTCCCTTCAGATAGTGAAACTTGCGGACATTATCCAAAGAGGATTCATGAACCGTAGATCGAAATACGTCCCAGAAAGCTAACCACTCGGTTAACTTGCCCCCAAATGTAGGAAGATTGAGCTTTGGGAGGTGTACAGTATGTTTTGGGTCAGCCCTTCTATGGGCCTCATTATCGCCTCCCTTCTTACTCGCAATAGCACGCTGTAATAGGTACTTCGCTCTAAAGACAGGTTCGTCATAGAGGGCGCGATTATCACACTCTGTATCAATCTCTTCCTCCTCTATCATGTCAGCCACAATCACCTCACTCAGAGCCGTAATACGTCCGTGGGTAGCCTGGACGTTTTCTAATTTAGCCTCCAATTCCTCTAGTTCAGCAGTAGTGATGAAAGTGTTGACGTCCACAATTAGCCTATTTAATACTCCCCGAAGTCCTGCCCTTTGATTTTTAGGGGCTTTGATCAGCACCCCACTAGACGGAGTCTCTTTATCGTTTTTATCCATTTTGCATGTGAGCCTATAGGCTATGTATCTAAATGTTACGTTACAAAAACAACGGCAAATCAATAGTCTAGTTAAGAGACGCCAACCGGCGGACTTCTATGTTATGGAGAAAAAATAGTACACTAAATAGCAATACCTACTAATGGATCATATTGAACAAGAAAAAATGTTAGGTCAGGTCATATGTCACAGGAAGTCTGAAACGGAAAAGAAAATTATTGGGGAAAGATGATTGGTGGGATGCAGAACTTGGGCAGGTGCAACGATGTGACCCTGCATTCCGGTTCTAACCATCGCTTGGCTAGCCTTGCCAGTTTATCATAGAGTTGTTCCTGCATCCTGTTATAATGTCCCCTTGTTCATTGCCTTAAAATCCCTTACTGGTAGCTAATTCCCGGGTCTGGGCACCAATGTGGTAAACTATCAATGGAAGTTAAATATTACTAAGCTATAATGAATAAAATAAAATCAATCTAAATAAAAACTACTCTATATCTAAATTGAATTCAATCTGAAACAAGCTAATTTATATCCAAAGGTCTCACATAATAAATGTATATATAGGGTAAGGTTATAAGGGTTAATATTAGCCAGGAATTAACTCACCAATAGTTCCACGTGGCAATGAGGCAAAGGAGAACGTTTTACCCAATATGGCGGTGGACAATGGGGAACGAGACTTCGGTCCCAAGACTCGAGTCAAGTTAAAGAAAGAATAAATGATTACATGGGAATGGACATGATTATTATAATTTATGCTTATCTATCAGTCAGTCATGATGTCGATGAGAGCGTCGTGATGGTGTAGCTGTGTGTATTGTGATTAGAGGCACAAAAGCACGATCAACTGAGGGCGGAAAATTAGATGTTAACTGGTTGGTGTTCGTGAAGGCTCTGGCGTACCTCAAAAGCACACCTTGCTGCCTTGGCAAACCGCCAGGAGCCCAAATTATCGTACCGCATTTAGGTTGCTCTATACGATAAATTATATTAATATATACGATAAATTCACATATACTACATAAGACCATGGCAATATTGCTTAATAGCATATTAGGCCTTTTATAACTTAACTTATTTACAATCTTATAATATACGATCTACTCGTCCTACGTCATGCTGTAGGAGAGATCGTGACGTCACAGAGACATACGAGATCACAAAAGAGTCATATTCTATCGTATTTATACGATAGCCTCCACTATTTTGGATCCGAGGAGTTATTGTTAAATTGAGTCCGGACCCATTGTTCGACTCTTGCCTTATAATTGCTAATCATATTATTATTTGTATGCTCTATTTACCATTGTTGCCATTTTGATGATCTCAGTGTTCCAGAATTAAATATATTGCTCCTCCATGAGCCAGGTGTAAAGTGAATAAAACCCATGTTAACTTGTCGCCTGTGTAGGGGAGAGCGGTGAGGATTCGGGCACTTTCTACTTTTTAATTTATAGAGCCAAGACTTAATGCAGTAGGATTGTCTTTTGCAGCTCAACATGTAGCCTCATCATATGTGTTTTTGTAGTAAATAGGCCAAGAGGTACACTCCGGTACATTTGAAGCTATAGATCGTCATATGAAAGTTTCCAAAGTGTACGAATCCTCCCTTCTGGTGGTGAGGAAACGGACATGAGGGTGGGAGGATCTGGACATTTATTATAATTGGTATTTGATGTATGGGGTAGATAGGACTCCTTTGCCTTGGTCGGCAACTCATCTAGGGGAGTTAGATGATGAATAAAAAGTAAATATATACCATGTGAAACATCCTTTATTGAAAAACTTTATTTTATATGCAAAACTGAAACTAAAGTTAAAATATTCCTGCCTTCATTAAAAAATAGGCCTACCATGTGAAACATTCCTCAATTGAAAAAATTCAATTCCTCATAATGATAAACTGATAGAATTCCTCAGAATTAGGCTATAGGCCTACATCAACTGATTATTTCCTCTTCTTTATTAGGCCTATGAGAGTAGATTAACATGAATTTAACAAGATTCAATCAATATTCTATCGAATATTGTAATCAATATTCTATCGAATATTGTATCCTGCAAAGCTGAATGCAAAGTTAAAATATCCCTGCCTTCTTTTAACACTCTTCTCAAATGGTTTTGGAAGCACTCCAATTCCTGACGCTTTACTAATGCTTGCTTCATCCTCAACATTGGGGAATGTGAAGCAATTAGCTCTAAGCCTACCTTTCAGTGATTTCCTCAAATAGGAAACCTGATACTCATCATCATCATCCAAGTTACTGATTAATTTGCCTACATAAAACACTGTGCTACCTTTTAATGGATCTATTCCGACTAGGACGAAATCACCTTCATCTGGGACTTTATCTCCAAACTCCTCCTCCGAGATGTCAGAAGATTGATTGTGAAGCTCGTCTGCTAAGAGAGTTTCAAGTTGATGGAGCTCTTTGTCACTGGATTGGTCTTCTGCTTCTACTTTCTTGGTATTTTTCTTGCTTTTAAATGTTCTTAGGCTATCCTTCACAAACTCAATCTTCTTCTTCGCTGGCTTCATTTGCTTTTTCCGTTGCTCTTTCTCTTCAAGTTCAAGTTTTTCTGGAGTGTCAGTTGCGATCATACATCTTCCTCGCTTTCTGCCTTTAGCTGTCCCCTTCCTTTCTGAAGCTTTTGGGAAGGGTCGAACTTCCTCAGGAGAAATCACCAATTGACTGCTACGATTTGAAAGAGACTAAGCTGGAGTAGACCCATGTCCATCAACCTCTTGTTCTCTCTGCACTAGATCTATGTTCGATACTTCCTCTATGTTGCATTCAGAGGTAGGCCTAGTTGAATCTTGATCGGACTGTGGAGATTCTGATCCATGTGGTTGGAATGGTTGTTCTTGAAGGAAATGGGGTGTGTGACCATGGGCAGATGGGGTTGGATGCTGTTGTGATTCTGGATCTGGTGTATGGTGTGGCTGTGATGTTGCTTCCTGTGAGGTTGATGCGGTTGTAGGTATTACAGGTTTTGGTTCATTTCTATCAGTCACAAACGCTCCTGCAAAGTCACTTTCTTGAAAAACATTAGTGTCAAATGGATGAATGCCTGTGAAACGAAATCCTGATTTAATGTTCACAGGTGTTGCTGCTCTATCCCATGAAGTGCTCATAATTGGAGCCAAGTCATAAATTGTTATGGGACGTCATGGGTTCTTAAGCATCCATGCATTGATTCCTTGATTGTAATACGTCTTAAATGGACCATAGATGGATGTGTCGAGGGGTTGGAGCTTGTTTGAAGTGTGTGGAGGCAAGGTTAAAATGACAATCCCATGGTTCCTCGCATAATCAATTGCTTCTAAAGACAGATGCGACTTGTGGTTATCCATGATAAGGAGTACTTTATGATCCAGATTACACCTAGAATTTAAGACAAAGTGCTGCAAAACCAGAAGAAAGTTTTTGCTTGTCATCCATCCACTGGGGTGAACAAGTCCTTTGCATGATGATGGAGCTCCATGCATCATCCGAGCTTCGTCAAACCTCACTCTTGGAAATATAAAGCAAGGTGGCATGGCATTCCCGTTGGCACATACAATTCCAACCATAGTTACTAGCTCACCACGCTCACGTGAGGTTACCTGCCCTACTTGATGGACACCCTTCTTTGCAATGATCTTGGGTAGTTTTTGGACGGTTGTGCACCCAGTTTCATCCAGATTGAATATGCATGATTCTGATAACTGATGTAGTTGTATAACCTCTTTTAGCTTATTCTGGAAAACAGCAAGGTTTGTTTTGTTAAAGCTAGTCATACAGGCTAGACTGGTTGCCTCTGGGCTTCGTAGAGAGAGATCCTTTTGTCTTTCCAGGAAACCTGTTAGCCAGTCTTTTTTGGCACTTTCATCCCTTACCCATGGCTGTGGCACAGTTATTTTGTTAGCAATTGCATACTCATATGCCAATTTTCTTGTTGCTTTAGTTGATAACCCATGAAAAATTGTAGAGCACAGTTTTAGATAAGTAGCTAGGTCTCTTTCCATGTTAGAATTTAGGACTTGTGCAGAAGAGTAACTTCCTAGCTGAAATTCATCATTGTTAGCCCTGTTTCTATCTTGTTTCTTCACATAATCATGAAGTGTGCTGCGAGAGACTCCAAACTTGTCAGCCACTTTCCTTATTGAGCCATTTTTTTCTCTAACTTCCTGAACAGCTGCTTGTAAAGCAGCAGCATCCCTCTCCCTGTTGGTTTTCTTCTTATATATCCGTCCCATTGTGATTATAGGGCTAATATCTGAAACAATAGATACATTTTTGTTTCAATAAGGGTCTTCAAATGGGGTTAATAACGTCAAAAGATGAAAAATATTAACAATAATAATTAAACACACACAAACTCAAGGTGTCCAAGGAAAAAAATTAGTTTATAAAGAACATTGCTTTGTATATAATATAATATATTATATTATAATATATACTGTAGTATATAGTATATTATACATAATATAGTTATAGTATATTACTTGATAATTGCTAGTTAACATCTCTCACTTGTGTAATTATAATCGGTATTATAGGTGGGAGGATTCGGACATGTCCGAATCCTCACTCTCCTAAAGTGTCCGAATGATCCCGCATATACAAATATTTTTTAAATTCCCTCAGCTCAAAATTAGTGGCAGCTTTCAGTCAGGTAACAGCTGCAATATCTCCGTAATACAATACAGATTCGCCATCAATAATTACTACACACTTCCTTAGTATATAAACAGTACCACAGCTTACGATATTAACTCGAAAAATTACATAGGAAATGCGAAAAACAACAAAAACTAACCTACATCGAAAAGCAAGTGTCACCAGCTGACGAAACTCTGCATGGCAATAATAAACAAAGTCTCGCAATTTCTCGTAGTTTCTCGCAACTGTAGGTCCCATAAGTTTTTCAGGACTGGTACTGTCCAGATCCTCCCGCGTCCGAAACCTCACCGCTCTCCCCTACTTATTCTCCTGCCGTGTTGTCTCTTTATTAAAGTTAAAGGTATACTTCTCCAGTTAGAGAGTTAATCATTGCACTCAGAATATCTCGCGTTCCAATTTGGACCAGGCATAACATTAGCACATAGTCAATCACACTTTTTTGTTCATTTCTGGACCATGTGAACTCTCCTTTGCACTCCAAGTCATCACTTAATAGTATTAGGTCGTACTTTTCCATCCAGTCTATTACCACCATCCCATTCCAGTCTAGTTTCTGGGGGCCTTTGAAACCAATGTGCCCATTGAAATCGCCAAGGATGATAACCGGTTCATTTCCGACTCTCTCCATGTGTTTCTCTATTTCCTTTCTCAGGCCCATATTTTTGTCCTTGTCGTTTACTGAGAAATACACAAGAAATATATTCACATTTAGGTTGTTAATATGACCTTTTACATAAATGTAGTCTTTTATCACATTGGGAACCTGCAAAAACTCTGTACTTTGATTTGCCACGTAGAGCATCATTATTCCACCACCGTTTTTTCCTTGCATATCTCTCATGCTTTCAATGACTTCGATTTTGTCACAAATGCTCACTTTTCTGTACTTTAATTGTGTCTCAGTAAGACATAGTACAGTATTTGTTTCTACAAGCTTTTCAATTTCAGGCATTTTAGTTCTAGTTAGGCCTTGCACATTTAACAGTTTGATTTTATAAACATCAGCTTCATTCCTCACTTGTTTCTTTCCTCCTAGCTTGCCTTGTCAATCTCTCTTCTCCTGCTGGCTCTCACTGCTTGTACCAGTAGCTTCATGAACCCTTGGGCTCAGAGCTGCTGCTTGTTCTTGGTCTTGATTCTGTGTTTGATTTTGTTGTGGTTTGCTTGCCTGGGTTTGGGGTTGTTGTTCCAGGTTCATCTCCGGCTGCTGTTGCGGTCTTTCTAGGTTTTGTCCTTGGGTTGCATTTCTGTCACCGTTGCTCAAATCCTGGAGTTGTTCTACGGAGCCGTAGTTGGATGTTCCTGTGTTGCCTCCCTTTTGTCGTGTTTTCTGTTTTTCTAATTTAACAGTCAAATTTATTATGTGCTATGTGCTGTTTTCTTCTTTCTTCTTGCTTGTTTTCCTTCTTGATTGTTGTTCTTGTTTCTTCTTTCACCTTTATATTTTCTTTGCAGTTTCTTCATGTGTTGTTCCTTTGCTTTTCTCTCTTCCTCCAAAAACTATATATTGCCTTTTTGACCCTACCTGTGCCTTGTCTACTAAACATTAAGCTACCTAGTATATGGGATTCATCTTCTATATATGGTTGTTGGAATAGAGGTTCCAGTCTTCTATCTTCTGTGTATGCAGGGCACCACAGAATAAAATGTTTAAGGGGAGGTTTTTAGTTCGTTCCCTAGAATTCCATCAATCTTAAAATTACACCCCCTTGAGCCCCTTTCAAGATAAATTTGTACATTTTTCGGTAGAAAAATGTCCTGGCTGAAAGCCGGTTCCTCTTAAATTACAGGCTCGCTATCGCTCGCCAGGATAAAATCGACACCTGAATTGCACGAAAGGTCTTAATATGGGGTGAAAGTTCTTAAAATCGCTAAACTAATGGGGCAAACGTTTTATAATATCAAAAGCAATGGGGCTAAACATGAGGGAGAAAGGGGTCAAGAAAAAAATTACTCAAGTGGAGATCTCCCCTTAAGGTCCTCTATTCCATCCCCTCACATATTACATCCTGGGTTTCCTCCTGTGAATCTATTTCTATCATTTAGCTGTAGGTTATTTGTTCTCGCTTTGTAGGCTATAGGATAACAGAAGCTGGTCTGTTATCATATATTAGTTCTTCTCCCCTTATTTCTTTCTTATACTTTCTATAAATATCTAAACTAGTTTTGTTTTCAGTTCTTCCCTCCACATTTTAGAATCTCATTCTTTTAATTTACGCTTCAACTGGACTTTCCCTATATCTATTAAGTCATCGTATGTCAATTTCACTTCTCGGAGGTATTTAGTGGTGGATTCGAACCAGGGATCTGTTGCAAATTCATGTTTTTCTTCAATAATTCTTTTTAGTAAGTGTCATCTCTCGTTTCCCTCTATGTGCTTTAAATATTTTATTTGACCCCCCATAATTCTTGTTTGCATTGATGATGCAGTTGATTGGCGAGAGTAATGCCTTTAAAGCGGCACTCCCTGATGTAGGGTTTTTCTTGAGGTCTGGGTCCGTTTCTGTTTTACAGGTCAAAAATTCCCGGGATCAGTCTTGAACAGAAAAGACTCTTCTGTTCAGTTCAGTTGATTTAGCACATTCTTGGCATATTTCTCCGCAAAGAGTGGAAAACTTTTGATTTGTGGTGATTTTAACTATTGGGTTGACACACCTGGAATGAAACCTTATTCCTCTGAGTTCCAGGACCCGGATTCACTAAGCCGGCCATACACTTGCAGGCTAGGCCTGTCCGGCCAACGAAAAGGGGCGGGGTTAGAGGCGGCCTCTGTGTGTATGGGGGTGTTTTTCATCCGGCCAGGCCTGTCGCAGTGGCCGGATGGAAATCAGTTGGCACTTGAAAATTCCGTCCGTTGCGGCCTGCCGCCTGCGTGTGTGTGGGTGTGTTCAGGCGCAGTCGCCCCTAGCTTGCCAGTTTCTCGCTGTCAGCCGTGTTGTTAGAAATGTATTGAGGATAACAAATAGATTACACAACATCCGTGTATATCTATAAGCAATTAACATTATCACCTGCATGTCAATGATGTCACACAACAGAATAGGTACACAAAAACCCAAAACAAATAGGCTATGTCTAATTAATGCAGGCCTACTCCCTTCGTATCTGTCACAACACATTCAACCCTAGTTTAGGGTAGACAAGAACCCAAAACATATACAAGACTAACCCTTTCCTTTCACCTAGTACAATTGGAAACAAGATCAACTAATATCCTAACCTACCACCTAGTACATTGGATAGGCTACAAGACTAACAAAGCAAATAGTATAGGTGGGTGGGTTAATTAATGTTACTAATTAATATACATAATTCTATCTCAATCTGCAATTATTCTATAAATCTTCGCTGGAAAACCCTAAAAACTCGCCCCCAAAAGGCTCCATCCCAACTCATTATCGGACAACCGACTCATGTTATCGACACGGTGGTCCGACGTATACTGTGTATTTTCGTGGGAGCGTTTGTACGCAGCCGGATACCTTACCTTCTACGCATGCGCGAAAATGTAAGCCTCCCTTGGCCCCGCCCCCCGTTCCCCGCGTTTAAATAAACCCTTCAAACCGTTCCTGCCAGCTCGCTCTGTAGTACAGTCACTAGAGCTCCCGCCTGGCATTCAGAAATCCAGTGTTCGATCCCACTCGAAGTTTAGTATATTTTTATATTTTTATTTTGTTATTTGTGTTATGTTATATTATATTATATTATATTATATTAGGGTTAGGTTAGGTTAAGTTTGGTTAGGTTAATCTAATCTAATATAATATAATATAATATTTGTACAATTTCGGCAGTGGGCGGGGCCTGGGGTAAGGTATCCAGCTCCGTACAGACCCTCCCATTTTCATGAGGCGGCCTGTGTGTGTGTGGGCTTCGTCCGGCGGACGATGCCCCGCCCCTTCAAGTTGGCCGGACAGGCCAGGCCTGCAAGTGTATGGCCGGCTATAATATTAACGGTCGTAGCGTGCGATGTCGTACAGCACTAAGCCGGCCATACACTTGGAGGCCTGGCCTGTCCGGCCAACGAAAAGGGGCGGGGCAAGAGGCGGCCTGTGTGTGTATGGGAATGTTTTTCATCCGGCCAGGCCTGTCGCAGCGGCCGGATGAAAATCAGTTGGCGCTTGAAAATTCTGTCCGTTGCGGCCTGTCGCCTGCGTGTGTGGGGGTGCATTCAGGCGCGGTCCGCCCCTAGCTCGCCAGTCTCTTGCTGTCAGCTGTGTTGTTAGACATTTATTGAGAATGACAAATAGATTACAAAACATCCGTTTATATCTATATGCAATTAACATTATCAGCTGCATGTTAATGATGTCGCACAACAGAAAAGGTAGACGAGAACCCAATACAAATAGGCTAATATGTCCAATTAATGCAGGCCTACTCCCTTCGTACCCATCACAACACAATCAACCCTAGTTTATGTTAGACAAGAACCCAAAACATATACAAACTAACCCTTTCCTATCACCTAGTACATTGGATACAAGATCGACTAACCCTTACCTACCACCTAGTACATTGGATACAAGACTAACAAAGCATATAGTAGGCTACAGGTGGGTTAATTAATGTTACTAATATACTGTACATATCATGCTATCCCAATCTGTGTTTATTCTATCAGTTTCAGCTGGAAAACCCCAAAAATTCGCCCCCAAACGTCTCCATCCAAACTCCTTATTGGACAACCGGCTCATGTTATCATCACGGTGGTGCGACGTATACTGTGTATTTTCGTGAGGCGGTCTGAGTGTGTGTGGGTCTCGTCCGGCGGATGATGCCCCGCCCCTTTCCGTTGGCCAGACAGGCCGAGCCTGCAAGTGTATGGCCGGCTTTAATAAGGGAGTGCGGAAGGTGTATTCACGAACGCATCGTTGAGCTCCGTCGGTCCGAGCCGGCCATACACTTGCAGGCCTGGCCTGTCCGGCCAACGAAAAGGGGCGGGGCAAGAGGCGGCCTCTGTGTGTATGGGGGTGTTTTTTATCCGGCCAGGCCTGTCGCAGCGGCCGGATGAAAATCAGTTGGCGCTTGAAAATTCCGTCGATTGCGGCCTGTCGCCTGCGTGTGTGGGGGTGCATTCAGGCGCGGTCCGCCCCTAGCTTGCCAGTCTCTTGCTGTCAGCTGTGTTGTTAGACATTTATTGAGAATGACAAATAGATTACAAAACATCCGTTTATATCTATATGCAATTAACATTATCACCTGCATGTCAATGATGTCGCACAACAGAAAAGGTAGACGAGAACCCAATACAAATAGGCTAATATGTCCAATTAATGCAGGTCTACTCCCTTCGTACCCATCACAACACAATCAACCCTAGTTTATGTTAGACAAGAACCCAAAACATATACAAACTAACCCTTTCTTATCACCTAGTACATTGGATACAATATCGACTAACCCTTACCTACCACCTAGTACATTGGATACAAGACTAACAAAGCATATAGTAGGCTACAGGTGGGTTAATTAATGTTACTAATATACTGTACATATCATGCTATCGCAATCTGTGTTTATTCTATCAGTTTTCGCTGGAAAACCCCAAAAATTTGCCCCCAAACGTCTCCATCCAAACTCCTTATCGGACAACCGGCTCATGTTATCATCACGGTGGTGCAACGTATACTGTGTATTTTCGTGAGGCGGCCTGAGTGTGTGTGGGTCTCGTATGGCGGACGATGCTCCGCCCCTTTCCGTTGGCCGGACAGGCCGAGCCATAGACTACATATAACCTAGACACGAAAGCGTGACATCACACCGTTAGTTTGCCGCGCGTCCTAGGGATTTGGTGGCAGCACTATTGTACTGTACAACAACCAAAGCACCTCAGTGGCTTGTCCTTATTATAGATAGTCTGTGCACCGCATGCGCCTGCCAGCTACTTGCTGCAGTGTTTCCAAAGTTAAGGGAATATCCGCAAAACGAGGGAGCAATAGATTAAAGAGGGAACGTATTTAAGAGTTAATTAATGTTGGTAAAAACACTTGTAAATTATTTAGTATAAATTAGATATATATATAAGCAAGATGAAAACATTAAGTATACATATACACTATAAAACATAGGCTACTCATATATGATGCAAGCTGTAGGCTATACCTTCAAGCAACACAACAAGAATTAAATTGTCATTTTGAATATATATTAGTATGTTACATGTTATGTAGATGTTAATTTGTCAAGTAGCACTGGACATTTATACTTATGACATCTAGGGATATTTTTTCCCACCATTGACGTTGGCAACTCCCGAATCTCACATCAACAATGGCGGGTGTTGGATGAGGTTTGCTTGTGTACCTCCTCATAATGACGACAATTACACGATGACTGCCTCTACTTATGTCTATTTAACTATGTCATGTCTGCAGAGTCTCTGGATAATGTTCAATTGATTATTAATAGCGTTATTAGTACAAGGTAGGGATTATTACGAATTAATGAGGACCAAGGACAAGGATAGTCAATATAATGTCTTTGTGGGGACCCTCCCCTCCCATTGTCCTTTGCGATCGTGCTGCCATCTCTCGAACGCGCGGATCACTATTTACAGATTTGTGGCGTCTTCTTTCGTCTCTAGGTCATATGTACTCTATGGTCTGGACCACCCTTTGCGAAAGGGGCTTCCTACGATCAAATATATGGCCGCTACGACGCTTCGTGAATACCAGCGTTGAGTCGTAAGGGAACGGTAAGGGAGTTTTCGGATCGTACGACCGTTAGTGAATCTACCTCCTGGAACTTGTTGACATGTATAGTTTTTCAAACCTAATGGCTGACTCTATATATATATATATATATATATATATATATATATATATATATATATATATATATATATATATATATATATATATATATATATATACATACATACACATGCTTCAGGGCATACCCTTGACCTAGTCCTCTCCCAGAATGAATCCAACCTTGTAAATAATATTGAAGTTTTTCCTATCGGCCGTAGCGTGTCTGACCATGACATCATCTCCTTTAAAGTGAATGCACCAAAACCCTTATCTTATACCAAGAAAATAACCTTTCAGTAAATCTTGTAATTTGGATCAGGAAAATATAAGTCGTGATATTGAACTTTCACTTAACACGGTTGATATTACATCATCAACAGCTAATCAGTTAGTTCACACTTATAACACCTTCTTCCGTTATATTCAAGACTGTGATTGCCCTGAGATTGACAAGGAGATAAGGATAAAGGATGACGCTCCATGGTATGATTCAAGTGTAGTGGCTTTGCGCAAGAGGAGGAGACGGGCAGAGCGTCTGTGGCGCCGGCACAGAACTGAATCCTCTCGGTTAGATTATGTCGCTGCTCATAGAGCTATCACCGTCAAAATTACACAAAGCAAGATCGAGTATTATACTGGTCGAATCGATTCCTGCAGAGGTGACCAGAAACAACTTTTTTCAATTCTTAACAACTTATCAGGCCAGCGTACATGTTCTTCTCGGGTTCTCCCCTCATCTGTTTCAGCTTCTGATGTTGCATCAACATTTTCAGCTTTCTTTGCAGACAAAATTGCTCAAATCAGAAATGAGTTTGACAATACCCCTGCTCTTGGAGAATACTCTGTTCACATACATATGTCCAACTTGCTCAAAACCCATCACTTCGAGTCGCCATACTAAGGGTTCAGTTCTCTGCAATTCATGCGGGAACTGGACCCACTTCACCTGCACAACACTTGCCTCCAAGAAACACTACACAAACACCTGGACCTGTTCCTCATGCCCCTCCCTCTCCCAGTCAAATCCCTCACCTAAAACCCGTCCACCTCTCCTCCCCAACCCACCTAACCTTCCCATATCATCCACTCCCCCCCCTAAAACCCGTCCACCTCTCCTCCCTAACCCACCTAACCTTCCCATACCATCCACATCCTCAACTCAACACACCACACCCCATCCTAATCCATTCCAACCCCCATCTCCTGCTCCCCAATCCCCACCCCCACCTCACCCATCCCAACCCCCAGTCCCTCCCTCACCCCCACCCCCACCATCACCCCCACCCCCACCCCATCCTCGTGCAGCAGCACCCAACATACATCGTGCACATAACATTAACATTCTTCAACTGAACATAGATGGCATCAACACAAAGAAACACGAACTCTCACACTTCATCAAACAACACAACATACACATTGCCATCTTACAAGAAACAAAACTCCGCACAACACAAAAAACACCCACATTTCATAATTTCACCACCATCAGACAAGACCGGGCTGTCGGCGGGGGCGGTGGACTCATCACCCTGGTACACAAAGAAATATCATACATAGTAACCAGTGTACAAACCAAATCACTCCTCCCCCCAAATGATAACACAACAGAAATACAGTCAATTAAAATACGCACTGGTAACAACTCCAACATAACCATCATAAACACATACATCCCTCCCCAAACATCCCCTACAGTACCAAATGAATACAGACCACACTTACAACACATCACAAACACCCCACACACCCCACACATCATCCTGGGTGGTGACTTCAACGCCAAGACGTCGGCCTGGTTTGTCGACAACCCCGACACAGACAGAGGGCTGGTACTACAAAACCAAACCGATAACCTCATCATCCTTAACGACATCCATCAACATACCCATATTCCTCACCAAGCCCTCTATAACCCATCATCTCCAGACATCACCTTTTGCTCCCCAGAACTCGCCCCCACAACATCCTGGAGGGTGGTCAGAACCTTAGGCTCTGACCACCTCCCGATCATTATCACCACCAAAACCAGACTCACCCCAGCTAGCCACAAACACACATACACCAATTATAAAAGAGCTAACTGGGAAGCATTCACAAATGAGACAGAACAACACTTCACAACTCTAAACAGTACACCCATCACTAACATCAACAATGCTGTACACATACTCAATAAAACTATCCAAAACGCTGACAAGAAACACATTCCAAGAGGTAACAGAAAAAGACACAACCCCAACTTCACACCAGAAATTCAAAACCTCATCAGACAACGCGACATACTGAAACACTCCCCAGCACCCCACACACAAGACATCACACAACAAATTCAAGCACTCAACACCCAAACTAACAACAAAATACAAGAACAACAAAAACTAAATTGGAATAACTTCCTACAAACACTTGATCACAAAACAAACCCCAAAAAACTATACAAAACACTAAACAGCATCACACTTTCCAACAGCAACACAACACAATCACATGCTGCAATCACAACAACAGACTCTACTCCTTCATGTAAACAACAAGCAAACACTCTCATCAATCACTTCTCACATGTCAGCCACCTAAAACCTCACAAAGACGACCGACGTGTCATCCGACGTAAGAGACAATTCCCCACAGACCCTGACTATACACCCTTCACCAATCACCAGACAAAGCATATCATCAACAATCTCAAGCACTCACCCGCCTGTGGCCTAGACAACATAAGCAACATACACCTCAGACACCTGGGACCACAACGCATACAAGCACTCACTAACATATCAAACTACAGCTATTCACACAACACAATACCAGACATTTGGAAGCATGGTATCATCATCACATTCCCCAAACCCAACAAAGACCCCACGCTACCCTCCTCGCACCGCCCCATCACACTCCTTTGCTCCCCCTCCAAAGTCATGGAACGCCTAGTATTACAACTAATTACACCTGACCTACCCCTAGCTCCAACACAACATGGCTTTAGGCCACTGCACTCCACAAACACTCTTCTCACAGACCTTACACAAAGAGCTTTCGACGGCATCAATTCAGCTAGACCACCACACAGATCACTATTAGCCACACTCGACATTAGTAAAGCCTTCGATGCCATCCCCCGCCACAACCTAACAAACAAAATCTACAACACAAACATGCACAACAACACAAAACGGTGGCTGGCCAACTTCCTAGCAGGCAGATGTGCACACGTATCTTTTGCCGGTCAGTCCTCTAAAATCAGAAACTTTCCAAACGGAGTCCCACAAGGATCCGTCCTATCGCCCGCACTCTTCAATCTGTACATGCACGATATAACTACACCCAATACGCCCCAAATAAACTTAGCCTCCTATGCAGATGACATAACACTCACATGCACACACCATGACCCAAAAAGAGCAACAGATCTCCTTCAACCCTATCTCAACACACTACATGGCTGGTGCACTACAAACAGACTTAATCTAGCCCCAGCCAAATCCACCGCAACCCTGCTCACAAGTTGGACAGGAGAACACGAATACATCCCTCAACTCACCATAAACAACACACCCCTAACACATACACACACACCCAAAATCCTAGGAGTAACATATGATACTCATATGACATTCAAACAGCACACCACAAACATTAAAAAGAAACTGACACCCAGACTTAATGCCCTCAGGTCACTTGCTCACACAAAATTTGGACACAACAAAGAAACTACCACCACAGTATATAAACAATACATAAGATCAGTGATGGAATACGCAAGCCCAGCCTGGGCTTCTAACCTAGCTGAAACACATCATAAGACCTTACAGACTATTCAAAACAAAGCCCTGAAGATCATTACAGGCTGCACAGCTACTGCACCCACAGATCACCTACATCAAGAAACCAAAATCCTCAAAGTCAAAGACCATCTGGACATGAGAGGCACTCAATTCCTGGCAGCAGCCTCCACGAACCAAGACCACCCACTAAACTACATGGCAACACACCCACAGACACCAAGAAATATCAAAACAACACCCAGCACACGGTATCACACACAATTATTGTCCTCTCTCTCCCTCCCTGCCCACCCCGAACCAACTTCCAGAAGCACATCCATACTCATATCTCTCACCGATCCATCCACTCACTCACAGACAACACGCAGCTGCATGCACGACCTCCCGAAATCCATCCTTCCGAATCCTCCCTTCCTCGCGAGGACAGAGTCCACCTGGCCAGGCTGAGATGCGGACACCATCCAGCTCTCCTGAGCTATCAGAAGAGACTGGATGACTCCGTTGTCGACACCTGCCCGGGATGTAACACAGCACCCCATACCATTAAACACATCATAGAAGACTGCATTTCACACAACCACTTACGCCAACAACACAATCTACACTCAATGAGAGCTCTGTGGGAAAGCCCGATCGTGGCCATGGCCTTTCTCAGGGACTCGGGGCTGTTCGGCCAGGCAGCTTAGGGAACAACAACAACAACAACAACTCTGTGGTCCCTTCTCGGCCGTTGGCCGTAGACTCTGCCTTCACACATTTTCAGCCGATTAACTCCCTAAATGCCTTGACATACCTAAGAGAATTCAATAAAACATTCTGTTCATTGGACCCGATAAATGTATCAAAGATAACTACAGCTTATGAGACTGCATCACCTTTCATTGCTTCAATTGTCAATCGTATCTTTGAGGATTTTTTTTTTCCTATCTATCTATCTATCTATCTATATGCTCAGGCCCAATCCCCATTTTGGGGGTAGCCGACTCAAGACAGAGCAAGAACAGGGAAAACACAAAAACAACATAAAACAAAAAATAAACACAGATAAAAAACACAAACTCTCACACATCCAGGTCACCCAGGAGAAGACCCAAATTCTGAAAAACATGCCTTAATTCGGCCTTTACTGAAGAGGGCAGGCCTAGATTGTGATAATTTGGTAAACTATTCCCCTGTGTCTAACATGTCATTTCTGTCTAAGATTGTCGAGCGTGCAATACTGGACCAGTTGCTGCCTTTTCTGGAGCGGAACAGTGTCATTCCCCAGTCTCAGTCTGCTTATAGGAAGCTCCACTCAACGGAGACAGGCCTGAACAGAATTTATAATGATTTAGTCTCGAATACATGTTCTGGACGGTGTTCTTTTTTTGGTTTTGTTGGATAATAATAATAATAATATTTATTCAGTTAGCAATTTACAGAGTTGGTACCACATAGTATGTTACAAATATGACATGTACCAGCCTTGCATAATTCCAACTAAGGATAGCCCAATAAGGCCGTTAGGCGTATTTCCATTGGGGTCCTTGTGGGATTAGGTTACCTGGGGAAATGGGGAGGATAAAGAAATAGATACTTTAGAGAAAGTATTTCTAGGGGGTTATTTTAAGATACCTTACATCCTATAGTAAATATCAGTAATCCGTAATCAGTAATCATTTCAGTTTGGTTTGTCTATCTCTTATGTCGTATTTAGTAGTAGACATAAGCTTGGTGCTCCCTTCTCGCAGCTGTCCGGTTCAGGTGTTCCTTCAGGCTACGTCTGAAGGAATACAGTGTTCTCTTTTCACGGACTGACTGGGGTAGGTCGTTCCAGTCTTTGATGGCAGTGAAGAAGAATGTTTGCTTACCCTGTCCTTGGATTCTCGGGACCTTAAAATTAAACATCCTGTTTTTCTATTATGTCCACTCCTCTCATTTGCTTTAACAAAATCATTCTTTAGATACTCTGGAGTTCTGTCATAGAAAATTTTGAAAGCATTAGTGAGCCTGATTTGTTTGGCCCTGTCAGAGACATTGAGCATACCTAGTGACTGAAGTTGTTCCTGGCCAACATGTGATCTGGGTCCTAGGTTCAGCATGAACCTAACCATTTTATTTTGAGTGACCTGAAGTTTGTGCTGTGCTGATTTAGATGATCCAGAGTACCAAGATGACACAGAATAGTCAAAATGACATTGAACAAGCGCTTGGCAGAGGGTCTTTTTGGTCGCCGCGGGCAAGCATCCCACCTGTCTATACAGGTATTTTATACGTGCTCTACACTTACTCAGGATAGATTCCAAAATTGTTTCACCTGACAAACTCGCGTCCAGTTTTAGTCTCTGCGGATCTCTCTGCAGCGTTTGATACTGTTGACCATCAGTTGCTCCTGAGAGACCTTTCTGGTTTTGGTGTGCAGGGAGATGCACTCCTGCTTCTTCAGTCATATATTACCGATCGCAGTCATTGGTGGCTCTATGTCAGAACCATCATCGCTAAAGTTTGGGGTGCCTCAGGGATCAGTTCTTGGCCCTGTGTTGTTTATTATCTATGCCTCTAGTCTTTCATCCCTACTGGATGCACATGGTGTTAAGTATCATTTCTATGCAGATGATTCACAGTTGTATATTGAAATTAATAATATCGATGAGGTAAAGAATAAATTTTCATCACTCTTGTCAGACTTGAAGATCTGGATGACTAGAAGGAAGCTCAAATTGAATGACAACAAGACGGAGATTATAGTCATAAATGGTTATTTGAGAAATAGTGTCCATGAAGATTTTGGATGTCTAGAATTCGGTGAATCACAGCTCCAACTTTTGGAATCAGTGAAAAACTTGGGCGTTGTATTCGACAAAAATCTGAACTTTAAGAATCATATAAATAGTGTTGTTGTTGTTGTTGTTGTTGTTCCCCAGGCTGTCTGGCCGAATAGCCCCAAGGTCTCGAGCAAGGCCAAGGCCATAAACGAGCGCCCCCACAAAATCCTCCCTGCTTACCACTAACAAAGCCCGGGTGACCGAAGCCACTCCAAGGCAGGGAGCTGAGGAGGGTGCGGAAACGCCCGGGAAACCAAAGCCCCACCCAAGGCCCTGTGCCCCTCAGCAATTATGAAGGGAAAGTTGAGGGGTAAGGGAAAAATGTGACGCTTTGGCTCCCAATCTGCCAACTTCTAGGTTGGCAGTAGGGAGGTCAATCCACGGAAAAGACGCCGCCACTTGAGATCTAGAAGATATATAAGTAAAAGGAACAGTCAGAGTAAGCTATGGGTATGGCAGAGATCGCTCAGTTCTCACTCGGATAGACCAGCCCATCACCACATATAAATAGTGTTGTGAAGAGTTGTCACCTTTACATTCGTAACCTTTATGCTATAAGAAAGTTCTTGAGCAAGGAATCTCTTTTTGACCCTCATTCATTCATTGGTTATATCTAGAATTGATTACTGAAATTCATTGTTCATCATCATCATCATCAATCAGACGCCTCGCTTCCAAAGGAAGCACCCCAAAAGGGATGGCCATGGCAGAAACGGTCTCCAGGCTACCAGACATGCTCCACTGACTGACTCCACAGTGCCATTTCCACTACGAGGAATAACCTATATGGCCCTTAACACTGAAGGAGCAGGCCCAGAGCAGTCCCTCACCCAGATGGCAGTTCCACCACTGTTTTGCTATTTTATTTACCCCAGTGGGGCCCTGGCTGGAAGCATACCAAGCACAAGAATTTTCTGAAGATAGGAACCAGTGGTCCACTGCTCCAGAAGCTGATTGCACTACCAAAGTGGCGGGCGGTGGGGTCGCTGCATCCCTACGCCATTGTTCATTGGTCTACCAAATGTTACTTTGAAGAAACTCCAGTCTGTTCTTAATAGGTGTGCTAGACTAATATTTTCACTTCCACCCAGAACACCCACCACATATTATCTAATAGATCTACACTGGCTTCCCATCAAGGCCAGAATAGAGTTTAAAAGTGTGCCTACTGACATTTAAGGTGCTGAGGTTTGGTGAGCCTAAGTATTTGTTGGATCTTCTATTTCCAACACATAATGAGTCAATTAATGTGAATTTGCGTAGTGGTGATGACCCATATCGCCTTTATGAGCCTAGAGCCATTGGGGAACGTGCTTTTGCTGCTAGATCCTTTTCTTATGTTGCCCCACGTCTATTCAATCGACTTCCTGCGTCACTTAAGCAGTTGAATTGTGTTGACGCTTTTAAGAAACAACTGAAGTTGCACATATTTCTGAGGGCTTATGATATTGGGGAGCATAGAGTTACTGATGACTATATAAGCCCTAAATTTGTTTTTGTTTTTGTTTTGTTTTTGTTTTTTGTTTTTTTTAAATGGAAAAATTTAAGTTAATGTGAGCGCTCGTAAATCCATTTGGAGAATTGGCGCTTGAACAAATAAAATACCAGCATATTATTATTATTGGCGGGAGTGATGCCTTAATTTAAAGCGGCACTCCCTGATGTAGGGTTCTTCTTGCGGTCTGGGTCCGGGTCTATTTTATCTTAATAATTCCTTTATTTTCTTATTTCTTATTTGCCAAAGTCTATACACCGTTGTTTTTGCCTCTTCTGTTGTATTTCTGTTGAATAGTAGGCGGCCAATAGTCAACTCCTCATCCTCCTTGTAGGGCTGCTGCAGGTTGTTCCTCCTCTCTTCGCTGTACGCCGGGCAGTGCAGCACAAACTTGCAGCGTTGCCAGGTGGATTTGGCCAAAATATCGTACCAAATAAGTCAAAATTGTCGTATTTGCATCAACATTATCGTACAAAGCTTTCATCATACAGTATCATGGATTTCACCTATATAGACCTATTTCAAGAACTAGTTATCAAAGCTTAAATGAATAACACAATAACAAATTTATTTCTATTCTAAATTTTGAATGGTAGTGAAACAAAATAATATTTGTGCACTAATTGCAGTAGCAAAATTTCTGTAGGCCTACAAGTTTATTAAAATCAAATATGCTGAGGGAGTAAACTCTAGGATTAGCCAACATAATGTACCATAAAGGTCAATCGTACCAATCGTCACATTATTGGAGGGATAGTCTGAGACATTCTTTTGAATTTTTCATATACATATAAATATATACAGTAAGAGTGTAGTTTACTTATTGTAGAGATAATTTATACAAGTTTGTATGTATGTAGGTGTGTCCTTTATCTACTGTATGTATAGCCTACATAGCTTTCATGTGTTATATATATGACTGTGTATATAAATATTGTGGAAATCAGTGTTTATGTTCATTTCAACTTAAATAGGTAGGCTACTGATAATGGAGAGATGCCATTTTTCTATATTTTGTTTACCATTTGTTCAACAATTTTCAAATTACGGGTAAAAACGAACGCTTTAAGTTTATATGGAAGGGAAATGAACATGGTACGGGCATGGTGGGTTTCCTGGTGGCAGAGAGGTGGGCAGATTGTGTTATAGAAGTAAAAAGGTTTAATGAAAAACTGATTTTACTAAGATTCAAAGTCGGGGCGTGAGTCATAGATGTTATATCAGCATATGCCCCCCCAAGAAGGCTTAGCTAGAGATGTCAAAGAACGGTTCTGGAATGAATTACTAGGGGTGGTTGTCGGATGCAAGGAAGGGGAGGCAGTAATTGTGGGAGGGGACTTGAATGGACATGTCGGGGCAGGTGCCGATGGATATGAGGGCGTGCACGGAGGACAGGGTTATGGCCGTAGGAACCTGGGAGGCGAATACATACTGGAGCACTGTACTGCCACAGGGATGGTGGTGTGTAATACTATGTTTAGGAAGAGGATGAGCCATCTGATAACATATGAATCAGGTGGCTCCAGTAGCCAGATAGACTACTTCCTTATCAGCAAATCTGACAGGAAGTGGGTTAGAGACGTTAAGATCATACCAGGTGAAGAATGCATCCCCCAACACAAGCTTCTAGTATGTGATATATGCCTAGGTAGAGTTCCTGTCAGAAAGAAAGTTCATTTGCCAAAAAGGAAAGTATGGTTGTTGGAAAAAGAGGAGTACAGAGACAGATTCCACAACGAAATGATGGAACTCGAAAGGAGAATGGGCGTTAGGCCAGATGTTGATAGCAAATGGAACTTTATAGAGTGCAGCCTCCTCGATACCACAGACAAAGTCTGTGGCAAAACAAAGGGGCCACCTAGACATAAGTTCTCCTGGTGGTGGAACAATGATGTTGAAGCGGCAGTCAGAGAGAAGAAGAGATGTTTCAAAGTATGGAAGGAAGGTGGCAGCAAGGAAGAATACCTGTCCGCCAAACGAAATGCTAGAAGAGAGGTCTACAGGGCAAAGAAAACCATACAGGATAGCGTAATAGAACAAGTTTGCAGCAGTAATAATATCAATGGAGTTTATAAATTAGCTAAGAATGTAAGGGACAGTAGCCAGGACGTCGTAGGTGTAAGATGCATAAATAATGACAGTGGCACGACTGTTTACACAGAAAAAGAAATCAGAGAGGCGTGGAAGGAGCATTATGAAAGACTGCTTAATGTGGAGTTTGAATGCAACAGGGAACAGCTCAGCACTGTAGTCCCAGTACAAGGCCCTCCGCCTTTGATAGGGTACGACGCTGTTAAAAGTGCTATAGATAAAATGAAGTCAGGAAAAGCCGCTGGGAGCTCCGGCATTGTCGCTGAGATGCTAAAAGCAGCTGGAGATACTGGGGTAAAATTGGTCACAGAGTTGATTAATGCTATCATAAAGGAGGAAAAAGTTTCCTATGCTTGGCAGGAAAGTGTTATAGTAAATCTATATAAAGGCAAGGGTGACTCCTTAGACAGGGGAAATTATCGGGGTTTGAAAATGCTCGATCAAGTCATGAAAGTCAAGGAAAGGGTCTTTGAATGCATGATCAGGGAAAGTGTTGCTATCAGCGACATGCAGTTTGGATTTATGCCGGGACGTGGCACAACTGATGCTATCTTCACTCTTAGGCAAATGCAAGAGAGGTACCTAGAGAAAAACAGGGAGTTATACCTAGTTTTTGTAGATCTGGAGAAGGCCTTCGACCGGGTGCCCAGGGAGGTAGTGCAGTGGGCTATGAGAAAACTTGGAGTAGAAGAGTGGTTGGTGCGTGTGATAATGAAAATGTATGAGGGGTCACGGGCAGCAGTTAGAGTAAATGGGGGCCTGAGTGAAGAGTTCTCAGTGAAAGTTGGAGTTCACCAAGGCTCAGTTCTGAGCCCATTACTGTTTGTTTTAGTCTTGGAGGCTCTGTCAAGGAAATTTAGGACAGGACTCCCATGGGAAATGTTATATGCAGATGATCTAGTTCTTATCGCAGATAGTGCGCAGGAAGCAGAGGCGAAGTTCAAAAGATGGAGGGAAGGTATGGCAAATATGGGTCTAAGAGTTAACATAGATAAAACAAAGGTCATGATTAGTGGAGTAGGGCATGGAGCTATGGAAAGAAGCGGCGACTATCCATGCGCAGTATGTGGGAAGGGGGTGGGATGTAATTCAATTCAATGTTGTGTCTGTAGTGGCTGGGTACACAAGAGATGTAGTGGAGCTCGAGGACCTTTGACAAGAATCATAGACTTTGAATGTGCAGTCTGCAAGGGAGATCTTGTATTAAATGACCCGCCTGTCAGTGTTGATTTCGACAGTGTAACACTGGAGTGTGTGAAAAAGTTCTGCTACCTGGGCGATACAGTTTCCGCTGAAGGTGGCGCTGAAGCTAGCTCCATTGCTAGAGTCAGAAGTGGCTGGGGAAAGTTTAGAGAGCTGTTGCCACTCCTGACCATGAGAGGGCTCCCACCCCACCTTAAAGGGAAGGTGTATACCTCGTGTGTTAGGAGCGCGATGACCTATGCCTCTGAGACATGGCCGGTTAAAGCGGAGGATGTCAATAGAATGGAACGAAATGAGAAGAGAATGGTGAGATGGATGTGTGGGGTTAATCTTAGGGACAGGGTATCGAGTGAGGAATTGAGAAGGCGTCTGGGCATTAGGAGTATCAGTGAAGTGATGCGCACGAGCCGACTTGGTTGGTTTGGACATGTGGAGAGAATGTATGATCAGAACTGGGTGAAGAAATGCCGGACAGTGAACTTGGGGGAGCTGCGCGTAGGGGTGGACCTAGAATGATGTGGGCTCGGGTACTCCGGTCCGATCTCAAAATAAAGAACTTGACAACACAGGCGGCCCTTGACAGGACCGCCTGGAAAGCTGCCATTTAGGACGTGAGACTAACCACAGCTTCTGTGGACAAACGGTCTTTAAACTTGTATGTATGTATCATGTATGTATGTATATCTACACTGAATTATTGTACAAATTACTGAATTATCGCATTATTGTACACCTGGTATTGTACATTGTACAAATGGTCAAATTATTGTAATTGTACGATAATTATCATACGACTGGCAACGCTGGCACAAAGTGGTTCAAGAGGTGGATTCACTAACGGTCGTACGATCCGAAAACTCCCTGATATTCACAAAGCGTCGTAGCGGCCATATTTGATCGTAGGAAGCCCCATAGAGTACATATGACCTAGAGGCGAAAGCGTGACGTCACACGGTTATTTTTCCGCGCATCCTAGGGATTTGGTGGCAGCAGTTGTATGGTATAATGACCAAAGCACCTCAGTGGCTTGTCCTTATTATAGATAGTCTGTGCGCCGCGCGTGCCTGCCAGCTGGCTTGCTGCAGTGGTACCAAAGTTAAGGGAATATCCGCAAAATGAGGGAGCAATAGATTAAAGAGGGAACGTATTTAACCCTTTCGCTGCGGGTGACGTTCTGGAACGTCCTGGCAAGTTACAGCAATTTCCAGGCTTTAAAAGCCTGTAAAAACCATAAAAATAGAGTGTCATTGGGCGGGAGCGTGAGGGGCCCACCTCCGTCCCACAGAGCAGCGAGCGGCTCACTGAGGTAGACTGTGTCTCGCGCGGGTCTCTCTCTGTCTCTCACAACAGTGTAGCCAAGCGAGCGAGTGCTACCAAATAGCGGGTTTCCCGCGTTTCACTGGCACCGCTGCAGGTGAACCAGACCACGTACGGGGCCCGTTCTGGTCTCATTTTGAAGCTATTTTTGCCTAGTTTTTGGCAGAATACAGTTCATTTAATGCAGATGCTTCATTTATCATTCAGGAGTGCCTGAATATGCCCTAAATAGCCCAAACATAGCCGCAGCCAATGGGTTAAGAGTTAACCCGGGAGCTGCGGGGAGACTCTTAAGAGTTCCCCCGGCGCACTGCGGGAAGACTCTTAAGAGTCAGAGAAAATAAAAATCAACTTTTGACATCGAAAAAAAAATATTTTTTTATTTTTTTTTTTTTTGTTTTTTTATTTTTTTTTGGCCCCTGGGCCATGCAAAATCTCAGTCCTCTACCTCCCCTCCTTCCCCACTTTCCTCCTCTCCTTCAGTTATCACCTATTTTCTCTGTTATTCCCTTATTCTGAGGTATATTTTCGTGCTAACATTAGAAATCCGATTGGAGGGTGTGGTCATCACTGATAGCAAGCGAGTGCAAGAGAGAGAGAGAGAGTATCGATCGACTGTGTCTCAGTGGCCTTGGGGGAAATTGGCGGGAAAGCAGATTGCCTCACCCATACATTATACAACTCGCGGGCTATATCTCCGATTTTGACCATCCAAACGCTGTTTTCACTCGTTTTATTGTTGTTTCAGGTTAATACCTTTATAATCAACCCATAATAGGCGCATATGGATAAATATTAATGCTATTAATGGCACAATGAATATTTTAGTGACGGAAACACCTCAAATACGTCAGCACAGGGGGACGTTTCCAATTACCCCCATGCGCACTTCAGAGGTTAATTAATGTTGGTAAAAACACTTGTAAATTATTTAATATAAATTAGATATATATAAGCAAGATGAAAATATTAAGTATATACATATACACTATAAAACATACTCATATATGATGCACGTAACGCTGTGGTTGGAATATGCATATCCCTACCTCGGACTTGGCAAAAGTCACGAGTTAGAGGGTTTGCCTCTCATTTTTTTGCAAAATCTTCCATTTAGGGCATAGCTAGCACTAAGTTGTGGGTTACCAACCGTTCTTTTTTGACATAATGCCTGGCTATGGCTCTGAATAAGCCAGCAACTGCCCTGTGTGGTATCAAGGCAGCGGGTCTAGTAGTCCATGTGCTTCTCATTAATTTTGACCTTACAAGGAAAAAATGAGGGGGGGGGGGGGGGAGCGCCGGTAAGCCCAAAGAACTCTAGAACCCCTCCGCCGGATAATATGATGAAGTCACAAGCTGTGATATTAATAAGTCGAGCTGAGTCTACAGCTCGCTAATAAATTATCTTTTGTTTTGTGTACGAATCTCAATGTGAGATCTGACCATTTGTACCGAGTCGGTCAATTATAACAAGGGGTACAGAACCCCTTCGCCGGAGATTGTGATAAAATCACGAATCACGAGCGGTGAAATGATTTGAACTGGTTATACAGTTTAATCAAATTTTAATTTTATTTTTAAGAAAGCTATCATAGTTGCATCTACAGGTATGTAGTATTAACAGAATGTACAAACAGTTTTTATTGTACAAATAATTTTAAGGCCAGAACATGATCCAAAGGATTAAGGTTAGAGTTATGAGAGTACATGAATGTTCTCACTAAACAGGCAATAGATCTCAAGTGAAGATCCAGTCATGTCCAAGCAGCTCTTCTTCGAAGTAACGCACTGCTTACCTACTTTTATATTTTTTTATATATATATTGTTTGTACACAATATAAAACTAATAATTTTATACGGATTCTCTGTTACCTATGGTATTTAGGTTGGTGGTTTTGATATTGTCACGAATGTCCCCCTCCAGTCTTATATATCAGGCATATCGTCAATGATGGAGGGGCCACTATTAAATTATAGGTTTGATTCCCGGAGGGAAGTAAAGAAAACCTAATATTTAGTAGGGCCCCGTAATCATTGACGATGTTAGTGCCCTCCCTGCCATCCCCTTCCCATTCGCTTGATTTCTGAAGTTGTATCTTGATATATCAGTGAAGGAAGTATAGCCGCTAGGGGGCCAGCGTCAGGAATCCACACGCAAGAAATCCACGCATGGGAGAGCTTGAGTATAGCAATTATTAAGTTAATTTTTATTTTTTACATAAGTTTTTTCGTAGTGAGTACCCAATCAAAGACGATTCCATAAGAGAATACGCGAACACGCGTTGCACTTCTGAAGTTGTACTCCTGTCCTCCCGCGGAGGTAGATTCAAACTAGCGACTGCGGTGTTTGATGGGAGACTATTATACTAATAGGCATATCGTCAATGATTACGGGGCCCTACTAAATATTAGGTTTTCTTTACTTCCCTCCGGGAATCAAACCTATAATTTGTATAACATTAGCATTTGAGCATCGTAGCTTCGAATGAGACAAGGATAAGAAACAAAAGAACATGTCATGATGGCTCGTACTCATTTAATATGCTTATAGTGCATTGTCACATGTCATTCAAAATAACAGGCCTACATTTAGTTTAAGTTAAGTGCATTGACTAACCATGCAGTGCCGGCATTTTCCTACTTATTACACAGGTGCTCTCCCGCTCCTTATATAATAATAATAATAATAATAATAATTATATTAATAATAATAATTATATTAATAATAATAATTATATTAATAATAATAATAATAATAGTAATAGTAAAGATGAAAACATAAAATAAAACCATTCATGAAAGTTGTGGGCCTCAAATTATTTTCATTATGCAAGTATAATTTCATGATATTTATGAATAGCCTACAATATTAGCCTACATGCGTAACTAATTAAGACAGGTTAATTACTTAACCTAAAATAATATACATCCATATATTAATCGCGATGGTTGTATTTGCATGAATAAAAACATAAGCGACCCAGGAATATGTCTGTATGAATGTACAGTTAGCCACATCAATTTGTTCCCACTATCTGAGTTTATGTATGGAAAACTAGTATGATCGAATTATGAGTGTATTTTATTACATATTTACTATAACCGGTTATATATAAACAAAAACTAAAATCTTGCACATATTTTACTTCCAGAAATGAATCACACAGTGGGCACGAATTCATGCTATCAACTGTAGCCTACATACTATATTGATATGTTTTTATAGTATTCTCAATCGTTAGTCTATAGTTTTTCTGTATGTTGGTATGCACAGTGTAGGCTATTATTTAGTTCTGTTTGCATATATTACATTTCACTTATGGTATACCGAATAAATATTTGTATCGGTGTAAGCCTATTTCATTGTAAAAATATATATATGCATTGAAAGCGTGTAGGCTACAGCAAAAATAAATTGTTGGCCGAAATTCTTAATGATGAATTGCGTAATATGAAGAGAAAAGGACACTAATTGGGTAATCCTACGAGACGTGAAGTAAATACCATACTACTCATGAGCTATTAACCCGTTCAGTAGGCTACCAGTGCCGTCCTTTTAATTTTATTCTGACTACTATTAGACGATGATATTCAATGTTAATAGGGCCTCCAGCAATATAAAGGCTTCCAACTATCTCTCTTAACCCATTTTACTACCACAGATCCTTCTTAAGCTGCACAAAATCGTTAAATAAAGCGATAATAAAATGTAAAAGACGTTGCCGGTACAGTAGGGTTAAGAACAATTGGGTACTGAGAAAGAAAAGTATTAGCAACTTAAAATTACACTATTTTCATCAAGGTTTTCAGCGGGCTATTGAATCTTGCTGCACATTATAGGCCTACGTGCTCCAACATACAAATGCTTAAAAGTAGTCATAATATTTAATGAGATCCATCAGTAGTCATACGCAGATCATGTAGGCTACAGAGAAAACTTGACCCATTTTCGATTGTTGATTTGATTCAATTCCATAATTTGCAATCGTCATTTAGGCCTCCTACAATGCAATCAGTTGGACACGATCTAGAATACACAAGTATTGAAAAGAAAAAGTAAGCAAATATACATTACTAAATTACTAAATCCATCAAACTACAGACCAATAGCTATAACTTCCACTCTTGGTAAAGTCTTTGAAATTATATTAAATAATCACATAATTAAGCATCTTGAGAATAATAAATAAATCAGTGATAGGCAATATGGTTTTAGACGATGTCGATCAACTGCAGATATTCTTTGCCTTCTTACGCATCAAATCAACCAAGCTACAGACCAACATGGTGAAACACATACAATAGCACTGGATATATCAAAGGCATTTGATAGAGTCTGGCATCAATCCTTATTGTCGAAGATGTCACACTACGGCCTTGCATCATTAGTTCCACTAATTTCTTCTTATCTTCATAACAGAAAAATATGTGTAATGGTAGATGGCCTTTATTCTCAATTTCACTCAATAAATGCTGGTGTTCCCCAGGGATCAGTTTTGGCCCCAATTCTGTTCCTCATTCATATCAATGATCTCATATCTACCACTCATAACCCAATACATTCCTACGCAGATGACTCAACACTCCACAGTTCCTTCACATTTACCAATTCTTTCACCCAACCTGATCTTATAAATTCAAAAATAAACACTGCAATTTCTCTGAACCAGGACCTTTCTAGAATTAATGGATGGGGACAAAAGAATCTAGTTTCCTTTAATGCACAGAAAACCAAGTACATTAAATTTTCTAACCGACAGAATCTCACTGACTCCCATATATTTTATAATGATGTAAATATTCCCACTTCCCCTAGTATTGACATTCTCGGTGTAACATTAACTAGTAACTTGAGCTGGACACATTATGTTAGAAGCATTGCAAAGAATACCTCTAAAAAACTGGGACTCCTGTACAGAGTTCGAGAATTCTTCACTGACGAGCAGTTGGCCGTAATATATAAAAGTCATGTGCGTTCTCAGATGGATTACTGTTCACCTCTGTGGGGTGGAAGTGGAGTGGTTGCATTGAGGCAGTTGGACAAAATTCAAAATAAAGCTATTAGATTAATCAATAACCCTGCAATCACACAGGACCTTCCTACAT
Organism: Paralithodes platypus; assembly: GCA_032716605.1. NCBI lineage: Eukaryota > Metazoa > Arthropoda > Malacostraca > Decapoda > Lithodidae > Paralithodes > Paralithodes platypus. The sequence continues at coordinate 52,395,042 of CM064572.1, forward strand.
TATCCATACGAAGAAACGTTGCATCCCTTGCATTATTCTACTGATATTTTCACAGCAATTGTTCCGAGGAACTTGCTTCAATTGTGCCGCCTCTCCACATCTTTCCCCGTAGAATTAGGGCAGCTGAGAGCGCCCATGAATTTACACTTTCTCCTCCACAATGCAGAACTTCTGCTTATCAGAATTCATTTATCCCCAGAGCTACTACTCTTTGGAATTCACTTCCCTCGAATTGCTTTCCACAAACTTACAATCTACAAATGTTTAAATCCAGTTGTTACAAACATTTTATGAATGGAGGATGCCTTTAGGCACATGGACCTTTTTGTTTTATCTGTGTTTTTCCTTCCTCCGTTCATTGTCTCTTAAAAAAAAAAAAAGTTTGTAAGAAGATAGATCAATTGTAAGGTTGATAGTTAGGAAGGAAGGTAGGTTGGTATATAGGAAGATAGGTGGGTTGCCTATATTTATGAATGTAGCCTTTGTATGAAGGTAGTTAGGCAAGACTATATAGGTTATAAGTAGGCCTACAGTACAACAAACACATTATCATCTTACTGGCCTGGTCGTACAACCCAAACAAACCAAATAGACAACACATATTTATACCTTTATATATTAGTATTTAATTTATTGCAACAAAGGAGTGCTCTTAAGTATTTGGATTGTGATTTTATTACAATTGATGGGTACAGTCATAAGCTAAGTTCCCTCCTTCTGGTGAAGTCAAAGCCAAGGTTATTAAAAGCTTGAATGTATAAACAACGGCATTACAATAGCGGGGGCAGGAAGGATGATAATTATGAGGGTTGCAATTTCTCACACTGTCCTTTTAATTGCTTTAGTTTTTACATTACAGATATCATTTTATGTGTTTAACACCAATAACACCATTAATGAAATTAATGAAAGCATGTCGACTATCCCAGGATTCCAACCCAGGATATCACATACAGAACTTAAACGCTCTATAACCATTACACCATCGAGACAGTTATAAGTACAGCACATGCCCACGAATGATATCCATTTATCAAATACTGGATTTTAATCTAATCATGCATTACTATACCCAACTGCACAATGAAAGAATGTTTTATGGGGCACAGATCACGTAGGACCAACCTCGCTACGATATATTGAACCTATTGACATTATTATTAACATCGTTCTTAACACCAATAACACTCCAAATTAAATTAATTAAAGCATATGTGACTCTCCCAGATTTCGAAACCAGCATATCACATACAGAACTTACACGCTCTGGAGCAGTGGACCACTGGTTCCTATCTTCAGAAAATTCCTGTGCTTTGTATGCTTCCAGCCAGGGCCCCACTGGGGTAAATAAAATAGCAAAACAGTGGTAGAACTGCCATCCGGGTGAGGGACTGCTCTGGGTCTGTCCTTCAGTGTTCATGGTCATAATCCACTTAGTGGAAATGGCACTGTGGAGTGGGTCAGTCGGGGCATGTCTGGGAGCCTGGAGGCAGTTTCTGCCATGGCCATCCCTTTTGGGATGCTTCCTCTGGAAGCATGGCGTCAGATTTGATGATGATGATGATGATGATGATGATGAACTTACACGCTCTAACCATTACACCATCAAGACAGTTAGGGTAGGGAGAATAGTTTTATTGGATGTACAGATAAAATCTAGTATGCCCAATTGTCCAGAAATTCTACACATAAACATAGTTACGATAACAGATGGTAATTGAAATTAATAGAAATTGCAATACTGTAGGCTTACATTGAAATACAATATATAATGATCAAACTTCAACGAAAATGGATCAATTTTTTTTGCTACATGGCGTGTTATTCCAGGTACTTCCAGCCATTTATCATTAACAGTCTTTCGGCTTATAATATACCCGGAAAACTGACTGAAAATTGCGGTCCGGAAAAAAATATACAATATTCTCTTTAGCAAGGCCTCAGTTGAGACCTCTGGTTGCCGCTTCTGAACTATAGGCCTACCCTGTTCTAAATAAGTAGCCAAAAATCGTGAACCATGATCTCTGTAACTCAAAAATGGCTAGAGCAAATGGGCTGTACATTACATTTCCACGCCTATTCCCTGGCTGACCCTTCCCAAATGGTAGAAATATTAGCTTGATTAATCTAGTTACTTGTGAGTTATAGAGGGTAGCCTAATGTTCAAGAGTTTTGGCCTACTTACTTGGAATAGGGTATAGCGCCAGAGCTACGACTGTTGATATCAACATTACTTAACACCTAGGGTATGCAAAGGATATCACAATTTATTATGATTATATGTTTTTTATTATATAGTAGATGACTACACTAATTGCTTTTATACCGGTAATATGATAGTCATGAGAATTTCCCTATGTAGCTAATAATGACTAAAAACATAATTATAAGGCTGATTAATTATAACAAAAAGGTGGGAAAATACCGTTTTCCTTTTTATTATTGATATGCGTACTACTTATTTATGATAGGCTAATGGGTGACTTTAAAATATAATAATCATCAATATTCAATGACTCTAATATGGGCAAGCTCAGCTACATATATTACATGTATACAGAATTATGAATGGAGAGGGAGGGTGGAGACCTACCGGATGTCTTATAAAAGGCTCAGGTCACTTACAATACAAAACAACTCATGTCAAGCGGTAACTCCGGGCAAACCTTGGTAAAGCTCGGTTCACGCATGCACGAATTAATGTTACGTCCATCCCCGACCAAGTAAATAGGCAGGATGGCATCAATCTGGAGGCCCCATGTGGCCACGATGGCCACTAGGGCCGTTCCGACGTTTTTTTGCCGCCGTTCTAATCCCGTTAGTCGGCGTCTAGACGCCACCAGTCCTCGTCTGCTCCCCGACTGCTCCCGTGTGTGTCAGTGTGTGTCCCGTGGGTGTCCCAACATAACACGTTTTCTGGCAGTTGCCCCGACTCACACGGACCATTTTATGCATGCACAAAAAGGACACCGCCTAGGCACGGCGAATTAAGGGGTCGTGGACGGACGGGACGTTAAATTCGTGCATGTGTGAACCGAGCTTTAGAAATTCTCCCTACCAAGGTTTGCCTGGAACTGCCCTAAGCGTTTTAAGAAATTATATCGCGGAGCTCTCCACCCTCCTCTCTCAAGAATTATTTATTATAAGGTGTGTGTTGAAATGTAGGTAGCTGACAAATATTATAATCTTTGCATATTGTTGTTTATTGTATTTTAAAGTCACCCATAATCATAAATAATGTAAATTTATAATTAAAAGCCAGAAGGTATTTTTGCACCTTTTTGTAATGCTACTTAATCATCTTATATTTATGTTTGCAGTCATTATCACCTGCATATGGAAATTCTCATGACTGCAGTAGGCCTACTATAAATTATTATAAGTACGTGGTGTAGTCATATACTGCATATTAAAACATGTATAATGACAAGAAATTGTGATATATTATGTATATCCTAGGTGTTGAGCATTGTTGTCGACAGTTGTAGCTCTTGCGCTAGTTCAGCATTGGCCACCAAAGGTCTCAAGTGAAACTTTAGTAGGGAATAGAGACGCTGTACGAAGTGTGTACAGCGGTGCACTGTGGGAAAATGGCTCCATCGCGGAGATCTCTGCCCTCCATCTCCAACAATTCTGTATTATGAGTGGTGTTTCGAATTTGCTGTAGCTGACATAATATTATAGTAGCCTTAGGGGGTAGGGTAGTTATTTGTGTAATTCTAGCCATATTTTCTGACAAAATTCGTTATATTTATGATATAAAGCATAATTGTTTTTCCATGTTTGTTTATTTTACTTATATGATGAGTATACGAAACTTGAAGAGCGATAAAACCATTGGGAAAAGCATTTGGGTGGTGAAAAACGTATATATTCGCCGTCTGGTCGTATGCTCAGGCGGGAGGGGGAGAGGCATACATCCTCCCGTCTCAAAGTCTCGCAACACACAGACGGCCGCGGGAGATATCTCAGGTTTGCATCTCTAAGTGATTCACTGGTGTGTATGAAACCGTGAGAGAAAATTTTGCGCCGAAAATAACCAATAAATGGGGGAAATATGAGGAAAAATAGCCGATAATTGAGGAGGGGAGAAGGGGGGAGGGGAAGGAGGGGGAGGCACATGAGGATTAGTGGTAAGAAGTACTAGAGGGGAATTATCTCACCTAATCACGTATCCCTTTGTTCTGAGAGCCCCTGGGGCATTTTGGATTTTTTTTGTTATGGTCTTGCTTCCGTGAGGCCTATCACGTTCGTTATGGTGACCCTTCCGTGAGGCTTATCACGCTTCTCGGGTTAATTGTCACACCTGCCTTGAGCTTGCTTTGCGATGTAGGCTACACACACCAAGTTATTGCAGTTTTACCTGGCAGTAATATAATGTAACATTGTCATGCTACATGCAATTATGGTAGATTTCGCTTATACAATATGCTTTATGTGAATATTTTTAAAGACGAAAATAAATAAATACGTCTTCCACTGATTATTATTATTATTATTATATCAGTAGTGTCAACTACATTACCCCACTGTGCTCTAACCAGTGTGGTTGCAAATTGAAAAAATTAATAATTTCAGTTTAGTGGATGGTCCCAGTTCAGCATTAGTATCAGTGAGATACTCGAGACACTATAGACTTATTAACATCTTCATTCTGTTGTAGCAAGAGACTTCATCACGGTTGCTTCGAAATCCCACCACCTCCACACTGCTTCTCACTGCTGATGTACTTGTTTGGGTGGGTTTGATCCTGCATTTATAGAGGCTGGAATGGAAGGATTGTCTTACAGAAGAGCAAAGATTTTATGCAGCTTCTCTTAATCAGTCAGATTCTGACTATCCTTTATTCAATAGCCTAAAACTGTTGTTGGTAAATAATGTGGTTGCTCGGGTGTTAAGTCCAATAGTTTTCTGTAGCAAGTCATTCCCTGTCTAGGAAGGTCTTGGCTCTTGATGCTCAGTCTCTTTTGGGACGAAGTGTTGAGAACTTCCGGTGTTGTAGCCATCATGGTTCAGGTGCAACTCGTCATTTGGAAGCGCGTCCCGGCTGTGGCAGCATTAGACACCAAGGACACCCTTGACACATTCGCACTCAGGTGTTTCTCTGTTAATACACACATCAATTAGTAAAATTTTGTCTGTCTAGCTTATATTGCCCAGCATATTGAATGAACAAGCAGAAACTTAAGAATAATCCAATGTGAGAGGCAGAAGTGCTATTTCTATTTATGTTAGGATTTACATATAATATTCTCATGAAACTTTAATAGGATAGGTAGCCTACAGTACTATATGCCTGTTTAAATGGATGACATGCGGCACTTATATGAATGATAGAAAACACTAATAATCTACCTGTGTTGATATGCTTAATCTTGTGGTGTGTGTCACCGATGTTCTTATACAGGCGAAAGAAGCGATGGTCTATATTGGTCATGCTGGCTGCTCCTCCTCTCTCAGTCTGTATCACAAGAGATAACCTAATTATTGCTGGAGATATTGTAATATGTAAATTTATGTTCAATAAACACTGTCCTCTTCTGTCAAATAATGTTTCATTCGGTGTACACCGACTTCTACCAGTAGGATATGTAATAATATTCAAAATATAAATAATGTATGAATTGAATCGAGTTCAAATGTTACCTTTCTAGCTTTAAAAGTGCCCAGCATATTGCTTGATCAAGCACAAACTTAAGAATAAACAGGAGACCTTCATGTTCGTGGCCGATATACACTAATAGTAGGCTACAGCTGTGGTCAAGAAGAGGTTAGCAATATTTGAATGATCAATTATAATCGCATTTATAATATACAGTACCTTTGAAGTGTCTAGAAACTGATCAAGCCTCAAAGATTGAACTAATGTGCCTCTCTCACCATTCACTATTTGGTTTAGACTGTAAAGAGTGTTTAACCCCTTCAGACTCATATGACGCAGAGGTTGCCAGATTAGCAATAAGAAATAGAGTTCTCTCACTCTTATAATTACCTCTCCAAAATTAGTTTTCTGCCCACAGCTAACTCAAAGACAACTGCAGAGGTTGAAGTAACTAAACTAAAGGTTTCTAAACACCCCTGATGGTAACAAAGGTTTTAAAGTATCCCTAATAGGCTCAAAATTGCGTCATATGTCGGAGAGGTTAAGTATTCATGAGCAAGACCCCTTTCAGGCACATCGACTTTCCGCCGTCTGCCATGTACAGCAATTGGTGCCGTGCCCCGGTGCCCGTAAATAACCATGGGTGTTTTTGCATGCTTTCACACGCATTGACCACAGCATGATGCCATATACGGCCGCTGTGGTCACCACGGCACCCTTTTTTATCTGACACGGCAAAGCACTTAACCCATCAAGTGCGGGTAGACTCTTAACTCCTTGCACATATGGAACTTATGACCAAAAACTCATATGACGCAATCGCGTCATATGGACTTATCTACATGCCTCTCCAATAAGTGATTGTGCGTCATATGAGCTCAGTAAGTCCAGTAAGTTAGATGAAGATCTGTCGGTTGGTGGCAACCCCAGGTTCCTCCGACAATTCTACCGGCCAGCAGTGTGGTTTTGACAGTTGTGTGGTGCAGTGGCAATGATACCGAGCGCCCGCCTCCGTGGACTTACTGGAACATAATATGTCTGAAGGAGTTAAAAGTTTTACCGTTCCACTGCGGGAACTCTTACAATCCTAGGCCTAAAAAAAAAACTTTAAACCACCCAGGGTATCAATTGATTTTTTTTTCTTTTATTTGTTTTTTTATTTTTATTTTTGCCCCTTGGCCATGCCTAATATCACTCCTCCACATCCCCTCCTTCCCCCCTTCAATTATCACCTATTTTCCCTGTTATTCCCTTATTCTTAGGTATATTTTCGTGCTAACAATAGCGAGTTGCTAGCAGGGTGTGGTCATATGTGTTACCAAGCGAGTGAAAGAGAAAGAGATAAGGGGAGAGACATCAGTGTCGCTCCAGGCATCGTGAGAGGTGGTTGTTGGCCAAGCTGGCTCACTTGATTTATGTAACTCTGACTCTCATTTCGTGATTTTGACCAGCCAAACACTGTTTCCACTTGTTTTATTATTGTAACAGGTTAATATCTTCATAATAAACGTAAAATAGGCGCATATGGATAAGTAATAATGATATTTATGGTAAGATAACAATTTTAGTAACAGGAAACAGTGAAATAGGTGCGCACAGTTTAATGGTGTTCACTACATATGGTGCGCACTTCTTAAGCTAACTGCATGTAATGCACTGACGGGCAGGGATGGCTAATGCTCATGCCGTGTCATTCATGACAAAAGTTGTCCACACAACGGCGCGCTCTCTGGAATGCACGATGCTGTGCCGTACACGGCGACCAGCGGAAAGTCAATGCATCTGAAAGACGCCTAAGACATGTATAGACAATTTTTTATAGAGTCCACAAGAGAGAATGTTTGTCATAACTTACAGAGAGTGAGATTGTGCCTCCTTCCGAACCTTGGACATGTCGTGCTTCTTGGTGTGTCTCCAGCATCACTGTGTGACCTCTGTAGCTCTCCTGCAGTTCAGTGAAGGTGTGTACCACAAAGCAAGCTGAAAGATGAACGTACTTAGACTCAAACCGTTCACCGTGCAAGCAAAAAATATCTCTCAGCAGCCATATATCTCTATGCACGCAACATCAATATTCCTTCCTCTTAATCTCAATTGTGCCTCTGAGACCAATTGTTTGGTGGGATGATCAAAAGTTTAATTAGGCGGGCAAAAGTTTGAATAGGTACATGGCCAAAAGTTCAGATGGGTGGCAAAATTATTAGTTGGGCAGCCAACAACTCAATGGGGTGGTAAACCATTTAGCTAGACGGCAAAGAGTTAAATAGGCCAAAAGCTCGACAAGGAAATACAAATTGTGACTGGGGGGAGGGGGGGGGGGGGGGAAGTGGGGCAAAAGTTCGCTGAGGCAGCTGGGCGGAAAATGTTCGATCGGGAGTCCAAAAGTTTGGTGAAGCAGTAAAGAAATTTGGCCAGCAAGCCAAAATTTTGGAAGAGTGCCAAAAATGTTGGCCGGGCAGCCGAAAGATCAACAGAGTGGTAAAAAGATCGGCGGGGTAGCCGAGTGGCATAAAACTTTGACAGACAGTCATATTAGTAATGGCTTTCATAGTTTGTATATGCTGAAACTATGCCTAATAAGCATGCTACAACATCCAGGTGTGTTGCTCGGATGTTAATATAATAAATGTTATATGATTCTTCTATCCATGATGGGGTAATATAAAGGTGGTGTGTCAAACTTGTGTGCATGTAAAGTGATATAACACCGGTGTTATAAACATATTACAGGGAATGGAAAAGAGAACCCTTTCAAAAAGGTTACCCCTTTATAGTACGATGATGCCATTATTAATTTAATTCTGGAATCCCCGGACTGCCACATGTGTTCATTAATTTCATTAATCGAGTTTAGGAGTAAAGTTGGTTGGTGGAGAGAACATAATCATTCATTCAGGTTCAGTAGTAGTTTATCGAGAGGCCTTCCCTAGGGTTAAGTGCCCCATTAATTACTATTTCCTTTCACCTATGATAGCGCAGTTGGAAAGTGTGTACATGCTTAGATTGATATGCAGGCTTCGAAATTGCATAATAAATCGTAGGCTTGTCCACCTTTCTTTAACTGTCTTCGTGGTGCAATGCATAAGTGTGTTGATTTTCGGTGTGAGCATCCTAGGTTCGAATCCCCGGACTGCCACATGTGTTTGTTAATTTCATTAATCGAGTTTAGGAGTAAAGTTGGAGAGAACATAATAATTCATTCAGGTTCAGTAGTAGTTTATCGAGAGGCCTTCCCTAGGGTTAAGTACCCCATTAATTAATATTTCCTTTCACCTATGCATAGCCTATGATAGCGCAGTTGGAAAGTGTGTAGGCTACATACTTAGATTGATATGCAGGATTCGAAACTGCATAATAAATCGTAGGTTTGTCCACCTTCCTTTAACTGTCTTCGTGGTGCAATGCATAAGTGTGTTGATTTTCGGTGTGAGCATCCTAGGTTCGAATCCCCGGACTGCCACATGTGTTTGTTAAGTTCATTAATCGAGTTTAGGAGTAAAGTTGGTTGGTGGAGAGAACATAATAAGACAATATAATTCAACTTTGGAAGGCTCTGTGTATAACAGATAGTTAAGGGTTTCTGAGGCAAAAGTAGTGATTTGGACCGAATTTAGCACTGCTGATCATTTTTCGCGAAAAATACAATATTTGTAGTCCTAGGCCTTTGTTTCCCAGAGGTCCTAATTAAATTACAGCTCGAGACTATCCACTTACTAGTATTGAAGCGGTGTGGTGCAAGGATGATGGTGTCAGAGTTACGAGTGAGGTAGAGAGGATTGTCGTGCAACCGGAACTGTTTTCTATAGGAACCTCTGTACTGCACTCTCCTTGTTGACCCTGTAACACAAACACAATTACAACACAATAACATACACACAAAGATGATAGTGTCTGAGTTAGGAGTGAGGTAGAGAGAACCTTCGTGATCCCTGAACTGTTGTCTATAGGAACCCTGTACTGTGCTCTCCTTGTTGATCCTGTAACACATTAAACAAGACAATAATAGCCTAAACAATATCATACACACAAATATGATAGGCTAGTATCTGAGTTAGGAGTGAGTTAGAGAGGACTGTCGTGCACCCGGAACTGTTGTCTATTGGAACCCCTGTACTGTCTTCTTGTTAACCCAGCAACACATTAACTCATTCAGTAGGCTACCGGTGACGTTCTTCTCATGTTCTGGCAACTATTAGACGATTTTATTCAGTTTTTAAGTTTACGTTTAAAAAGGAGCTCCAGCAATAACAGGCTTCGAACTATCTCACTTAACCCTTAAAAAGCGGCCCACCACTTAAGTCGAGTTAAATAAAGCTGGACTATGTGGCGGCGCTCGACATAACTCGAGTGGCAATTTCAGCACGTAATGTGGCTGAGAGAGAGAGACAAGTGGTGGCAGGAGACTAGCGAGCGTATGACTGCTCCAGACCACCGCGGCGAACCTACTGACACAAATCTCAGCTCCCTCCTCCCTCTCTCACTCGCTACATACTCAATTATGTACCGAAAGTACCGAATTACCTGCTTTTTGCACTCGCGTTGCACGGTTATTGCAAGAAAACTATCCATCATACACGGATCGTTATGGTGTCATTCGAAAGCTCTGTTTATGCCCTTTCAGGGATAGATACTTGTTTTACGTTCTGGGTCTTATTTAGGCATGAAAATGATCACGTAAACAGCCCTATTTTGGCTAAAAACACCCCGCTGGGCGGTACACATAAATAAACCGCATAGGCCGCTCGTAAGGTGTTAACCCTTTTTACTACCACAGATCCTTCTTAACCCCTTCTATATCGGCAACGTATTTTATATTTGAGTTCAGCTACATTTAGACAATTGTATTCAGCTTAAGGATGTCTACCAATTAAAGGCTACAAACTATACCAATTAATCCTTTTACCTATAGCATATCCTTCCTAAGCTTCATAAAATTGTCTAAATGTAGCTGAAATCAAATGAAAATTACGTCGCCGGTACAGAAGGGGTTAACCCCTACAGAGTCTGTACATTCAGCCGTACAGCACAGTGCATTCAACGGTGAAGCACGTGAGGTCTTGTTCCAGTCTATATAGGCTACGCCTACACGCCACATGTTGCTTGATGAATGTTGCTATATTGGTGTCACAGTATTCTCGAATACCAAAATATCTTCAGTCTTATAACTTTAGTAACTACATGTGTGTGTGTGTGTGTTAACATATCGGTGTAACCAGGATACTGTAAAACTACAGGAATGGGGATATAGGCCTACCACCTCACAGAAACCCAGACTGATTCATTGGGTGTAATCCCCAATCTTATTGGCAGTTCACAGCTCGAGCCAATGAGCTGTTCCTCTCATGCTTGGTTATTCTTATATGAATAAAACATGATATTAGCCATAAATATAATATATTAACAAAGGAACATAAGAACATTTAAGGCTGCAACAGGCCTACTGGACAAAACGGGGCAGTTTCTTTTATACTTACATGTTGCTAATTACCTCACAAATCAAATATAAATATCAACAATAAAAATATTAATAATATTTATATTAACACAATGACTACGGCGCTTGTCATTATGACAATTGCTTGGTCACCACTGTACCATATGGGGGTATTGGACTAAAAGTGACATTCATTCCCTGCACATTTTCATGTATAAACAAGAGCTAGAACTTATTTCAATGATATATCCATGAAAGCAGAGGAATAGACCTTTCCAATGACACCTGAATCATGTCTGTACAACCACTGGTTGCCGTGCAACAATATTACACATGTGACTCTAAATCGGTAGAAATGAGCAAGTTTGAGAGGTTTTCACTATCGCTGAGTCTGTAAGGGAGTTGGAGATGTCTCTCACTGCCACTAGTGATGGCCCAGATAGCCTACAGCTGGCGGTGGAAGCGCTACTTATACTCGCTCGCCTGCCTCCCAGGCCTTGTTTAAGGCAGAAATTCGGCAATTGTCGTATGACAAGTGCCGCAGTGATGACCGTATTTTTTATATAACGGCCCGCAGTCATTAAGTTAATAAGTGTAGTACAGTAGCAATAAAACTAGTAATTAATCTAATCTTTATTTCTAAAAAAAAAGAATAAACAAATAAACAGGTCAGTTTTTCAATTGGAATTCACCATTGTGATAAAGAAGTTTCCACTCACGTTTGGCTCTCGTCGGCCTCTTGTTGCTTCCTGTGTTGAGCAGTAGTAGACGCTCCATGGATGTCCAGTTACTTTTATTGTGATTGTTCGTGCTCATTGGTATTCCTCGGTTCTGATTGGTACCATTCATTGGTATTCTTGGGTGTTCCTTGGATAACCGACTTGACTCCATTGTCTTGTCTCCAGGACGACTTGATTCCTGCAACACAATATGCATTTTATAATACTTTTACTACTACTCCTACTACTCAATAATAATAATAATGATAACATTAATAATAATTGGGGAAAATATATTGATGGGAAAATAAAAAAAAGGAGTTCTGCATCAGAACTGAACAATCAGCGAGCTGTCTGGAATGCGTTCAATAGCCGTAAGTGATGGTAAATAACACTTACACTCAAGATATTTTCACCATCAGAACCTTCCCCGCAACAAAACTTTGTGCAAACCAGCACTGCCTGGCTACTATTATGATACAAGAAATGTAGGGTCTAAGCAAAGTAAGGGAGAGGAGATATTGAAGGAGAACCGAGTGTTGCAGAACACCTTCGTGCATACAGAGAATCACAGCACTCAGTCAGGCTTGGGCACTGCCTATAAGGTCTCAGGTGCACCTGGAGGAGCTGACTTGGTCACCATGACCCACCCTGGAAACAACCAAAGGAGAGGAGAGGTTGACTCTTACCCGGCTCTCCGATTGTAGCGCTGTAACTAAAGGAGAGGTTCAGTTGGCCCTTTCCCGATTTGATAGTACAAGTGCTGTAGGCGTAAGCAGAGAAGCAGATGGAGGAGAGGCAAAGAAGCAACAGTAGAAGCTAAAAAGTGAAGTGATTGTGGTGAAGGAGAAGCACCAAATTGCTCACCGATTTCCTGCAGCATGTTGAATACCTGAGAGCTATTCAAACCTATACTACAGCTATACAACTGAATCTGGGCAGCAGCACTACTTCCTACATCGAAGAAGAACAAAGCAAAACAGTGTTTCCCTAGTTGACGCAGAGCTACAAATTGTTCGAGGACGGAGAATTAAGAAGAATAGGCCTACTACGTTCCAGCATAAATAACGAAAAGAATAAAGGCATGACTTTGCTTAGTAGTGAAGAAAGTAAATATGTAAAACCAGTATCATTATTTTATTGCAGCTATCTTAGTCACTCCTTTTTAAGAAAGAGAATCACAGAATGATGTCAAAGAAATACAGGCAGTAGTCTACAAAGCCCATTATATTCATTACAAATATTTGAAGTAAAGAAAGACAGGCAATACCAAGCCTAACAAATATCATGAGAATGCAAGTCAATTGTGTTATGTTGAAATATAGAAAGAAGTAAGAATTATCTGTATTGCATTGAACCATTATAGCTTAGAGTGTAAAGCAGGTAGGATATTTTACAAATCGGATATAGGCTACACATGAATTACTTTTAAAACTGAGGAGTTATCTGCATCGTCGTGTAAAGCAGGTACCGGTAGTTTACTTGACATACTGGAACTGCATATATTATATATCTGTAGAATTAGGGGTTTATATTTGATTGAGGATTGATGCATTGTTTTACCACCATGTAGCCTGCTACCTGCTCAAGAGCTTGGCTTGGGTGGGTGCCCTGATGTTGCAGGGACTTCAGTGGACAGTTGCCACAGATTAGGCCTACTAATTTGTTTTTAGAACACTTAGAGGCAGATAGTTTCAGTAAAATAGTCCCTAGTGATCTTATTTGGTATAGGTACGTATAGATGATGTTCTGATAATAGCTCCCCGTAGATTAGACCTAGAGAGCCTTAGGGATAGAATAAATAGTATAGAACCCAGCATCCAATTCACTGTGGAGTACGAAAATGACGATAGATTGCTCTTTCTTGATACTCTCCTGATAAAAGACGGAAACAATTTAAAGTTTTTAAAAAAGCTACCAATAAAAATGATTTTATACACTTTTACCTTGCACTGATAAAAAACTAAAAAAGGTATTGTGAAAGGTTTTTATCTTCATGCCCTAAGGCCTTCGACACGGTCCCACATCTCTGTTTGTTAAAAAAGCTAAGAGCAGCAGGAATTGGAGGCGACATTATTGGATGGATTGAGAGTTTTCTAAGGAATAGAGTACAACGCGTGACCATCGAGGGTATCAAATCACAATGGCGACGAGTGTAGAGTGGCGTACCACAAGGAAGTGTACTTGGGCCAATCCTCTTCCTAGTGTATATAAACGACCTTATGGAAACAGTACAGTCCGATGGCAAACTTTTCGCCGATGATACTAAGATTTACCAAAGAATCAAGACGCCTCAAGATGGAGAGACCCTACAAGACGATCTTACCAAACTTCAGGAATGGAGCACTAAATGGTTTCTTAGTTTCAACGAGGAAAAGTGTAAGGTCATGCACCTGGGGAGGAGAAACCCTGGATGTCAATATCATGTAGGAAACACCAAAGTTTATATACATACAAGAAGTTAACTCACCGAAGTAAAATTGGAACCTCCGACATCCAGTGTGACGTCACGCCTGGGACAGTAGCGCTATATTTCATATACAAACCTGAAGAATCTAAGGATGTGTGGCTTTGAAAAGCTGAATAACATGTCTTTCATTGAAGTATACTATATTTAGTTGCGATTAAGTCTAATGACAGTATCTTGTGAGCTTGTCACCACTGTAAGGAGTCATTATTATATCATTTTCGGGATAAAATCGTTGTATGAAAATCATAGCCAAGGTCTCTGCATATTGTCTGCATGTAGTTTTGGCCAGTCATCAACTCATCATGCTAACCTATTGTGTTCCATAATGAGATTATGGTGAATTGTCTTAAAATTGGGTTAATGTTGCGATATATTGGTCATGGGGGTGTTTACTGTGTCATAAGATAGTTATATACGCGGAATATAGGCTACGTGGTGGTAGCCAAGAGAGAGAGGGCGGCGCACACTAGGACAGCTGGCTCATATGATAATTTAAGTGTCTTCATTATTATTTTCCCATTAACCCCTTCAGACTCATATGATGTCAGATTATTGCCAGATTAGCAATAAGAAATAGAGTTCTCTCACTCTTATAAATACCTCTCCAAAATTAGTTTTCTGCCCACAGCTAACTCAAAGACAACTGCAGAGCTTGAAGTAACTAAACTAAAGGTTTGTAAATACCCCTGATGGTAATAAAGGCATTAAAGTATCCCCAATAGGCTCAAAATCGCGTCATGTGTCGGAGAGGGTTAACATTCTCCCACTAACACATGATTGCCTGAACAGTATAAACTTCCTTTAAATGTAGTCACCACAATGTACCCCGGGTACATGCAGTATGATTGTACTGTAGGTACTGTACAATTCTCCCTACCAACAATTCCTTGAGACCTCTGGTGGACGCTTCTGAACTAGCGCCAGAGCTACGACTGTAGACATCACTATACCAAACACCTAGGATATGCACAGTTTATCTCAATGTTGTGTGATTCTACAAGTTTTTATTATACAGTATATGACTACACTAAGTTCTTATATAGTATAGTACTAAAGGAACAGTCCATATGCAGCTGATAATGACTACAAACATAATTATAAGCTGATTAATTATCATAACAAAATTGGCGGGAAAATACCTGATGACTTTGTATTGTAAATATACGTTATTTATGAATATGGGTGATTTTAAAATATATAAAACAAAAGTATGCATAGACTAAAGTATGTGTCGGCTACAGAAACTTCGACTAACTGCCTAACTGCATATATTATAGAACTGTTGAAGGAATGGGAGGGTGGATAGCTCCGCGATGTCGCCCATTTCCCACAATGCACCGCGGTAAACCTTGCGTTCAGCGCCTCTATCGGCCACTGTAGGCATTTATTGGTAGGGAGAATTGAAAAAAAGAACAAGAAAACAAAGATACTTTGAAATATGGCAACACCGTTAGCCACTCGGGAACACAGACACACACGAACCCGTTATTATGACTGACATATTCTTTAATTTGTTTTCTTTTTCACCACTATCATGAGTAGGGCCTACCTAAAAAATTTCCAGCTTTTGTCTGGTTTAGTTATTAAAACTTTAACCAGCATACAATAATAGACCTGGGTAATATATTAAATGCTCTATAAGAGAGTTCGCTATGACAACTGTGCTTTCGTCTGCGCGGAAAGCATGGCCGCAGCCGCTATGCCCTGACATTTACACCGAATCACGATTCTATTTCGATGTATTTGAAATACTTTGATGTAATGATAAAAACTATCCCAACCAACGTAACCAAACCTAATTCAAGACATACAGTAAACATACATCGACATATACTTGTACTTGGGCGTGAATATAGTAGAAGTATAGCGGCTGCAGGGCATGAGCTTTCTTCGTCTGCATATTTATATCGAAGATAATTACAAAATTAATGACTTGATTGATTTTTGTTCATATTCTACTTGTTCTCAATATAGTGCTTTCTTGAATTTCTAGCCATAAAATATGCAAAGCTTGGTAAAAATTTACCTATGGTCCCATTAAAATATCCTCAAGTAACCTATTAATTTTAAAAACTGTTCAGGGGACTGGTTAGAACTTGTAGGATGTTTAATTGAAGGTCGGAAATCAGTATTTACTGAGAAATAAAAGTCTTAAAATGCGCTGTTTTACGGGAGGGTCTGTACGCCACGGTTTTACGGTTTTAAAGGAGTGTGCAGAGCAATTAGTGGAGCCAGTGAGGGACATAATTCAAGCTTCCTTAGATAAAGGACAGGTTCCTGTTGAATGGAAAAGAGCTAATATCATTCCGATATACAAGAATGGAAACCCTGAGGACCCTCTAAACTATAGACCAGTTTCACTTACTAGTATTGTATGCAAGATTTGTGAAAAGCTAATTAGGAAGAGATGGATGAAAATGTTGGAGAGAAAGAAAATAATAACCCCAAAGCAATTTGGATTCAGAGAAGGGACATCTTGTGTTACCAGTTTGCTATGTTATTACAGTAGGGTGATAGATGTACTCCAAGAAAGAGGCGGATGGGTGGACTGCGTCTACTTAGACCTTTCCAAAGCATTCGATAAGGTACCACATAAGAGATTGTTATCTAAGCTTGAGACGCTAGGATGTGTCAGGGGGAGTTTGCTGAAATGGATGGAGAGCTATTTAACAGATAGGGAAATGAGGACCAACATTAGAGGAACTTACTCATCGTGGCGGAAAGTTGAGAGTGGTGTGCCGCAGGGATCTGTGTTGGCACCTCTCATGTTCCTTATGTACGTGAATGACCTGCCGATAGGCATAAACTCTTACATGTCAATGTTTGCAGATGACGTAAAAATTATGAGACAAATAACAAATAAAAGTAGTTGTGAGGAGCTGCAAGGGGATTTAGATAAAATATACGAATGGAGCACCAAGTGGAAAATGAAATTTAATATAAGTAAATGTCATGTGTTAAATATGGGAAGAAGTGTGAATAGACCAAATTGGGAGTACAGGATGGGAGATAATAAAATTAGCAAGGCCGAAAAAGAAAAAGATTTAGGGTTGATTATACAAGATACTTTGTCGCCGGAGAAACATATTAACAAGCTCTTTAGCGGAATGTATGCAATGGCCGGGAATATGAAAGTTGCTCTGAACTATTTGGATGAGACCATGGTAGCGAAAATTATGAAGAGTATGATTAGACCAAGATTGGAGTATGCAGCAGTGGTGTGGTCCCCGCATCTAAAGAAGCATATTCACAAGTTAGAAAGAATCCAGAGAGCAGTCACTAGATTGGTTCCAAGTCTCAGAGAACTGCCATATGAAGGGAGGCTAGACAAATTAAATCTACCGAGTCTAAAAGAGAGGAGAGAGAGGGGAGACATGATAATGATGTACAAATGTACCCGGGGGCTGGAGAGGCTGGATAGGGAGGATATATTAATTATGGATACAGGAATAACTAGAGGCCACAGCTACAAAGTAAAAAGACCTACCTGCAAGAACGATATCAGGAAGTTTAGCTTCCCCTATAGATGTATTGACAAATGGAATGGGTTGGAGGAGGAGGTGGTGGGGGCAAGGAACATCCATATTTTCAAGAAAAAATTGGATAAAAAGTAGACTGAGAGACGGGACAACACGAGCTTAGCTCAACTCCTGTAAACTACAATTAGGTAAATACAATTAGGTAAATACATACGCGCGGCCCCGCCCACTGCCCAAAATGTACAAATATTATATTAGATTAGATTAGATTAACCTAACCTAACCTAACCTAACCTAACCCTAATATAATATAATATAACATAACATTACCTGAGAAAGAGAGGGCAGGGACCCTGGGTGACCCATAGCGCATTTTAAGACCGTTATTTCTCAGTAA
Organism: Paralithodes platypus; assembly: GCA_032716605.1. Taxonomy (NCBI): domain Eukaryota; kingdom Metazoa; phylum Arthropoda; class Malacostraca; order Decapoda; family Lithodidae; genus Paralithodes; species Paralithodes platypus. Next base: position 52,413,143 of record CM064572.1, read on the forward strand.
ATACTGATTTCCGACATTCAATTAAACATCCTACAAGTTCTAACCAGTCCCCTGAACAGTTTTTAATAGGTTACTTGAGGATATTTTAACGGGACCATAGGTAAACATTTATCCAAAGCTTCTACCAGTATGAGTTAACAATGGAAAACAAAGTGGAACGCCATTCTCCCTATGTTGTCGTCAACATCTACATCCCATGCGTGACGTCACGATTTTACAAGACTAACAAATTTCGGCGAGCTACCAGAAATTTGGGGAGGCTATGTACGTAGCTCTAAAACATGACGTCACTCACCATTTGCACATGCGTGAGAATCTTGTCCCAGCCCCTCTAATGTACAACTATTATATTAGATTAGATTAGATTAACCTAACCTAAGCTAACCTAACCCAACCCTAAAATATAACAAAAATAATCAAAATAACAAATATAACGAAATAAACAAATAAAAAATATACCAAAGAAGAGTGGGATCGATCCCTGGTTTCCTCAGTGACTGGCGGGTACCATACCGAGTGAGCTACGGAGAGATCTGGGTGATATGGTTTGAAGGGTATATTTAAACGCAACGGAGGTGAGGGGCGGGGCCAAGGGGGGCCTAGATTCTCACGCATGCGCAGATGGTGAGTGACGTCATGTTTTAGAGCTACGTACAGCGCCTCCCAGAAATTTGAGTATCTGGTGTGTGACGCCTGCCAGCGTTGGCAGAATCGCCTCCCGGTAGCCACTAGCACTCGCCAGGGCAGTGAAATGGGCTACAGTCTGTCTACAATGTTGTACAGTCAGGACCCCCAATACACGATTCCACAATTCGCGAAAACCCTAATACACGAGTTACCCCTCGAAAATAACATTAATTAATTAAGCATTAATTACGCGAGGTGGTACCACAATACACGAATCGAGAGCTAAGAAGGGGCCAAATCCGCTATTCCCGCTTGATACGCGAGCACGTCTACGTTTCGCGAGGCCCAGGAGTAGCTCTGAAAAAAGAAGAAGACGGGCATACGCCTGCCTTCCCTCCCGCTTACCCTCCCTCCCTCCCTCCCACAGTCCCGCTCAAGCGCTCATAGCCGTGCGGAGTGACCAAACGTTTGTAGTGCCTGCCACTTTTTTCGCCATGCCACGCCAATATAAGAAGATAACACACAAAATGAAGGTGGAATTGTTGTTTCGCAAGAAAAGAGGAGAAGGAAACTGTGCAATAGGCTTGTCAGAGTAAACTGTTCGTACGATTTGGTTAGGGAGGGAGAAGTTGGAGAAAATCGTGAAGTCCTACGGTCCTAGTCCTAGTCCTAGCCTATCTACTACTAATTTTAAGGTAAGGTTTCATATTTTTATTCATTGTTCTTCTTATATATAAGATATAGACTGTACTGTAGAGCCAAAAATGTCGAAAATAGGGCCAAAAATTTCGAAAATAGGCCATAATTGAGAGATGTCACCCAATCTAATTATTCCCATTTAAAGTTAGTTCCACAATACCCGAATTCACAATACGCGATGCCTCCTGTCACCCCTATTCTCGCGAATTGGGGGTCCTGACTGTACTTTCTTTCTTGTGAATCGTCATGTCACAGGCAGGGTAGAAGTGGTCTTTGTTTTCGCCTGTGACAATGCATTGTATTTTATATCATGAGTTGAACATAAGATGCATTGTAGTGAAGGAGAGAGAGAGAGCGAACGAGCAGGGTGGGGGAGGTGACTGTTGCTTTTCCTCCTCCTCCCTCCTCCCTCCCGGAGGAGTTGCTGGCCCGCGTGGTCTTTTCTCTCGGTTTTGATTGGCTGGTGATTCCTGGCGCCTTCTGCAGGCCTGCTGCCGGGTGACGTAGCGGCCTGTGATTGGCTGACCACCGTGCCTTTGTGTGGGATCCTGGAGGGGTCCAGAGGAGCTATTCTCCTCAGAGCTTTCCTGACTAGCATACCCTTCACATGTCCCTTGCCCCCCTGTCTCCCGACCTCTACCTATAGAGCACTTTCTCTCTCTCTCCACTTCTTACCTCTCATTCTTCTACTCTATTTAATATCATAACTTCCCTTTGGTTCTGCACGATTTCATATATCGGCCATCGTATTATATGCTGAAGCTCTCAGATAACACATGTTCAGTTAGGCATTTTGGAAGGGTTACCATTTTTGTCGGTAGAGGTTCAACACACTCACGGTGTCTCCCTTCCTGTATCGTGGTGGTCTGCTGGGGGATTTAATGCTAGACTGGGATAAGGCTACTGTTGTGATTTCCATGTGTACTAGGTTTTGTTGAACCTGTACAATCGCAACGGAGACGTGGGAAGCCTAGGGGGTCTTTCTGACTCTGTACCTTGTGAGTTTAGCACTGTGTTGCGAGTGAGGGCTTTTGCCTCTGCCACCCAACACTGTGCTAACTCGTTTGCTTTGACTTTGAGAGGGTCGCCAGGAGAGAACCAGATACTAGCGATCTGGATCTCTCAAGAGAGCACCCCGTCAATTAACGTAATTTGGCCGCACAGCTTTAAGGACTTCGCTAGGCTACGAGCCGCTTGCTCAGCCATTGTTTCCTAGCCTACTACATCCCAGCTAGACTTTATTCGCCTAGCAGACACCAGATTTAGATTATAAACTCTTTCTGTTATGTATGCATTATTATTCACGGCATTTATTAAGTCTAGGTTGTTGTTGAGTTGCACAACCCTAGTAGGCTGTTTCGTTGATGAGGAAGTTCTTCTTTTGCTGTTTGAGTTCCTACTATTGCGCAGTTATTATTCCCGTGCCAGTTAACCCTATATGTCCTTACAATTGTCATATCCTGTTTCTGCTTTATACTACAGTTCAAAATCCGATACGATCATCTTACCCCAGCATCAGACTTTCTTCAGAAGATTCCTGCTCGAATGCTTTGGGACTTTCGTTCACTTTCTTTAGTATAGGAGTGACAGTTCATTATTGTTTAGAGTAACTTTAAATATACCTTCTTCTAGTTTGTATTAAATCATTGCAGTGATTTAATTAAGATCTCTATCTTTTCCTAGTATACCTTATTACCGTAATTGTATGTTGTTGTGATCAGGCTGTATCAGAGATCATCAGCCTGTAGTAGTAGTGCACTTATACTGAGTTATAGGATACCCCGTTATCGCAGATTTAACTCTGGAGGGTATAGGTGTTTTTGTGCGCCGGCATTATAAGTTCAGGGGTTGGATCTAGTGTTACCGTTGTGGCTGTGTGCTTTCCTAGTCCAATGATTAAGAGCCCTTGTTTTATACGAGCCCCGGTCGTAACAAATGGCGACCTTGCTTAGGATTTTGTGAACTTAGAGAAATATTGCAGGAGTGTTGTGGTCATTTGTTTTTGTTTAAAGGAATATAGTGGACACATGGAATTTTTTGGCAAGTAGTATAACACTTAAGAGTCTTCAAGCATTTTTTAGTGAATAGTGCTACATAAGAGTTTAGGTACTTCTATTTTTTTTTATAAACGGTGAGAATTTTTGGTGGACACTGTCGGACGACGGATCAATGTACAGTGAGGACACAGTAAGGGAAACAGAAACTGAGGTGCAGCAGCGGGCTTTGTTAGATGACATTAGAGTTATAGCTATAGTGAGGAGGATGCAAGGAAGTTTCTGGAGATACCTATTACTGCTGACCGGGTGTCGGGGATTGATCGGTATGGTCTCCAGTGTTTGGCCACGGTCATGGGGCATGTGGGCATTAGCAGCATGGCGAGAGGTGACCTGGTGGCCTGTGTGCTCGGCGGGGTGCGTGGGGCTTCGGGTGGAGCGGGAGCTGGGGCACCTTCGGCCCAGCCCCCATTCCACTCGACTCCTACCATGGTGCCCCCTCGGGCTCCGGAGCCGGGTACGTTCCCACCGGCCGATAGTCACTGGCAGCGTGGTTTGCACTTGGGTGAGTCTCCAATTGTTGTATCTCCTCCTCAAGGTTTGACGGCAGAGATGCTCTTCCAGCTTGAGATGGCTAAGCAGCAGCGGGAATCTGAGCAGCAGCAGCGGCAGTTTGAGATGGCTAAGATTCAGGCTGAGGAGAGAAGGGCCAGATATGAGACTGAGGCTGAGGAGAGAAGGGCCAGATATGAGAGTGAGCTTGAACAACGAAAACATGAATCTGAGATTGAGATGTCCAGGATTCAGTCTGAGGAGAGAAAGGCCATGTACTGTGCAGACAAAGATCTTGAGAGGTCTCGGGTGGAGACGACAGGGCAGCGTCTCGGTTCTGGGAATCGAGGTCTTGATCAGTCTTTGTCGCACCTGCTCAAGTTGGTCCCTGTATTTGATGAGTCGGGTGTCACTGAATTTTTTATGCGTTTTGAGAAGAAGTGCCGGGAGCACCAATGGCCCGAGGTTAAGTGGGCAGCCCTTGTTTCCTCTAGATTGGTTGGCAAAGGACTCAAGGCATATGATGCGTTGCCCTTGGAGTCGTGCATCGATTACGAGGTATTGAAGGAGGCTGTCCTGCGGGCATATGAGTTACAACCAGAGACGTACAGATTGAAGTTCCGGGGTGTAACGAAGGGTCGTGAGTGCACCTTTCTTGAGCATGCCCGGGATCTGTCCGATGCATTTAGAAACTGGCTGCGTTCTGAGAAGGCATCGACGTTTGAGGAGTTGAAACAGCTGATGCTTCTAGAACAATTTTTTAAGTGTACGGGCAGCGATCTGACGTTGAATCTTAAAGAGAAAAACCCAAGAACTCTTCAGGAGGCAGCTGAGATGGCTGACCTTCGGATGTCACTGATTCGTGGGTGCGGGTCTGCACAACGGAACGATGCAGGTAACAAGGGGCGCAACACTCCACCCCCCCGAGTCAGTGATACACCATATAACCATTACAACAAGAGCAACGATACTAAGTCTGACCATAAACCTAATACCGTCCCGTTTAAGAAGGGTCAGGGCCCTTCCCCACCTCAAGGGAAGCCCAAGGGGGAGTTAGAGTGTTTACATTGTCATGAGAAGGGGCATTTTGCAAGAGCCTGTCCAAGCAAGCTACCTAATGCAGTCGTGTCTTTGGCTCGCAACATTGGGGTGTCCCCGAAGTCGTCTGAGTTTGCCCGGGGTATAACGTCAGAGGCTGGGACACAGCCAGTGGAGAAGAATCCGGAAGGCTCGAACCCTGTCCGCGATGTCTTTTGTGACCATCGAGGGCATGGCTTTGTGAAGTGGGCTGGTAAGAAGCATGGAGTTGAGCTGTTGCGAGACACGGGTGCCTCTCAGACTTTAATGAAGAACTTTACTGGTAGACCAATAAACGCGGCACGGGTAGTTGTGGTGCAGGGTATCAATGCTGTCAAGTCATACCCGTTGGTCAGGATGGAACTGGAGGTGGATGGTGTGACACGAGAGTTGGATGTGGGTGTTGTGGAGAACTTGCCTGTTGGGGGCGTCGACCTCCTTCTCGGCAACGACTTTGCGGTGCCTACTTCTGAGGTTTCACCCTTAGTCGTTGCCGAGAAGCCGGCCGACGTGAGTAGGGAGGAACAGGAGTGGGTAGAGAAATGTCAAGTACAACCTATGGCGTGCGTTGTTACAAGACCTCTTGCATCCAAAGTGTCACAGCCTATTCCTCAATCTTCTGATCAACGGAGGAACGGTTGGAAGAAGATGGCTAATGTTGGTAACAGTTTGAAGAGTTTAGTACCAGCAGCTCTTCTTGGCAACTCAGTATTGTGTTACAACTGGGGTTCAAATATATCAGGGCTCTTATTCATTGGACTAGTAATGGCATAAATGTTACAACGGAAAGCGCTAGCTCCAACCTCTGATGTATATTCCCAGTGAACAAAGAACACAAATACTCTACAGAGTTCTATATGCAATAATAGGCTATCAAACTCTCAATAAATGTGCATCTACTCTAGGCTTAATGTTATGTGAAAACAGCCTATTACTACCTATAACCGAAGGTGCTTGGTTATGGTATGCAAAGTAAGGTGGTAAGAGAAGTTACAGCTTACGTTACTTTAATCAATAAATGTCAGGTACTCCTGCATGAAAGAAAGTGCACTAAAGTCCTTCAACACTAACAAGGAATCTTCTTTAAATGTTAGATGCTATAAAGATGCTCGTATCGGAAATGGAACCCCAAAAGGCAGGCAGGGGAACAATGCTCGTGCAGGCTATGCACACAAAAAGGCAGAATATATAATGCCGTCGGAGCCAAGAATATCCTAAACACTACAACAATAATAATCGCCACGACAATGCAGTATTCCTATCAACAAAAAGAGCCTAAGTCGTTTGTGTCTCCATACATCAAACTAGGCTGCGAAATGCTTGTGTAATCATAAATGGGTATGCATAAAAAGAGTAATTAGGTTAATATACTTAATGTCTACGGTGACTGATAAAGTCTAGCTAGAGGCAATGATACGAGATACTGGTGCGCATGGCATGCCGCATAGCCTAGTGCAAATCTCAAGTCTGTGCGTCAAATATTACGTTATAGGGAAGGGTAGCTCTCTTGAGAAACCTTAATACCGAAGTATTAAGCGTTCTCCTGGCGTACCTCAAAGACAAACGAGCTTAGAACAGTGCAGAATGGTATAGGCAAAAAGCCCTCATTCGTGCATGCTCTACTCTCAATGGCACACAGACTAGAATTTACTCAATCAACTCCAGTTCTCAGGTATGTCGTGCAGCCTTTTCCTAAAGCCAGCACTCATAGGAAACAATACCTTATAATATCAGACCCCTAGTCTAGCATTATCTAATCCAGCAGAACACTACTAATTATAGGAAGCGGTACTTAAACAATATGAATGCCAACCAATGCTTCGTGATCCACTTATCTTAACAAATAACATACATAGGTTATATCAGACCTTAACGCACAATACAACTGGCCAGCATGAAGCTGATTTTGCAGAGTTAACCAGAGGGGGTATAATATTAATAAAAGGTGGTGAAAGATATGAAAAAAGAGAGAGGTAGGCAGAGGAAAAGATTCTCAGGTGCGGAGCGGGGGACAGGTAGCAAGGGATAAAGATGGATGCGTTCTAGAAACCAGATCTGAGGGAGAGAGTGGCGAGGAACTGTATATATACCCGCACTAGCTCGAGCCGCGTGGGAAAAAAGCGGTTACAAGTCCTCTAGCCACTAGCAAGGGAGCTAGCAGCATGGTAAGGACCTCTCTCCACCAACCCCCACGAGGCAGTCCTGATGTGGCGGCGTCTACGCCGTGGGGCCACCTCCCGAGGCTGCCAACCGCGGATGGCTGCCGACCCTCCACGGCCGAAGACAAAATCAACGACCAGTGGAGGAAAACCGGATGACGGCCGCGGGGAGCAGTTTCGGGAGCCAAACCGTCACAACCATCCCCTGCCCCCTCCCTGGGGGCACGGGTCCTTGGAGCGGCTTCGGTCGCGCCGGGAATTTCCACACCTCTCACACCACACACATCACACAGTTTTTCCTACACCGAGAAATGACTCTCCGGCTGTCATTTCTCGAAGACTTCTTCTAGCCGGAGACATTGAGAGCAACCCAGGACCCACGTACACATACATATGTCCAACTTGCTCAAAACCCATCACTTCGAGTCGCCATACTAAGGGTTCAGTTCTCTGCAATTCATGCGGGAACTGGACCCACTTCACCTGCACAACACTTGCCTCCAAGAAACACTACACAAACACCTGGACCTGTTCCTCATGCCCCTCCCTCTCCCAGTCAAATCCCTCACCTAAAACCCGTCCACCTCTCCTCCCCAGCCCACCTAACCTTCCCATATCATCCACTCCCCCCCCTAAAACCCGTCCACCTCTCCTCCCTAACCCACCTAACCTTCCCATACCATCCACATCCTCAACTCAACACACCACACCCCATCCTAATCCATTCCAACCCCCATCTCCTGCTCCCCAATCCCCACCCCCACCTCATCCATCCCAACCCCCAGCCCCTCCCTCACCCCCACCCCCACCCCATCCTCGTGCAGCAGCACCCAACATACATCGTGCACATAACATTAACATTCTTCAACTGAACATAGATGGCATCAACACAAAGAAACACGAACTCTCACACTTCATCAAACAACACAACATACACATTGCCATCTTACAAGAAACAAAACTCCGCACAACACAAAAAACACCCACATTTCATAATTTCACCACCATCAGACAAGACCGGGCTGTCGGCGGGGGCGGTGGACTCATCACCCTGGTACACAAAGAAATATCATACATAGTAACCAGTGTACAAACCAAATCCCTCCTCCCCCCAAATGATAACACAACAGAAATACAATCAATTAAAATACGCACTGGCAACAACTCCAACATAACCATCATAAACACATACATCCCTCCCCAAACATCCCCTACAGTACCAAATGAATACAGACCACACTTACAACACATCACAAACACCCACACACCCCACACATAATCCTGGGTGGTGACTTCAACGCCAAGACGTCGGCCTGGTTTGTCGACAACCCCGACACAGACAGAGGGCTGGTACTACAAAATCAAACCGATAACCTCATCATCCTTAACGACATCCATCAACATACCCATATTCCTCACCAAGCCCTCTATAACCCATCATCTCCTGACATCACCTTTTGCTCCCCAGAACTCGCCCCCACAACATCCTGGAGGGTGGTCAGAACCTTAGGCTCTGACCACCTCCCGATCATTATCACCACCAAAACCAGACTCACCCCAGCTAGCCACAAACACACATACACCAATTATAAAAGAGCTAACTGGGAAGCATTCACAAATGAGACAGAACAACACTTCACAACTCTAAACAGTACACCTATCACTAACATCAACAATGCTGTACACATACTCAATAAAACTATCCAAAACGCTGACAAGAAACACATTCCAAGAGGTAACAGGAAAAGACACAACCCCAACTTCACACCAGAAATTCAAAACCTCATCAGACAACGCGACATACTGAAACACTCCCCAGCACCCCACACACAAGACATCACACAACAAATTCAAGCACTCAACACCCAAACTAACAACAAAATACAAGAACAACAAAAACTAAATTGGAATAACTTCCTACAAACACTTGATCACAAAACAAACCCCAAAAAACTCTACAAAACACTAAACAGCATCACACTTTCCAACAGCAACACAACACAATCACATGCTGCAATCACAACAGACTCTACTCCTTCATGTAAACAACAAGCAAACACTCTCATCAATCACTTTTCACATGTCAGCCACCTAAAACCTCACAAAGACGACCGACGTGTCATCCGACGTAAGAGACAATTCCCCACAGACCCTGACTATACACCCTTCACCAATCACCAGACAAAGCATATCATCAACAATCTCAAGCACTCACCCGCCTGTGGCCTAGACAACATAAGCAACATACACCTCAGACACCTGGGACCACAAGCACTCACTAACATATCAAACTACAGCTATTCACACAACACAATACCAGACATTTGGAAGCATGGTATCATCATCACATTCCCCAAACCCAACAAAGACCCCACGCTACCCTCCTCGCACCGCCCCATCACACTTCTTTGCTCCCCCTCCAAAGTCATGGAACGCCTAGTATTACAACTAATTACACCTGACCTACCCCTAGCTCCAACACAACATGGCTTTAGGCCACTGCACTCCACAAACACTCTTCTCACAGACCTTACACAAAGAGCTTTCGACGGCATCAACTCAGCTAGACCACCACACAGATCACTATTAGCCACACTCGACATTAGTAAAGCCTTCGATGCCATCCCCCGCCACAACCTAACAAACAAAATCTACAACACAAACATGCACAACAACACAAAAAGGTGGCTGGCCAACTTCCTAGCAGGCAGATGTGCACACGTATCTTTTGCCGGTCAGTCATCTAAAATCAGAAACTTTCCAAACGGAGTCCCACAAGGATCCGTCCTATCGCCCGCACTCTTCAATCTGTACATGCACGATATAACTACACCCAATACGCCCCAAATAAACTTAGCCTCCTATGCAGATGACATAACACTCACATGCACACACCATGACCCAAAAAGATCAACAGATCTCCTTCAACCCTATCTCAACACACTACATGGTTGGTGCACTACAAACAGACTTAATCTAGCCCCAGCCAAATCCACCGCAACCCTGCTCACAAGTTGGACAGGAGAACACGAATACATCCCTCAACTCACCATAAACAACACACCCCTAACACATACACACACACCCAAAATCCTAGGAGTAACATATGATACTCATATGACATTCAAACAGCACACCACAAACATTAAAAAGAAACTGACACCCAGACTTAACGCCCTCAGGTCACTTGCTCACACAAAATTTGGACACAACAAAGAAACTACCACCACAGTATATAAACAATACATAAGATCAGTGATGGAATACGCAAGCCCAGCCTGGGCTTCTAACCTAGCTGAAACACATCATAAGACCTTACAGACTATTCAAAACAAAGCCCTGAAGATCATTACAGGCTGCACAGCTACTTCACCCACAGATCACCTACATCAAGAAACCAAAATTCTCAAAGTCAAAGACCATCTGGACATGAGAGGCACTCAATTCCTGGCAGCAGCCTCCACGAACCAAGACCACCCACTAAACTACATGGCAACACACCCACAGACACCAAAAAATATCAAAACAACACCCAGCACACGGTATCACACACAATTATTGTCCTCTCTCCCTCCCTGCCCACCCCGAACCAACTTCCAGAAGCACATCCACACTCATATCTCTCACCGATCCATCCACTCACTCACAGACAACACGCAGCTGCATGCACGACCTCCCGAAATCCATCCTTCCGAATCCTCCCTTCCTCGCGAGGACAGAGTCCACCTGGCCAGGCTGAGATGCGGACACCATCCAGCTCTCCTGAGCTATCAGAAGAGACTGGATGACTCCGTTGTCGATGCCTGCCCGGGATGTAATACAGCACCCCATACCATTAAACACATCATAGAAGACTGCATTTCACACAACCACTTACGCCAACAACACAATCTACACTCAATGAGAGCTCTGTGGGAAAGCCCGATCGTGGCCATGGCCTTTCTCAGGGACTCGGGGCTGTTCGGCCAGGCAGCTTAGGGAACAACAACAACAACAACAACCCCCACGAGGCAGCCAGCCGTGACGTCATCGAGCGGGACAAAAACACTGCGCGCTCCCTCTCACTCTGTTCTACTCTCTCTCTCTCTCCCAGATCCCATCATTACTAGTTAATGATAAAACATATACTTTACAATTAAATATATAAAGCCTTGACATGGGTGAAAACAAAGAGCCTTTCTGGACTGCCCATGACACGAGCTTTCATATGAAATAAAGCACACTCTAATACATAAACTGTAGCCCCATCCACTGCCCTGGCGATCCTAGTGAGTCACTGTAGGACAAGCCATGCGGTTCTAACGGAGTGGTTAACGTCACAATTGGCACCATTGTTGGAGTCTGGAGAAGCCCCAGGACCTGTCACAGCTAGTGAGGAGGTAGGGCAGGAAGAGACTCCGAGGCAGCAACGTTATGCACAGAGAGAACAAAGGGTTGCTCAGTTTGATATTGGGGGAGGACTTGGGTTGCTTCGGAAGCATCTAGACAGGTTGGTTCCCTCAGATATTTGTAAACTGTAGTTGGATGATCCGGAAGTTCAGAAGTGTGGTAATGGTGGTGTCGAGATCAAACACGAGGACGGGGAAACATGTCATGTGAACGTGTTGGAGGAGTTTGTGAGGCAACCACCTGAGCAGCCTACTGTCCCTGCGTTTGTCTGCAGCGGCCAAGGTGGAGAAGGAGAGGGGGGCAGTAGGGCACAGGTGGAGGAGAGTAGGGATTACCATGTCTCGGCGGAGCAGTGGGCGGGGGACACGAGTCTGTTGGCTGTAGAAGCGCTAGAGCACCTGCCTGAGGAGCTGTGTGCAGCGCTCCAGCACCAGCTCGGTTCATACCCCACTGGTCGTGCCGAGCCCCTGAGTCTCACAACTCAGGCGGTGCAAGATGTTCAGCGGGCAGGTCATGTGAATGTTGGGAGACCGTTAGCCTTGTTGTTTCGGTGGTTCAAGGTGGGCGACGAGGGTTTGGCATGGTTGCCAGGTCAGGGTCGACCCATGGCTGCCAAGGGTGGTGGTCAAAAGGAGGACTTTGAGCAGATTGGTGAGGTTGGCTGTGGCATAGAAGTGCCCAGTCGTCGCATAGCCTCCCAATGCTGCTCTAGTCGATTGCAACAGCCCTATCATAGACCGACTGTATCTGGCCATGTCGCTAAAAGCGGTGATGCTGTGCAGGCAGATGTAGTCGTAAGGAATGCGGGGGTGCGCATGTACGGTATCGGTGGGGAAGCCTTAGCAATTGTGAACTATGGGAGTGACTGCACAGATGGTACTGATTGTCCCTCTCATGACCTGGCTGTTCTAGGGACGAAGGTGGAGAAGGAGGGAGACTACAGGTTAGAAGCTGCGGTCTCGGCTGGGTTGTGGAAGGACACTAGGATTGTTATTCTGCGAGATAAGTTGCTTACTAGGCTGTGGCAGTGCATCCACATGTTTGTTGCTTCTCCAGGCCTGATGTACGGGGTAGAATCCGACATGCAGGCTGGAGATAGTGCAAGGCTCAGTTTAATTCCCTACCGTATAAATCCTGCTCGACAGCCTGTGGTGCAAGCAGAGCTGGATTACGTGTTGACGAAGGGTCTGAGGGATAAGGAATGTCGTGAGTGGTCGTTGCCTGTAACTTTGCAACCTGTTGTTACGTCCTGGGATATATAAACACTGGGCTCTTTCTATTGGACTAGGTATGCGGCAACAAGCAACAACGGAAAACGCTAGATCCAACCCTTATCTATAAACCCAGGCAACAAACCACCCTAAACCGTCAAGAGTCCTGCCTGGACAACGAGGTATCCTATGACTCGGTTACAGGGTGCACGCACTATAGACTGCTGATAGTCAAGCAGGCTATATAAAAGATCACACAATTAAGTTGACTTAAAGCTTCAAGGAAAAGATAGATAACGGAATTAAATTGCAGAAACAATTTAATAACAAACTAGAAGAAAGTACATTTAACGTTACGTTAATTAATACAACTAATCACCCCTGCGTGAAAGAAGGTGAAAGCAAACAGTCCTCAAAACATCGTACAGGTAGACAAGATGCAGGTTTCTAAACTGCATGCGGCTACTGTAGGATCTGATGCTTAGCAAAGAAAGTACGTTACGGATTTAGAGAACTCTTAACTCATAAGCAGGAATAAATACTAGTGATACGCCATACAGTGTATAATGGCATAGGTATAATTAAATAAAGGCAGCAACTCGCAACATAACCACATACAGGTGTGCTTCTCACTCTTAGTCAGGCAAGCCTGCTCGGACAGAGTCTCTAAGCCACACCCTGACTCACAATGCTCACAAAAACGGTAAACTGTGGCACAATAACAAGCATACAGAGATGATAAACCACTAGCTGTTAATCTGCCAGGTGGCAGAGGTCTAGCCGGAAGGATATAGGCTTCGGATACCCGGGCTGAGCCACCTGCTCTAGCCTAGGGACGTTCCCAAGTCTGTGCGCCAAATTACTCTAATTGAAAGGGTGATCTCTTGAGAGACTCAGATCGCAAGTATCTGACTCGCTCCTGGCGACCCTAAAACAAAAGCAAGACGTGCTAGTGCAGTGCTGAGTGGACTAGGCAAGGGCCCTCACACAACACAACACTAGACACACAGGGACACAGACAAGAAAATGCCCCCAGACTCCCACGGGTATCCTAGTAAAGTCGTGCGGGTCCACAGGACTCGCACCAGCAGACTTTACTTAAAGGATCGCAAAAAGCCTCCCCCTCCGGTCTAGCCCCTGCTAACCTGACACAAGAACACACTAGCAAGCATGAAACCACTAAATATGAGACAACAAAAAAAGCTTCCTAGGTCTCATTAACAATTAAATCTCTGCATAAGGCCCAAAATCCTATCTAGTTATCTGAGAGCTCGTCGTTAATACAATAATAGATATAAGGTCTATCAAGGGGATGGGATAATTAAATAGATTGGTGAAGTAGTGGAAGGAAGGTATACAAAGTAAGAGAGAAAGTTTCTAAGTGGGGTTGAGAGGGATAGATATAAAGGGGGTCCGAAGGGTACGACAGTGAGGTGAGCTCTGAGTCTTGAATCTGTCTGGACCCCGCCCTAGGCATGCAGAATACATCCCAGGCTTGGCAACACTCAACACAGTTGCCGGGTCAAAATCTTCTACCCCGTGCGTGAGTCGAAACCAAGCCTAACGTTGCAATCAAATGCACGTGGCACATCAGGCTCGTCCCAAGCTAGACTCTCCGCGCGAAGCAACGTCCCCCAGCCGGTCTCTCTCTCCCGCTCGTCTCCTCCCACTCTCACTAGACTTACATCTTATATATTATAATGAAACAATCAACTATCGAGAATAAAATATACTAAGATGCGTTGGTTAAGAATAAGGGCAGCTACAAGCTGTGAAACAACATAAGAATATCCCAGACATTAGTTACATTGTCGTAGGATATATACTAAGGAAAAGCCGGCCGGCCGGCTGCCGCCAGCCGGTTTCTAAGCGGCTGGGCAGCCGACGCGCGCGCATGCCTGCACGTGGCTACTATGCAGAAGCGTCACACCTCCCCCAAGATATAAGACCTTGACTAAGTTCTTCATATCTAACAGAAAGCTTCTCATAGTACCACACACTGTTGCGACACAAGGCACTATATATTAAAAAAAATAAAGACTGTTGCGCTCCACCGAGCAAGTTCAACTAACTCAGCGACAATAAGCGAAAACATTCAACTTAGATACTGCTACAACATCTTATACAAAATTCTACACGTTATAAAAATAAAGAGTTTTTATAAGGTTTTTGCTTTTTTAATTTTTTTTTTTCGGCTGAACTACAGTGACAGCCTATTTTCCTCCACACTCAACCCTCAATCCTGTGGCAGTCTAACCAACATCATCCACCCTTGATAGACAATCCGCTATCACGTTATCAGAACTGGCAATATGGCGTATGTCCAGATTATACTCCTGAAGCATGAGTGACCACCTGGTCAGCCTCATATTCCGGTTATGAAACTGATTCAAGAATTTCAGAGGGTGATGATCGGTATAAACCACTACGACTGGTCTGAAAGCAGGAACATATACATCGAAGTGACTGAGCGCCAGCACTATCGCCAGGAGTTCTTTTTCAATTACAAAGTAATTCCTTTGTGCACTATTGAATTTTTTTACTGTAAAAACTCACTGGATGTTCGATACCTTCATCATCTGTCTGTAACAAGACAGCCCCAGCCCCTACGCCACTGGCATCAGTCGCCAGCTGAAAAGGTCTGCTGAAGTCCGGGGCCCTGAGTATGGGGTGGGTACATAACAGGTGTTTCACCAAGGAAAACGCCTCTGCACACTCAGGAGACCACCGGAACTTCATGTCCTTAGCTAATAAGTCAGTTAAAGGTGCAAGTACAGTCGAATAGCCTTTGATGAAGCGACGATAATAGCCTATCATACCTAGAAACCGCATGATTTGTTTCTTAGTCGTAGGCTGGGGAAACTGATCAATGGCTTTGATCTTTGTCTGTGGAGGGCACACCTGACCCATCCCCACCTCGAACCCCAGGTACAAAACTGTGGCTTTGACAAAATTGCACTTACCCAGGTTTACCACCAAACCTGCTTCATTCAGTTTATTAAAAAGCTGTCCGATGTGAGCACAGTGACTGTTAAAATCATCGTCGTATATTATGACATCATCTAGGTACACCGTACAGTTGGGAATGTCGGCTACAATGTCGTTCATTAATTTCTGAAACGTTGCAGGGGCATTTTTCAGCCCGTATGGCATAACATGGCAACGATATGTGGCACCGTCCACCACAAACCCACACACCTCTCGCGCTCGCTCAGACAAGGGCACTTGCCAATAACCCTTAACAAGGTCTATCTTAGTGAGGAACTTGGCCTTTCCTATCTTATCCACACTGTCGTCCACGCGAGGGAGAGGGTAGGCATTTATGGGGGTTAAACCATTCAACCTGCGGAAATCTATACAAAACCGCACATTGCCATCTGGTTTGGGCTGCAGTGTGACTGGGGAAGTCCACCTTACTGCACCCTCAGAAATCAGCCCACGTTTCAGCATATAATCCAGCTCTTCCCTAAGTGCTGGTAATTTAATAGGGGGAACACGGTATGGCACTGATTTAAAGGGCGGGTGGTCCCCAACATCGACATCGTGCACCGCTTGAGTAGTGAGGCCAGGATGCTCCGCGAAAACAGCTGGGTTTGAATCAAACAAGTGCTGCACAGCTACACGCTGTTGCTCAGGCAGGTGCAATATCAACTCGTGAGCCACTTGTCTAGAATTCCCCGCCCACTGATCCGCGGAAACATGACAATCCCAATTATCCTCACCCGCAGCTTGACTGTCCCTTCCTCCTTCTCCACCACGATCGCTGCAGATCAACACCGGGACAGTGAGAGGCTCGGAGGGGCGCCTCACATACTCTTTCATCAGATTTACATGGCAAAGTTGGTTCTTTTTCTTACGATCAGGAGTAGCTACTAAATAGTCGAGATCAGAAACCTTCCTTACAACCCGATACGGACCAGAATACTTGGCAGACAAGGGGTGTCCCACCAGAGGCAGTAGTATCAGTACCTCCTGATCTACTTCAAACTCCCTCAGCTTCACCTTCTGGTCATATCTGTCCTTCATCTGAGCTTGTGAACTCTTAAGGTTCCGACCTGCTACCTCCAAGCTCTTTAGCATTCTCTCACGGCTTTCAACTACATACTTTAGAAGCGAGCATGGCTTTGTGACTCCCTCCCAGATCTCCTTGACTATGTGGAGGGGCCCCCTGACCCTGTGTCCAAAAACCAACTCGTTCGGGCTAAATCCCAAGCTCTCCCCAGGTACTTCTCTCGCAGCAAATAAAACGTATGGGAGACCTAGATCCCAGTCCTTCCCATTTTCCATGCAATAACACCGCAACATACTCTTGAGAGTCGAGTGCCACCTTTCCAAAACTCCCCGACTCTCGGGATGGTAGGCAGATGACACCACAGACACTATCCCATGTTGCTGCATGGTCTGCTTAAACAGAGCAGAAGTAAAATTGGATCCCTGATCAGACTGGATCTCCTGAGGGTAGCCATAACGAGAGAAATAGACAAGTAGGTTTTTGACAACAGTCTTAGCCATCCCGTTGCGCATGGGGTAAGCATCTGGATACCGTGTTGCTTCATCCATCACAGTTAGTAAAAATTTATTGCCGGCACTAGTGGGGGGCAATGGGCCAACCATATCGATAACTACTTTGCTGAAGGGCGGCCCAATGACAGGGATGGGTTGTAACGGGGCTCTCGGAATGACCTGATTGGGTTTCCCAACAACTTGATAAGTGTGACACTGTGTCACCCATGACACGACACTCGCCTTTAACCCAGGCCACCAGAAAAGCTTGCTCAGAGCTGCCTCCGTCTTATGTGCCCCCAGGTGCCCTGCCAAAGGCACATCATGAGCTAATCTCAATAAGCTCTCACGGCACACCCTCGGTACTACTAACTGGTCCACTAATCCTGACCCGCCATCCCACTTTTTCTTGGGATCCTGATGTCTCCGATACAAGATCCCCTCGGACAAAAAAAAATCACCAGGCTGCGCATCCCCATCGCTCTCCAGTTCGACAGCACCATTACCACACGCCCTGACTTCAGGTTCTTCCAGCTGCAAGGAACATATATCAGCAGGTGCGAGATTATCCAAGTTCATCTTAAATAATTTATTTCCACCTCCAATGTCCCGCTGAGCCATCCTTTCCTCACGCTGCGCATAACGATGCTGTCGCAGAGTCTCTTCCTGCCCTGCACCTGCACTAGCGGTGACAGGCCCCGGGGCCTCTCCAGACTCTAACATAGGTGCCAATAATGAGTCACCAAGAAACACTGCCGGCTTAAAACTTTCCAATTGACCAACACTTCCAGTTTTCTTGTGACCTTTCCTCCGCGGTTTGATAGACTGAGGTGGTGGCTGCAAGGCTCCGGATGTCTGAGAACGCGTCACAACACACGCCATGGTTTGTACGCTACACTTCTCAACCCACTCCTGTTCCTCCCTACTAACGTCGGCCGCCTTCTCGGCAACGACCAAGGGTGAAACCTTAGAAGCAGGCACCGCAAAGTCGTTGCCGAGGAGGAGGTCGACGCCCCCAACAGGCAAGTTCTCTACAATTCCTACATCCAGCTCCTTTGCCACACCACCCACCTCCAGCTCCATCCGCACCAGCGGGTAGGACTTCGTAGCATTGATCCCCTGAACTACCACCACCCGAGCAGCGTTAATCGGTCTACCAGTAAAGTTCTTTAACAAGGTCTGAGAAGCCCCCGTATCACGCAATAGCTTAACTCCTCGCCTTTCGCCAGCCCACCTCACAAAACCATGCCCCCTATGACCCCCAAAGATGTCGCGGACAGGGTTCGAGCCTTCCGGACTCTTGAACACAGGCTGTGTCCCAACCTCTGACGAACTACCCTTGGCAAACTCAGAAGATATAGGCGACACCCCTATGCTGCGGGCCAATGACACAACCTTGTTTGGTGGCTTGTTCGAACAAGCATTTGCAAAGTGACCCTCCTTGTGACATGCAAAGCACTCTTTACTCTTTGGTTTCCCTTGGGAGTGGGAGGTACCATTAGACTTCTTATACGGGATGGTATTTGGTTTATGTTCAGTTTTATTGTCAGTGCTACATGGTTTTGTGTATTTATGTGTATCAAAATTCTTGGGAGGGGGAGGGGTACGATCCTTTGCACCCGACTCACTCCTAGCTGCTGCTTCGCACCCTCGAATTAATGACAGTCGGCGGTCAGCCATTTCTGCTGCCTCCTGGAGAGTTCTAGGATTTGTTTCCTTTATATTTAATGTTAAGTCCCCGCCTGTGCACTTAAAGAACTGCTCCAAGAGAACCAGCTCACTCAACTCCTCAAAAGTAGCTGCCCTCTCAGAACGCAGCCAATGTCGTAGTGCATCAGACAAGTCCCGGGCGTGTTCTAGGAAGGTACTATCCTTGCCCTTAGTAACACCCCGAAACTTCAAGCGGTAAGTTTCTGGTTGTAACTCATAGGCCCGTAGCACAGCCTTCTTTAGCTCATCATAAACTACACAGGACTCTAAAGGTAGTGCATCATACGCTTTTAGCCCCTTTCCTAGGAGTCTTGATGAAACTAATGCTGCCCACTTTTCCTGAGGCCACTGGTGTTCCTGACACTTCTTCTCAAATCGCATAAAAAACTCAGTCACACATGATTCATCGAACACAGGAACTAGTTTAAGCAGGTGCGACAATGATTGGTCCCGATGTCTGTTACCTCCCCCAATATTTCGCCCTGTTACCTCCACTCGAGATCTCTCCAGCTCCCTGTCAGCCCGATACCTAGTAGACTCTGCCTGCAGTTCAGCCTCTCGTATAGCTGTTCTCTCTGCAGCCTCAGCCTGAGCTCTAGCAACCTCAGCCTGCACACTAACCTGTCTTTCGGCGGCCTCAACCTGAGCTCTAGCGGCCTCAACCTTGGCCATCTCAAGCCGAAACAACAAATCTGGAGTCAACCCTTGAGGAGGGGAAGGTGCATTTAATGGAGAGGGTCCCTGTGATTGAATTCCACGCTGCCATTGACCATCAACTTGGGGGTATGTACTAAATTCAGGCACCCTGACGTTTGATACGGGGGTAGAGTGGAGGGGGGGCTGGGGACCGGGGCCCCCAGTCGCCTCTCCACCCAGGTCTCTCCCTTCTATACCCAATATCAAAGTCCTCAGCTGATCTTTCCTCATGCCACTTAAACCCTGGTGACCCTGAAGACCTGCCACACACTTTAAGCCATACTTATTCAGCTTCAACACCCTGGCAGCGGTAAGGGGCACCTCTAAAAATCTTCTAGCACCCTCCTCGCTATCGACTAGCCACTCCACAGGTCTTTCTCCCTCCGAGCCCGTATCGTGACCTGACCCACCACTGTGTTCTGATGTATTAGACATGTTTGTGTACTGCAGTAATTATCACGGTTATAGAATGTGCCTTATCTCCTATGCAAGTATGTATATACTAATGTTATTTAAAGTCTTTAATGTGTTATATTGGTTGCTCCAAAAAAAAACCCTCTATGTTCACTGTATTCCTCTAATCATAAGGAATCTCAAAACAAATGACCACTATATTCCTCTGTTCAGTAAATCCTATGCAAGGTCGCCATTTGTTACGTCCTGGGATATATAAACACTGGGCTCTTTCTATTGGACTAGGTATGCGGCAACAAGCAACAACGGAAAACGCTAGATCCAACCCTTATCTATAAACCCAGGCAACAAACCACCCTAAACCGTCAAGAGTCCTGCCTGGACAACGAGGTATCCTATGACTCGGTTACAGGGTGCACGCAATATAGACTGCTGATAGTCAAGCAGGCTATATAAAAGATCACACAATTAAGTTGACTTAAAGCTTCAAGGAAAAGATAGATAACGGAATTAAATTGCAGAAACAATTTAATAACAAACTAGAAGAAAGTACATTTAACGTTACGTTAATTAATACAACTAATCACCCCTGCGTGAAAGAAGGTGAAAGCAAACAGTCCTCAAAACATCGTACAGGTAGACAAGATGCAGGTTTCTAAACTACATGCGGCTACTGTAGGATCTGATGCTTAGCAAAGAAAGTACGTTACGGATTTAGAGAACTCTTAACTCATAAGCAGGAATAAATACTAGTGATAGGCCATACAGTGTATAATGGCATAGGTATAATTAAATAAAGGCAGCAACTCGCAACATAACCACATACAGGTGTGCTTCTCACTCTTAGTCAGGCAAGCCTGCTCGGACAGAGTCTCTAAGCCACACCCTGACTCACAATGCTCACAAAAACGGTAAACTGTGGCACAATAACAAGCATACAGAGATGATAAACCCCTAGCTGTTAATCTGCCAGGTGGCAGAGGTCTAGCCGGAAGGATATAGGCTTCGGATACCCGGGCTGAGCCACCTGCTCTAGCCTAGGGACGTTCCCAAGTCTGTGCGCCAAATTACTCTAATTGAAAGGGTGCTCTCTTGAGAGACTCAGATCGCAAGTATCCGACTCTCTCCTGGCGACCCTAAAACAAAAGCAAGACGTGCTAGCGCAGTGCTGAGTGGACTAGGCAAGGGCCCTCACACAACACAACACTAGACACACAGGGACACAGACAAGAAAATGCCCCCAGACTCCCACGGGTATCCTAGTAAAGTCGTGCGGGTCCACGGGACTCGCACCAGCAGACTTTACGTGCGGGTCCACGGGACTCGCACCAGCAGACTTTACTTAAAGGATCGCAAAAAGCCTCCCCTCCGGTCTAGCCCCTGCTAACCTGACACAAGAACACACTAGCAAGCATGAAACCACCAAATATGAGACAACAAAAAAAGCTTCCTAGGTCTCATTAACAATTAAATCTCTGCATAAGGCCCAAAATCCTATCTAGTTATCTGAGAGCTCGTCGTTAATACAATAATAGATATAAGGTCTATCAAGGGGATGGGATAATTAAATAGATTGGTGAAGTAGTGGAAGGAAGGTATACAAAGTAAGAGAGAAAGTTTCTAAGTGGGGTTGAGAGGGATAGATATAAAGGGGGTCCGAAGGGTACGACAGTGAGGTGAGCTCTGAGTCTTGAATCTGTCTGGACCCCGCCCTAGGCATGCAGAATACATCCCAGGCTTGGCAACACTCAACACAGTTGCCGGGTCAAAATCGTCTACCCCGTGCGTGAGTCGAAACCAAGCCTAACGTTGCAATCAAATGCACGTGGCACATCAGGCTCGTCCCAAGCTAGACTCTCTGCGCGAAGCAACGTCCCCCAGCCGGTCTCTCTCTCCCGCTCGTCTCCTCCCACTCTCACTAGACTTACATCTTATATATTATAATGAAACAATCAACTATCGAGAATAAAATATACTAAGATGCGTTGGTTAAGAATAAGGGCAGCTACAAGCTGTGAAACAACATAATAATATCCCAGACATTAGTTACATTGTCGTAGGATACATACTAAGGAAAAGCCGGCCGGCCGGCTGCCGCCAGCCGGTTTCTAAACGGCTGGGCAGTCGACGCGCGCGCATGCCTGCACGTGGCTACTATGCAGAAGCGTCACGCTGTGTTAAGTGGCAAAATCAGTGAGTGTGTTGATTGCGAGAGTGTGTGTGCATTATCCCTGACAGACGCCTATACTTTATCGAGAGTTGACGACACCATAGACCGCCTCGGGGCTGCATCGCCTATCACGAAGGTAGAACTAGTGAAAGGTTATTGGCAGGCCCCGTTGCCGGAAAGAGCGAAGAGAAATGCCAGTCTTGTGTTGAACTGGGCAGTTTATCAGTGCCAGGTGTTGTTGTGCTGCCGGAACACAAGTTGGATGTGTGGCATGCTAAGGGCACTGGTAATGTTGTGGCTGATTGTTTGTCACGGGAGGGTTTGTTTGCAGGAGAATCCTCGCCGTTCAGTCAGTGTGTGTTGAGAGTGGAGAAAAACTAGGCTTGCCCCTGTAAGTGCAGCCGCCATAAACATATTAAAAAAATAAAAAATCACATAAAAACTCTTTCTTTTGATAGTTAATTGTAAGTTGCCTATGTTATAGCTAAAGTCCTAAGTTGAACCTGTCTTTCACTTAGGAGGCTGGGTTCTGTGAAGCTCGCTCTGGGAGCATAGCAGGCTAAAATTATACTATTATGTTTGGGAGGGGTTATGAGATTTTCTTTATGTTGATATGTTGTTTTATGTAAGATTGAGCTTTGCATTTCATTTCTGGCGGAGTGACTATGTGTGACGGGTCTTGTCGGCATTCTGCCTTGTCAGATATCGTGCTCGCCTAATGTTGAGCGTCCTATATCTTGGCCGGGGTGTGACGCCTGCCAGCGTTGGCAGAATCGCCTCCCGGTAGCCACTAGCACTCGCCAGGGCAGTGAAATGGGCTACAGTCTGTCTACAATGTTGTACTTTCTTTCTTGTGAATCGTCATGTCACAGGCAGGGTAGAAGTGGTGTTTGTTTTCGCCTGTGACAATGCATTGTATTTTATATCATGAGTTGAACATAAGATGCATTGTAGTGAAGGAGAGAGAGAGAGCGAGCGAGCAGGGTGGGGGAGGTGAGTGTTGCATTTCCTCCTCCTCCCTCTTCCCTCCCGGAGTAGTTGCTGGCCCGCGTGGTCTTTTCTCTCGGTTTTGATTGGCTGGTGGTTCCTGGCGCCTTCTGCAGGCCTGCTGCCGGGCGACGTAGCGGCCTGTGATTGGCTGACCACCGTGCCTTTGTGTGGGATCCTGGAGGGGTCCAGAGGAGCTATTCTCCTCAGAGCTTTCCTGACTAGCATACCCTTCACATGTCCCTTGCCCCCCTGTCTCCCGACCTCTACCTATAGAGCACTTTCTCTCTCTCTCCACTTCTTACCTCTCATTCTTCTACTCTATTTAATATCATAACTTCCCTTTGGTTCTGCACGATTTCATATATCGGCCATCGTATTATATGCTGAAGCTCTCAGATAACACATGTTTAGTTAGGCATTTTGGAAGGGTTACCATTTTTGTCGGTAGAGGTTCAACACACTCACGGTGTCTCCCTTCCTGTATCGTGGTGGTCTGCTGGGGTATTTAATGCTAGACTGGGATAAGGCTACTGGTGTTGTGATTTCCATGTGTATTAGGTTTTGTTGAACCTGTACAATCGCAACGGAGACGTGGGAAGCCTAGGGGGTCTTTCTGACTGTGTACCTTGTGAGTTTAGCACTGTGTTGCGAGTGAGGGCTTTTGCCTCTGCCACCCAACACTGTGCTAACTCGTTTGCTTTGACTTTGAGAGGGTCGCCAGGAGAGAACCAGATACTAGCGATCTGGATCTCTCAAGAGAGCACCCCGTCAATTAACGTAATTTGGCCGCACAGCCTTAAGGACTTCGCTAGGCTACGAGCCGCTTGCTCAGCCATTGTTTCCTAGCCTACTACATCCCAGCTAGACTTTATTCGCCTAGCAGACACCAGATTTAGATTATAAACTCTTTCTGTTATGTATGCATTATTATTCACGGCATTTATTAAGTCTAGATTGTTGTTGAGTTGCACAACCCTAGTACTGTAGGCTGTTTCGTTGATGAGGAAGTACTTCTTTTGCTGTTTGAGTTCCTACTATTGCGCAGTTATTATTCCCGTGCCAGTTAACCCTATATGTCCTTACAATTGTCATATCCTGTTTCTGCTTTATACTACAGTTCAAAATCCGATACGATCATCTTACCCCAGCATCAGACTTTCTTCAGAAGATTCCTGCTCGATGCTTTGGGACTTTCGTTCACTTTCTTTAGTATAGGAGTGACAGTTCATTATTGTATAGAGTAACTTTAAATATACCTTCTTCTAGTTTGTATTAAATCATTGCAGTGATTTAATTAAGATCTCTATCTTTTCCTAGTATACCTTATTACCGTAATTGTATGTTGTTGTGATCAGGCTGTATCAGAGATCATCAGCCTGTAGTAGTAGTGCACTTATACTGAGTTATAGGATACCCCGTTATCGCAGATTTAACTCTGGAGGGTATAGGTGTTTTTGTGCGCCGGCATTATAAGTTCAGGGGTTGGATCTAGTGTTACCGTTGTGGCTGTGTGGCTGGTGCTTTCCTAGTCCAATGATTAAGAGCCCTTGTTTTATACGAGCCCCGGTCGTAACAGGTGGGTTTACTTGTTAGTGTATATATACTTTGGGAAACACTCCACTAACTATCACAACAGAAGAGAAGGACTTAGGAGTATATGTCACCCCGGACCTAAAATCTGCAACACAGGTAGCCAAGGCGGCTGCCAGTGCCAACTCCTTGGTGGGATTATTGAAAAAAACATATAGGCTACATACCTGAATGTTGAAATGTTCCTCCCGCTGTACAATTCCCTGATTAGGCCTCGACTCGAACATTGTATACAAGCCTGGTCCCCTTACACTCGAAGAGATATCAACAAACTTGAGCAAGTTCAACGGAGAGCAACTAAACTGGTTCCGGAATTGTCCGAGTTATCATACGAGGAAAGGTTAAGCCGCCTTGGCTTAACTAAGCTGGAGCAGCGAAGGAAGCGGGGTGATATGATTCAAACCTACAGAATCCTACATGGTAGTGATGCAGTGAAGGAAGGCCATTTCCTTCAGCTCGCTCCAAGAAACAACCGCCCAGACACCAGAGGACAGCCTGAAACTAGCAAAGCCTAGACATAGGACATCCAAGAGGAACAACTTTTTTAATGGAAGAGTGGTTAACCAATGGAATAGTCTCACAGAAGAAATCGTCATGAGCCAGAGTGTTAACACGTTTAAAAATATATATGACCGGTATGAGACTGTTAGACTGAGAAGAGGCACCCTTTATGAGCACTGACTCCCATGCCTCTTTAACTATTACTAGGTAAGCATCATTAGGTAAGCATAATATAATGCTCAGAGGAATAATTGCATGACGAATTTGACATTATTTTTAAAGTTTTTATTAACTTGAAATATCCTCCATTTTTTATACTCAGAGCAAAGCAAAAGGCTCATAGCCTACTATTCACACTAAAAATGAACCAGAAAATAAATCAAACCAATTAACTAATCATTCTACCCAGGTCAAACGTAGCAGACAATGTTTCGAACATCATGAAGGAGGCAGTTATATAGGCTACATAATCAGAACAGGCAGTGTCACCATTGGTAATATCGTCAAAGAGATAAATAAACATAAAACAGACAATAATGAAGCAGGTGTGTACCAAATTCCATGTTCCACATATTCTAAAGTTTACATTGGCGAAACATAGGCTATAGAGTAGTAGGCCTACAAACACTTACAAAAGAACACGAAAAAGATATGCGAAAATTTAAACTTAGCAATGCTATGGTAATACATATAGGTTAGACACTGGCCATAACATGAACTATAACGAAGCCAGACTGATAAAATGTAAGACTAATACAGTAAAACGTAGATGCTTTGAATCCGCAAAAATAGTCTTTTCACTATCCAAACCACTTGCATGTAAGTTAACCAGAGAACAACCTGGCTAAGCATTTTGACATCTAATACTGTTTATTTTGTTTCCTTGTGGCATGGGCTAGATATGTTTGACTATACAGTAGCCTACCTTCTGTATTATATTCCTGAAGAAGCCTAACCTTCACCGGCGAAACGTAGAATAAACTTTGGTTCTCTACTCTGCCTGTGTCTTTCCCCATATCTGTCACAGCTAACGCTGTAGTCTATAGGCTATTTACCATTATATACATATTTTAGAACGAGGGTAATTTCGAGTATAAAACATTGTTACCTTGTAGGAAAACTAACTCCCAAAAGGCTAAGCCAGTACCAATCTTCCCTTTGTAAATCATTTAAAATTTAAAATTTAAAAAATAATGTGGTTAAACAAAACCTCCCAATTTAAATTTCATTTTGATAATATTCAAGGACACTAGTGCCACGTTAGGAGAAACAATTTATTAGGGAAAATAGGCACCAATAGATTCGCCATATTTTTCTCTATATAGTCCGTATGGAGGATTTTTGTTATCAACTAATTGAAAAATACCCACTTCACAGACAAATACACCAACAATCTAAGTCAAAGCGGGGGTGTGGGGGCGGCAGCCCCCACCTATAATACTAGGATAGGTTAGGTTAGGGTAATAGACTGGAACAAGATCTCACGGACTTCACTGTTCATTGTAAAGCGGTGAATGTTAAGGCTCTCAGCCTATGCCCGAGAGGAAGTAAGTTGGAATCTAAAAAAAAAAAAAAAATTCCTTTCAAAGGGGTATAGGCTAGTAAACACTAGGATAGCCTATACCCGGTCAGAGGTAAGAAGAAGAAGAGTCCGCAGTAGTCTCCTTGAATGTTACCTTAATTTTTAACTACCTGGTAATAATTTATTTCGTAAAAATATTTAGTGTTGGCAAGACTCACTGGAATAAGGCCTCCAGATTTCGTCGTTTTGAAAGATAACGATAAGTAACACTGGATTTCGATAACTTCTACAGCAACAAATCATGGGCAAGCGTGGGGTGGGGGATGAGTTGCGGGTTGAAGGATTATACAATCCTATCCAATAGCTGGCTCAACGTATCTATACAATCCTATCCAATAGCTGGCTCAACGTATCTATATGAGAAGTGTCGTCTAGAGTCGTTCTTAACATTATATTAGATATTTTTTGCGGACAAAGAAGCAACACAACAGACACAGTGATGATAATATATTTTCTGCAACTGGCCTCATAGATCTATGTACAAGGTACTGTATGTTTACTCACCGCTATAGTACTGGTGTGTGAGGAGTGTTTATTTTCCTGATGACGTGGTTGTGTTCTAGGTGGTGTGTGCCTGTGGTCCGTGTGACGTGTATGAGGACGAGTTTGTCCTTCATCAGTCTCCGTCACCGCCTCCAATGCCAACACTTCTGTCACTCTCCTCGCCCTAGGGAGGAAGCACGTCTTAGGGGCGGTTACATAAGAACATAAGAAAATGGGAGCCTGCAGAAAGCCGATTGGCCCACACAAGGCAGATACCTCTCACACCTAACCCTAATTATTAGGCCTAATTATAAGCCTATCTCACTAACACCATTAGGACTGACCTCACTGAAACGGCCAGGTCAATATGCCCGAATCAGTGACAGGAGCAACTTTTGTCACTGATTCAGGCAACTCGGGTATGTGTAACCACTAACCAACTGCCCCTTTACGCTCATATCTTAAACAACCACATGCAATTCTCCCTACCAGTAGGCCTAAATACCTACAGTGGCCGATAGAGGCGCTGAACGCAAGGTTTACCGCGGTGCATTGTGGGAAATGGGCGACATTGCGGAGCTATCCACCTTCCCTCTCCTTCAACAATTCTATAATATATGCAGTTAGCCGAAATTTCTGTAGCTGACACATACTTTAGTCTATGCATACTTTCGTTTTATATATTTTAAAATCACCCATATTCATAAATAACGTATATTTACAATACAAAGTCAGCAGGTATTTTCCCGCCAATTTTGTTATGATAATTAATCAGCTTATAATTATGTTTGTAGTCATTATCAGCTGCATATGGACTGTTCCTTTATTACTATACTATATAAGCACTCAGTGTAGTCGTATACTGTATAATAAAAATGAGTAGAATCACACAAAAATTGAGATAAACTGTGCATATCCTAGGTGTTGGGTATAGTGTTGTCTACAGTCGTAGCTCTGGCGCTAGTTCAGAAGCGTCCACCAGAGATCTCAAAGGAATTGTTGGTAGGTAGAATTATAGGCTATTATGTAAACTCACAAACATTATGTAGGACTGATATTGTAGTTACACAGCGTGATGAAATAATTTATACTTTCCGTAATTATATAAGTGCGTGTATCAATTACATAGGCTACTATAGGTCATTAATAATTTTATTTCCTCAAATTTCCCTCCTCTTTTCCACTCTGACAGCATCACCGTCATGTTTTCCCCTGACAAAGCTGAACTCTTTGCTCAAACTTTTGCTAAAAACTCCACCTTGGATGATTCCCGTGCTATTCCTCCCTCTCCACTCCCCTCTCTCTTACTTATGCCAAATATCTTAATCTCTTCTAAGGATGTAGCCTACTATCTACCTTCTCTGGGCTTAAAACGAAGAAGGTATACCAACCAAAGCTGTTCTTCCGTGCTGACTCTCTGCCTAGGCAAACTCTTTCGTCTCTGTCTTTCCTCTAACGTCTAACTTTTTAAAAATAATACCCTGTCCTATGCCTTTTAACTTCTACAAATCTTTCGTAGGCTGTATAAAATCGTCTTTAATAACCAAAATGAAATGCAGAATGTCTCTATATTACAGAAGGGGTTAAGACAGATGGGGAATGCCTTCTACACCGTGAAACATATTTTGCATGGAAAGAGTACCGGTATATAAAGTTTACCGTACATAATGTATTGGTGGTAATACACTCATCTTTTACCAATTAGAAAGGTAGGCTATAGGCTACTTGTATCACTATCATCAATATACCCAATGATCTTATATACCTTTCCCATACCCCAGATGTTTTAAGAGTGCACGTCTGTATTATGTATGTAGGCTATAGCCTATATTCAGGCACATACCCCATAGCTGGGGGTGGCCGACTCGAGACAGAGCTCGAACAGATGCAACAAAAAAAATATAAAATACAAATTCACACACAGGAGTTGTCCAGGAGAAGAAAAGTATTATGCAAGCTTCGTTAACACTCAAGCCTTTATATGACATATGTTGAGTGAGAGAATCATGGCCACCCCTGCGGAGCCCGACATATGTCGCAAGGGATGTTGTTGTTGTTGTTGTTTTTCCCCAAGCTGCCTGGCCGAACAGCCCCAAGGCCCCGAGCAAGGCCAAGGCCATAATCGAGTGCCCCCACAGAACCCTCCCTGCCGACCACAATAAAGCCTGGGTGACCGAAGCCACTCCATGGCGGGAAGCTGAGGAGGGTGCGGAAACGCCCGGGAAACCAAAGCCCCACCCAGGGCCCTGTGCCCCTCAGCAATTATGAAGAGAAAGTTGAGGGGCAAAGGAAAGATGTGACGCTTTGGCTTCCAATCTTGGTAGATTAGGTCAATCCACGCAAGAGATGCCGTCACTTGAGATCTAGAAAATATATAAGTAAAAGGAACAGTCAGAGTAAGCTATGGGTATGGCAGAGATCGCTCAGTTCTCACTCTGATAGACCAGCCCATCACCACATGACTAGAACCCAATCCTCTCAGCATCAGCTAGGAAAGGCCCTAGAAAGCTGCCTTTGGCGGGGGGATAGCTCCCCTATTTCAACCCTTTTCGGGGTTGGGCACCCGCTGCAAGGGATGTTGAGCACATTATCGGCTCTGAGAGAGAGTTCACGCGTTGGGAGGACGATAGGCGGACTCTGACCGCTCGGCGTGAACCGAGTTAGGTGACTGAGCTCCCCACCACAACATTACACATCCACTGCCTCGCCAGACAAGGAAAAAACTAAGGAAATTACCGTATTTTAGGGTTTTTGCACTCGTGTTGCAACATTGTTGCAAGAGAACCCGTGGTCGTACAAGGGTGATTCAGGTGTCATTACTATTATCGCCCTTTCCCAGATACATAATTGTATTACGCTCTGGCTCTTGTTTATGCATGAAAAAGAGCATGGAATGAAGCTTGTTTAGGGTAAATATGCCCGCCAGGCAGGTAGTAGAAGTTACAAACATCCCCGTTTGAGACGGTTTGACAGGGGTTAATTAGTGTCTAGATAGCAGGGTTGGCATGATTAAATTCAAACAATTTTAATTAAGTGATTTTAATCGATTATAATCAAAGACAAAAATAATTGATTAAAATCAAAATTGATTTTTTCATTAAAATATCACATTCCAAATAATTATAAGACATTTTGCACTAATCTTAATAGTCTACCAACATTAAGTCTCTTAAACATTAATTTTACCCTCTTAAACATTATATAGTAACCTATATCAACAATATTTTACATATCTCTAATAAACTTTTGCACTAGTTCAAGAATTGAAAAAATGAAATAAATTGTGTTCTTTCATAGAAAATAAATTATCTTTGATCCTTAACCCTCCTTCCCCGGCTGGACTCCATAGCTCCATATCAAATTTGCCCCGTACCGCCCTGCTGGCCTACATAGCTCCATAGCATTATTTCATGGCTTAAAACCATTTAAAACTGCACTTGAGAAAGTTTTGTTGTCTTAGTGGATGGTCCTTATAACCAACAAGAACAAAAACACATTGCCTGTAAGTCAGGTGACTCCTGCTTGCGTGCAGGCCTAACGAAAGTTTCTATTGATTTCCTGAGTCTCAAACGATGCATGAAAGCCAGTCGACAGTGAAATAGGAATGCTTACAATGGTGAAATATATCGGTAGCCTAATCAATAATCAATATTACTACAGGATACATAATCAATAATCAATTGTTAAACGAGTGTAAATAGACCGTAGCCATGGCTGCCGATACTGCATTGTCGCATTCGAATAGTTCTCAGTAGCATCACAAAACAGCCTGTCTTATTTCCCACCTCACACAACAACCACTTAATGTACAGTGTTCTAGTCTTCACCCATCTCAAGATAACGCCGAGTAGGCTACTGCCTCTGGTATGTATATAACCTAGGTTAAGCTACTTTTTACGTATTTATAAGCGCGCCAAAATCCTGAATTTGATGATTTATCCAGATTCAGCATTGGCGGGAAGGTTTAAATGGCTGTTCGGCAAGGGTTAAATTACTTTGATTTAATTGTTTTTCTGACATAATATAATCAAAGTAATATCCTTTAATTAAGATGTAGGAATATATATATACTTACAATATTATACAAGTTTTGCACAAAATGGAAGTTTGAATAAAAAAAAAATAAAAAAAATTGATTTTAATCAAATAAATCTGATTTTAATAAAACAAATCAATGATTTTGATTTTGATTAAAAAAAATCGGATTTTTTTCAACCCTGCTAGATAGGGAAAAATCAAATTTATAAAAAGGGTAGGCCTACCAGTATATAAAATCATTGGGTAGCCTATATTGACATTAATTTATCTTTCTATCCTTGCACTAGATGGGTTTATTTACACCATTAACATTAACCCATTCTGTACCGATGTCGTCCTTTCCGATATATTATGGTTACAATTAGACGACTATACTCAGCTTAGGAAGGTGTCGAAACTCGACAGTATTTAAACATCCAATTATTACAGTTTAACTACCCTTAAAATATACGTTTGCTGTGACATCCGGTTACTTCATATTATACGTTTTCGGTTGTGTAACCCTCCATTTATATTATATACTGAACATATAATACATAGGCCTATAATATGTATAATAGAAATTTGTGTATGAATTATTATATTATAAGATAGCAGGATATTTGCTTAGAATTAGGATACTGTACTTACTGACCATCAATATATAGCAGATACTCATGTCGGGTTAACATATTAATATGCTTAATGAATTCAATGTTTAAACAATAAACTCTAAATTGGTTAGTTATAATACATCTGGTCAACGTATATCAATGCCAAGCTATGACTAAGAAATTAATAATTAATAACCAAGTCAAGATCCCGGAGGTAAACAAACCAGGACTCACTCTCACTATTTTCGCGACATTGCTATGGCCCTTGTTCCTCGGATGCTCGGCCTTTGGTTGGCAGCCTGAGGTCCTCTCGCTCCTGGCCTAGTGTTTTTAATTTAATTGTTTTGTGGCACCTAGTGAATTCCAACTTACTTGTTTTGAGGCCAGTGTTTCCTTACTGTTTAGCCCGCAGGGCACTAATAAACTTTCAACTGTAGTGTGGCCAGTGGAAGCGAGGTAGGCTAGGGTCTTTGCGGGTGGTTATCCACCCGAGGTGCCCTTAAAGCGAACAAGAACAAGAACAAGAAGAACATGGGGATTACGTCTGTCCGTCCAATGACCTAATGTATCGAAAATAATCACCATCATCCAGCCTTCATAAGCTTCCCAACTCTACCAAACAGCTAAGACTATAATGTAGTATAATCATCGGCCCATATTATGTATTTAAGATCTTCTAGACTATGAAATTAACGTAAAATAAGAAGGTAAATTTTAAGTATTATTTATTCCTTCTTTTTATTATGATTATGATTATGATTATTATTATACTGTCTATATGATGCTTACAGTCCCAACAGAAGGACCTCTAACAATAATATATAAAAAGGGTCAATGTAAAGGAGCCGGACCACAGCAATTTTCAAGGATTTATTTGTTTTGGATTTGTTATTTATATGGTTTAGCCTATAAGCTTTCTATAATAAAATTTGTTCATGGAAATTAGGGCAAGAATGTAGTTACCAGGTGTACCGCCCGTCTTGTTTACACTATGCGGACGCTCACTATCATGTTCCCGTCTATTTTGACTGCCTTTGGATACAAAAATACATTACCCTAACCAAACAACCTAACCTAACCTAACCTAGTATTATAGATTTATAAGTATTTATTATATTATAAGTATTTATAGATGATTTATGTTGTATGTTGGTAGTGGTACACCCGGTAACTACATCCATCCCGAAATTAGTATTTACCCATTATCCAAGAATCTAAAAACACGGCCCCCGATAGTGGGAAGGGCTATGAAGAATAGGGAAATTGAGGGGTACAAAGCGTATAAAGCGAATATATTGCATTTCTAAATAAAAGTTGGCTCGGGTTTGTACATTTCCGAAACCCATAAAACCAAATTCTTTGAAAACCCGAGCCAACTTTTGACGAAATTTCACGGGGTGGAGTGGGTAATAGGCTAGCCTATGTTATCAAAATAGTCAACTTTGAGAAGACATTAGCCTAACCTAATAACCTTACCTAACCTATCCTCGTATTATAGGTGGGGACTGCCGCCCCCACTGGTTGGGTAAATTAGAAAGAAAAAAAGCATACAAACCATCTTAATTAATCCTTTTAGCTACCACAGATTCTTCCTAAGCTAAATAGAATAAATAGTCTTCTAGTTGCCAGAATATGATGAAAAGAACGTCACCGGTACTGAATGGGTTAAGTGGATATATTATTACGAACCCATTATACGCATCTTTCCAACATATATTACTATATCTTTGGATATATTGATAGATCTACTTTTCTACCCTTTTATCACACGAGTTTATCTCTGCCGAGTCTGCGCATATACCAATAATAGGTTAAATTATTATGGTTAGTTAGTTAATTAAAATAGGACTTCAGAGGCTATCAAACCTTCTGTATTGTTAAGCCAGCACACTGTAAGTCAAGAATATCGTCAGGACTGGAGCCCCTTTTCGAGAACTCCAGTCCCTTCTTATTATGGACACTTTTCATACCCTTTATTTGTTGAGAGTGTACAGTTGTGGTCATTAATGCTTATGCAAGCATTTTCGAAGCTGTTGAATTGAGACTTCTTATTAATTCTTTGCAAGATATTTGTATTTCGAAAGTTCCTTTATATATTTCGAGGCTTTATAATGTATCAGAATTAATGACCGCGACTGTATATTTACTGTATTATTACCGTAAATTAGAGGCATAATACAAAAAAGAAACCGTAGTGAATGAATACGGGTTTTGGAGCATCATAAGTTACTGGCAATGTTAAGGCTATTGTTTACAGTGCATGAGACAGACAATCACTGAGAACCTTCTACTTTACACTACTTTCGACCACAAGTAATTTCATCCATACTCTTGTTGTTAACTTGTTATACTCGTGTTTGGAAGATGTTTAGGCTAAGCTTGGGTTAGATTAGGTAGGCCTATTATTATACGATTTTGTGCAGAATAGGAAGGATCTCTAGGAATCAAAGGGTAACAATTATAGACCTATACCTCATTTAACCCCAACTTCTAAATTTCCTCTCCAAATTGAATATAATCGTCTAATATAGCCAGAATAAAAAGAAGTGAGCATTAATACTAAAAGGGTTAATCCTAGGTGGCGCGAAATTGGTAATTTTGAATTCTTCCTGACCATTAATTTGGTGATTTAAAGACGGTTCACCTTATTAGTTTGGGAATAACATTTTGAATTTTACCCCATTCAGGTGTCCATTTTTTCTGAGAGAGCGATAGCGGCCCTGTAATCCGGGCCACCCTTCTTTGGGACAGGTTGAATAAGAGCAAACTTCCATCAAGAAGGAAAGACGTTAGAGGAAAGCCAGACACGAAAAAGGTAGCACGGAAGAACAGTTATTGAGTACTGGTACAACAGAAGGAACACCATCCGGTCCATACACCTTAGTATTAAGCCCAGAGAGGGCTGAGAGTACGTTCTTACAAGATATGATGATATTGGGCATAAGTAAGTGAGAGGAGAGGGAGGAGTAGCGCTGGAATCATCCAAGGTGGAGTTTTTAGTGAAAGTTTGTGTTAACAGTAAACGTGTTAACTGTTCGTCGAAAACTAAACGGGGAACCGTGCGCTATAAAAAATCCAGGGTACTAAAAGGGTATGAAAAAGGTATAAAGATAATTGGATAATTTTAAAGTAATTTACTCTTCTATCCACATATTAAATGTGATTATTAGTGCCGATATACCATTAAAGGGGTAGACTATGATGTAGGCTACACTTAAATACATAAATTCCGGTCCAATTAAAATCCATGAACAGCAAAACGAACTTTTGTAATGTAAATTTTATATAACAAATTAATGAGAAGATTAGATTCATTTCGGGACTGCTTCGAAATATAAAGGCCACGATTTATGTCCTAGTGTGTACAGTCGCGGTAAATAATTCTGGTGCATTCTGAAGCCTCGGAAAATTTAAAGGAACCTCCGAAATACAAATATCATGCAGACAATGATTAAAGAGTTACAGTTCAAACAGCTTCGAAAATGTATGTATCAAAATTAATGACCGCGCCTGTAGCCTATATTGTTTGGTACACATGTGACCGTTAAGATTACTGAATTATGTTGGCAATACGGCTGCCTATCTTTTGTTCGTAAAAATATCGGAATGTTCATAACAGTGTAGCATGTATTGAGTACTGTTCGCAGGTGTGGGGAAGTTTCACCCATACCGCAATTCTCGAAAGAGTAGTCAAAAACATTTTGTCTCATCAACTTGCCTCCTCTTACTAATTCGCTATAATATCTCGCTACACGCCGCATTGTTGCATGTCTCACTCATCTACCGCTATTAAAATAATCAGTGTTCTTCAGTGCTGTCTGTGTATGCCTCCTCCCTTACTAAGAGTGGTGGCACCCGCCTTTCAACACATTTTCATCCCTATTCTGTACGACTCTCTAACCCAGGAGTGAATGATTATCCCAGTTTTTCTTCTACTTAACTTAATAACTTAATAACAAGTAAACTCTATAACTCCCTCCTTCTGTATATCTTTTACTCATCCTATGACTTAAACTGCTTCAAGCTCTGTGTCCAGACATTTTGACTCTAACGTACCGTACCTTAAAGTTGGCTCCCTGTTACTCTTTCAACTTTGAGGGGGACACTTGTTACAGGCAGCTTTGCTTTTTGTCTTCTTCATATATACAAAATACTGTGACAGTGTAGCACCCTGCAAGGTTTGCATTCCCTTTCGGATGCGCTCTCATCTTATAAAGATATCACAGTAAAAACCTTGGACTTAATGAACAAAGTGGGAATACCCGGTACTGGAATACTGGTACATACGGTAACTATAAAAGGGTAATATCAAGTTTACTTTCCTTATAGAGTTAGTTGTAGGATTGGCTTGTTTACCCACATGCTGAATAATATGGCTGTGAGTTGTGTGTTCTCGTTCCGCGTTGTATAGGCCTACTTTGTAACTTGATCGAACCGTGTAGGCCAGACAGTTGTGTGGTGGGAGTGTATTGTAATAGCAGGGTTTAACCTTTTCAGTACCAGTGTTGTCATTTTAACTTTATTCTGGCTACTGTTGGACGACTTTTTCAGCTTAAAAAGGGCCTCCAGCAATTAACAGGCTTCGACCTATCTCACTTAATCCTTCTCACTACCGGTACCACATATACTTCTTAAACTGCATAAAATCATCCAAATATAGCTAGAATAAAAACAAAAAACACACACAAACACATATAGCCTACAGTATATATATATATATACCGGTATATACTGTACATACTTACTTGTGTTACTCGTGTTGAGTTCGCCACTGCTAGTGGCACCGAGGAGTGCGCCGCCCCTCGGTTTTATATATATATATATATATAAAAAAAAAAAATTATTGATGGGGGGGGGGGGTGATTATACTAAGCAGCCCGTCTTTTTAACCTGGGAACTGTGGGGAGACTCTTAAGAGTTCCCCCGGCGGACTGTGGGAAGACTCTTAAAGGTGGGGGCTCATGGGTTGAGATAAACACAGAATGATAATCGCCAAGCTGTACATAATTATCTTGCAAAATGCAGTGGCACTGAAATAAATATTAACAATGGTATAAAGGATTTTATGGATCGTCTATACCGGGCCTGTGACGTCACAAGAGTATAAGTCCACCATCCAGTCTAGGCTAAGGATACTGGTGT
This sequence comes from Paralithodes platypus, assembly GCA_032716605.1. NCBI lineage: Eukaryota > Metazoa > Arthropoda > Malacostraca > Decapoda > Lithodidae > Paralithodes > Paralithodes platypus. The sequence continues at coordinate 52,450,263 of CM064572.1, forward strand.
GACGTCACTATGACGTCACAGGCCCGGTATAGACGATCCGCAAAATCCTTTATACCATTGTTAATAATTATTTCAGTGCCATTGCATTTTGCAAGATAATTATGTACAGCTTGGCGATTATCATTCCGTGTTTATCTCAACCCATGAGCCCCCACCTTTAACTTTAACACATTACGAGCGGGTGGTCTGTGGCCGTTTTGGGCCTTTTCAGGCCATTCTGACTGCTATATCAACCATCAGCATGAAAGGAACTGTATTGTGCCAAAAACTAGGCGGAAATCGCTACACAATGACACCACATACAGCTACGTAGCACTCGTGGAGCCCTGACAGTGTTACCTCAAAGATGGAAGTTTAGCGGATTTTGCTACATTGTTCACTTTTCGCGAACTATTGGTCACACTGTCATCCTCCCGCGCGGTGGGGGAACTGGAGTTAGTGTGGGCCGGGAGGCCACAGATGTCGGACGTATGGTTCATTACTGTTCCACCCATTTTCACTCGATTTTCACCCATTTTTCACCCGATTTTTTGCCAGTTTCTTTAACTTGACATAAGTCGCGCGCCGCTAGACAAGGGTTAAACATCGAAAAAAAAAAAAAAAAAAAAAAAAAATTGGGGGGGCCCCTGGGCCATGCAAAATATCACTCCTCTACCTCCCTCCTTCCCCACTTTCCTCCCCTCCTTCAGTTATCACCTATTTTCCCTGTTATTCCCTTATTCTGAGGTATATTTTCGTGCTAACATTAGCGAGTTGCAAGCAGGGCATTGTCATCAGTGTTAGCAAACGAGTGCAAGAGAGAGAGAAAGAATATCGATCAACTGTGTCTCAGTGGCCTTGGGGGAAATTGGCGGGAAAGCAGGTTGCCTCACCCATACATTATATAACTCGCGGCCTATATCTCCGATTTTGACCATCCAAACGCTGTTTTCACTCGTTTTATTGTTGTTTCAGGTTAATACCTTTATAATCAACCCATAATAGGCGCGTATGGATAAGTATTAACCCGTCCAGCCCCGGCTAGTTTTGTAATGTTTGTTCACCAGAACCTGGCTGGTTTTCAAAAAATGGTTTTATTCCAGAAACAATAGCGAATGGGTTAGGAATGAAGGAAAAACCACGAAAAACCGCTCAAAAAGCTTAAAGAATGGTCGTACAGAGCCCCTGAAAACGTATTTTACAAGAGTAAAAAATTGAAGGCAATTACCCCAAAAAACCAGGTTATTGCGCGCTCACGCGCACGCACGTGGACTTTGAGAGTTTTCAACCATCGGCACGGTTGCGTGGGATACGTACACAGTTCCCATACAAATCTGAGCCCTCTTGAGTGGCTACACCTGAGGTTACGGTCGGCGCAATTAGGGTGACGCGCCAGGCGCGTCTCTGGGGCTGTGCGTTACATACATCGCCGACGCGTCAGGCGCGTCGCTGGGGCTGTACGGGTTAATGCTATTTATGGTAAAATTAATATTTTAGTGATGGAAACGGCTCAAATACGTCAGCACAGGGGGACGTTTCTAATTACCCCCATGCGCACTTCTTAGGTTAATGAAACGTATTTAAGCCTTTCAGTCTTCTTTGTCTAATTTTAGCCAAAATTAAGTGGAATAGGAGTTCTTGAAGACTGAAAGGCTTAAATTATAGGTTTGATTCCCGAAGGGAAGTAGAGAAAACCTAACATTTAGTAGGGGCCCCGGAATCATTGACGATGTTGCCTATTAGTATAATAGTCTCCATTCAACATTCACGTCAGTCGTTTGAATCAACCGCCGAGAGGAAGAATAGGAGTCATCTTCATAAGTGCAACGCTACTTCTCTTATGGTGTCGTCACAGACCGGGTACCCACGACGAAAAAACTTCGTAAAAAATAAGAGAACAAAAAAGGGAAAAAGAATTTTCCATCTTAACACTGTTATTCACAAGCTTCCCACATTCGGTGGATTTTCTTGCGTTGTGGCTTCTTAGCGCCTCTCGCCAAGCGCAACAATTCTTCCTTCTCTTCCTCGCGGGCCTACTGTCAACACTTGTGCCCCCGCGCTCCGGCTTCATTCGACGCTCGCTCTCCTCTAGTGAGTTTTCTCATTTGTATGTATCTGGGAACTAATGAGCAGGGTTTAGACTAGCTAGCACGGGTTGTGTTATTGTTGCCCCGCAGGAAGTGTTAAATTAGGGTACGTTTAGGCGCTTCTCCTTGTGTTCAATGTGTTCAATGGTGTTTTTTTATTGTTGCTAGGCGCCTTAGTTTTTGCTTTTTACTTAGTTAGGAGGCTTTCCTTTAAGTTTCTTGCTGTTCCTAGGAACAGCTTGAGGGTCTACGGACCCTGTCTTTGTTTCAGATGCGCCAGGGTTAAGAGTGTCCCACGTGGTTGTGGCGTCCTCCGGCATTGAGCCTGTGGAGAGGCCCCTCTTGGGGGCTTTTCTCTTTGCCCTTTTGGCAAGGTTCTGAGTTCTTCGTGTGGTCTGTATAGTTTTCCCGGATAAGCCCATAGGTTATCTAGTTTTGGGGGGATTGTATTATTACTGTGATTGCGGCTCGCTTGGTGTAGTGACTAACGTCTCGGACTTCCACCCAGAAGGCCCGGGTTCGCGCCCACGCTCGGCGCATTAAAGATTTTTCACAAGCACTGAGTCGTTACCATCCCTCATGAGCAAAGGGATGGGGTAGTAGTACAGGACCCCAATGGAAATACGCCTAATCGGCCTTATTGAACTATCCTTAGCTAGCTTAGCATGCGCTAGCTTTAAGAACTATTATATAATATTATGTCCCCTGTGTGTTGGTCTTCCTGTGGTTAGTGTGCCACTCTCCGGGAGTCCGACAACGTGTTCCAAGTGTGGGAGTGCGTGAGTTTGGGGTTAGTTCCCTCGCGGCTGTGCCTTGCTCCGAGTCCCCCCCTCACTTCGCTGAGCTCGCCGGCCTACAGTTAGTAGCCATTGGGTCGGTCCGCCGTGCCGGCATGTTCACGAGCTCATGTCTCCCTCGCCGGGTCTTTACGTCGGTGGGTGTGGCGGCGCCACTGCCCCCTGGTCCCTGGTCCCTCGGGAATCCGGCGGACGCCGATATAGATCTGATTGGTAAGGTGCTTCTCAACCCCTTGGACTTTGCCTCCGCCTCCCGGCAGTTGCGAGAGCTACAAGTCCTCCGGCGGGTGTTTTCGTATATGGAACACACCAATACCCACCGTTCGGGGTCCCCCGGTCTTTCGGCCTGGTCAGTTCGTGACGGGGGATATTGTGGTCGTTTACCCCGCCGTGCCGGCGGCCCAGTGGATAATAGACCCCGGCGGACACTGCACTTATGTCCTTCAGCTAGCACGCTTACCTCAATGACGTTTACCCCGCCTTGCCGGCGGCCCAGTTGGTAAACTAATGGAGCACAGAGCGATCCGCCGTTAAAAGGGCTTCCTGTGCTACGACATACACCATAACAGGGACCCTCTGTTTTGGGGTATTCTCTTCTCATGTTACCCAGGGGCATGGGAGGAGGATATTCACGCCCTCTTAGGGGTACTGTAATAAGAAAGGGGAGGCCGTGGCCTCCTATTCTTATTACACCGGGAGGTTAGGATGGGTGAGACTCTCCCTGTATATCCTTATGAGCATTGATTCCTGGAAATTTTTCTTTCCAGGTGGACACTCCAGACAGCCGGATACCGCGCCGATTCCCGCCGGGGAGAGGAGTCTGTGCAGCATGCCTTTGTTTACAGTATGCTCAACACCCTCTTGTCTTTTGCTACCAATACCAGCCCATAGCAGATGTATCAGATGTGTTCAGTGTTTAAACAGAAACTCCTTCTTGTGGGCATCTCGTACATGTCCGGTTTGTTCCGAATTATTTGAAGAATGGGTAGCGGCCCAAGATATGTCTTGCTTACTTACACTCATTGAGGTTAAGTCTAAGTTTAAAACCTCTGCTTCTCAGGTAGCCAACAAAGAACTGTCATGTGATAACCCAGAATGATTAAGGGTGGTTCAATTGTATTCTTTTGATGATCATACAGCTCACCAACCATATAACTCACCTATGCCCTTGTTGACCATGGGGTCCCCTATGTCCTCCTTGACATCCGCACAGAGCTCCTCCCGGCGAAAAGGAGCCGCTTGATGTCACCAGAATGCCTCGACCTTACCCAACCGGCTCCCCCGGCGGGCAACCTGAGGCGCATGGACAGCACAGAATATTTGCCTGACAAGATCCGCCGGCTCTCGAGCCCACCACGATGTGTGTTACTTTCTAATGAAACTCCTACTTCTGCACAAGTAGATCTCACAGGATCACTGCTGGAAGGTCCGGCGACCTCCTCGGGGACGCAGGGAGTTGGTTCCGGCCTCCCCGAGCCGGACGCCGGCCCCCCTCACATTGCCACTAGACTTAGACAAACTGTACACGTTAGGCTCCAAGGTTCCAAATTAGTGTTGTCAAATAAACAGGCTCAACCAGCCAACACGGCTCATACCTCTACTCAGTCTCCGGGTGTAATTACGTCGGATGCGATTACGACCATACGGTCTCATGCGCCACTACTGGCTCCTTCTAAGGACCAGCCCGGCTTAACAGCCGCCCTCACGGAGATAGGTTCGCAAAATGCGACCAACCCAATAACACCTCGGCCGCGTGACCAGAAGTCACTGGCTTGCAGTTCGCCCCACCCGGCTACGGCTAGTAGCAGTCTGACGCTGATGAACACTCATAAGACACACGCGGCCACTATCAAACAGGCTGACACTCTGATACAAACAGACCAACATGATAGGCCAACGACACAAACCACTACCACAAGGTTAACGGCTGTGCAACTAAATTAATTATTACAGAAGGTAATAAACCAGTGTGCCATTAAACAGGGTCAAACCCCTACTCCGGCGCCGAGACCACCCCACAGTGTAGCTAGGCCCCCCTCTCATATCAATATAGGCATTCCCTCTCCGGCAGACCCCTCCGCCAGGCCAGCAACAGCCCACATAATGGACTACCCGCCGCCCACGGGCCCGGCACTAAACAGTCCAATGCATTCCCGACCTGAAGGGCAAGAGTTTCAGCCGCGGGCCATAAATGTTACCCCAGGTTCGTGGCCAGACCCATTAGTCCGTCCCTCAACCTCGAAGCAACTCTTAGGTTTAGGAGACCTCGAGTTCATAGGTATGTCCAAGCCCTCCAATGTAACTCCCCCTTCCGCCGGCCGACCCAGGCAGGGACTACCGGCGGAACCTTGGGTAATTGTGCCTCCCGGCCTTAGATCCCCCTTAACTAGGTTGGACACTGAGTCAGTTCATAGTCAGGAATGCCTAAGTCTGGATAATTCTGTCAGTTCGGACGATACCCAACCTTACTTGTCCCCCTCGATAGATAGGACCCATACGGCGAGTAGCCTGCCGGGTCCCTCTTCTACCCCCAGTTCTCGCCCCGGTGCTCCACTAGCCCCGCCGGGTGTCCCATCCAAATCTCAGGTAGTTAAAGCGCCAGGCAGGCTCTGGCTTCCGGTGACGGCAGTGACAAGGTAAAGGACATAAATCAATACAAGGGGAGGTCCCGGTGCCGGTGGAGTGGGCTATTGAAGTTAACCGTAAACAAGTCTTTAGGGCCAAAGATGCTACCGGTACAGTCTTCCAGGTTTCTATATGTGCCAAACCTGACCCGGCAAATTTTCAATATTTTGTGTACAACCCTTGCCAGCTGGTTCCTTTTCCGGCGGATTCCCCGGTCCAGGATCCTCCTCACCCAAACACTCCCGTTTGCCCTGATTGTCATAAAAAATGTAGCCCTACTGGGTGTCGTTCTCTGCCCTCACAGCAGGAGCCTTCTGGTAAATTTCACAGGTGTGGTCCACATAAAGACCAAAGGGAGTTGAATCTGAGTGAGGTGGGCGATGGGCCGTGGGTAACGTGGGATCAGGAACTGCAACAATTTGCTATAGATATTACATCCAATTCCTTGTCCCCAATTCCCCCTCCCCCCCTTATCGAGTTTGACTGGCTAGCACAACGACCGGGCGGAGTTCCATTCCCTATTTTTTATTTTTTTATAGCCCCTCAATTGACGGCGGAAGATTTTCCCTTGCCCCTCATTACTCCTGAACCTATCGAACTTCAACGCGAATTTCTGGTCAGAGATAGGGCCCACAGGACATTTATTAGCTTCCTGTTAACTAGACACGGCCCAGGCTATTGCCGAACCAAGGCCGAATCCCTGCCCCCGAACCCAGGAATTAGTTAAACTTTTTCAACAATACCTCCTCCCTGCCCCGGCTAGAACACTCACGGAAATTCGTACAGCCTTGTTTGAGGCAGTCCGGTCACGTCAGCTACTCAGACTCGGTATGGCGCAAGGGTTACCTATAAATGCTTACTATAGGATCTTGTTCTCCCCTGTCTTAACTGCGAGAGTCATAGATAAACAGATGGAACGTGATGTCCGGGTAATGTTGCGCTTGAAGAAAAAGACAAACCAATAGCTCTCCCCCTGTCGGCCCCAGGCGGCAGGCGGACGGGTTCACCTCCAGCTCTAGAGGTTAAAATTCACATATACTTTTAGGACTACTGTCCCGGATTCTCCAGTCCTCCCTCTGTCTTCCTCCCTCCCTCGGCCATGCTAGCGCAATAGGGTATTGAGGTTCGACCAAGTGTTAGTTCCCGCGGGGGGCAGCGCCCCCTGATGGCTTCGGTCCGACTGTCCGGAACCAGTCCACACAAAAGCACGCCGGAACAAAAGTCATGCGGCTTTACCTCACATGGCGTGGCATGACAGACCGATCACCACCCTCTGCATAAGGGATAAGGCGACTAACTCATTACGCTGGGACGAACGACTGCGGCCGCCATCCAGGGTCGGTTCTGCTACAACCGTTAACCCCCCGGCGGATCCGCATCTGGAGTATATCTCACATTTCGTTGAATAAGTGATAACCGGAAGCACCCGCCCGCCGGCTTGCCCCTTAAAATTATGTAATAACCAGTCATTAATAGGCAGAGAAGGTCACCAAAGGATTCTCACCCTCAATAATGCATGTAGAGCCCCTAACAGGCCCCCCTTGATACGATAGATACGGTGTAACACATCGGTTTCCCTCCCTATCCTAAGCCATTCCAGTCCTCGCCTCGTCTGGCTGCCGGCTGTTCCGTTAGAGATCGCCCCCCGCCGTTGGGGATAGGACATCACCCCGGTGGGGTTTTTCTTCCTATCTCCAATGGATTGGGGCCTGTCTCCATATATTTAACCTAGGGGTATGCACCCGGAAAAGGTTTCCCAGGGTCAGAGTCGGCTCAGCAGCGAATCGAAATTTTACAAAACAACCTCTGCTGGCCGGGGTCATTATTTTATATCCTCTTTTGAAGTTCAGTTGTCAACAAAGGGAGCCCTTCAGGATACTCTCAGTCCTGTCTTTCTCTTCTTTTTTTATGCCATATAGATTCATAACCACAATCCCTTTCTCCTTGCCGGTTGGCAGGCTTCACTTGATCTTACAGACACGTCCGTGTTTCTGCAATCCTTGCGGCTGATGCCTTTGGTTAAGGCTCCCCGACCTCATTTCGGCCCGGTTAGTCCCGAGGCCATTTCAGTTCTCTCTAACTCATCCTTTCACAGGAAATTCCTTTTCCAATTTAATTCCACATGACCTTAACAACAGTCCCGCCGTAGGATACCCTACGTTTCGCCAGATCATTACACTCTTAAGTAACTAGCCGCCTGTCCCTGAGCCTGCTCTGGCCCCGGGTGTACGGTATATTATATTTTAGAGTTAAGATCAACCTTTCACCATAATGTCTATGTGCCGGATGGGCCAAATTATGTTTTAGATATAAGATCAACCTTTCACCATAATGTCTAGGTGCCGGTTGGGTCACACCGTGATGGGCGGGGGTCACGGCAGCAGCCTGTCAAAGCCCCCGGCTCAGGTTCCCCGAGTCTATGCCTCGATACCCTCCTAAATTGAGATTATAAGGGTTCCGGCGACTACCTGAGATAGTCGACTAACTCAGTTACGCGCTGATCCTCGCCGTGAAGACAGGGCTCAGTAATAGACGTAGAAAGTGCCATCGCGACAGTTTGTCATGGCAAAAGTTACTTCCCCGTGTTCTGTACAAACTATATTTTCTTAAAAAAAAAAAAAAAAAAAACGACTGTTGTAAGTATGCCCATGGACACACTCCTGTTGTTTGTTCTGGTATTCCGAGTTTTTTATGTACTGTGATAGTTACGCCCTGAAAGGCTTCAGAAAAAAAGGGGGGGGGGGGATAGGTGGATCCCAGTACAAGAGAGGAACTCCCCCTTACACAGGATTACAAGTGGGTTTAAGGGCAAGCCTAGACGCTGTTTACGCCGAGCTGTGCCCAAAATGAGATATGTATGAGCTTAGAAGCTCAGTTTGCCTGATTTAGAAAGAATTGAGAATTTAGATTGCTTAATTCACACTCAGGTTTTATGAAAAGAAGGTTTTGGTGTTTCAATTTTCGAAACTAGCTGCACTAGATTACAATAAGTCCTACGTGACTCTGTAAAATATTTCCATTATTCTACCTGTCCAGCTTATGAATAATAAAGATTTGTTTGCCCTACAGTTTATATGATTTCCATGTTTCCAGGCTAGTCGCACTAGACTCAGAAGGTCGATAGAGATCAGATGGCGACTCCAATATGTTCCTGGCTAGTTACACTAGCTTCAGTAGGTTTGATAATTGTCAAAATGACTACACCCAGGAACCTAGCTGAGCTCAGCATAGGTTCCGGGTCCGGGTGATGCAGTTTTTTTTGCTTTTAACTCTGTCTCACCCGGTACAACAAACACCTCATGTATGAGGACTGTTGTTGGAGCAGGCTTCTTTGAAGCAACGCACTGATCACACTCTGTCAATATTTTTTAACTGTGTTGTATGCACAACTACATATACGAATAGCTTTTCCTGTTATGAGGTTTCTTGCCTTAACCATGCGGTTATTAAGAGTTCAATACTACGAATGTCCCCCTCCAGTCTTGGTATTCAGGCAACATCGTCAATGATGGAGGGGCCACTATTAAATTATAGGTTTGATTCCCGAAGGGAAGTAGAGAAAACCTAATATTTAGTAGGGGCCCCGGAATCATTGACGATGAGGTCCCTCCCAGCCATCCCCTTCCCATTCGCTGATATTTTGAGTTATCTTGTTATTTCATTGAAGGAAGAATTGTTGCGCTTGGCGAGAGGCGGTAAGAATCCACAACGCAAGAAAATCCACCGAATGTGGGAAGCTTGTGAATAACAGTGTTAAGATGGAAAATTCTTTTTCCCTTTCTTGTTCTCTTATTTTTTACGAAGTTTTTTCGTAGTGGGTACCCGATCTGTGACGACACCATAAGAGAAGTAGCGTTGCACTTATGAAGATAACTCCTATTCTTCCTCACGGCGGTTGATTCAAACGACTGACGTGGATGTTGAATGGAGACTATTATACTAATAGGCAACATCGTCAATGATTCCGGTGCCCCTACTAAATATTAGGTTTTCTCTACTTCCCTTCGGGAATCAAACCTATAATTTAAGCCTTTCAGTCTTCAAGAACTCCTATTCCAAATTTTGGCTAAAATTAGAAAATTTTACTCAGGTTTGGAAATCCCTTTATGAACGGAAAAGGTTAATACTATCTTGATCATTCCCCTGCCTACCACAATTTCTTCCTAAGCTGAATAACCTCGTCTACTAACAGCCAGAACAAAAGGAAGAAACGCGTCCTCGTATCTGGCTACGGGAGACGTTCCGGAACGCCATGGCAATTTATAGCAATTTACAGGCTTTTAACCCTTTTACGCATTTATGACGCAGAGGTTGCCAGATTAGCAATAAGAAATAGAGTTCTCTCACTCTTATAATTACCTCTCCAAAATTAGTTTTCTGCCCACAGCTAACTCAAAGACAACTGCAGAGGTTGAAGTAACTAAACTAAAGGTTTCTAAATACCCCTGATGGTAACAATGGCTTTAAAGTATCCCCAATAGGCTCAAAATCTTGTCATATGTCGGAGAGGGTTAAAGCCTGTGGAGACGAGCCCGAGTGAGCGGGAGCGCGGCAGGCCTCCGTCCGCTCTCCAGCCAGGCAGCCGCGGCACTGGGGGATATGAGCCATAAACCGCTAAACATATGCAGCGTTGCCAAAGGCAAATGTAGCGCGACATTAGTGATATTCGCTCAGTATTAGCGAATGTCTATGGTAGCGCTGCGGATTAACCCTGCGCGCTACGAACCTCGTTCTGGTGTCATTTTGAAGCTATTTTCTTATAGTTTTAGGCTGAATACATTTAATTTAATTCAGACACTTTCTCAATCATTCAGGAGTGCCTGAATCAGCCCTAATATAACGGGAATATGCCCGCAGCGTAAGTGTTAACCCAATCACTGTGGTAGATGTTCGGGAACATCATGGCAATTTACAATAATTTATAGGCTTTTAAAGCCTCTTAAAGCCTGTAGAATCGAGTGTCAATGGGCGGGAGCGCGGCAGGCCTCCCGTTCGCTCGCCAGCACGTCGGCCGGCACAGTAAAGGGTCCCCACATATCTCGAGAGACCTCTGCAGAGCTGCCAAAGGCAAATATAGCATGAGTTTGCTTATACTTAGCGAATATTTGCCGATGTCTTTGGTAGCGCTGCGGGTTAATCCTGTGCGCTACGAAGCTCATTCTGGTGTCGTTTTGAAGCTATTTTCTTCTAGTTTTTGGTTCAATATGTTTAATTTCATTCAGACACTTCCTTAATCACTCAGGAGTGCCTGAATGAGCCCTAATATGGCGGAAATATACCCGCAAAGTAAGTGTTAATGAAAGTGTTATTCCCTTCAATTTTCGATAACTCGTTTCGTTCCTTTATTTTGGCTATCAATAGACGATTTTCTGTAGCTTAGCAAGGATATCTAGGAATTTAAGAAGTCAAAACCAACCCAATTATGACTCGAACCACCACTGATCCTTCCTAACCTGAATACAATTGTGTAATAAGAGCCAGTATAAAGTGTTAAAAGTGACATAATCCTGAAGAGATTAAGGATATAGCCGTGTGAGTGGCCAGTGTGTCTGTGGTGTTGGGATGAGACCAACTTCCCGACATTCTGGTGCCACTCCTGTCATTAATATTAAAGTCATTAATCAAATATGCCCATAACAAAAGTTAACATTCGGCAATACTGGCACAAGATATAGTCTGATTATTTTTAGCTAAATTCTACATACCGGTAGTCAAAACTAAATTATATCCCCGTTCTTTAATAACCCCTTCTATACCGACTTCGTCTTATTAAGCTTATTCTAGCTATATGTAGACAGTTCTGTGAAGTTTAAGAAGGATCTGTAGTATTATAAAGGGTTAAGTGAGATCGTTCGAAGCCTGTTAAAAGTATTAATAATTGTTGGAGGCTCTTTTTGAACTGAATAAAATGGTCTAATAGTAGCCAGAATAAGTTAAAGGACGTCGCCGGTACAGTAGTGAATAATATAGGCAGAACAAAGGCGTCCCAAGAATACTATACCCGCTCTCTCTTACTATAGAGTCTCTAGTGTTAAGGGGGCTCACCTGCTTTTTTTCTTTCCTTTTCGATCTTTCTCTGGCTTGTATCCATTCGGCCCCATTCAGCCCACTGTTTTAAGACATTTATCCCTATCCAGGTGTCGATATATCGCGACCCAGCATTGTATGGAGAATTCCGGCTTCGCCGGAGAAATTTTTCTATCGAAAATTGTACATAGGCTATGTAGCTTGCTGAAGAAAAAAAAAAACATACAAAATATGCTGGCTCGCTTCCGCTTGCCAGGAAAAAATCGACACCTGGATGGATAAACTTCTTAAAACAGTAGGCTGAATGGAGCCGAATGGATACAACCCAGAGAGAGAGGGAGAGAGAGAAAAAAATAGGTGGGCCCCCTAAGTTGAGGCGCCTTCCCACCGGCTCTTAACACTAGGCAGCCGGTGGTACGAGAGACAGTGGACAACTTTTTATTTGAACGCAATTTGGTGCCTCAATTATCAAAGACCGAGGTTTTGTTTTATGTTTGATCTTGTACAATGTATATATATCTAATGACCATATTATGTATGTTGTACGTACCAGTATTTCCAAATGATTGTTATGGGTATGGAGACATTTGGATGTAAAAGATAAAAATCTCAACATAGGCACCAAGATAGCGGAGGTTGGCCGATCTCTGTTACTATGAAATATCTAGCTCCTACTTCATACACACACTTGAACTTAATTTTATATAAAGGCGAATGAATGAATCACCTTCATATGCTTCCATATGCTGGGGCAATTCCTTCGATTATCTAACTTGTTCTTGTTCACGAGGGAGGGTCGCTGACCCAACCACCCATTGGTGTGTATAGTGTGTGAGGATGCTTGTGGATTCACAATATTATCATATTGTTCAAATGCATGTGAATGTAGTATGTAATCAGCTTGCCCATGCTGAGCAGGTGTTAGCATATACTGGTGTACATGTGACACTAGCCTAACACACCTCTTATGTCCACCATTGTAGTGAACAGTGTGGAAATCAATGCCCTGGGGTCAATCATTCATTTGGGCGGTGTGCCGAAGCGAACCCAGAACTTCCCGCAGATTAGTCGCCCGCATTACCACTTACCCACGTCGGCTCTTCGTCAATCCCTAAGGATTGATAGAGTTGGGTATTAACATGGTATATGCATGGTATTAGCAGGCTTGGTTGACTTATAAGTGGCTATCCCACTGCGCGAACTTTCGATGGCGAACGCCCTGTGACTGTGTTTTTGTCTAAGTCCGTTAATTCGTGGCGAATAGGGCGTATTCAGAAGCGAATGAAGTCAAACAAGGCGAATGATGTCGATTGCAATGCGACAGAAGTACGATCACAGTCCGATTGTGGCGACTAAATAACAATTCCTCATGTGACAACATAAATTTATATGATGGGTAATAAAATAATAAATCTCTACACAGGCATTCATACACATACATCAATACTAATGACTTGACTTGCTAACATATCCATGTAATCTCTCTCATGGTGTTCCTCATCATATAAGGGAAGGTGAGGGCGAAATACCTCAATTCTCCCACCGGCTTGGATGAGTGAGTCATATTTCTAAGTGTTAATACAACGCTATCATTTTCAAAGGCTTGTAATAATGAATTCTACCTGTTGGCCATAATCCAGAATAATCGATAGGTGTCTGACATTCGCCATGTTCGCACAACCTTCGCGGTGTTCGCAATCACATCGTCCAACGTTCGTAGGACAATCACCCTGCAAACACTACTGTCGCCATCAACGATCTCCAAATTCGCCATGATTCGCCATCAAATGTCGCACATCATTCGCCATTGTCGCCTAAATAGTCGCCACAATCGCACTTTGAGCTTACTTCTGTCGCACTGCTATCGTCATAATTCGCCTTGTTCGACTTCATTCGCTTCTGAATACGCCCTAATCGCCGCGAATTTACGGACAGAAAAAAACCCACAGCCGCAGGGCGTTCGCCATCGAAAGTTCGCGCAGTGGGATACCCCTTCTGAAAACTCATGGGGCTAAACAAGAGGGAGAAGGGGGTCTAGAAAAACTACCCATCTCCCCTTAATCGAGTGAAGTGATGCAAGTCCGTGGACGTGGTGCACGGAAAGTTAGACAAAAACAGCCGTAGTCACACGAGCCGTTTTTCGAGCAATTTTTACGGGCAATTATGGTCTGGCAGCTTCAAAATTTACACTTTATCGTAATTCAACTTCCTAACATACTCTACCTTCAGTCTAGTTACCGATATCAGTGCGAAAAAGCCCCGAAATATAATAATAATAATAATCTTCTGGTTACTTATATAGCGCCCGTCTCTCCTCCTTCGAGGATTCGCAAGCGTTTGGCTTTCTTTAGTCTACCAGAGACCATTACCCATCCCCCTTGCTCATGGGGAGATGGTAACCGCCGGCTGTATCCCAGAAAAACTTTTCAACCTGAGCGGGGATTGAACGCGAGACCTTCAAGGTGGGAATCAGGCACGCTATCAACTGAGCCAGCCGGACGGCTGGCTCATATAACTAGAAAAAACTTGCTCGTGAAAAATTGACGGAAATATCGCTCGTGTGACAGCGGCTATAAACAGCCATAGGATCAAGCTCTACAACCTGATCTCATGATATACAATCTGACAATTGAGGCAGCCCAGAACATGGCTGTCTGGAACGCTGCCATTAGACTTGAGCTTCAAACCACATGCATGTGGATCACCGACTTAAAAAAAATATATATGTAATATAAAACAATTTCATTCACAAATCAATAACGATGGTGCACACAGTCGAGGGGGGGGGGGGGGAGCACCGTTACCACTATATATGATTCATAATAGTCAAATCATCTGGTTGGTCGGCTATCAACCCAGGACGATTTAGTTTTTAGATTAGAATGACTGTGAGAGGGAATAGAAATACTACAAGATTAACTTGAAAAGTATTTGGTTTGACCATGTTAGCACTTACAAAGATATAATACCGGTACTAACTAAACAAATACACAATTTTAGCTTTGCTTATTTGATGATAATGACTAAAAGGAAGGGATTGTATTAAAATATGCTTTGAATAGTACTTCGTTTGCCAGCCAGCTATTTTGGGCATGTATAATAATTACAATTTTACATCATATACTGTACAGTAGGGGTAGAATTGAGACTAGTAGTGATCAGAGTGCAAATGCATTTGTATAAGGAATTTAGGTACAGTATACTACGTATATTTAAGAGAGAGAGAGAGCGAGAGCGAGAGCGAGAGCGAGAGCGAGAGCGAGAGCGAGAGCGAGAGCGAGCCCGCGCTTTATCTTGTGTACCGGTATGCATATCTGTGCGTGTGTGTGTGTACGAACCCGAGTACAGCTAGATCTAAAAAGGAAAGTTCTCTTACACACTTGACCTTAAATAATGATGTAACATCAAGGCCACAACACATGAACACTTTGACGTAGAAGTCTTTAAGTTTCCTTATTTGCTTTTTGTTAAAACAATTTGTATTTATTTATTCCCAGATGGAAGTTTTAACCCTTTCAACACGATGACGTAAATTTCGTCATATTCTGATTACCATTACACGAATTTCGTTAACTTATTATCTACCGTACCACTAGGCCTGAAAGGGGTTAGTACTATCTCGATATACCATCTGAGTAGCATGGTCCTTCTTAAGCTGCATAAAAGCGTCTAATGTTAGCCAGCATATAAGGTAAAAGAGGCGTCATACTGCTGAAAACTTAGAACAAAAAATACGAGTATATTTTCCCGGCACCTCCTTATTGGACACATTATTCTCTTAAGGGAGCCCACCTCGCTTTTTTTCTCTTTCTCTCCCTCTCTCTTTGGCTTCTATTCATTCGGCCCCATTCATCCTACTGTTTTAAGACGTTTATCCCCATTCAGGTGTCAATATTTTCCTGGCGAGCGGTGAGCCAGCGTTTATATATTTTGGTTTTGACAGCAAGCTAAATTTGTACAATTTCGATAGAATTTTTTTTCCGGCGAAGCCGGATTTCTCCATACAACGCTGGCTCGCGGAGATAAACGTATTAAAACAGTTGGCTGAATGGGGCCGAATGGATACAAGCCAGAGAAAGAGAGAAAAGGAGAGAAAGATAAAAAAAAAAAACGGTGCCCCCCCCCCCCCTTTAATATTTCGGGGCTGTTGAGAGTAGGGAAAACATTTCAATAAGGTATTTTCTAGTTAGTACCGTACTTTCATAGTTTTCTTGTACCATGTATAGAGCTGTTCTTATTAATTACACCATTTATTAAATAGATAATAAAAATAAAAACAGGAAAAGTGAGGATTGGGCCTGAGCATATAGATAGATACCGGTAGATAGATAGATAGATAATTTATTAAGCATCCAATTGTATTACCTCTATTTGGGTTTCTGTCACAAACGATCCCATTTCCGGTGCTTCATATCTATTCGTTGTTCAAGGACGCATTCCTTCATCTTAAGGGGAGGCAGACCGTTTGTTTGGTCTATTAATTCATGTATTCATATATTTTTTTAGTTTCCTCCCTAGACCTCCAACAAGCTTAGAAAAACACCCTCTAGACCCCTCTTCAAGATAAATTTGTACATTTTTCGGTAGAAAAATGTCCCAGCCGAAGGCCGGTTCGTCTTAAAATTACAGGCTCGCTGTCGCTCGCCAGGAAATAATCGACACCTAAATGGCAGAAAGGTCAAAATTGACAGCGAAATGGGTCGAAAGGTGTTAAAATCGCCAAAGTACCGTAATGAGCCGAACGTCTTATAATCTCAAAACTAGTGGGGCTAAACATTAGGGAGAAGGGGGTCCAGAAAAACAGTCTTTCTCCCCATAATTGATCATTATAAGACGATGTTATTAAGTTTAGTAAGATGTTTTGCGAGTTATAAGGTAAGGTAAATGGAGATTGTTTTTACCCGCTGATTCCTGGATATCCTTCCAAACAACCACTTAAAGCCGGTATCACACGAGCGCTTTTTCACTCAACATTTATCCTCAACACTGGTCTGGCAGCTTATGAGGTCAACATTTATACTATTTCGGTCGCCTAAACTCATCTACCATCAGTCTAGTTTCCGATACCAGTGTAAAATAGTTTATCAATGTTGCCAGAAAAATGTTGATGATCGAATGTTGACTATAAAAGCTCTCGTGTGATACTGGCTTTAATGATAACCAACATGAAATACCGTAAAGAACTGCTTCCTCGAATACTGAAAGGGTTAACAATATTACAAACGACCATGAGAAAAAAATAGAAAAATAAATTTTACTACTAATAATGATTATAATAGTAGTAATAATAAGTAAATAAATAATATAATATATACAGGCTAGGGTTTGAATACATTTGATTAATATTAAATCATATGAGACTGAAGGTACCGGTGTATTATATATTATGGTGGTTGATGTCTTCAAAAGGTTTAACGGGAGGCAGACCGTTCTTATGGACACCCTTCTCCCTAATGTTTAGCCCCACTAGTTTTGAGATTATAAGACGTTCGGCCCAATACTTTGTCGATTTTAACACCTTTCGCCCATTTCATTGTCAATTATTTCCTGGCGAGCGATATCGAGCCTGCAATTTTGAGAGGAACCGGCCTTCGGCCGGCATATTTTTCTACCGAAAAATTTACAAATTTATTTTGAAGGGGGGACTCTAGGGGGGTGTTTTTCTAAACTTGATGGAGGTCTAGGGAGGAAACTAAAAAAATATATGAATAAATTAATTAATAGACCAAACAAAAGGCCAGCCTCCCCTTAATTCAGAAACAGCCAGTCCAGATCGTTCTGTCGACACTATTTTAACCATGACAATATTCCAACGCTGAAATACTTCGTGTGACACCTGCTTTAGCTGACTTTATGCGGAAGAAATAGTCATGTGAATTAAAATTTTCATTTGAGCGGAAACAAAATCTCTTACCCCATAAATAATTTATCTCATAAGTAATTTCGGTCCAAAGCACGAGTCACTTCTCCCACAGGTAACTTAGCCACGAGTCACTTCACCCACAGGTCACTTAGCCACGAGTCACTTCACCCACCTGTAGGTAACTTAGCTACGAGTCACTTCACCCACAGGTAACTTATCCACGAGTCACTACACCCACAGATAACTTAGCCACGAGTCACTTCACCCACAGGTAACTTAGCCACGAGTCACTTTACCCACAGGTAACTTATCCACGAGTCACTACACCCACAGGTAACTTAGCCACGAGTCACTTCACCCACAGGTAACTTAGCCACGAGTCACTTCACCCACAGGTAACTTATCCACGAGTCACTACACCCACAGGTAACTTAGCCACGAGTCACTTCACCCACAGGTAACTTAGCCACGAGTCACTACACCCACAGGTAACTTAGCCACTAGTCACTTCACCCACAGGTAACTTAGCCACTAGTCACTTCACCCACAGGTAACTTAGCCATGAGTCACTACACCCACAGGTAACTTAGCCACAAGTCACTTCACCCACAGGTAACTTATCCATGAGTCACTTCGCCCACAGGTAACTTAGCCACGAGTCACTTCGCCCACAGGTAACTTAGCCATGAGTCACTACACCCACAGGTAACTTAGCCACGAATCATTTCACCCACAGGTAACTTATCCACGAGTCACTTCACCCACAGGTAACTTAGCCATGAGTCACTTCACCCACAGGTAACTTAACCAGAAGTCACTTCGCCCACAGGCAACTTATCCACGAGTCACTTTGCCCACAGGTAACTTATCCACGAGTCACTTCGCCCACAGGTAACTTAGCCACGAGTCACTTCACCCACAGGTAACTTAGCCACGAGTCACTTCGCCCACAGGTAACTGAGCCACGAGTCACTTCACCCTCAGGTAACTTATCCACGAGTCACTTCACCCACAGGTAACTTATCCACGAGTCACTTCGCCCACAGGTAACTTATTCACGAGTCACTTCACCCACAGGTAACTTAGCCATGAGTCACTTCGCCCACAGGTTACTTATCCACGAGTCACTTCACCCACAGGTAACTTAGCCACGAGTCACTTCGCCCACAGGTAACTTATCCATGAGTCACTTCACCCACAGGTAACTTATCCACGAGTCACTTCACCCACAGGTAACTTAGCCACGAGTCACTTCACCCACAGGTAACTTATCCACGAGTCTCTTCACCCACAGGTAACTTAGCCACGTGTCACTTCATCCACAGGTAACTTATCCACGAGTCACTTCACCCACAGGTAACATATCCACGATTCACTTCACCCACAGGTAACTTATCCACGAGTCACTTCGCCCACAGGTAACTTATTCACGAGTCACTTCACCCACAGGTAACTTAGCCATGAGTCACTTCGCCCACAGGTTACTTATCCACGAGTCACTTCACCCACAGGTAACTTAGCCACGAGTCACTTCGCCCACAGGTAACTTATCCATGAGTCACTTCACCCATAGGTAACTTATCCACGAGTCACTTCACCCACAGGTAACTTAGCCCCGAGTCACTTCACCCACAGGTAACTTATCCACGAGTCTCTTCACCCACAGGTAACTTATCCACGAGTAACTTAGCCACGAGTCACTTCGCCCACAGGTAACTTAGCCATGAGTAACTTAGCCACGAGTCACTTCTTCCACAGGTAACTTATCCACGAGTCACTTCGCCCACAGGTAACTTAGCCACGAGTCACTTCACCCACAGGTAACTTAGCCACAAGTCACTTCACCCACAGGTAACTTATCCACGAGTCACTTCACCCACAGGTAACGTATCCACGAGTCACTTCACCCACCGGTAACTTATCCACGAGTCACTTCGCCCACAGGTAACTTATTCACGAGTCAGTTCACCCACAGGTGACTTAGCCATGAGTCACTTCGCCCACAGGTTACTTATCCACGAGTCACTTCACCCACAGGTAACTTAGCCACGAGTCACTTCGCCCACAGGTAACTTATCCATGAGTCACTTCACCCACAGGTAACTTATCCACGAGTCACTTCACCCACAGGTAACTTAGCCACGAGTCACTTCACCCACAGGTAACTTATCCACGAGTCTCTTCACCCACAGGTAACTTAGCCACGTGTCACTTCACCCACAGGTAACTTATCCACGAGTAACTTAGCCACGAGTCACTTCGCCCACAGGTAACTTAGCCACGAGTCACTTCACCCACAGGTAACTTAGCCACGAGTCACTTCACCCACAGGTAACTTATCCACGAGTCACTTCACCCACAGGTAACTTATCCACGAGTCACTTCACCCACAGGTATCTTATCCACGAGTCACGTCACGCACAGGTAACTTAGCCACAAGTCACTTCGCCCACAGGTAAATTAGCCACGAGTCACTTCACCCACAGGTAAATTAACCACAAGTCACTTCGCCCACAGGTAACTTAGCCACGAGTCACTTCTCCCACAGGTAAATTAGCTACGAGTCACTTCACCCACTGGTAAATTAACCACGAGTCACTTCACCCACAGGTAAATTAACCACAAGTCACTTCTTCCACAGGTAAATTGGCTGCGAGTCACTTTGCCCACAGGTAAATTAGCCACGAGTCACTTCTCCCACAGGTAAATCAGCCACGAGTCACTTCTCCCACAGGTAAATTAGCCACAAGTCACTTCACCCACAGGTAAATTAGCCACGAGTCACTTCTCCCACAGGTAAATTAGGTGCGAGTCACTTCACCCACAGGTAAATTAGCCACGAGTCCCTTCTCCCACAGGTAAATTAGCCATGAGTCCCTTTACCCACAGGTAAATTAGCCACGAGTCACTTCACCCACAGGTAACTTAGCCGCTAGTCACTTCACCCACAGGTAAATTAGCCAAGAGTCACTTCGCTCACAGGTAAATTAGGTGCGAGTCACTTCACCCACAGATAAATTGGCTGCGAGTCACTTCGCCCACAGGTAAATTAGCTGCGAGTCACTTCGCCCACGTCACTTTTTTCCACACGTAGTTCAGACCAGCTATTTTGGTGACCACGGGATTGGGCCCATACGGGATTGGGCCCACTTAGGTTAGGTTAGGTTCCAATCCCGTGGGCCCAATCCCGTATGGGCCCAATTCCGTATATTCCGTATGGGCCCAATCCCGTATGGGCCCAATCCCTATGGAACCGCTATTTTTCTTTATTCTCTGCAGGATTGACAATAATGCCAGTGTCACGAACATTTTAGCGGTGGACGTGTCGGAGCCACAGTATCGGAGTTAAAAACTAGTAGGCTATTAAATTCGAGTCTACTTTCTGACAATTTTCTCTTTCATTATGACTATCTTTATTATCTAAGAGCTCCTAATCGTATACAGTTTAATTTGATATACGAATAAGCAGCAATATCTATTAAAATACGATGTTAACTTGCAGCGGATTCAAGGCTCCTTACCAGGATGTCTTACCAGGATGGGCTCTGCTGGGATAGGGAGCCCCAAACATGCCAACACGCCAACAGTATGCTAATTATTAGGCAAAAAAACAAAAAACAAAACAAAACAAGGTAGATAACTGTGGACAGTCGATACATATAGCTAATAAACTTGTTAGTGTGACGCCGGCAACGACAACGGATACATATAGGAGTAAATTACAGAGTGACCCTCAATCATGTACAATATTGTAGGCGATAATATTATTAAATATTGTGGTGTTGAATTACATAATACGCATTGCTCAGTACCAGCGACGTGTGCTATATGGTATTCTAGCTCTATTTTGACGATGTTATGCAGCTTAGGAAGGATCTGTGATAGTTAAAAGGGTTGGTTGAGATAGTTTGAAGCCTTATTATTGCTAGAGGTTCTTCTTAAGCTACATAAAATGGTCTAATAGTTGCCAGAATATGATAAAAAGGACGTCTCTGGTACAGTATGGGTTATTATCCTTACATACCGGTCATAATTGGTATACATATAGTTTATGTAATAGTTCAAGTTGCACGCCACTGTCTGTCGATCAATTCAATCACGGAGACACTATATTTTGAAACTATTTCACCGAGTGTGTTCTATGTGTTTAATGTTCCCTTTCCCCTGTGTATCCTTCAATAATGTGTCATGAATACTTGACCGCGACTGTACGGTGGCGCTAATAAGTCATGTCTCAGCTATCATTACGTTTGGCTGGCTCTGTGCTGTATTAATGTCTGTCAGATGCTGAATAGGGTTGGTAAGTGTAGGAACATGTTTGTGTATATCACTCCAAAAGAAGAAATCATGTGTACATATTGCTGATACCAATTATTGATCATAACATAATTGGTGCCGAGACATTACTTATTAGGCCGACTGTACATAATGACTGGTGTTGGTTGCCGTGTACCAAGAACCCCCTGCTATATTTGTCTGGGTTGTATTTGTTACCATGTTTTATTTGTCATCAAGTTTCGGTGTCCTCTTTCCTTGTATTGCTAAATGCGAGGGCCCTGGCATCTTACTCCTATCTCTGCACTTTATACATCGTTGAGCTCTAGAACACCCCCAATGAACTGAACTGATTATTGTGAGGCACAGTCACGGTCAAGAATTCTGGACAGTCTATTCGCAGTAGGGTAAGTAAGCGAGAAATCATGACCTATAACCTCTGTAACTCAATAACGACTAGGGTAATCGAGCTAATATGTCTACCATTTCGGAAGAGTCGGTCAAGGAATAGATGTGGACATTTACAGCCAATTTGCTCTAGCCCTTTTTGAGTTACAGAGGTTAGGGGTCATGATTTCTCGCCTACTTACAGCGAATAGACTATAGTTTACGAGGCACATTTATGATACACTGCTGAACTATTATGATAAACTGCCTGAGCCCCACAGATCTAATTACTGTTTTCACTAGTTACTCTTCATCCGTCATGTTTTTTGATCAGTAGGTGTTCAAATATTCATGACCACCACTGTACATCATACATTTTTTACAAATTCCATAAGTACTGTAGAATAATTGCCAGTGACCTGAAGAAGCCAATTGCGAAGCGTTGCCAATGCAGGGCTCCTCCTAAAACGGTGTGCTTAACCAGGATTATTGCTGCATATTTAGTTTATTAAGACGAAGTTGTCTACTGTTTTCTTTAACCCTTGTTTAGCGGGGTCCGACTTAAGTCTGTATCTAAAAACCTGGACTATGTGGCGGGGCCCGACTTTAGTCCGTGTGCAATTTTTGAGCAAGAATGGCTCTGAGAGAGAGACGAGCGACGGGAGGAGCGTAGGTTGCCTCATGACCGCTCGGCACAGACCCCGCGCGCCTACTGACATCTACTCCACACAACTCCACCCTCCCTACCTCGCCACACAGGGAATTATATAAGGAAATTACCGTATTTTATGGTTTTTGCACTCGTGTTGCACGATCGTTGCAAGAGAACGCGTGGTCGTAGAAGGATGGTTCTGGTGTCATTGGAAAGCTCATTTTACGACCTTTCAGGGATACATAATTGTATTACGCTCTGGCTCTTGTTTATGCATGAAAAAGAGCACGGAAACAAGGCCATTTAGGGTAAAAACCCTCCGCTGGGCGTGTAGTGGAAAAAACTGACGGGCCCACTCGTAAGGTGTTAATATCAGCACTAATCTTCTTTGGCTCTCCTTAAGGGGAGGCTGGCCATTTGTTTGGTCTATTAATTCATGTATTCATATATTTTTGTAGTTTCCTCCCTAGACCTCCATCAAGCTTAGAAAAACACCCCCTAGACCCCCCTTCAAGATAAATTTGTACATTTTTCGGTAGAAAAATGTCCCAGCCGAAGACCGGTTCCTCATTTTGAAGGCTTTATTGTTAATTCGGAATTCTTAGGCCATCTTCAAAATAAACTGCATGGTCCTATGAACAGATTTTTTTTTTTTTTTTTATAATATTGAGAGGGACCTAATCATTTACACATTAAACAAAATATTAATTTCAGAAATGACTGAATCAAAGTAATTATCATTTTAACCGTATATAATAAAAACAAGTTCTAATAATTATGTTAATTGACTATCTAAAACACATGTCCTAACAAGACAGTGATACTAAAATAAAATAACCTTAACCCTAAGCAATATGTTTTATTTACTCATACAAATAAATAAAAACTTACAGGTGTCTGGAAATTTTGGGCACCTGTATCTCCAGGTTCGGCATTACATATACATCAGACAATACTCTCTCTCTCTCTCTCTCCCTCTGTATTTCCCCGACACATCTCAGAGAAAATGGCATGCACCCTCTCGACTTATCATATCAACATAGTCTAAGTGTTCGTATAGGAGAGAGAGAGAGAGAGTGAGTGTATTCACTTGCTTGTTCGTCAAGGAGAATCCACGCAATGTGAGCTAAGCTCATTATTATCGCGCCTCCTTAACTGGGAATGTATTGCGTGAAATGCATGTTAAGTGTGTATGAATCGTTGGAATGGCTGTGGATGTGTGTGTAGTCTGTATTTTAGCCAATTGGCGACATCTGGAAACGAAGGCTTAGGGTTAATCTGTACGATACCATTCTCACTACGGTACCAGTCTCACCCGAAGGCTTAGGTTGACCAGTAGCTTAGGTTGACCAGTACTATACCCATCTCACCTTGTAACTGATCACCAACCCCAGATGGGACGTCACAACTTCGTCCACTTATACCAGGTTCCTATGTATACTGTTAGGTGAACAGAGGCTACACCGTTAGAAGACTTGCCCAAATGTCTCTTCCCCGCCCGGGTCTCGAACCCGGGACCTTCTGGTGTGTGTGTGTGTGTGTGTGTGTGTATGTAAGTGTAATCGAATGTAAACAAATAGAGTGATAAGTGAAAATCGAGTGCCCTCCAGTATCCTGCCGTGGGTTTCCCCAGTCCTAGGGGTAGAGTTCGTGGTCAAAGGAGTACAAAGGAGTACAAAGGAAATCAAGCAACAACAGATCTAGTGACCCTTCTAGGTTGCTTGTCCTCCAAAACACTGAGGATCAAGTGTCCAAACAGTGGTTTAGAGTGGGTAAGGGAACATTGGAAAGGGAATTACTGCCCTGGAACTAATATCCGTGGCAGGATTAGGAAGTTAGTAGGGGACAGATGGGTTAGTAACTGAGGGGGGGATAAAATAAAGTTATTCATTTACAAACGCAGTCAGTCGCGGGTTTGATGCGAGATATTTGTCTAGGCGGAGTTTAAATGCAGTCTATAACGTGGTCAGGAATATTTGAACACTTTCTAATGACAAGTACAAGACGATGAACATTAAAAAGAGACGCCCAGTTATTTTATCTTTCTAATGATAAATACAACACTTTCTAGTGATAAATACAAGACGATGAACATTAATTAGGGACGCCCAGTTATTTTATCTTTCTAATGATAAATACAACACTTTCTAGTGATAAATACAAGACTAAAATTAATCCCGTTATACTGTACTCCCTTTCAAGATAAATTTGTACATTTTTCGGTAGAAAAATGTTCCGAAAATTACAGGCTTGCTATCGCTCGCCAGGAAAAAATCGACACATAGATGGCACGAAAGGTCTTAAAATTGACAGAAATGGGGCTAAAGTTCTTAAAATCACCAAACTAATGGGGCGAACATCTTAAAATCTCAAAAGCAATGGGGCTAAACATGAGAGAGAAAGGGGTCTAGAAAAAAAAATCTCTCAAGTGGAAATCTGCCCTTAAAACAATGTCCACTACTGTAAAGCAACGACAATTAACCCCTTCTGTACCAGCGTCGTCTTATTGACTTTATTATGGCTACTATTAGACGACTTTATTCAGTTTAAAAAGGTCCTCCAGCAATTTAACAGGCTTCCAACTATCTCATTTAATCATTTGTACTACCACAGATTCTTCTCAAGCTACACCAAATCGTCTAAATATAGCCACAATAAAACTATAAAGACGTCGCCGGTACAGAAGGGGTTAATGGTCTAGCAAAGACAAAGGAAAGCCGGACGAGTTGAATATACAGTATACCGAACATACAACTATTATTATGTCACTGGCTTTTTATATATTTCTCTTCTTTTCTCTCTTTCCCTGGCTTGTATCCATTCGGCCCCATTCAGCCAACTATTTTAAGACGTTTATCCCCATCCAGGTGTCAATATCTTCCTGGTGAGCGATAGCGAACCAGCATTGTATGAAGATATCCGGCTTGGCCGGATATCCCAGTCTTCGGCTGGGACATTTTTCTACCGAAAAATGTCCCAGCCGAAGACCGGTTCCTCCTAAAATTGCAGGCCCGCTTTCGCTCGACAGGAAAAAATCGACACCTAAATGGAACGAAAGGTCTTAAAATTGACAACGAAATGGGGCGAAAGGTGTTAAAATCGCCAAACTGATGGGCCAAATGTCTTATAATCTCAAAACTAGTGGGGCTAAACATTAGGGAGAAGGGGGTCCAGAAAAACGGTCTGCCTCCCCTTAACATACCGGTAATGGCAACATAGGAAAGTACTGTATCTCTACATACTGTTTATCCCTGGTTTGCATAATTAACTACCCATTTTGATATATATATATATATATAGAACTTGTAATAGATAAGCAATTGAGATGGGGGCTGCGGGCATGACAATTTCTCACCTTCTCAGAGTCCACTAACATATATATTGAAAGTTTGACCCCTTAGTATGGTGTTTAAGCCACTTTCTTTTCTTTAGCTTGTTTTGAATCCAATAAAGTGACTCGTGTGTAGCCGGCTTAAGTCAAGTCACATGTACACTCGGATGCGATAGTCTCTAGCCCACTCATAAATATTCGTGGACTTCAACTATTTCTAATTATGGAAGTACAGTATATCTCTGGAAACGAATTTACGAACAATTTTCTTTTCATCAACTACAAAACCATATATAGGCTAGCCTACTATTTATTGATAAGCAAGTTATATCCGAAATTTAATCCAGATAGTTATAATTGCATAAAGATAAACAGAGAGTCCACGAATTCTTATGAGTGGGCATCCGAGAGTACCTATAATCGTCGTATCTTGACATTCAACATTCAACATCTTAACTCTCGGGCCAGCATAATTTAGAACTCATTATAGCCTAATTGAGTCTACTAACTTACGGCTGCATATATATTCTGAGTAATCATCAAGCTATAAGATCACAATTAAAACTTGCCACGGCGTAAACAGTGACCGGAATAAACACTCCTATGACTAAATTTGTTTGGTGATAGTAGTTGTGAAGGAAGATTGACACCTCTTCAACACCTGGCGCCAAGATCTGTTCTGTCCTATCTTATCTCAAGGGTATGCTTTTCATCAGTTATATATATATATATATATATATATATATATATATATATATATATATATATAATATTATATATATATATATATATATATATATATATATATATACAGTATATATATACAAAATATATATATATACAGTATATATATATATATATATATATATATATATATATATATTATATATATATATATATATATATATATATATATATATATATATATATATATATATATATATATATATATATATATATATATACTGTATATGTGTGTGTATGTGTATGTATCTTAAAATATTAATTGTATGTTAAGATTTATTTTCCATTAAAAAGTCCAAGTAAGTTATACTGAAATTGCATTCAAATGATCCAATGTGCTTTCCCTTAGTAATGGAATTGTAAAAGTTGTACTAATTCCATATAGAATGCCGTATTTCAAGCCAGCACAGAGACGACCGATAAGTTTATCTTCTTACTATTCATGTCACTGGAGATGAATCAGAAGCATACTTCTTGTCACCATTTACAGCCCTCACTTACACCGATTACATTCCAATTATGTTTTCAGATACTAATGTATTCACATACAGTATTAATCGAGTTTCACATATGACCATGTTTTAATTTTCTATATTAATAACTTGAATGTGAACTCACCGAGCTGTAGATAAATTGAAGCACATAAACAGCACTAGCATGCTGAGTATCGCCTGCATGCGAAAACGTGTGCATGAGAGTCTTGACAAAACATGATAATTAACAAGTCGGGTGGTGGTGGTGGTGGAGTCTAAGATCCGGGTAGCAGCAGCACGTCCTCACCTCACGGCTCAGATTCTGCACTGAGCATATCTCAAGAAGGGGTCCCTCATCATATTATACTCTGCTGTGAGGGAGCATTATCACTTTAGTTACGCCTCTTTTCTCTCTACTGTATCATATAGGATATATATATATATATACATATATATATATATAATGAAGAGGATCACCAGGGAGAACATCATAAGACTACGCTTTCCACGTTCGAAGTCAATTGCAGATATACTGTATATATATATATATATATATATATGCCGGTCAGTTCACTATTTCTTTTTCTTTGTTTTCCTTATTTTTCTTGTTCCTTGCCAGCTGGGGATTATATTGTCTTCTCATACTGACTTATCAGCATTGAAAAGATCATTAGAGGAATATCTGAGAGATGCCTTTTTCGAATGCACCAATTAACCGAATTCAATATAATTCTAAGATTCAAAGATTATAGGCTATATTATTATTTTACTTAAGCGTTGTTTCCACATAGCGATTTTTATTAGTTATTTTTTTCTTTTTACTGTGTTCGTATACGTTTTGGTTTGTTTATTTTGCAAGTTTTACATTATAATTAGTGTGGCTTGGATCAAATTTCCATCGAATTCCCAACCACAGGCTCACTATGTTGATTATGGTGCTCTGAACATTTGTTGTCAAAATCATATTCCTTTAAGGGAGCCCACCTCTCTTTTTTTCTGGCTTGTATTCATTGGACCCCATTCAGCCTACTGTATTAAGACGTTTACCCCCATGCAGGTGTCAATATTCTCCTGGCGAGCGGTAGCGAGCCAGCATATATTCAGTATATTCTTGTTTTGACAGCAAGCTAAATTTTTAAATTTTTCGATAGAAAAATTTCTCCGGCCAAGCCGGATATCTTCATACAATGCTGGTTCGCTATCGCTCGCCAGGAAGATATTGACACCTGGATGGGGATAAACGTCTTAAAATAGTTGGCTGAATGGGGCCGAATGGATACAAGCCAGGGAAAGAGAGAAAAGAAGAGAAATATATAAAAAGCCAGTGACATAATAATAGTTGTATGTTCGGTATACTGTATATTCAACTCGTCCGGCTTTCCTTTGTCTTTGCTAGACCATTAACCCCTTCTGTACCGGCGACGTCTTTATAGTTTTATTGTGGCTATATTTAGACGATTTGGTGTAGCTTGAGAAGAATCTGTGGTAGTACAAATGATTAAATGAGATAGTTGGAAGCCTGTTAAATTGCTGGAGGACCTTTTTAAACTGAATAAAGTCGTCTAATAGTAGCCATAATAAAGTCAATAAGACGACGCTGGTACAGAAGGGGTTAATTGTCGTTGCTTTACAGTAGTGGACATTGTTTTAAGGGCAGATTTCCACTTGAGAGATTTTTTTTTCTAGACCCCTTTCTCTCATGTTTAGCCCCATTGCTTTTGAGATTTTAAGATGTTCGCCCCATTAGTTTGGTGATTTTAAGAACTTTAGCCCCATTTCTGTCAAATTTAAGACCTTTCGTGCCATCTATGTGTCGATTTTTTCCTGGCGAGCGATAGCAAGCCTGTAATTTTCGGAACATTTTTCTACCGAAAAATGTACAAATTTATCTTGAAAGGGAGTACAGTATAACGGGATTAATTTTAAGCTTCATTGAGGTCTAGGAACAAACTGAAAACCTCCCCTTAAGCCGCTATATTATGATACATCGACGAACTATTGTAATGAACCGCTTGAGCCACACAGATGAAATAACTGGGTGGCACTAATTTATGTTCATCGTCTTGTATTTATCATAAGAAAGTGTTGTATTAATCATTAGAAAATGTTGTATTAATCATTAGAAAGTGTTGTATTTATCATTAGAAAGTGTTGTATTTATCATTAGAAAGTGTTGTATTTATCACTAGAAAGTGTTGTATTTATCATTAGAAAGATAAAATAACTGGGCGTCCCTAATTAATGTTCATCGTCTTGTATTTATCACTAGAAAGTGTTGTATTTATCATTACAAAGATAAAATAACTGGGCGTCCCTAATTAATGTTCATCGTCTTGTATTTATCACTAGAAAGTGTTGTATTTATCATTAGAAAGATAAAATAACTGGGCGTCCCTAATTAATGTTCATCGTCTTGTATTTATCACTAGAAAGTGTTGTATTTATCATTAGAAAGATAAAATAACTGGGCGTCTCTTTTTAATGTTCATCGTCTTGTACTTGTCATTAGAAAGTGTTCAAATATTCCTGACCACGTTATAGACTGCATCACCGTTGATTCATTTAAACTCCGCCTAGACAAATATCTCGCATCAAACCCGCGACTGACTGCGTTTGTAAATGAATAACTTTATTTTATCCCCCCCTCAGTTACTAACCCATCTGTCCCCTACTAACTTCCTAATCCTGCCACGGATATTAGTTCCAGGGCAGTAATTCCCTTTCCAATGTTCCCTTACCCACTCTAAACCACTGTTTGGACACTTGATCCTCAGTGTTTTGGAGGACAAGCAACCTAGAAGGGTCACTAGATCTGTTGTTGCTTGATTTCCTTTGTACTCCTTTGTACTCCTTTGACCACGAACTCTACCCCTAGGACTGGGGAAACCCACGGCAGGATACTGGAGGGCACTCGATTTTCACTTATCACTCTATTTGTTTACATTCGATTACACTTACATACACACACACACACACACACACACACACACCAGAAGGTCCCGGGTTCGAGACCCGGGCGGGGAAGAGACATTTGGGCAAGTCTTCTAACGGTGTAGCCTCTGTTCACCTAACAGTATACATAGGAACCTGGTATAAGTGGACGAAGTTGTGACGTCCCATCTGGGGTTGGTGATCAGTTACAAGGTGAGATGGGTATAGTACTGGTCAACCTAAGCTACTGGTCAACCTAAGCCTTCGGGTGAGACTGGTACCGTAGTGAGAATGGTATCGTACAGATTAACCCTAAGCCTTCGTTTCCAGATGTCGCCAATTGGCTAAAATACAGACTACACACACATCCACAGCCATTCCAACGATTCATACACACTTAACATGCATTTCACGCAATACATTCCCAGTTAAGGAGGCGCGATAATAATGAGCTTAGCTCACATTGCGTGGATTCTCCTTGACGAACAAGCAAGTGAATACACTCACTCTCTCTCTCTCTCTCTCCTATACGAACACTTAGACTATGTTGATATGATAAGTCGAGAGGGTGCATGCCATTTTCTCTGAGATGTGTCGGGGAAATACAGAGGGAGAGAGAGAGAGAGAGAGAGAGTATTGTCTGATGTATATGTAATGCCGAACCTGGAGATACAGGTGCCCAAAATTTCCAGACACCTGTAAGTTTTTATTTATTTGTATGAGTAAATAAAACATATTGCTTAGGGTTAAGGTTATTTTATTTTAGTATCACTGTCTTGTTAGGACATGTGTTTTAGATAGTCAATTAACATAATTATTAGAACTTGTTTTTATTATATACGGTTAAAATGATAATTACTTTGATTCAGTCGTTTCTGAAATTAATATTTTGTTTAATGTGTAAATGATTAGGTCCCTCTCAATATTATAAAAAAAAAAAAAAAATCTGTTCATAGGACCATGCAGTTTATTTTGAAGATGGCCTAAGAATTCCGAATTAACAATAAAGCCTTCAAAATGAGGACGTGTGCAGCTCTCATTCTACTTTTCCTGTTACATATACTGTATATATATATATATATATTTGTTTTTTTTTTGTTTTTTTATATTCCAACTTACTTCCTCTCGGGCATAGGCTGAGAGCCTTAACATTCACCGCTTTACAATGAACAGTGAAGCCCGTGAGGTCTTGTTCCAGTCTAGGGAGTGAGACATGTGAAGCACGTAGAGTACAACTGTATATATAAAACAAATCTATGTGCATAGAAGAGACAAAAGGCAAACCTGCCTGTAACAAGTGTCTCCCAAAGGGTTGAAAGAGTGATAGAGAGCCAAAATCAAGGACATTTAGAACTAATTTAGGTATTGGAAAGAAGTGTGGTGTGCTTGTTAAATGTAGCGAAATGAATAGGAAGAGGGGTTTGTGAGAGTTAGCTGGATTACTCTCTGTGTAGGTGAGGCGCAAATAGAAACAGTAGCGGAAGCTAGGCAAATGAAACAGGAGTTCCAGCAACTCCTTGTCATAATTATGTCTGTGGTCTCCCGTGGGTATTGCCCTGCTCGATATATATATATATATATATATATATATATATATATATATATATATATATATATATATATATGTATATATATTGTTATACAGTATATTGTTTTATATTATACGGGACTATAATTCGCCAGTCATATCGCCAGTTTCTAAAATGTTCTAGGTTAGGTAGCTTTGAGGTTTGTAAGGTTAAGTGAGGACGAAGCGACTGTGGATGTAAAGAACGCAAATCCATGAAGGTGACGGTAAGAATATATTAGAAAGTGCCCACCTGAAGATGTTAAGATTACATAAGTATCCGTTAACCTCATTATTTATATTCTGGTCTGGCTATATTTAGACAATTAGATTACATAAGTATCCGTTAACCTCGTTATTAGAGGACGCTTTTTGTCTTATTCTTGCTATTATTAGTCGATTTTATACGGTTTAGGAAGACTCGTACTATTTAAATGGGTCAACTCGATCTCAAATGACCCTGATAATTCAATTGATCCTTCTTTAAAATAATAAACTTGTGTAATAATAGCTAAAGTGAAATGAAGAAATGCGTTCTGAAGGGGTTAAGCAGGTCCTCTAGGAATCCATGGGGATACAGAGAATTTAAAGTACCCTTCTAACTTCCGTAGATCTTACCTGCTTAACCTGGTTCGATCCCAGCCAAGGTGGACATAATTATTTAGTGGGTGTGGTAGTACGTCCTAGCGAGTTACACATGCTCGTACGGTAGTACCCTGTCGGGGGACACCTCGACGACGTATGCTGACTAATAACACACACAACAAAGTCACTCCAACAGCTTCCTCTCTCTCCAACACCCCTTTTCCCCTCTCAACACTCTTCGGAAAGTAGATACGAGGTGCCGTTGTTAAGGCTTATCTCTCAATACCTTCACCTGACCTGACTTACCTGACCCGTGTGCTGTTGTATAATGTAACAAATGTTTGTACAGTAGTTGTACAGTTCTGTAGTCGACTTGAACACCAAAAAAAAACGAAAACCTATTCAACATTTCTCCCAATTAAATTTCACCTACTAAAAGGACACATGTTTTAACTTTGAACCTCTCCGAGCTTTAATTTTGAAATATAATTATGTAA
This sequence comes from Paralithodes platypus, assembly GCA_032716605.1. Lineage (NCBI taxonomy): Eukaryota > Metazoa > Arthropoda > Malacostraca > Decapoda > Lithodidae > Paralithodes > Paralithodes platypus. Next base: position 52,483,083 of record CM064572.1, read on the forward strand.
TTCATATCATTTGCGAAACCAATGATCATGAACATTGCTCACTGAATCTGTAGTGTGTCTATATGATACTTTCTTGTGTACAAGAGGTATGTGTTTATATTCAGATTTATATACATACCTTTATAAGCAACTTTATAAGCATACTGTATCGCCAGTTAACTTAGTAAATGCATTTTTGATACAATTATGAACTTTGTAATGTGTCATTTTTTGATTCAACAGGCGTAGTTCCGAGCCTGTTGTTTGGCTGTGACACATTTTACTTGGTGCATAATAAACATATCAAATCGATCAGTTCTTAGGCATATTTTACCCTAAGATTACGACAAGTATCAACGGTTTGTTATATGTTTGGGACGGTAGACATTACGGTATTATGTTGCCAAGTTTGTCTTTTCTTGTCTTGACACAAACACAAAAAACAAAACCAAAACCAAACAAACAACAAAGTAACATTGTAGTGTGAAATGTTTAAGGGGAGGTAATAGGTTTTTCTGGACCCCCTTCTCCCTCACGATTAGCCCCATTACGTATGACATTTTAAGACGTTCACCTCATTAGTTTGACGATTTTAGAAACTTTTGTTCAATTTTTTGTTGTCAATATGAACACCTTTCATGCCATTTAGGTGTCGAATTTTTCCTGGCGAGTGGTAGGGAGGCTGTAATTTTTAGAGGAACCGGCCTTCGGCCGGAAATTTTTTCTACCGAAAAATGTACAAATTTAAAGGTTGATGGAGACCTAGTGAGGACACTAAAAATAAATGATTGAATAAATAGATAGACCAATACATAACTTAACATCTTAAGGGCCTCCTGACGCCACCTAAGGACCTTTCAGACTTATTTATAGTCATTATGCAAACAATAACCTTATAAGTTCCATGACGGGTTGGCACTTAACTTTGGTTAACACTACACGATTTTACTGAGGCTTGGGAGGCCGCCTAGGAATCAAATGGGTGAGATCTATATCAATTAAACCTCTGGCTCTCAGTTACTTCCTAAGCTGAATACAATCGTCAGAATATAATGAAAACCCGCGTCCTCGTATCTTAAGAGAAAGGGTCAACCGTATATATTCGATGGCGGGTTTCTTCATTTCAATTCGGCTATTATTAGACGATTGTATTCAACATGCGAAGGATCTGTGGGCATAAAATGATTATTTAAAAGTATTGTTAATGTTTTTATTCAGTAAGGTATTTTCTGTGAAAAAGAAACAAAGGTATTAACAGGGCATGTAACATGTATATACAATCATTGGGTATGTTGATGGTAATTTATATATCTACTGTATGTATACATGGGTGAATCAGCAACAATATGCCTCTGATGAATAACATTGTTTAATGTTAACCCGATAACATTACAATAGTCTCCATCGTATAGAAAGGACACATTTTAATGTACGAGGATGCGCGCGTGCGCGCGTACGTGTGTGTGTGTGTACCCGTTAATATACTGTAGGTATTTTGCATAATTGAATGTGTAAGTCTTTATATTTTGTGTATCATTATATGTGTTTGTGTGTTAAGGGAATTTACGCATGTACAGTATGTATCTCTATGTAGAGTATGTGTTTATTTACATATGTAAATAAACTGCTCTGTACAGGGGCATAGTGCGCCCTTGTATTGAGTATTGTTCACATGTGTGGGGAGGTTCCTCTCACACCGCTCTCCTAGACAAAGTTGAAAGGAAGGCCTTTCGTATCATTAACTCCCGTCCACTCACCAACTCTCTGCAATCTCTCTCTCTCCGCCGCAATGTTGCATCTCTCTCGCTATTCTATCGCTACTATAATAATCAGTGTTCCTCAGAGCTATCCCAGTGCATACCACCTCCTTTACGTAGGGCACGTGGTACCCGTCTTGCAACTCAATCCCACCCCTACTCTGTGCAACTCTCCAACCCAAGAGTGAAACGTTACTCTCAAACTTTCTTCTACTCAACATCTGAGCTCTGGAACTCTCTCCCAGAATCAGTCTTTCCCTCTTCCTATGACTTAAATTGCTTCAAACTCCGTGTGTCCAGGCATTTTGGCTCGAACGTCCCTTGATTTTGGCCCTGTCACTCTTTCAACTATGGGGGAGGCACTCGCTATAGGCAGTTATGCCTTTTGCCTCCCTCAATCACATAGAAAAAAGAAAAAAAAATATGTAGTGCAATACATTAGTAGTAATGTCTTGGTTCGAATGTACGCTTGGCTATATAAATATTTATGTGTAGCCTACTTACATATGCATGTGCGGGTGTATGTATCTTGATATGCATGTATACCTTTCAATATAAGTATGTTTAAATGTATAAAGTGTGTGTGTGTGTTTATAATGATACTGAATGTGTGCATAAGTGTGTGTATTTGTGTTAATGTGTAAGATCAGTTAGACATGCAGTTAGTTTTATATACGTATATTGATTAACTGTATCTTTATATAATTATATGTGTGTAAGTATGTACGTGCATGTGTGCAAATATAATATGTAATGTGTACTGATTTAGCACGGAAAGGATAATATGTAGGACTATTTGTATAATATTTTCTGAATGTTACTGGCATATGTTTATTATTCTATGTGGTGCACTTCTGGTTTTCTGAATGTTACTGTCATATGTGTATTATGTTATGTGGTGCACTTCTGGTTTTCTGAATGTTACTGTCATATGTGTATTATGTTATGTGGTGCACTTCTGGTTTTCTGAATGTTACTGTCATATGTGTATTATGTTATGTGGTGCACTTCTGGTTTTCTGAATGTTACTGTCATATGTTTATTATTCTATGTGGTGCACTTCTGGTTTTCTGAATGTTACTGTCATATGTGTATTATGTTATGTGGTGCACTTCTGGTTTTCTGAATGTTACTGTCATATGTTTATTATTCTATGTGGTGCACTTCTGGTTTTCTGAATGTTACTGTCATATGTGTATTATGTTATGTGGTGCACTTCTGGTTTTCTGAATGTTACTGTCATATGTTTATTATTCTATGTGGTGCACTTCTGGTTTTCTGAATGTTACTGTCATATGTGTATTATGTTATGTGGTGCACTTCTGGTTTTCTGAATGTTACTGTCATATGTTTATTATTCTATGTGGTGCACTTCTGGTTTTCTGAATGTTACTGTCATATGTGTATTATGTTATGTGGTGCACTTCTGGTTTTCTGAATGTTACTGTCATATGTTTATTATTCTATGTGGTGCACTTCTGGTTTTCTGAATGTTACTGTCATATGTTTATTATTCTATGTGGTGCACTTCTGGTTTTCTGAATGTTACTGTCATATGTTTATTATTCTATGTGGTGCACTTCTGGTTTTCTGAATGTTACTGTCATATGTTTATTATTTTATGTGGTGCACTTCTGGTTTTCACTGCACGATTATTTTCTGCCTGTAGTTCACCATTATTATTAAGGGAGCCCACCTCGCTTTTTTCTCATTCTCTCCCTCTCTCTTTGGCTTGCATCCATTCGGCCCCATTCAGCCTACTGTTTTAAGACGTTTACCCCATCCAGGTGTCAATATTTTCCTGGCGAGCGGTAGCGAGCCAGCATATATATATTTTGGTTTTGACAGCAAGCTAAATTTGTACATGTTTTGATGAAAAAATGTCTCCGGCGAAGCCAGTTTTCTTCATACAATGCTGGCTCGCTATCGCTCGCCAGGACAAAATCGACACCTGGATGGGGATAAACGTCTTAAAACAGTTGGGGCCGAATGGATACAAGCCAGGGAAAGAGAAAAGGAGAGAAAGGTAAAAAAAGAAGACAACAAACCGGTTACCCTCCTTAATTGTGTATACAGAGTATTCAAGGACATATATAACTCTGGGTATCACGTCCTCTTTGTAGTATGGTAAATCCCCTATCATATATGCATGTAAACACACTGTATGTAAATCATATAACAATACACTTATTTTAATTTGAAAATGCTGGTGGGACTCCTCCTTTCCGGTGGATGGGACTCGTTAGCCTTGGTCGGCAACCCACCCATCTAGGGGGAGACAACCTTATCAAAATCCGGGTGGATGGGACTCGTCAGTGTTGGTCGGCAACCTGTCTAGGGGAGTAAACCTTATACAAATCCATACTGCTTACCGAAGGGTGAAGCAGGTTAGTGGATGGACTAGTCACACACCTCTGTAGAAAAATAGTGTAAACGAAATACAAAGAAGGCCTCGGACTCGGACGGACCCTAAAATGAGTGGTTAATCCTGCAAGTCCTTCAGTAAACTGGCATGGGTTGTCCCTCTTATAGGGGATAGGTCCGCTTGGAGGCAGTTTGTGTATGGCCACCCTCATTAAGGGGAGTACGGCGTCCGGCAATAGATAGATAGACTCCTCCTTAATGCCCTCTTTATGGCAAAAAAAAAAAAAAAAAAACACAGAAAAAAAATATATAGACAGTGTATATATAATAATTGGGTATATTGATAGTGGTTTACCTCCCTTTCCTTATATATAGACAGTGTATATATTACAATTGGGTATATTGATAGTGGTTTACCTCCCTTTCCTTATATATAGACAGTATATATATTATAATTGGGTATATTGATAGTGGTTTACCTCCCTTTCCTTATATATAGACAGTATATATATTATAATTGGGTATATTGATAGTGGTTTACCTCCCTTTCCTTATATATAGACAGTGTATATATTATAATTGGGTATATTGATAGTGGTTTACCTCCCTTTCCTTATATATAGACAGTATATATTATAATTGGGTATATTGATAGTGGTTTACCTCCCTTTCCTTATATATAGACAGTGTATATATTATAATTGGGTATATTGATAGTGGTTTACCTCCCTTTCCTTATATATAGACAGTGTATATATTATAATTGGGTATATTGATAGTGGTTTACCTCCCTTTCCTTATATTTGATACGTTTATTTGTACAGTTGTAATATCCCTGTTTAGGGTTATGATTATTATGGACGCATTATTGATAGGGATTTATCTTCTATTCTTATTATTAGATAGGTTTATTATTACCGATATACTTTTTGTGGGTATGTTATTATGGTCACATTATTGATAGGGATTTATCTTCTATTCTTATTATTAGATAGGTTTATTATTACCGATATACTTTCTATGGGTTTGTTATTATGGTCACATTATTGATAGTGATTTATCTTCTATCCGTATACTGTATTTGATAGGTTTATTAGTATCCATATACCTTTTTAAGGGTATATTATTATGGACACTTTAATTTACCCTTTTCACACCTTTATTCCCATACTATTGACAGTGTACAGTTATAGTCAAAGATCATGATAAACCTCTATAAATATGAATGGACACTGATCTCCAGGAATATAATGAATAGACTCCTTACTTGACTTTATTTGGTGCAGGGCGGGTCTTTATGGATCAGACCTGTTTCACTCCATTAGTTTAGAGATTTCAAGACGTTCCACCTCATTAGTTAGGCGATTATAATATAATTCATCCCATTCAGGTGTCGTTTTTTTCTTTTTCTAGGCGATAACGAGCTTGGCATTTAAGAGAAACCGACCTTGGGCTGGGACATTTGTGTTTCCATTTTACAAAAACTATATATATTTAACTTGAAAGTTGTTTTGGGGGCATTGTTATAGTTTGATGGGGGGGAGGGGGGGCGTTTTTCTTAGTTTAGGGGGCAAACTAAAATACATTGCCTGTAAATGGTTGGATCAATCGCAGCCCTCAATAATAATTAAACATAGCTGTGTTGCCCTGTGCCCGGTACATACCTGAATCACAGACCCATGGCGATGTGACGTCAACAATGTGCTCCTCCTCATTATGGTGTTTATATTCATTGTCAAATTTTCAAATTTAATTTAACATTCTGATTACACTGGTTACAGACAACACTCACAACCACAACCACTCCGACAGTACAGTAACAATCAGCACACACTTGTATACACGGCAAAGGTTATAGTGCTGGAGTCACAGGCTGAAATGACTGACGTGAGTCAATCTCGAACTGACTTGGATTCTAGCAAAATAATGTTCATATAAAAAGTCTGTCTATTAGGTATTAATGCAATGAGTGTTATCTTGTAATTATGAATTAGTTTGTAGAGTTTAGATTTAAAATATTATTTTGGGTTTACTACGAATACTATTAAGGGGAGACAGATCTATTTTTTTTTTTTTTTTTTTTTGGTCTATTAATTCATATATTCCCTAGTTTTCTCGCTAGACCTCCATCAAGCTTAGAAAAATACCCCCTAGACCCCCCTTCAAGATAAATTTGTATATTTTTCGGTTGAAAAATGCCCTGGCCGAAGGCCGGTTCCTCTTAAACTGTCAGGCTCGCTATCGCTCGCCAGGAATTAATCGACACCTAAATGGTACGAAAGGTCTTAAAATTGACAACGAAATGAGGCGCAAGGTGTTAAAATCGCCAAACTAATGGGCCGAACGTCTTATAATCTAAAAAAAATGGGGCTAAATATGAGGGAAAAGGACGTCTGCCAGAAAAACGGTCTGCCTCCCCTTAAGAATGTATCTTCAATGTTGATCCATCCATGCCTGAGGTCCTTCCTAAGCTGTATGCAATCGTCTAATAGTTGCCAGAATATGATGAAAAGGACGTCCCTGGTACTGTACGGGTTAATAGTCTGTTGTACTATATTATATAATAAACTGCATTATAGTCACCTGTAGGAGGTATATATTATATAATAAACTGCATTATAGTCACCTGTAGGAGGTATATATTCTACAGGTTTATAATTATGTTAATTGGTGTGATACTCACTAAGCAAGGTAGTTGTTGTTGTTGTTGTTGTCGCCAGGGGACTTTAACGAATTATTTCCTGTTTGACCTAGAGACAAACACTTTACTCGGAAATTTGAAGGTGTTAAACGAACTTGTCACTTCGATTGTATGTACAGTCAGTCATAAACATTCGTGGCCTATTTTGAATGTGTATTCAGTAGGATAATACAATAATATACTTTAGCAACAGATCAATAGTATTTTTGTGTTGCCCAGTGATAACTACCATCTGTCTAGTTGCCGACACCAGTGCAAAATAGAATTATTGACAGTATAAAGTTGCAGATAATATTTTTTTCGGGAAAATCCCCGGTGATGACTCAGTACATCCGCCTTAAGATGTAGGAAATACTTTAGTCTAACCTTTTGTGTATCCTCGAGGCTTCAGATCAGCTTCCAGTGTGTGTGTGTGTGTGTGTGTGTTTTTTTTTTTTTTTTTTTTTTTTCGTCTAGGTCCTCATCCTCGGTTTCCTGAACAAAAGTGTCATTCATATTTCTTAGTTTTGCCTCCGTCGGGAACCCGACACGAAGCATAAGAACTATTGTCATTTTTGTTATTTTTCTTCTTCTTAAACAGAACAGCCGAGAGAGAGAGAGAGAGAGAGAGAGAGAGAGAGAGAGAGAGAGAGAGAGAGAGAGAGAGAGAGAGAGAGAGAGAGAGAGAGAGAGAGAGAGAGAGAGAGAGAGAGAGAGTTGCAAGGGATAGTTAGTATCACAAAGAACTTGAGGTCTATTCCAGGGAGATACTCGAAGTGAAAAGAGAGTAGAGTATTACTCATTAAAGAGTGTGCAAAATACTATCTACCCTCTTCTTGGACTGCTCTACTGACGAACTATCTACAACGTCTGAGGGAAGTTTGTTCTTGGTAGAACAGATCTTGTATGTGAAAAAGGGTTTACAAATACTAGCACTGAACCTTTTGAAATCAAACTTTTAGCCATGGTTGCGTCTTGTATTGATATTGAGGCTAAACAATTGCTATATTCCACATTGTCAAATCCATTAATATAAAAACTTCAATGAGCTGACCTCGTAGTCTGCGTGTTTCTAACAAAAATAGATCAAGAGCTTTCAACCGGTTCTCATAGCTCAGTCTTCTATCGATGGAACAAGCTTTGTAGCCCTACTTTGTACTTTTTCCAGTTGCTCTATATCTCTCCTGAGTACTGATAAAGACACCGTGTGTGTGTGTGTGTGTGTGTATGTGTGTGTTGTGGTGATCAAACCACTCCATGCGCTACTTAAACCCTGGATATGTATCGTAGGATTTGTTTTCCGATTAAGGTCCTCTCGTACCAAGTGTGGCACACCGCATATAAATATTCATATAAAATCCGGTAATTGAGATAGATTTTTGTTGTCACTTGCTACAATAAATATAAAGCTTCCTTAACATTATGGAGAGTGTAATTGAAAATCAAAGTAAATTTCATATTTATAATAAATGTATCATAATATTATCTTAAAAAAATAGAAATTTAAAAATAAAAATAAAAATAAAATACTCAAGTACGTCTGAGGGGGATGAAAATTGGAGGGATTGTAGAGGGATGGTGGAGGCATGACAGGTTGGGGTCTGGAGCTGCTGGGTCCCATAGGACGCGAGCTGTGGAAACAATAAAAAAGGGTTAAAATTGTTTACTCCAAAAAAACATGTCGTATTTGTAAAAATTCATTTGGGTACCTGAATATTGACTTAGAATGACAAGATTCCATATGGGAATTCCCTAACTATCCTAGAATACATGTAACATACTGAAATTGGAATAGGAACTAATATATAGCTACACTATTATTTTACGTTGATTGAAATTTGAGAGGGCCGACTTTTTTGGCCAAAAATCTTAGGGAAAATATTCATAAATATAATATTTGTCAATGAATATGGCTAAAACATACACTGAGCATAGATATAAAACCTATGAACCAAATGAGCATATATATTGTGAGTTTGCCTTATTCGTTGGGACACAGGACTCAAAGGGTTAACCTTATCTCCAGGCGCCGCTCCGGCCGCAAATCTGTGAAAATCGAACACACTTTCCAAAGGTCATGGGGTGAGTAAATATGCATGGATTTGTATCCCATTTCACATGGAGTATCAATAACGATCCAATAACATAAAAAAAAAAAAAAAAATTGCCAAACGAAAAAAGCCAAAAAAAGTAATATTTTACGTTACATTGAGAGCTCTACTTTTCAATGATTTTTTTTTGACAATTATGACCCCTAGTTTGTAAGTTTATTTACTTTGAGACTTAGAAACCCAATAAAAATGAATACACAATATGTAGTTTCTCACCTTCAAGAGTGGCAATGCACGCAGGTCTTCATTAGGTGGTGCGGACAGGTTGATTGTTTGCAGAGCTGACACACCATCCTGGTCTTGATGTTGGAGGTGGGTGGGCAGACGCGACATCTCTGCCTTTTTTCGGTCTTCTCCTGATGATGGGCGACTAAGGGTAAAGGTAGATCGAACGTGTGTGACATAATGATCCGCAGCTCTCTTGGCAGGGTCCTGTTGTCCTGCTCGAGCCTATTGTGAACCCAAGGGCGAGTTAGCTGGATGGAGATGTTCTTGAAGAATTCTTTTCTACTCATGACCTTGGCAGTGGTTGACTGAGAGTAAACGATGTACGCATTGGTCATGGCAATGTTCAGCATCCCATAAAAGAAACACATAGGCCAGCGTCGGGCCTTCCTGGCTACACTGGCAGAGCTGCAGAGCTGGTCGAAGGTGTCCACCCCCCCTTTTGTAGAGTTGTAGAACATCTGTATGTCAGTTTTCTTTTTCTCTATCATGGTGGGTCTGTGGTGGACACTTGACATCAACTGCATACATTTAGTCTTGCTTGCTCTGTGGCACTGTAGGGTCACCTTGTCTTCGTAGTTGAAGAGTGCCACAGACTCCCCTACCTCGATCGAGTTGGCGAAGACCATCAGTTCCCTAGGCAGGTAGTTTTTGTGGCGAATGGTGCCCACAATATGTATACCAGACCTTCGTAGCGAGCGTGTCAGGGGTAAACTGGTGAACCAGTTGTCTGTCGTCACAATTCTGTCCTGGTTGGTGAAGGGCTCGGTCAAGGCGACGGTGAAGTACTCCCCCAGGGTCAGTGGTTTCTGTAAAACCACTGTACCCTTGCCACAATATGGAATCGCATGGCACATGTAGTGGGAATCAGCATCGCACATCATCACCACCTTCAGTCTGTACCTGAGGAAGTTGGAAATAAATTTCATCAATAACAGGTAAAAATGGTAAGTAAATGAGTAACAGGTACATGGGGAAATAACAGGTTAGTCATCTGTAAAGAAATTTCATCAAGAACAGGTAAAAATGGTAAGTAAAGGAGTAACAGGTACATGGGGACATATCAGGTAAGTCTTCGGTAAGAAAAATGATCAACAACAGGTAAAAATGGTAAGTAAATGACTAGCAGGTACATGGGGACATAACAGGTAAGTCTTCGGTAAGAAAAATGATCAACAACAGGTAAAAAAAGGTAAGTACATGACTAACATGGAAGTGCACAACAGGTAAGTATGTGCCTGTCTAGCTATGAAAAGGTAATACAAAAACAATTTTCAGGTAACTTACTTGGCAGGTTTGTTCGGGATGTACATCCGGAACGAACAGCGGCCTCGGAAGGCCATGAGTTGCTCGTCGACAGTCAAGTGAGGTCCTGGTGTGTAGTGCTCCTTGCAGTGCTCCACAAGGGCTTCCCATATCAGCCGAATTGGTGCCAACCGATCCTCCTTCACCCTTTCACGACGAGTGGCTGCGTCATCGAACCTCAGACATCGTATCAGGAAGGCAAACCTTCGCTCCGTCATGGTACACCTGTACAAAGGACACCCTTCCACTTTGTCCCACATCTCTGTTGTACGTAGGTGGTTGTCAGTCTTCACACCTGTCATGACGAGGATCCCGATTAGTGCCTTCAGTTCCATGATGTCCACAGGTCGAAGGGCATGTGCTTCGAGATGCTTGTACTTGGCCCTTAACTGATCAATTTTGGCATTGGTATGGACAGAGACGCGGGCGTACATTATATCGTCGAAGAACAGGCCCAGGTAGTCGACAGGTGTAGTAGCTATAGCAGTGCTAGCAACGTTGGGATGGCCCAGCCCCAAGTTGCAGTCCATGAGGGGGGAAAGGGCTGGATTCGGTTCTTTATGCCAGACGGTCTTGGGATTGTCGGTGCCTTTCATGCTGTCACAGTTAATTATTCTTAGAGGTGCTCCCACGGCAGGTTGAAGCACCCCTCTCCTCCTCTTCCTACTTCTCAGTTCTGTTGGACTGAGAGGTACGGCATTTATGACAGGTGCGACAGGTACGGCAGCAGGTATGACAGGTACAGCAGGTACAACAGGTGCGACAGGTACGGCAGCAGGTATGACAGGTACGGCAGGTACAACAGGTGCGACAGGTACAACAGGTGCGACAGGTATGGGTGCCGGTTCGTCCACACTCTCCTCATTGTCGCTAATACCATAATCTGAGAGAGGAGAGGGAGCCCTCCTTTTCCGTGGCTGTGGGCGTCGTTGTCCTGAGGTGGAGGGTCGTAGTTGTATGAGGGGTTGCCGTGGGCGTGGTACTCCTGAGGTGGAGGGTTTTGCCTGTATGACCGGTTCTTGTATGGAGGGTTGTATGGAGGCCGTGACTGCCTGCCGTTCCTCTCGCTGCTCCCGGTCCCTAAATGAAAAGTCTCTACGAAGAGTAGCCAAGGTACTCCTTGTCTTACGTGGTGAGGGAGCTCTGGGTGGTGTGGGAGCATCTGTGGGTGGTGTGGGAGCATCCGTGGGTGGTATGGGAGCATCCGTGGGTGGTGTGGGAGCATCCGTGGGTGGTTTTGGCGCCAGGGTTGGCGCCAAAACTGGCGAGGTAGCGTCATGGGGTGTTGCCATCAGTGGCATGTCCACGAGATCATCCTCGATGTCATCATGTTCACTTTCTTCATCTATATTTTCTTCAGACTGACTAGAGTCCTCATCAGACTCCTTCAGGAGGTTATTTATTTCGTCAGGGGTGAGTCTTCGTCGGGCCATGGCTGAGGACAAAAAATAAATCTCAAAACAAAAAAATCTAGTGGCGACATCTGGCATCTTAACCCGCGCCTGATTGTGGTAACATGGTGCAATACCTTCCCCCTAGCTTGTGTAAACATGATGGATCCCTAAGTATAACACATTATAGATAAAATCCACAAATTCCAAAACTTTCACGAATGTAGAAATGTTACTTACCGGGAATTGGCGTCCCAGAACTGGTACAGATTGAACTTCTAGGCGGTCTAGATGGAGGAGCGAGCGGTGCAGGTCTGACTTGGTTAGAGGGTGAGGACAGACTGACTCGTCCCTCCCGGGGAGCGAGATTTGAGGGCGGAGCAACAAAATTTGGGTGCGCGGTGATCATATATCGGTTTCCGCGCACCACCACGTTCCGTTTTTGGCACTATGATTCCTATCCAGGGTTAAACTGTATCTTAGCATCCCTTTGTGTCCCGCTAACATCCGTGTCTAGGTCGGGAATTAACTTTCCCTGTCTATTGTCTGTCTGTCTGTCTATTGTGAGTCAAATTCATTTTATACCGTTGTTTATTCACAGTGTAGTTATGAAGGTGAAGTACAACATTTGATCTGTACAAGTGTAATAGGCGAGTTCACAGATGGTATTTTATGTTGGACTCCTGTGGTAAGTGGCTTGAAGTGAAGCACAGATGTTTGTTGAGGTCATTCAAAAAAAATCATTTACTTAACGATCAATCAAACGAATCAAACAAAAAATGTGGGCAAGTGGCTGCTGTGAGCGTACTTATTGATATGCAACCTGGTACAGTACAGTTGTGGTCAGGAATACTTCAACATATCTGTACCATAAAACAATTTGGCGGGCGTTAACTAATCAATCCTTGTATTTTTATCTTTATGGCTAAAGCAGTTTACTGTCTTTCCTAAGTTCTTTGACTACCTTACCTCTAAAGTGGAACACATTAGATTCATCTATCTCTTCTCTGAAATTTCCATCTTTGTCAATTTCAATGTTCTCTACCGATAGTGGCTCTCCTCCCATTTTACTGAACAACCTGGTAAGCATGCATACATCTATCCTAAATGACTTAGAGTAGTTAGTCCAACACCTAAATCATTTCACTGATCACCTTGGGGATCGGCACAATATCCTTGACTTACTTCTACTCTCTAATCTTTCTGCTTACACTGTACACCCTTTCTCTCCGTTGGGCTCCTCCGATCATAACCTTATCTCTATTACCTGTCCTATCTCTTCAGTACGGCCATCCGATCCTCTCAGCCGATGGCATTTATGGCACTTTGTTGCTGCCGACTGGTAGGCTTTTCGGTAGTACGTCTTTGATTTCCCATGGAATGATTTTTGCATCTGTGACCAGAGACCTTCGAAGTGTGCTGAGTGCATTTGTCAGGTAATCATCTCAGGCATGGAGGCATACTTTCTATTTTCTTTCTCTGTCTTATGGAAAAAATCTTGGTTTACTCACGCTTATTCGCTTATTCTACTGCTGTCCGCAATAAGGAGCAAGCAATTAAACGGTACCTTCGCCTTCAAATTCAAGAATCTTGAACTTTCTATGTTTCTGCCCAGAATGAAGCCAAATCTGTTCTTCAACTTGCCAAAAACTCTTTCATCAATAACAAGTGCTCTGAACTTTCATAGTCTACCTCTTCTCAAGCTTTTTGGCATCTAGCAAAAAATCTCTCGAACAGTTTTACTTCCTCGTGCTTCCCTCTCCTTTTCCACTTCGGTGGCACCACCATCATTTCTTCCTTCGCTTAAACTTTCGTTAAAACTCCGCCTTGGATGATTCCAGTGCTATTGTTCCCTCTCTACCCCCTTCTCACTTACTTATGCCCAGTATCATAATCTCTTTCAAAGATATATTTTTTGCCTTCTCCAGGATTAATACTAAGAAGGAGTACGGACCTGATAGTGTTCCTCCTGTTGTACTGTTGTGCTTCCGTGCCGACTCCCTGCCTATCTCTATTCTAACATCTTCCCTTCTTGCTGGAAGCTTGCTCTCATGCAACCTGGCCCAAAGAAGGTTGACCACTCTCAACCCTCCAACTATCATCCAATTGCTCTCATTTCTTGCATCTCTAAGTTTTTAAATCTATTCTCAATTCAAAATTTCTTGAGCATTTGTCTTCCCATAATCTACTTTTAGATCACTAGTATGGTTTCCTTAATAGCCGCTCTACTGGATATCTACTTTTTTATTTTACTAACACTTGGTTATTCTTCTTTCGGGAATTTGGTGAGACCATTTCTATTGTGCTAAACATATCGAAAGCCTTTAATTGAATCTGGCACAAATCTCTAATTTCTAAACTACTCCCCTTCGGTCTCTATCCCTCTCTCTGTGCCTTTATATATAATGCATTTTCTGGCTGTTCCATAACTACAATTGTGGACAGCCATCTCTTACTTCCCCAACCTATGAACTCCGGTGTTCCTCAGGGCTTTGTTCCGGTGACCGGTCAACTCAACCAGTAGACCATTTCAACCAGTAGCTCTCAACCAGTACCAAATCAACCAATACGGTTAGGTTAGGTTAGATTAGTACTATATTTTGGCACTGGTTTGGTTGGTCTGGGTTAATTTGGCACTGGTTGAGAGCTACTGGTTGAAATGGTCTACTGGTTGAGTTGACATGGAACCCTTTGTTCCGTCTCCAATTGTCTTTCTAATATTCATTAATGATCTTCTCAATTGTACCTCTAGTCCTATCCACTCATATGCTAATGACTCTACCTTACACTATTCAACTTGTTTTCCACAACGACCCACCACGCCAATTACTCCAAAACTCACCTGAGGAAGCCATAGCGCACCCATCTTCTGATCCATCAACTATTTCCGATTGGGGCAAATATAATCTTTTTCCTTTCAATACTTCCAAAACCCAATTTCTCCATCTATCTATTCGTCACAATCTTCCACATGACTATTCCTTAATCTTCAACAATACACAAATCAACCCATCATCTTCTCTCAATATTCTTGTTGTTTCTTTTTCTTCTGAACTTTCTTGGAAAGATAATTTTACCACACTTGCTATAACAGCTTCCCAGAAGTTAGGTGTGCTCAACCTTCTCCATGGATTGTTCATCCTCGCACAGCTTCTTGCTCTTCAAAGGGACACAGTGCGCCCATGTATCAAGTATTGTTCGCATGTGGGGAGAGGTTCCACCCATACCGCACTTCTCGAAAGGGTAGAATACAAAATATTTTGTCTGATCACTTCACCTACTCTTACTAACTCCCTACAATCTCTCTCTACACACCGCAATGCTGCATCTCTCTCACTCTTCTACCGCTATTACAATAGTCATTGTTCTTCAGAGCTTTCTTAGTATTTAGCTCCTCCCTTACATATAGTACGGGACACCCGCAATTCAACACATTCCCACCCCTATTTTGTCCAACTTTCTAGCCCAAGAGTGAACCGATTTCCCAGTGTTTCTTCTACTCAAATAGTAAGCTTTGGAACTGTCTCCCTGAATCTGTATTTCTCTCATCCTATGATATAAACCGCTTCAAGCTCCGTGTGTCCAGACATTTTTACCCTAGAGTACTATGAATTTGGCTCCCTATCACTCTTTCAACTGTGTGTGTGGGGGGGGGGGGGGGACTCTTACAGACAACTTTGTCTTATGTCTCCTTCATAAACATAGCAACAGTATTTATAACTTAAGCTGACAATATACATGATGACAGCATAGGCGAGTTAAATAACTCTACTTCGAGTTGATTGACTGAATTTATTGTGTAGTATATTCCGTGTATTTATTGTGTAGTATATTCCGTGTATTTGTTTTTGTAACTGAAAGATGTAGTTAGGACATAGTACCCTTAGCCAAGATGTAGTTAGGACATAGTACCCTTAGCCAAGATGTAGTTAGGACATAGTACCCTTAGCCAAGATGTAGTTAGGTCATAGTACCCTTAGCCAAGATGTAGTTAGGACATAGTACCCTTAGCCAAGATGTAGTTAGGACATAGTACCCTTAGCCAAGATGTAGTTAGGACATTGTACCCTTAGCCAAGATGTAGTTAGGTCATAGTACCCTTAGCCAAGATGTAGTTAGGACATAGTACCCTTAGCCAAGATGTAGTTAGGTCATAGTACCCTTAGCCAAGATGTAGTTAGGACATAGTACCCTTAGCCAAGATGTAGTTAGGTCATAGTACCCTTAGCCAAGATGTAGTTAGGTCATAGTACCCTTAGCCAAGATGTAGTTAGGACATAGTACGCTTAGCCAAGATGTAGTTAGGACATAGTACCCTTAGCCAAGATGTAGTTAGGTCATAGTACCCTTAGCCAAGATGTAGTTAGGACATAGTACCCTTAGCCAAGATGTAGTTACGTCATAGTACCCTTAGCCAAGATGTAGTTAGGACATAGTACCTTTAGCCAAGATGTAGTTAGGTCATAGTACCCTTAGCCAAGATGTAGTTAGGTCATAGTACCCTTAGCCAAGATGTAGTTAGGTCATAGTACCATTAGCCAAGATGTAGTTAGATCATAGTACCCTTAGCCAAGATGTAGTTAGGACATAGTACCCTTAGCCAAGATGTAGTTAGGACATAGTACCCTTAGCCAAGATGTAGTTAGGTCATAGTACCCTTAGCCAAGATGTAGTTAGGACATAGTACCCTTAGCCAAGATGTAGTTAGGACATAGTACCCTTAGCCAAGATGTAGTTAGGACATAGTACCCTTAGCCAAGATGTAGTTACGTCATAGTACCCTTAGCCAAGATGTAGTTAGGACATAGTACCTTTAGCCAAGATGTAGTTAGGTCATAGTACCCTTAGCCAAGATGTAGTTAGGTCATAGTACCCTTAGCCAAGATGTAGTTAGGTCATAGTACCATTAGCCAAGATGTAGTTAGATCATAGTACCCTTAGCCAAGATGTAGTTAGGACATAGTACCCTTAGCCAAGATGTAGTTAGGACATAGTACCCTTAGCCAAGATGTAGTTAGGTCATAGTACCCTTAGCCAAGATGTAGTTAGGACATAGTACCCTTAGCCAAGATGTAGTTAGGACATAGTACCCTTAGCCAAGATGTAGTTAGGACATAGTACCCTTAGCCAAGATGTAGTTAGGACATAGTACCCTTAGCCAAGCACCTCGAAGTAGAGTTCTATATTTGAAAATGACCAAATGCAGTAAATCGCCAGGTTAAGGGGAGACTGACCGTTTGTTGGTCTATTTATTAATTTATTCATATATTTTTTTTTAGTTTCCTCCCTAGACCTCCATCAAGCTTAGCAAAACACCCCCTAGACCCCCCTTCAAGATAAATTTGTACATTTTTCGGTAGAAAAATTTCCCGGCCGAAGGCCGGTTCCTCTTAAAATTGCAGGCTCGCTTTCGCTCGCCAAGAAATAATCGACACCTAAGTGGCACGAAAGGTCTTAAAATTGATAACGAAATGGGGCGAAAGGTGTTAAAATCACCTAACTGATGGGCCGAACGCCTTATAATCTCAAAACTAGTGGGGCTAAACATTAGGGAGAAGGGGGTCCAGAAAAACGGCCTGCCTCCCCTTAACGCTTGTAAGGTTCTAGGACCCGTTTGTTTCCCTTATCCTGGCTAATACTAGACGATTTTATTCAGTTTAGGAAGGCATTGTGGGATTCTCAGTTAGTTAACCGAGATGTACTTCACCCGTTTTATTCCTGGAGATTCTTCTTAAGGGGAAGATGGTTCACTTTTGGGGGGATTTTTTGCATGTATTCATTATTTTTCTAGTTTCCTCCCTAGACCTCCATCAAATTTTAAAATCCCCCTTTCGAAAATGTCTCGGCCGAAGTCGGTTCTTCCAATATTGCAGGCTCACTATCGTTCGCCAGGGAAAAAATCGACACCTAAATAGCACGAAAGGTCTAAATATTGACGAAAAAATGGGGCGAAAGGTCTTAAAATCGACTAACTAATGGGGCAAGCATTATAACATCTGAAAACTAATGGGGCTAAACATGAGGGAGAAAGTGGTCCAGAAAACCGGCTCATAAGCTGTATGAAATCGTCTAAAAATAGCCAAAATATAATGAAGACACTGATCATCGTATCATGAGGGTGTTAACATGACTGATAACAGAGACAGACAGACAATAGAAAACGAAGGGATGTTCCCGGTCTAGACACGGATGTTGGCGGGAACACAAAGGAATGCCAAGATACAGTTTATGAGGCACAATGAGTGGCTTTATCACTACAACACACACACACCCACACACACACACACACACGCATACTCACACACACACGCACACACACACTCATACACACACACACAAACACACACACACATCCCCGTGGTGTAACTGATAGGGCGTCTGGCTCACAACCAGAAGGTCCCGGGTTCGAGACCCGGGCGGGGAAGAGACATTTGGGCAAGTCTCCTAACGGTGTAGCCTCTGTTCACCTAGCAGTATAAATAGGAACCTGGTATAAGTGGACGAAGTTTTGACATCCCATCTGGGGTTGGTGATCGGTTACAAGGTGAGATGGGTATCCTACTGGTCAACCTAAGCCTTCGGGTGAGACTGGTACCGTAGTGAGAATGGTATCGTACAGAATAACCCTAAGTCTTCGTTTCCAGATGTCGCCAATTGGCTAAAATACAGACTACATACACATCCACAGCCATTCCAACGATACATAAACACTTAACATGCATTTCGCGCAATACATTCCCAGTTAAGGAGGCGCGATAATAATGAGCTTAGCTCGCATTGCGTGGATTCCCCTTGATGAACAAGCAAGCAAGTTACAGATTGTGCGGTTATTATGGATGTTCCCGAGTAGGCTGCATTTTGTTTTTAACCTGAATAAAACTATCTAGATAAAACTTAACCTGACCTAACCTAAGGTACTTAACTCTAACCTAACCTAAACACTGTTTATCCAAAAATTAAGATTTGGTTACACTTAAGCTGTCGGCTCAGTCTATTTTTACACACAAATATACACATTTTACAACATTTATAACAATGAACTCACCAAAGCTTGTACACACACACACACGCCCACTCACTCACATATACACAGTACATACATGCATATACTGTACATATACAAATGCATGCCTCACACACAACGCCCCCCCCCCCCCCCCCTCTCTCTCTCTCTCAAGAAGAGAGTAATAGTATTTGTGCACGCTCTGTAGTGAGTGTAATGCACTACACAATATCTCCTTCCACTTTGATTATCTCCCCGGAATGGACCGCAAGGTCTTTGAAATATATACTAATCCTTGCAACTGTAACTCTCTCCAAATTAGTGTCAGTGATGCTAACAACAGAGGGTATCATTTATCCAATTAGACACAGCATCCGGGTGAATCCTTTAATACTCATAAATATAATATGCGTTACTCACAATATTTGCATAAATATAATTATATTAATGATAATCTTCAAGGACACTACAGCCGCCTTATTAGAAACAATTTATTAGGGAAAATAGGGACCAATAGACTCGCCATATTTTTCTCATTATAGTCCGCATGGAGGAATTTCGTTATCGACACTTGAAAAACCCCGATTTCACAGAAAAATACACCAAAAATCTGTTAAAGATGTCAAATAGCGGGGGTGTGGGGGCTGCAGCCCCCACCCATAATACTAGGATAGGTTAGGTAAGGTTGTTAGGTTAGGCTAATGTCCTTTCAAAGGGGTATAGGCTAGTAAACACTAGGATAGCCTATACCTGGTCAGAGGTAAGAAGAAGAAGAAGAGTCCTGCTGTAGTCTCCTTGAATGCTACCATATTAATTTTAAAAATAATATTAATTTAATAATAATACTAGTCTATCTATCTATCTATTGCCGGACGCCTTACTCCCCTTAATGAGTGGCCATACACAGAATGACCCCAAGCGGACCTATTCCCTGTAAGAGGGACAACCCGAGCCAGTTTACTGAAGGATTTACAGGATTGACCACTCAATTTAGGATCCGTCCGACTCCGAGGCCCTCTGTGTATCTTGTTAGCACTATTTTTCTACAGTGGTGTACGTTCGGCTAATCCATCCACTAACCCGCCTTACCCTTAGATAAGCAGTACGGATTTGTGTCAGGTTTACTCCCCTAGGCAGGTTGCCGACCAAGGCTGACGAGTCCCATCCACCCGGATTTTTATAAGGTTGTCTCCCCTAGATTGGTTGCCGACAAGGCTAACGAGTCCCATCCACCCGTATAATAATACTAGTAATAATAATTATTTAATAACTATTAATAATGAAAAAATAGTAAAATATATTAATTAATACAAATACTAATAGTTATAACAATTATAATTATATTAAGAATTATAATGCACAAAATAATATACATTAGTCGTATCACATTGAGCAAATTGCATCACAGAAGCACAAATCACCAAGAAAAACAAAACAGATTATCCCTTTATCCGCCCCAAGTTCCATCCCCCACGGCATTTTGTACTCCTATGTTTTCATGGGGAACCTCGACGACGTATACAGACTAATACACACATAGCAAAGCCACTCCAACAGCCTCTTCTCTCTCCAACACCCCTTATCCCCTCTCTACACTCTTCAGAAAATAGGACAACTAGAAAGTAGCTACGAGGTGCCGTTGTAAAGGCTTATCGCTCAATACCTTCACCTGACCTGGAAGTATTTGGTAGCGGTAGGGATTTCCAGCCAGAAGAAATAGTGAAGGAATAGAGCAAGATAGAATAAGCTATGCATAGATAGTTCAACATAAATTCCTGCCACGTGTGCCCTAAATCGAGTTAAATTGAATCCAGTTTAGTTTAGTATATTTGAAGGTTAGGACAGAATAGTTTAATTTACATATGCATACACAAGGCTTAGTTGTCACACTGGTACAGATTGTTTATTATTTACGGTTTTTATCTTTCCCCTCTTCTCTCTTTGGCTTGTATCCATTCGGCCCCATTCAGCCTACTGTTTTAATACGTTTACCCCCATCCGGGTGTCAATATTTTCCTGGCGAGCGGTAGCGAGCCAGCAGGAAGTAAGCGACACCTGGATGAGGATAAACGTCTTAAAACAGTTCGCTGAATGGGGCCGAATGGATACAAGCCAAGGATAGAGAGAAAAGGAGAGAAAGATAAAACAAAAAAAGCCGGTGAATCCCCTTAAGAAGATCAACCCAAGTATCTGAATGCTGTTCTTAAGTCGTAAATAAATAAACTGTTGAAGAGATGGAATATGATCAATATGTTGACTTCTCCGAAACACTTGGTAGTTGTCCTCTTCGTCCGTGTTGCTGTATAGCACGTGTCTGTATACATGATAGTGGTATGCTACAATATATTTCCTTTTGTGTTCTACTTGATTCAGTGGGTGAGCTCATACACAGCTTATGTCTGCAATTTTTGTGTGTGATTCGTTTGATTGACGGCTAGATCTGGGCCTTAGCGACCACATGAAGAATCTTGCCAGGGATCTGTGTTATATATAGTCCTTACTGATTATGCTTGTTGATCTTGGATGACGCCATTGAGCAAACTAAGCTTTTGAATGAGGTCAATAAGAATCTGTGCCACATATTAAGCCATTTATCACATGACTCGAACACAGAATCTACCTGTGTGAGCTTGCCCATTTCGGAACAAGGCGTTTAAGAGGGACAATGGTTATTTTTGGGGGGGTCTATTTATGTACATATTCATTTATTCTTTAGTTTCCTCCCTAGACCTCCATCAAACTTAAAAAAACATCCATTAGATCCCCCTTCGAGATTAAAAACCGAAAAATTTTCCGGCCGAAGGCCGGTTCCTCCACAATTACAGGCTCGCTATCGCTCGCCAGGAAAAAAATCGACACCGAAAGGGCACGAAAAGTCTTAAAATCGACAAAGAAATGGGGCGAAAGGTCTTAAAACCGACAAACTAATGGGACAAACGTCTTAAAATCTCAAAATGAATGGGGGATAAGCATGAGGGAGAAAGGTGTCCAGAAAAACGACCCATCTCCCCTTAATTAAACAGCCTGTAATCCTTGCGAGGGCTGGTGAGCGAGTCAGTGAATGAAGCTTTAGGATTAATTGTTTCATAGTCTATGTATCTATCTATTGCCTGATGCCGTGATCCCCGAAGCCACGAACGAACCGCCCCCATGCACCTCTGTCCCCAGTCAGTCGACGCCCCTCCCCCCAACCAGCACCGCCTTCGTTCATGTACTTCCTCACTCCATCCTTCCACCTCTCATTCGGTCTACCTCTCCCTCTCTGCCCCTCCACCTCGCTCTCGTACACCCTCTTAGTCATTCTCTCGCTTTCCATACGTTCCATATGGCCGAACCATCTTAAGTTGTTCCTTTTCACACTTTCCAGCACATCTACCTCCACACCACACCTCCTTCTTACTTCCTCATTAGTCTGTCTATCCCTCCATGTAACTCCGCACGCACTCCTTAAGTAATTCATTTCCACTGCTCTCACTCTTGGTCTGAGTCTCTCAATCAACGTCCATGCTTCGCTTCCGTAAGTCAGTGTCGGGATTACCACACTGTCATGCAAGGATTTCTTCACTTCCATACTGACCACCCTATTTCTTGTTACTGCTTTTAGCGTTCCTACAACCCTCTTCCCCTGTTGTACCCTCTCCCGCACTTCTTCATCCATAGTCCCATCTTTACTCAACACACTGCCCAGATACTTAAAAGAGTTGACGATCTCCATAGCCTGACCGTTCAGCTTCACCTCACACTCTGTGACTTCACCCCTTTCGAAGACCATAACCTTGCTCTTCCCCGCATTTACCTTCAAATTCCGTTTTTCTCACACTGTTCCAAACTCATTTACCAGACCCTGCAACTCCCATTCATTATCACTCATCAGAACTGTATCATCCGCAAACAGCAGTATAGGTAGCTTCCACTCAATTCCCTCCCTTTTCAGCGATACACCAACATCCACTGCTCTTGATAGTATTTCTTTCATGACTCCATCCATATATACAGTAAACAACCACGGGGACATCACACACCCCTGTTTCAAACCAACATTCAGGTCAAAGAACTCGCTCTGCTCACTCTCCACACGTACTGCCGCCTTTGCACCCTAGTACTTCATAGTACTGTTCATTATTTACGGACACTCCAAAATTCTTGTTAGGGCCAATCAATGTCATTTAAATTTCTTACTATTTCAACCTGTTGATCTTAGATGGCGTCATCGACCAAATGTAAGCGTTTGCATGAGGTCAACAAGTATCTGTGCTACATTTTAAGCCACTTAGCACATGACTCGAACACAAGATCCGCCTGTGTGAGCTCTTACATTAACTGACAGATAGTGAATCGACAATTACAGTAATATCTAGTTGAATACATGCATACATACAGTAATTCACGGACTATAAAATACACAGGCAAAAATACATATGAGTTAAAGCTAAAATTAAATGTATGTGTTAATTTACTATTGTCAGCTGTGTATATATATATATATATATATATATATAGACTCATTTTAATGGAAAAGAGTGTTCATCGTTTTCTAGCCTTCAGATGTATGGACTAATTGCTGACTTAATATATGATTGACTAATTCCAGTGTTGTCAAAACTTACGGAATAATCTAGCTCATTGAAGGTTAAGGGGGCCCACCTCTCTTTTTTCTCTTAATCTCCCTCTCTCTTTGGCTTGTATCCAATCGGCCCCATGCAGCCTACTGTTTTAAGACTTTTACCCCCATCCCGGTGTTAGTATTTTCCTGGCGAGCGGTAGCGAGCCAGCAAATATGTATTTTTGTTTTGACAGCAAGCTAAATTTGTACATTTTTCAATAGAAAAATGTCTTCGGCGAAGCCAGATTTCTCCATACAGTGCTGGCTCGCTATCACTCGCCAGGAAGAAATCGACACCTGGATGGGGATAAACGTCTTAAAACAGTTGGCTGAATGGGGCCGAATGGATACAAGCCAGAGAAAGAGAGAAAAGGCGAGAAAGATAACAAAAAACAGGTGACCCCCCCTTTAATCAAAGTCTGAATCGCGTGACTAACCGACATTAGTCAGCCAGACGAATTTTGACCTTTGCTTGACTAATTAACCCTTTCAGTATTTGAGGACGCATTTCTACACATTATTCTGGTTATCATTATGCTTTTATACAGCTTAGGAAGGATCTCTAGGAATCAAAGTGGTAAAAACTACCTCAAACTCTTTCTCCCATATACCAAAATTGAATAGAATCTTAAACCAACCCTTCCTGTACCAGCGACGTCTGTTATGTTTTATTCTAGCTATATTTAGACGATGTTATGCAGCTTCAAAAGGATCTATAGCAGTAAAAAGAATTAGTAGAGGTTGTTTAAGGCCTTTTAATTGCTGGAGTCCCTTTTTAAACTGAACAAAATCATCTAATAGTAGCCAAAATACAGTATAATATAAAAAACGCCGCTGGTAGAGAAGGGGATAAAAGCCAGGGCAAACTGTGTGATAATCCTCATGGGGTTAATACTTACTGTGTGTATGCAAGGTAATAGATGACGAATGTACGATGTCCTTCAGGATAAACAACATGCTAATTATAACAGAGGAAGGAAAACTATATTTAAGCCGGTGTCACACGAGCCCTTTTTCGAGCAATTGTTACGGGCAATTATGGTCTGGAAGCTTAAAAATTACACTTTATCAAAATTCAGCCGCCTAACATAATCTACCTTCAGTCTAGTTACCGATACCGATGCGAAAATGTCCCAAAATAATACCAGAAAGAACTTGCTCATGGAAAATTGACGGAAAAATCGCTCGTGTGACACCGCCTTTAGGCTATGTAATAATTATACTGTATGACATCAGAGAGGATTTTCCTACAGTGAACTCACAGGAAAATCGACACTATAAGAGATTGTTGGCTAAATAACTAACATAATCATTATAACATCATGATCATAACACAACATATCATACTATGAGCCCAGATAACAAAGAGTCAATGGGGACTATCGAGGTTGTCTGAATTCCTTAAGATATACCTTACCTTACCTAGAAAATTTTATTTGTTATGTGTATGAAGGGGACAACACACAAAGCTGCATGTAATAAGTCTCCTCCCCAACGTTGAAAGAGTGATAGAGCCAAATTCAAGGTAGGTTAGAATAAAAATGTCTGGACACACGGACCATGAAGCAGTTTAAGTTATAGGATGAGGGAAAGACAGGTTGAGGGAGAGAGTTCCAGAGCTATATTGTTGAGTAGAAGACTGGGAAAATCGGTTCACTCTTGGTTTAGAGAGTTGGACAAAATACGGGTGGGAATGTATTGAAAAGCGGGTGTCCCCCACTCCTTGTCTTGAGTATCTCATTCAGGTAGGCTTAAGATTCCCGGCCCACGACATGAGCACTCCGGCCCTTTGGTTAAGAGGTACTCTAACCCCGTCTTGAGTAGCTCATTCGGGTTAAGCCTGGTTAGTTTACAATATTTGATAATGCTATGAAAAATATTAAATCTATGGGGGACAGGAGTGAATCTATTATAAATAATAAAAAAATACGTTATTTAGTGAAGTCTTAGAATGAAAGTAAATGAGGGAGCAAACTTATAACAAAGAAACCAAGTGAATGGGGGGGGGGGGGCTCCTCCCCCCGGGGGTTGAGGAAAAAAAAAAACATCGCTTAAAACGTATTATGGCACCCATTAGTGTGCATGCCAAGTATGGGCTCTCCATCTTTAAAACTGATTTCAAACAAAAGAACAAAGAAGTAACAAACAGACATACCGTCAGTGACAGTTACATAATCTCTGCAAACGTAGCATGGCGGTGACAATGAGAATATATATTGAAAGACTGTAACTAACTTTTCCTATAAAGAACGAGGAAAAGTTTGTATATTTTACTTAATATGGAACGTCTATTGTGTAAGAGGATAACATTAAACAAGTGTGTTTGTGTGTGTGTGTGGGGGGGGGGGGTCTCTAATTTTGAAAAGGTTCCCTAAAACAACTTAAAGGGGTAGTGCTTGTTTTTTTGGTTTATATATCTATCTATTAATATATTTTTGAGTTTCCTCGCTAGACCTCCATCAAGCTTAAAACAAAACCTAGACCCTCATTTAGGATAAAATTGTAAATTTTTTGGTAGAAAAATTTCCCAGCCAAAGGCCGGTTTCTCTTAAATTACAGGCCAGCTATCGCTCGCAATGAAAAAATCGACACCTATACGACGCAAAAAGTCTTCATATTGACAAAGAAATGGGGCGAAAGGTCTTAAAATCGACAAAATAATGGGCCAAACGTCTTAAAATCTGAAAACTAATGAAGCTAAACATGAGGAAGAAAGGGGACCAGAAAAACAACCTATCTCCCCTTAAGCTTTCTGACTGAGCTCATTCCCAAACTATAGTCCGTTTGTTACATATTGGAAAAATACGAAACTGCTTTGTCTCTACGTCATACTAACCCATTGGCTGTAGGAGACATTCCGGAACGCACCGGGTAATTTATATCAATTACAGGCTTTTAAAGCCTGTGGAGACGAGTCCGAGTGAGCGGGAGTGCGGCAGGCCCCCGTCCACTCCTCAGCCAGGCAGCCATGACACTGAGGAGGTATGAGGTACATCCCGCTAGACTCTGCAGTGCTACCAAAGGCAAATGTAGCGCGACATTAGCGATATTCGCTCAAATTAGCGAATGTCTATGGTACCGCTGCTGATTAACCCCGCGCTCTACGAACCTCGTTCTGGTGTCATTTTGACAGTGGTGGGCGTGGGCGCGCCGATTTGGCGCTCTGCGCTCTGCGGTCCGGTGCGCACTACCAATATAGAGGAGCGCGGAGCGAGGAGCGGCAAAAATCTGAAAGCGGAGTGCAGGCGCGGAGCGCAGCTTGAATTTCGCGCTCCTTTCAGGCGCTCCGGAAGCGATTTTTCCTGTCAACAACAGGTTCAAGAACGTCATTATCGTGTACAGTCATCATACGGTGTTACTCACGGTGTTAGTGAACTGTGATACAGTGATACTATGATAGTGACAGACTGACAGTGTTACAGTTGTTAACTTGTTACTGACTTTTTTTGGCTTTTGCTAACGCTAAGTAAACCTTACGGGCAAGTTACGGCTTACGAAGGGGCCTATTTTAATAAATTATTAATGATATAATCATATCAATCATATCATATTATGATATTAAATTATTAATCGTTTAATCATGTAATCAACTAATCATGTTGGTATTGTATTGTTAGGCTTGTTAGCTTGATAAGTTTAACTGTTTAAGTTTCTCAGTTTGGACAGTTTCTGTAATTCTTTATGTCATATCATAGATATCAATGGACAGTCACAATGTCACAATGATATCAATCATATCATTGATATGACATAAAGAATTACAGAAACTGAGAAAGTGAGAAACTTAAACTTCAGAAAGACACCATGCCTTGAGTTTTTTTTAATTTTTTGAATTTTTTGAATTTAATGAAGTGAAAGACAAAGGATTGTATTAATTTAGGTAAATAATTAAATAACTTCTAGAAGCTGTTTTTACTTTTTTTTAATATATACCTATTTTTGGGAGCGCGGAGCGCAGGAGCGCAGGAGCGCAGGAGCGCAGAGCGGGAAGCGCATCGGGTCGGCTGACCAAAGGAGCGCGTGAGCGCTGCCGCATTACCTTATGTCTGAGGAGCGCGGAGCGCTGCCGCATTACCGGTCCCACCGGAGCGCGCCCACCACTGTATTTTGAAGCTATTGTCTTCTAGTTTTTGGCTGAATACATTTAATTTCAAGCAGACACTTGCTCAATCATTCAGGAGTGCCTGAATAAGCCCTAATATAGCGGAAATATGCCCACAGCGTAAGTGTTAATGGAAAGTGTCCATTAGCAATAACATAATTCTTCACAAATTTTGTTTAACTCTTCAGTACGATGAGCTTTAAAAGATTGATAAATCATCGGGTCCAGACAAGCTGCATCCTAGAATACTCAAGGAGTGCCAAGCTAAAATTATCGAAGCCTTGACCGTTATCTTTAACACTTCGGTAACGACTTGCAAATTACGTGAGGAGTAAAGCTACAAATTCTAGACGAAATTGCAGACATGCATAATGTGTGAATTCGTCCATTCAGAAGTGATGTATATAGACCTATATAGACCTTGTGTCGTGAATCCTGGTATAGATACCGTAGTTTGAATTTCCCGGGTTCACGACAGCTGGTTCCTTTTTTTTTATACGCATTACTTTATGTATCTTTGTGGATAAATATTACTGTGGTTGCACCAATTATATCTTAGTTAATTTTCCCTTATTATTTAATCACGGGGACGATATAAAACCCTTAAATATATTTTATATTGTCACGACAGAAGGGAAGCCCAGACACACTTCACACAGACTTGTTCCCGCCAACTACAGACCGCCAGCTGCTGCCACATAGCACCAGAACTTCCCTGATATTCACCTACCGACATATCCATCATCTAATCTACACTCTTTGCATCACAGCTAAGTTCCTTTAATACTAGAAGTACTTCATAGATATTACTGGGACTACCACAGATAACCTACAAATACATTTTAACATGTAAGTCAACCGCCGACCCTGTAAAACTTTTATAGCCTAGGCCAATTCATCTTTCCAGGTTTAGTTATTTAATTTATATCCGTTTCTCCTCTACCCCCTAGGAATAAAAAACAGGATATAATTGGTGCCCTGTGACCAGGATTCTGGGCCATCTGTTATATATTGATAAGAATGGGGGGGGGGGGTATTAGGCCTGACTTGTCTGCCTTTGTGTAGAGCTGGGCGATCCAGTGGACAAATGTCGAGGGGCGCACCGGGGAAAGCTGCAAGGGCAGGGGGCATCGGCCAAGAGTTTGAGCCATCGTCCGGTGTTTACCCTGTGCCCTTGAGAAAGGTGGCCCTCTTTGGCCATTCGTATGTCCGGGATTTTCTGCTGGACCGTCCAGTGCAGTGCCCTGCTTTTTTTGTTAAGCAGTTCTATATAGACCAGGGGCAGGGGTGGACCCTGTCAGGCAGACCTCAGCCTGGGTTAGATGCGCCAGGGAGCCGGAAGGTATTAGATAGGCTACTGGACAGAGTGCGTGCCTTCTTTGAGGAGAAGGACAGGGCCGAGGAGGAGCAGTCGACACAATAGGCTAGATCTCAAGACTACGACGACGGCTGCGGCTGTTCCTCCTTCAGAGGAGTCTTGATCCTTCTTTCTCTTTCTTTTCCTTTCTTTGTAATTTGTTAAAATTTAATATAGTAAAGTAAATATTGTAAGGTAGAGTAATATGATATATGTAAATTTCCTTTTTTTTATCATTTGTAAACTCACAGGGGGCACGCGATCTGCATGCTTCAATTTGCTTGGTTGCTGTCGTCATCAATATAAGTAGGTTAGCCTAGGCTTAGAATAGATTAGAATAGGTTAGCCTACAGTGACGATTAGTATTGTTGTTCCTTAAGCTTTAGTTACCGTAAATTTTTTAAGAATGGAGGAGAAAATAAAGTCATTGCGGCGGTTCAGGGCCGCCAAGAAGGGAGGGATTACTAAGCTTACCTCTAATCTGTCTGATTGTATTGAATATGCTGCTACACTGCATGATGTAAGGGGTGTGAAAATCACTGTAGAAAAGGCCCTAGCTGATATCGAGTCGTATAACAAAGAGTTGTATAGCTTATATTCAGATGATCAGTTAGAGGAGGAGATGGTGAAAGATATGCAGTATGTTAATCAAGTAAACAGTCAGTTAGCTGAGTTGGATAGTGCTCTCCAGACAACCACTACTGGAAGATCTCATGATAGCACAGCAAGTAAGAAACAGAAGGGTATTAAGTTACCCTCCCTGAAGTTGCCAGTTTTTGACGGGGATCCAACACAGTGGGTGGGTTTCTGGGAGCTCTTTGATTGTAGTGTTCACTCCCAAACGGACTTAACTGACATTCAGAAATTTACGTATCTAAAGGGACAACTTAGTGGTGAGGCTCTACAAATTGTTAGTGGGTTTAGTTTGGTCACTGCAAGTTATGAACCAGCGGTCAATATTCTAAAAAAACAGTTATGGTCAAAAGGATCGCATCAAAGCAGCTCACATAGTGGAAACTGTGTAATCTCCCGCATCCTAGCCAGGAGGTCAGTGCTCTGAAAGATTTTTCCGCGTCATTTGAGTGTGCATTAGAGTCATTACGCTTTATGGATGTAACAGTAAGTGAAATGTGTGCAGTACTGTTGCATAATAAACTTCCTAGTGCACTCTCTGAAGTGATTAAGCGTGAATTAAAAGACAACTGGCTGGATGTGGATGAATATGTTCGTGTGTTTAAGACTGAAGTGTGCAATCTAGAAAGTAGACATAATCCACTAGAACAGTTTGGGGTGACCGCCACAGTAGCATATGCGGTGTATCAGAAACCCGATACCAAGCAGAAGTATGGATGTAAGCTGTGTTTAAAGACAGGACATTTTGGGGCAAAGTGTGCTAAATGCAAGAACAGTCCGCCAAAGCCAATAGAGCAAGGCAGTTGAAATTGTGCGTCGGGTGCCTGTCGTCAGAAGATGGAAGCCAGGGGTGTACTAACCCTAAAATTAGGCCGTGCCGATTCTGCCAACAGAAACATTTTAATTATTTGTGTCCGACGCCACGCCTTGAACAAACTGGACAACCAGTGGCCCCTGAACCAACAGTGACCATGGCTGTGGCTTCGGGCCATAATGCAGTGTTGTTACCTACCATTCAGATTCCCTTGACCGACAGAAACGGTCATACCAGTAAAGTAAGAGCTTTGTTGGACCAATGTTCGCAACGTACCTTCATCTTGCGCTCTGCTTTATCGCAGTTTGATTACATTAGGGTCAGTAAGGAACAGCTAAGGCTCCATGGATTTACTGGCTCACTTGGTAGTACTGAGTATGAAATAGTAGAGTAACCTATCATCACAGATGAAGGGTGGGTAAATTGAGGGCCGTTGTGGTGGAGGAGTTACCAGTATACAAACCAGGGAGAGGATTAGGGATGGAGGTAAATGCTATGAAGGCTCGGGGTTATAATTTAGCCGATCCAGGTATCACTGATGGAGATATGATAGGGTTACTGATTGGGGCGGACTTTTATTACCACTTTGTACATTCAGGCTATGTCAGGGAAGGAAGTATAGTTATGTTACCCACAATTTATGGTTATGCACTGAGTGGTACTTATCAGTCAGATATAGAAGAGACCCATGTAGAGTTAGTCACTGTTCTTAAGTTAGCAGTAGACCCTTTAGTGGAGATACAGGAAGATATTGGCAGGAAATCTCCAGAATTAAAGGATCTGACAGCTCTATGGGACTTGGACCATATTGGTATAAGTCCTAATGAGACTGGTAAGGGTGGGGAGAGAGTCTTAAATATATTTTCTGAAACGGTACAGTATTCCGAAGCACAGGGACAGTATATAGTGGAACTGCCGTGGAGAGATAACATAGATAAATTACCTGATAACTTTAAGTTAGCCCTGGGCAGAATGAGAGGAATGCAGCGTAAATTTATAAAAGATCCCAACTACTGTCAACAGTATACAAAGGTTCTGGATGTTCAGGTAGAAAGGGGGTTTATTGAAAGGGTAGAAAACAGGAATCAAGCTGGTCATCCCATTCACTACTTAGCTCACCATGGTATTACTAAAGATAGTGTTACTACGCCTGTACGGATAGTGTTTGACTGTTCGGCTAGGATGGCCGAGAGGGCGTTCAGTCTGAATGACTGTCTCCATACAGGTCCATCGCTAGTGGCTGATCTCACCCAGGTACTTCTACGCTTTAGATGCCTTCAATTTGCCTGGGTGAGTGATATTGAGAAAGCATTTCTCATGGTGGGATTGAGTGAAAAGGATAGGGATGCTACTAGGTTTCTGTGGCCCGTTGATCTCTTGGATGTTGCAAGTCCTTACATTGTCTACCGGTTCCGGTTCCGTGCAGTTCTGTTTGGGGCCACCTGTTCCCAGTTCCTCCTTAATGCTACCATTCAAAAACACCTGTCTATGATACAGGAGAACAGTGAGGTAGTTAATAAGCTAAAAAGGGGGTTGTATATTGATAACTTGCAGGGGACTGGTGATGATGTAATTGATTTGCAACAACAATGTTAGAATATTTTCCAGCGCTAACCTGTCTTTACGTGAGTGGGTCACAAATAATGAGAGCTTGCGGGAACTATTGCACCTGAAGGGTATAGCTTCCGCCAAACAAGACGGGGTTAAGGTACTTGGCGCTGCGTGGCTAACTGATAAGGATATGTTGCAGGTTAATTGCCGTGGAAGTAGCCCTGCATTGGTTACAAAACGCGAGGCTCTAAGTCTAACCGCGAGTGTGTTCGATCCTCTAGGAGTGTTGCTACCGGTAACCATCCAGGCGCGGAGGTTCGTACAGGACTTGTGGAGATTAGAGTGTGGGTGGGATGTACCCATTCCAGATGACATGAGAGCTAACTGGCAGGGTATTTATGACGATATGATAGATAGTACAGGTATCATGTTTCCCCGTCAGGTCACTAATTCTAAGAGGGCTACGTTGCACCTATTTAGTGACGCTAGCTCAGTAGCATATGGTGTAGTGGCCTATGCGGTTGGTGATGAGGTGAGTAGGTTAGTAATGGCCAAAGCTAAGGTGGTACCTATTAAGTCCCTCACCATACCTAAGATGGAATTGACTGCTGTTCTTCTCGCAGCTCGTCTCGCATGTTATATATGTGAGGCCTATGCGGACGACCTGATTATAGAGAATAAATACCTCTGGTCGGACAGCCAGATAACCCTATGCTGGTTGTCTAGTAAGAAGATTTTGCCTATCTATGTTCAGAATAGAGTTGATGAGATAAAGTCCTGTTGATGAGATAAAGTCCTTAGTCCCCGGCGCTCATTTTCATTATGTGTCCACAAAGGACAACCCCAGTGACTTAGTCACCAAAGGGATTTCATATGTGTCCTTAGTTGCTTCTTCGCTTTGGTGGGGAGGGCCCACATGGCCACCTCACCAAATGCTATGGCCTGATCATGGCCCAATAGGAGGTGACACTACTGTGGGTTGTAACATGAGTCAAGAAGGAACCCTGTCATTGCCAGTACCGGTTGCCCCTACTGCCATATTGAATTGGGACCGATATGGCTCATATATGGAGTCATGGCATGTAATGGCATGGGTCCTTAGGTTTATTAGGACTCTTAGAGAGAAGACACAAGGGAACTATCAGGCAAAACCGGTATACTTGGCGGTGCCGGAATTAAGAGCAGCAGAGTCAGCCATGATTAAGGTAGCTCAGAGAGAAGCTTACTCTGAGGAACACCACTATTTGTCAAAAGGACAGGGCACACCAAGCAATATAGTGAAGCAGTTAGGCCTCTATATGGAGGGAGGCATGATACGCTGTAGAGGTAGGCTACACTTGTCAGCTTTACATGATTGTGCCAAGTACCCTATCCTTATCCCTAATAAACATCATATAGCCACTCTCCTTAGTAATTACTGCCACAAAGTGTGTAACCATAGTGGTGTTAGTTATGTTGTAAATTACATAAGGCAAAGAAGGTGGATCCCCAAGATTAGACAGGTAGTAAAGAAAGCCTTAAAGAGATGTATCATCTGCAAGAGATTGCATGGTACATCATACCGTGCTGTACAGGCCCCTCCATTGCCGGAGTTTAGGGTTCAGGAAGTGAGTCCTTTCCAGGTAACGGGGGTTGACTACACAGGTGCCTTACCAGTAAAAGAGAAGGGGGGTACTGTAAGTATATTATATGTAGTCTTATTCACCTGTGCAGTTACTAGAGCGGTCCATGTAGGACGGTGTCTAACCTCTCCTGCGAATCATTTTTGCATGCGTTCCGTAGGTTTAGTAGCAGGAGGGGTTACCCTGAGATTATAATGAGTGATAATGCCACTACATTTGTTAGCGGAGCCAGTACATTACGGGAGTTGATAGATGATGCAAGGTTAAAAGGTACTCTAGCAGAATTCAAGTGCGAGTGGCGGTTTATACCGGCCAGGGTGCCATGGTTCGGTGCCATATGGGAACGGGTCATTGGCATCCTAAAGGCTGGCTTGAAGAAGGTACTGGGTCGAGCATTGATTACCTCAGAGGAACTGAATACGGTATTACTGGAGTTCGAGGCCACAGTCAATGATCGCCCGCTTGGCTACACGTACAGTGATCTTGAAGACCCTCTACCCATCACTCCTTCACAACTGGTTCATGGGAGGCGGATCAGAAGCTTTCCAAGGCGAAAAGTCACGGATGAAGATCTCAAGGACATGACGTGGCGTAACCACGATTCCGTCAATCAACGCTTCCAATATGTAACAAAACTCTCACATGACCTGTGGAAAAGGTGGAGCACTGATTATTTAATATCACTCAGGGAGCAACATCATCACTTAATGGTAAAAAGAGGGATAGCATCGCCGCAATTGGGAACATCGTTCTAGTATATGATGACGGCCCCGACTTTTTTGGCGTATAGGTCGGATAATGAAACTTCTTCGTGGTCCTGACCACGAATGTAGGGTAGTTCAGGTAAAAACAGGAACCGGTTTGACCACCAGACCGGTGGTTAAACTATACCCACTAGAGATAGATTTAGAGGTAGTGGATGGCGACAGCAAGCCGAACTCTGATAATATCCTTCCTGCTACTGGAGCGGACCGAGGTGATACCCCTCAGAGGCCGTCACGTCGGGCTGCTTTGGGTTCCTCCCAATTGTGGCGATCCATGATCGGGACGGGACAATTGTAAATACTTTGTATAGCTGGTGGCGGAGTATGTCGTGAATCTTGGTATAGATACCATAGTTTGAATTTCCCGGGCTCACGACAGCTGGTTCCTTTTTGTTTATACTCATTACTTTATTTATCTTTGTGGATAAATATTACTGTGGTTGCACCAATTATATCTTAGTTTATTTTCCCTTATTATTTAATCACGGGGGACGATATAAAACCCTTAAATATATTTTATATTGTCACGACAGAAGGGAAGCCCAGACACACTTCACACAGACTTGTTCCCGCCAACTACAGACCGCCAGCTGCTGCCACATAACACCAGAACTTCCCTGATATTCACCTACCGACATATCCATCATCTAATCTACACTCTTTGCATCACAGCTAAGATCCTTTAATACTAGAAGTACTTCATAGATATTACTGGGACTACCACAGATAACCTACATATACATTTTATCATGTAAGTCAAATGCCGACCCGGTAACATTTTTATAGCCTAGGTCAATTCATATTTCCAGGTTTAGTTATTTAATTTATATCCGTTTCTCCTCTACCCCCTAGGAATAATAAACAGGATACCTTGCTTGTGAGTAGCAATCTGACCCGGTGAGAACGTTTGTGAGAGTGAAAGTGTGTGAGGTTCTTAGCTGTAAACAACGCCCTTCATTCGTCGAGTGTATACCACTCAATGCTCTCTCTCTCTCTCTCTCTCTCATGCAGTGTATTAACTTCCCCTCCTCTCTCTCACTGAAAGAGAGACAGAGAGAGAGATTATGAAGTGAAAAAGAGGGAAAAGTGTTGAATCGGAAGTGACTCAGGAGAAAACACATTGTCGAGGTAGTGAAACAATGTTCTTATCAAGATATAAAAGTTGTCTGGCGTCCTCTTGGCGTGTTAAGGGAGCCCACCTCGCTTTTTCTCTCTTTCCTTCCCTCTTTCTTTGGCTGTTATCCATTCGGCCCCATTCAGCCTACTGTTTTAAGACGTTTACCTCCATTCAGGTGTCAATATTTTCCTTGCGAGCGGTAGCGAGCCAGCAAATATACAGTATATATTTTTGTTTCGACAGCAAGCTAAATTTGTACATTTTTCAATAATAAAATGTCTCCGGCGAAGCCGGATTTCTCTATAGAATGCTGGCTCGCTTTCGCTCGCCAGGAAGAAATCGACACCTGGATGGGGATAAACGTCTTAAAACAGTTGGCCGAATGGGGCCGAATGGATACAAGCCAAGGAAAGAGAGAAAAGGAGAGAAAGATAAAAAAAAACGGTGACCCCCGTTAAGGTCAACTTTCTTCTCTGAACCCGTTATAACGAATCGATTTGTTTTGTGTTACGATATACACTTTATACCAATGCATACATACTGTATATGAACCCAATATATAGATATTATATTTATCAATCTATCTATCTTTCTATCTATCTATTTATAAGGAAAAGCAGGGCCAGGGTTGTGACGAATATCTTTATTGCAACGTTTCGGCACAGTCACGTACCATCATCAGTGTATGTGCGTAATATTCCCATTTAGGTCATAATCAATGTCACTTTTTAATTTCGCGATACTCTAATATATCCATTAATTAATATGTTTTAACGTTAAATTTGAACATTGAATTAATTTGCTTCGATGTTTACTTTATGAATTCGCTAATACTTTACTCACATATTTCACTTCGATGTTTGATCTTAGTCAAGTCTGCAATTTTCTATGAAAGGCATTTTACATTTTAGTAACTATAAATATATAATATTAAGGCATTTTATTCTGTTGATTCTAGCCTGATGATGGTACGTGACGTTGCAATGATGTTCGTCATAACCCTGGTCCTGCTTTTCCTTATTCGACTATGCTATCCACGTGGCAAACCCCTTACTGATAGATATATATATATATAGATATACTGTATATAATTATACTGTATGTATATATATATATATATATATATATATATATATATATATATATATATATATATATATATATATTCTGTCTACAATTCTCTGTATAATATTAATTAATAATCTCTAATTTCTTTTCTGACCGCTCCATTGGTGCAGTTGTGGAAGGCCATCACTCACTTCCTCAACCTACCAACTCGTTCCTCATGGTTCTGTCCTGTCTCCAGTTCTCTTTCTAATATTTAATTAATTTCATTGATTTCATTAAATATTTTTTTTTTGTAAGTTAATTTGTGGTTGGTGATATTACAAATTCATCAATGATCTCCTCAACTTTATCTCTAGTCCTATCCATTCATATGCTGACGACTCTACCTTACACTATTAAACTAGTTTTTCACATCAACCTAGCATGCAATCACTCTAAAACTCACATAACAGGGGCCATGGCATGCCTATCTTCTGATCTATCAATTATTTCTGATTGGGGCTGATAAAACATTGTTACTTTCAACTCCACCAAGATCCAATTTCTCCCTTTATCTCTCCATCGCAATCTTCCGCAAGACTATCAATTCTTCTTCAACAATACACAAATCAACCTTTCATTTTCTCTTAATATTCTAAGTGTATCTTTTTCATCCGACCTTTCTTCGAAAGATCATATTACCACTCTTGCTAAAACAGCTTCCCAAAAGTTACGTGTGCTCACCCATGGGTTCTTCACCCCCGCACAGCTTCTTGCTAAGTATCGGGGCACAGTGTTCCCCTATCTAGAGTATTGTTCGCATGAGTGGGGAGGCTCCACCCATACCGCACTTTTCGAAAGAGTAGATTCAAAAGCATTTCAACTCATCAACTCACTTCCTCTTACTAGTTCCCTACAATATCATTCTACACACTGCAATGTTGCATCTCTTTCAATATTATATTGCTATTACAACAATCAGTGTTCTTCAGAGCTCTCTCAGTGCATACCCCCTCTCTTGCGGCAAGTGCGAGGCACCCGCATTTCAACACAGTCCCACTCCTATTCTGTCCAGCTCTCCAACCCAAGAATTGGCAAATTTTCTGTCTTTCTTCTACTCAACAAGTAAACTCTCTCCCTCAATCAATCTTTCCTTCATCCTATTACTTAAAAGTGTTTTAACCCCTTATTGGCGGCGCTCGACTTAAGTCGTGCACCAATTTGCAGCAAGTTAGGAGCATTATTAAGGCTTTTAAAGGGTTAAAATCGAGTGCAAATGGCCGGGAGCGCAGCGGGCCAGACAGCCGACTCCCAGGGCTTACCGCCGCCCATTAACTCATGTTCCCTGTGTTCTCGAGAGGCCGGCAGTGTAGCCAGTAGTGAGCATAGCTGGGAAAAATATACCGCTATACGCTAAACTCCCATGTTCGTGGCACCACTGCAAGAGAACCACGAGTGCTACGTAGCTCGTTCTGGTCTCATTTTGAAGCTTTTAGTGCCTAGTTATTTGCTGAATACATTTCTTTTCATGCAGATACTTGATTGATCATTCAGGAGGGCCTGAATATGCCCAAATGAGCCCAAAACACCCCTCTAGACAAGGGTTAAACTTCTTGTTTCCAGGCATTTTGACCTCAACGTCCCTTGAATTTGGCTCTGTCACTTTTTTGGCTTTGGGGGAGACACTCGTTACAGGCAATCTGCCTTTTGTCTCCTTCATAAACATTGAAAAGAAAAGATATATATACAGTATATATATATATATATATATATTTTCTTTTTTGTTTTTTCTATGTGATTGAGGGAGGCAAAAGGCAGAACTGCCTATAGCGAGTGCCTCCCCCATAGTTGAAAGAGTGACAGGGTCAAAATCAAGGGACGTTCGAGCCAAAATGCCTGGACACACGGAGTTTGAAGCAATTTAAGTCATAGGAAGAGGGAAAGACTGATTCTGAGAGAGAGTTCCAGAGCTCTGCTGTTGAGTAGAAGAAAGACTGAGAGTAACGTTTCACTCTCGGGTTGGAGAGTTGCACAGAGTAGGGGTGGGATTGAGTTGCAAGACGGGTACCACGTGCCCTACGTAAAGGAGGTGGTATACACTGGGAAAGCTCTGAGGAACACTGATTATTATAGTAGCGATAGAATAGTGAGAGAGATGCAACATTGCGGTGGAGAGACAGAGATTGCAGAGAGTTGGTGAGTGGATGGGAGTTAATGATACGAAAGGCCTTCCTTTCATCTTTGTCTAGGAGAGCGGTGTGAGAGGAACATCCCCACACATGTGAACAATACTCTATACAAGAATGCACTATGCCCCTGTACAGAGCAAGAAGCTGTGCAGGGGGAAAGAACCCCCTAAGGCGGTTGAGCACACCCAGCTTCTGGGAGGCTGCCTTAGCAAGACTGGTAATATGGTCCTTCCAACTGAGAGCAGAAGAAAAAGAGACACCAAGAATATTGAGAGAAGATGAAGGATTGATTTTTGTATTGTTGAAGAATAAGGGATAGTCCGCTGGGAGTTCCTTATGGGAGATGGAAAAATTGGGTTTTGGAAGCATTAAAGGTAACAAGGTTTTCTCTGCCCCAATTGGAGATAGTATTTAGATCAGAATTTAAGAGTTCTATGGCTTCATTACGTTTGTCGTTGAGGGATTGCTGGCTGGGGCGTTCTGAAAAACTGATGGAGTAGTGTAAGGTTGAGTCGTCTGCATATGAATGGATGGGAATTGAGGTACAGTTGAGGAGATAATTTATAAAAATTAGAAAGATAATAGGAGATAGAACAGAGCCCTGAGGAACACCAGAGTTTATAGGGTGAGGAAGTGAACAATGGCCGTCCACAACCGCGGCTATGGAACGGCCGGAAAGGAAATTAGAGACAAAGGCACAGATGGAGGGATAGAAACCGAAGGAGGGTAGTTTAGAAATTAAAGATTTGTGCCAGACTCTATCGAAGGCTTTCGATATGTCTAGTGCAATAGAAAAAGTCTCACCGAAGTCCCGAAAGGAGGATGACCAAGAGTTAGTGAGATATGAAAGAAGATCACCAGTAGAGCGACCCTTAAGGAAGCCATACTGGCAATCTGAGAGCAGATTATGAGAAGAGAAATGCTTAAGAAATTTGGAAGCAAGAATAGTTTCAAAAACTTTAGAAAGACATGAGATGAGAGCAATTGGACGATAGTTGGAGGGTTGAGAGCGGTCACCCTTCTTTGGGACAGGTTGAATGTGAGCAAACTTCCAGCATGAAGGGAAGACGTTAGAGGATAGACAGAGACGAAAGAGTTTGCCTAGGCAGGGAGTCAGCACGTAAGCACAGTTTTTGAGAACAACAGGAGGAACGCCGTCCGGACCGTACGCCTTATTAGTATTAAACCCAGAGAGGGTAGAAAGTACATCTTTAGAAGAGATTAGGATATTAGGCATAAGTAAGAGAGAGGAGGGCGGAGAGGGAGGAATAGCACCGGAATCATCCAAGGTGGAGTTTCTAGCAAAAGTTTGAGCAAAGAGTTTAGCTTTGTCAGAGGAAGAAGTGATGGTTGTGCTATCAGAATGGGAAAGGGGAGGGAAAGACGAGGAAGAGAAATTGTTGGAGAGGTTTTTGGCTAGATGCCAGAAAGCTTGGGAAGGGCTAGAATTGGATAGTTCAGTGCATTTATTATTGATGAAAGAGTGTTTGGCAAGTTGAAGAACAGATTTGGCTTGATTCCGGGCAGAAACATAGGAAGAATGAGAGTCTTGAGTTTTAAGGCGTCGGTACCGTTTGAATGCTTCCTCCTTATTGCGGACAGCAGTAGAACAGGTGTGAGTAAATCAAGATTTTTTAGCATTAGTCTGAGAGAAAGAGAATGGAATGTATGCTTCCATGCCCGATAGGATTACCTCGATAATGCGTTCAGCACTCTCCGAGGGTCCCCGGCCACGGAAGCAAAAATCATTCCATGGGAAATCAAAGAAGTACTGCCGGAGAGCCTCCCAGTCGGCAGCGCCAAAGTGCCACAAGCGCCGCCGGCTAGGAGGATCGGGTGGCCCTACTGGAGAGATAGGACAGATGACAGAGATAAGTTTATGGTCGGAGGATCCCAAAGGAGAGAAAAGATCGACAGTATAAGAAGAAGGGTTAGAAGTTAGAAACAAGTCAAGAATGTTGGGCCGATCTCTGATGCGATCCGGGATACGGGAGGGTTGCTGAACTAACTGCTCTAGGTCATTTATGAAAGAAAAGACGTAGGCTTGTTCAACAGGTGGGTCAGTGAG
Source organism: Paralithodes platypus (assembly GCA_032716605.1). Taxonomy (NCBI): domain Eukaryota; kingdom Metazoa; phylum Arthropoda; class Malacostraca; order Decapoda; family Lithodidae; genus Paralithodes; species Paralithodes platypus. Next base: position 52,523,765 of record CM064572.1, read on the forward strand.
AGGAGAGCCATTGGCGGTGGTGAACGTTGAAATCTTCTAAGATGGAGATTTCTGAGAAAGGAGAAATGGATAGAATGTGTTCCACTGTAGAGTTTAGATAGTCAAAGAATTTGGAAAAGTTGGTAGAGTTAGGGGAAAGATAGACAGCACAGAAATATTTAGTAAGAGAATGACAGGAAAGTTTGAGCCAGAAAGTAGAGAATTCAGAGGAGTCGAAATCGGGAACACGAGAGCAAGTGAGTTTGTTGTGCACATATGCACAACATCCACCTTTGGCTTTGAAACTAGGATAGAGAAAGTAGGAGGATTCAGAAAAGAGGTTGCTGGATGTTGCTACAGACACTGAGTTTCGGTGAGGAAGAGAAGATCAGGTTTGTAGGAGTAAAGATGGTGTTCAACAGAGTGAAAGTTAGAGGAAAGTCCGCGAATGTTGCAGACATTAATAGAAAGAGTAACAGGCCGAGGTCCAGGTAATTTTGTGGGGTCGTCAGGGGATGGTCGGTCGGGTGTAGGGTCATTTATGGTCCCCCCCTCCCCCCCACCTGGGGACTCCGAGGCTGGGCTGAAATTCATAATTTTAAAAATTTTTGGTGTGGAGGAATGAAGTGTGGTATGCATGTTTAGTTTAGTGAAGTGGATAGGAGGAGGAGGTGTTTGTGAGAGCTAGCTGGATTGCTCTCAGTGTAAATGAGGCACAAAGAAAATCAGTAGGAGAGGCCAAGCAAATGAAACAGGAGTTCCAGCGACTCTTTATCACATGCCTATAACCTCACCTGGGTTTAGCCCTGATCGATTGGTGCCTACAATCTTCCCACTAGGATATATATATATATACTGGTATATATATAGGCCTATATATATGATGTGCTGCCATTTTACAGAGTACAAACTCAATTGCAATATGAGTTGGGGTTGGACATATATAGAGAGGATATGGACGACACAGAATCACAGTTCACAAGCTTTATTTATTTAATCACAATTTACACTGTGGAGCAGCTCAAGTAGCCCTCCTGTTATGACTGTTGACATTAAGCAGATAGCAATATATAGTATACCTGTATATAGAAATCTGTTAATTAATGTATTACTTATTCTGGGAAAATACACAAATATATATACATAAAGAATTTGCCGAGGTATGAGGAAGGGGTCACTGAGGCAGAAGGGTTTATGACATCTCTCGTTAGAGGGGTTTAGCGAGCACTGTTGGCCAGCCACTGGTGTGGACCTTCTCACGCACATTTTTTTTTTTTTTTTTTTTTTTTTTTTTTCTATATTCCAACTACTCCCTCTCGGGCATAGGCTGAGAGCCTGTACATTCCACCGCCCAACACGGTGAAGCCCGTGAGGTCTTGTTCCAGTCTGGGGAGTGAGACATGCGAAGCATCCATCATGGCTCGAAGCAGCTCCATCTCTGAAGCGGCCGGTTGCTTCGCTCAAGTGCTTCACCGTCTCACCCTCCAGACTCAGACCCTCACTCTCAGAACGCCACCTATTGAGCAGTGAACTCACTAGGCATTGTCCCCCTGTAACATATTTTGAATATGGGAATATTCATACAGTGTTATTTAATCAGGGAACAACGAGGGTATTTTTTTGGCATTTCGGTGGGCTTTGTGGTAATGCACTGATACTAGGTACAGCACAAATTCAATCCCAATAATATCTTCCCATTGACATATCGGGATTTGAACCCGGGTCCATTGGATTACCAATCCAGTGGCATGACCACTCCACCACACCTCCCCTAACATGGTGTATGTTTGGTGTACACTTGATCACAGGTGTACAGGAGGGGTAAAGGGGTGGATGCATTATAGTCATCCTCCTATGAAATGAGCTACAAGGTGGAGTCCCTCGCCCTGTGCGGTGTTGTCAAATATTCAAAGCTTTAACAACAAATGTTAGTTTTTCAGGCTATTAACAAATTAATTTTAGCTTTTATGACTATATATATTATATTACAATTTTTAAAGGTTATGTGGTGTTAAGAAACATATCATTTTAAGGATATATAGAAGGAATTTATACAACATATGGCACGCTATTTAGAACATGCTGCCATTTTTCTGGGGACAGCTATAAATAGATTTAAGGAATGGTAGGATATGCGACGTTGCCAAGTAATGTCAATGCGGTTCTGTTGGCTACGCACGCACTCACACACACCCCTACAGATACACACACAAACACACACATAGATACACAATCTCCAAAATGCTATATAGCACAATGTAATCCCATCAAAAGAGAGAGAGAGAGAGAGCTGGATACGAGTAATGGCAACACTTTAAATGGCCTCAAACTACGACAACATCATCCCGGTCAGACGGTCACTAACCCTCATTCATAGCGCGACCACCATGGAAGGAAAAACTCAGAAAAGTTACTCTCATCTTCATAGCCAGGCAAGGGAGATGCTCTACAATGTAAATAGGTATATACAAATATAGCCTACCTATTATTTCGTTTCTGTAACTTTTATACAAGAATACCAATAACCCTTCCAGACATAAAAACGTCTTTTACATTTATTTCAAGTCTCCCTTCTAAATGTGGTTTTCCTTGGTTTCCCGTTTTCTAAAAGGTTTGTTTTGGTCGACATGTGGCAACACCGCATAGGGTGACCTTGACCTCCTTGGAGCTCATTTCAGTTGAGTTTGACTATAGTCTGTATTAGTCTACATATCGTGGGTGGATGGGTGTCAGGTAGCCAGAAGGGGCAAGGGCAGTACACTTCAAAGATAAATACCTGATTAGAGTACAGGTGTGAACAATGTTAAGAAAGCTTATCAGGAAAGAGGAACTGTGTCAATACGGGATATCACAATATTGTATTTTTATGGACAAGGGGTAGGGAGGATTCTATTTATAGTGGAGAGCGGCGGGAACGCTCTGAAAATAATAAAAAAAGGTTTGATTTATCTATGATTTTTTTCTATGGGTATTCAGGAGACAAAAGTCAAAGCTGCCTGTAAGAAGAGTCCCCCCCCCCCCAACGATGAAAGAGTGATAGAGAACAACCAACATCAAGGTACGTTAGAAGTAATTTAGGTGTATCGTGTAAATACGATAGTGTACGACACTTTTTGTGCTACCGTACGTCTCTGTGACGTCACGGTCGTTCCTGCTGCACGGCGTAGGACGATTAGATCGTATATTATAAGATTGTAAGTAAGTTAAGATTATATAAGGCCTAATATGCTATTAAGCAATATTGACATGGTCTTATGTAGTATATATGAATTTATCGTATATATTAACATAATTTATCGTATTGAGCAACATAGAATCGGTATGATAATTTGGGCCCTGGCGTATGCCACGGCAGCAAGGCGGAGGGCTGGAAGCAGCAGAGCCTCCACGAACACCAACCAGTTAACATCTAATTTCCGCCTTCAGTTGATCGAGCTTTTGTGCCTCTAATCACAATACACTGACAGCAATACATACATCTACACCATCACGACGCTCTCATCGACGCCATGACTGACAGACAGATAAGCATAGTGTTCATGTCCATTCCCATATAATCATTTGATTCTTTCTTTCACTTGAGCCGAGCCTCAAGGCCGGCGTTCTCTCTTCTCCATTGTCCGCCATATTGGGTAAACGTTCTCCTTTGTCTCATTGCCACGTGGAACTATTGGTGAGTTAATTCCTGGATAATATTAACCCTTATAACCTTACTTTATATATAAATTATTATGTGAGACCTTTTGATATAAATTAGCTTGTTTCAGATTGAATTCAATTTAGATATGGAGTAATTTAATTTAGATTGATTTTGTTTGAATTATTATAGCTTAAATATATTTAACTTCCATTGATAGTATACCACATTGGTGCCCAGACCCGGGAATTTAGCTACCAATAAGGGATTTTATGGCAATTAGCAAGGGGACATAAAACCGGATGCAGGAACAACTCTATGATAATCTGGTAGGACTAGCCAAGCAATGGTTAGAGCCGGAATGCAGGGTCGCATTGTTTCGCCTGCCTAAGTCCTGCATCCCTCCCATCATCTTCCCCCAATAATGTTCTTTTTCATTTCAGACTTCCTGTGACATATGACCTGACCTAACATTATTTCTTGTTCAATATGACCCTTTAGTGTGGGCATTGCTATTTTGTGTGCTATTTTTTCTCCATAATATAGAAGTCTGCCGGTCGGCGTCTCTTAACTAGGCTACTATTTTGCCGTTATAATTATAAAATTTTAGGTACATAGCCTACAGGCTTACATACAAAATGAGTAAACAGGAAGAAACACCATCTAGTGGGGTGCTGAGCAAAGCCCCTAAAAATCAGAGGGCCGGACTTCGGGGAGTATTAAATAGGTTAATTATTGATGTCAACGCTCTCATCACTACTGCTGACCTCGAGGAATTAGAGGCTAGGTTAGACAATGTCCAGGCTACCCACAGTCGTATTGTTGCTCTAAGTGAGGTGATTGTGGCAGGCATGACAGAGGAGGAAGAGATAATTGCAGAGTGTGATAATCACGCCCTCTATGATGAACCTGTCTTTAAAGCGAAGCACCTATTACAGCGCGCTGTCGCAAATATGAAGGGAGGCGAGAACAAAACCCATAGAAGGGTTGACCCGAAACACACTGTACACTTCCCAAAGCTTAATCTTCCTACATTTGGGGGCAAATTGACTGAGTGGTTAGCTTTTTGGGATGTTTTCGGTCTACAGTACATGAATCCTCTTTGGATAATGTCCGTAAGTATCGCTACCTAAAAGGACAAATGGAAGGAGGCCTTACATTTGATAGAGGGTTTTGCGGTAGTAGGTGATAGTTATCTTGAGGCAGTACAATTATTACAGTCCACATATGTGGATCAAGAGCAGTTGAAGATGGCCCATGTCGTTGCCTTGTTAAAGCTCGCAGAACCACAGTATAAGGTTGAGGAGTTAGCAAAATTTAGGGCAGCTTTGGAGTGCCATACTCGATCGCTAGACACCCTAGGGCTCACCACACAGGAAATGATAGTTATTATCTTATGTCAGAAACTTCCTATGGCAATACTTGACAAGGTTAGATCGTTTGATCTGGGGGAGTTCAAAACTCAATTCAGTAAAGAAATTAGTAATCTACAATTGAACAATGGGAGAATGTATGTGTCGGGAGGGAGTGGGAATGTGGAAATGAGGGGAACTGTAAGCATGATGGTGGGGACTAAAGGAAAGAAAGAGGGTACATATAAGAAACCTGCTCAGATTCTATGTAAGCTATGTAACAATAACAAACATAAATGGAGTTTCTGTGTAAAATACCCAACAAATGAGATAAAACTAGCACAGGCAAAGAGGTTGAAGCTATGTGTAGGTTTTCTAAGTAAGGAACATGGTAAGCAGGGACAATGTACTGCTACATACTTAGGGCCCTGTCGCCACTGTAAAGGACATCACTTTGACAAGTTGTGTCCTACAGCAGACAAAGTCAAAGACGTCAAACCAGAAGGTACTACAACTTTGACACTAGGTAGCACGAAAGACACCACTATATTGCCCACAATACAGATTCCCATGGAAGGTAATGACAGTAACAAGGTTTGTCGGGTACTTCTTGATCAAGGATCTCAACGATCCTTTATAAAAAGGTCCGTATTAATGGGACTTTAGCACCGAATCGTATGGGCTGAGACTCTTCGATTGCAGGGCTTCACAGGGGTTACTGACAAACAAGACTACGAGATAGCGGAGATTTCATATTTCTACCGTAAAAACAGATACTTTATGACATGTATCGTAGTAGACACCCTACCAGAATATGTATCTGTAGGAGTGAAGAAGGTGGAACACGCATTACGTAGCAAAGGGGTTAACTTGTCAGATCCCATGGGAAATCAGAGTGAGGTGCATGTTCTACTTGGTGTGGATCATTATTATGATGTAGTATACCCTGGATTTAAAAGAATGTGTGGTGTAATTTTAATCCCCACTAAATTTGGCTATTGCATGAGCGGAAAGGTGCATACTACACAGTCAAATGTCCTGGTCGACACGGTCTCGATATTAAGAGTGAATGTTACCGTGGCAGAGGAGTTGGGAAGGGAGGATTCCCAACCTAGTGACCCAAAAATGACTGCCGAGTTCGACCTGGAACGACTGTGGAGATTGGATCACATAGGCATTAGTCCTATGGAGACCGATTATGACTCGGAAATTGCGCTTAAAGGGTTTGAAGAGTCTGTGAGCTACTGTGCCTCAGACAAGCAATACAAGGTTAGTTTACCCTGGAAGAACAGTGAGATGAGCCTGCCAACCAACTATGGATTGGCATTGGGTCGCTTGCGTGCATTACAGCGTAAATTAACAAATGAACCGAGCACGCGCCAGGCGTACGACGATGTATTTCGGAGTTATGAAGATAAGGGCTTCATTGAAAGAGTCGATGTAAAAGAACCGAGTAGGAAGGGAAGGGTTCACTATCTGGCCCATCATGGGGTGAGGAAAGACAGCGTCACCACACCAATACAGGTGGTGTATGACTGCTCTGCCAACCAAGGTCAACAACCCAGTCTAAATGACTGCCTGCTGACAGGTCCGTCCTTGGTGTCGGATCTGTCCCAACATCTATTACGGTTTAGGCTGGGGCAGTATGCATTTACTAGTGACATCGAGAAAGCATTCTTGATGGTCAAACTAAAAGAGGAAGATAGAGATGTTACCCGATTTCTTTGGTTCGAAGACATTAGTGAATCTGAAAGTCCGGTCGTAATCTACCGTTTTCGGGTCATACTCTTTGGTGCTACATGTTCACAGTTTTGTTAAATGCCACAATCAAAAAACATCTATCAGATACTCTTGAGGACACAAGTAAACTATCTCGCGGGTTGTATATAGACAATTTGCAGGGTTCTAGCAATAGTCAGGATGATTTGATACATACATACTGGCAAGAACATAGATTGTTTACAGAAGCACATTTATTTCTCCGCGAGTGGGTTACTAATAGTGAAGATCTTCAGAGTTTGATACAGGTGGACGATACGGCATCTCATAACCAGGAAAAGTCCAGAAATTCGGGGATGATCTGGCAACCTAAACAAGACATACTAACTTTTCAAACAAGGTCTTTTGCTCAGCAGACGGGAGCGCACTCAAAAAGAAGTCTGCTGAGTAAAGTTGCATAATTTTTTTATCCTTTGGGTCTAGCATTACCCGTTACCATAAGAGCTAGGATTCTGATGCAGGAAGTTTGGAGACGCAAAATAGGATGGGATGACAGTTTGCCCGAGGATTTGAATGACCAAGGGACATTGTTGTTGAAAGAGTATGACATCCTATGTACTAAACCATTACCTCGTAAAGTGGCGGCGTTCGGTGACGTTACATTACACACGTTTTGTGATGCTAGCGTCACGGCATACGGGGTAGCCATATATGTCGTTACTTCATTTGGGGCACATTTAGTTACCGCCCGGGCCAAAGTAGCCCCAGTCAAAAAGGTAACTATCCCTAAAATGGAATTGACTGCCATGCTGCTATTAGCACGTCTGGTGCAACATGTACGCGCAGCATACGAGAGCGAGTTAAATATTGAAATCGTTCACGTTTGGTGTGATAGTCAGGTCGCACTCAACTGGATACATAGCAAGAAGTCTCTGCCAGTTTATGTGCGGAATAGGGTAGATGAGATTAGAGCCCTTTTGCCAGACGTTGCATATCATTATGTAAATACAAAAGACAACCCTAGTGATCTCATAACTAGGGGTATAATGGCTAGCCAGTTAGTGAAGTCCGAATTGTGGTGGCATGGTCCAAAGTGGCTGCTCCATGAAAATGAATGGACGATTTGGCATGCTGTTGGTGAGGGACTTCTGCCACTGGAAACAGTGGCAGTTACAGCCCAGCCAAAGGAGCCACCGAGTCCAATATTAGAATGGGCAAGATTCGGTGACTATAATAAATTAGTCAGAGTTGTAGCATGGGTGTTGAGATATATATCCAATATCAAGCTTAAAGTAACGGGCCAACTCTGCAACAGGGGTCACAACATTGATGCTCATGAATATAAAGCAGCTGAAGTTACTTTAATCAAGTGGGTTCAAGCAGAAACCTTTTCCAATGAATTAGAATCTTTGCAAAGCTCGAATAAGACAATAATGCCTAATTTAGTGTGTCAATTGAGGTTGCACCTAGATAATGACCTCATCAGGTGTGAGGGTCGCCTGAAGTGGTCGGGTGTAACGGACGGCACAAACCGTCTTATACTTATGCCAACAAGACATCACGTTACTGATCTATTGATCATACGTGCACATAAGGAAGTAAAACACTACGGGGTATGTCATGTTATATCAAATTTGCGTCTCACATGGTGGATACCCAGAGTTCGACAAGTAGCTCGACGCGTAGTAAGAAAGTGTGTAATATGCCAGAGACTAAAGGGTAAACCATATGCAACTGGACCAGATCCACCTCTACCTGAATGCCGTGTAAAGCACATAGAGCCTTTCCAAGCTGTAGGGTTAGATTACACAGGTGCATTGAAGACGAGAGAGCATGAGAAGGTTTATATATTATTGTTTACCTGTGCACCGTCTCGAGCGGTACACCTAGAACTATGTGATAATATGTCTAGCGAAGAATTTATGCTGGCGTTTAGACGGTTTTGTGCCCGTCGTTCATTCCCTCAACTCATTCTTAGCGGCAATGTTCCTACTTATATCCAGGCATCAAAATATCTAAAGGACATGAGCAGTGATCCTACAGTCATCACTTTTACGGGAGAGAGGAAGTGCGAATGGACTTTCATCCCAGGTAAGGCACCTTGGTTTGGTGGGATGTGGGAACGGTGTATCGGCATAGTGAAGTCAGGACTCAGAGCGGTAGTAGGACGTGCTCTATTAAAGAGGAGCGAGTTGACGACAGTCCTCACAGAGATAGAGCCAGTCGTGAATGATCGTCCGCTCACATATGTGTACACCGACCTGCAAGAACCACTACCATTAACGCCAGCTCACTTGCTATATGGTAAACCATTGACTGCGTTTCCATCTGATTTCCAATCCATTGTAGAGTTAGAGGATCCTCGTTTTACTCTGATGCAGCAGTGTCTAAGCGATACCAGTATATATCGAGGGTAATCGAAGATTTTAGAAAAAGGTGGATTAATGAATATCTGCTAGCATTGAGGGAAAGGAGTGTTACGCCCTCTGGTAGACCGACGGCACCTACTGTTGGTGAAGTAGTTTTAATTAAAGAAGATAGTCCTCGTTTGTACTGGAAATTAGGCCGCATGTTGGAGGTATACAAGGGGGAAGACTCTGTTGAGCGAGTGGCGCTATTGAAGACAGCCACTGGTACTACTGTTCGTCCTATCGCACGTTTGTACGCTTTGGAGCTCGATTCCACTTTACAATCGGAGACTCCACCTGTTATTGCTGGGTCCGAGGATTCTCAAAGTAATGACTCACCTCTTACTGATGGTGATCCTTCTCGGACCGGGACGCGTCCCAAACGTGCTGCTGCTGGCGCCGTCGACACGTGGTGTCAGAAGATAGCCTCTGGACAACTTTAAATTTAAGGTGGGGTTAAGGTATTTTTGTGGGGGGAGTGTATTGTGTAAATACGATAGTGTACGACACTTTTTGTGCTACCGTACGCCTCTGTGACGTCACAGTCGTTCCCGCTGCACGGCGTAGGACGATTAGATCGTATATTATAAGATTGTAAGTAAGTTAAGATTATAAAAGGCCTAATATGCTATTAAGCAATAATGACATGGTCTTATGCAGTATATATGAATTTATCGTATATATTAACATAATTTATCGTATTGAGCAACATAGAATCGGTACGATAATTTGGGCCCTGGCATATGCCACGGCAGCAAGGCGGAGGGGTGGAAGCAGCAGAGCCTCCACAAACACCAACCAGTTAACATCTAATTTCCGCCTTCAGTTGATCAAGCTTTTGTGCCTCTAATCACAATACACTGACAGCAATACATACATCTACACCATCACGACGCTCTCATCGACGCCATGACTGACTGACAGATAAGCATAGTATTCATGTCCATTCCCATATAATAATTTGATTCTTTCTTTCACTTGAGCCGAGCATCAAGGCCGTCGTTCTCGCTTCTCCATTGTCCGCCATATTGGGTAAACGTTCTCCTTTGTCTCATTGCCACGTGGAACTATTGGTTAGTTCATTCCTGGATAATATTAACCCTTATAACCTTACTTTATATATAAATTATTATGTGAACCTTTGGATATAAATTAGCTTGTTTCATATTGAATTCAATTTCGATATGGAGTAATTTAATTTAGATTAATTTTGTTTGAATTATTATAGCTTAAATATATTTAACGTCCATTGATAGTATACCACAAGGTGTGTTGGAAAGATGTATATAAATATATACCGGTATATATATATATAAAATATATATATATATATATATATATATATATATATATATATATATCTATATATATATATATATATATATATAATATATATATATATATATATATATATATATATATATATATATATATATATATATATAATATATATTATATATATATATATATATATATATATATATATACCGGTATACTGTATATATACTGTATATATATATGTATTCAGTATATATACATCTTATTACGTGTAGTGAAATGAATGTAGGAGGTGTTGTGAGAGTTAGCTGGATTACTCTCTGTGTAGGTGAGGCACAAATAGAAACAGTGGGGGAAGCCAGGTGAATGAAACAATAGTTCCAGCAATTCCTCATCATATGTCTATGTGGCCTGCCCTGGGTACTACTGCCCTGCTCGACTGGTGCCTACAATCTCCCCACTGAATAAGAAACTTCCCAATGCCTGACCCATCAGGAACACAGAAATACAGAATGCAACATAACATAGCACATATCAATACACATGTAAATACACAGACAAATATATGTAGATCTATAAACTGTATACATGAACACTAGTGACTGTTATACTTTGATCACAACATTACAGTATATAGAACACCTGATCCGTGGAGTTCACTAAAGTTTTCTGCACTAGTGAACACTGGCCTTCCTTAATGATATAACCTCTGAAATCAATCAAGGTCTCAGAATCACAGTTTCTTACTTATTAATTTACTTAACAAGAGGTAGCTCTAGTTTCCGAATCTATATTATTCTACTAATATATTTAATCTGATGTATACAGTATATACAGGGGAGATTATTACATTCAGGTTCATACATACAAGTTTAAAGTCCGTTTTGTCCACAGAGAGTGTGGTTACAGTCTCACGTCCTAAATGGCGTCATTCCAGGCTACCCTGTCAAGGGCGGTCTCTGTTGTAAAATTCTTTATTTTGAGATCAGACCGGAGTACCTGATCCCACGTCTTTCTAGGTCTACCTCTACTCGCAGCTCCCCCAATGCTCACAGTCCTGCATTTCTTCACCCAGTTCTGATAATCCGCTCTCTCCATGTGTCCAAACCAACCAAGTCGACTCGTGTGCATCACTTCACTGATACTCCTAATGCCTAGACGCCTTCTAAATTCCTCACTCAATACCCCGTCCTTAAGGTTTACCCCACATATCCATCTCTCCATTTTCTTCTCATTCCGTTCCATTCTATTGATATCCTCCGCTTTAACTGGCCACATCTCCGAGGCATAAGCAATCGCACTCCTAACACACGAGGTATACACTTTTCCTTTAAAGTGAAGTGAGAGTTCTCTCATATTCAGGAGTGGCAACATCTCTCTAAACTTCCCCAAGCCACTTCTGCCTCTAACAATGGAGCCAGCTTCAGCGCCACCTCCGGTGGAAACCGTATAGCCCAAGTACCAGAACTTATTCACACAATCCAGCGCTATACTGCCGAAATCAACACTAATAGGCGGGTCATTTAACACAACCATATTTTTCTTAGTGGCATTTATACTTTCTTTCTTACAGGAACTACCAGGTTTTTACTGGGGTTGATTGGATAAAGGTAGGTTCATACTCGACTGGAGTAACTAAAGTCAGACTACACATGCACAAAAGTTGTAAAGGATAAATATAATACAGAGTGCACACGTGAGTTTTCTTATTAATAATCACTTGATATAAAGATAACAATACACTCAAGATATATAATACACTGGTTACAGAGTGTTCAAAGATCCCTGATGATTAGATATTTAGGCCTTTTTACAAGCATATGTCCTCAACCATGGCTTTGACACATATGATGTAAGGACTTTATATGCAGAGTGCCGTTTAAGTGATGGTGTCTCGCAAAGCCCTGACTATTGCAGCGGTCTTGCCATGGCAAAGACTTCTCCAAGAGTGTTGAATTGATACTAAGAGTGTTTTAGAGACATGTCCTTATTTCCACTTTTAATGTCAAAACTACAAGCCTAGAAAGGATCCTAATGTACCTCGAGCACTAAGGTGTGACAGACAATAGTTCTTAAATAGGGAGAAGAACTCTCAGACAATTTGATCTACAGCCATGGCATGTACACTCAGTGGAAAGAGAGAGTAATTCTTGGACTCCAGCCTTGCATGCAAGTTTACTCGAGCCCTTAGAATTGCTAGCTCTACCCTGGGCAAGTCGGGATGGTCATGACTTATGCCCCAGGTACGGTGGTTGAGGGTCAGAAGGTCACAGGTACGGGAGGGCGGATTAGGGGGGTTTTTGGTAGACCCCTCAGAAGTTTCCGCCATGATGTAGGAGGAGCTGCGCGAAAGAGCGGCGCATCTGGAGAGCAGATATCTGGGGCCTTTTATGTGTTGAGAAGTCTTCCTGCTCTGCCTTCTTTTTTCAGGACCTGGAATTGGTGATGGTTATGCTTATGTTTTTCCCGGGCGTGGGCGGCAGAGTGGGCGTGATGGTGGCGACTCGATATGCGGTTGATGTGTTGCTTTTTAGTGGGGGTGGTGGGGAGGTGGCCATGTTGTTGGTACTCCTCTTTCTTTCTTTCTTTCTTTCTTTGGGTTGATCCTGTCTTCTTTCTTTCCCCGGGACTTGTTCTGGTTCTCCTCCTTCTTTCTTTCATTCCTTGTTTTGGTCCTACCTTCTTTCTTTCTCCGTAACTTGTTCTGGTTCTGCTTTTCTTCTTTCTTCTTATTTGTTGTGGGTTTATCCTCCATTGTGGTTTCCCTTTTCTTTTCTGTTTTCTTCTTCTGTCCCTTAATTATTCCCCGACTCGGTAACTTGTTTATTTTTAACTCTGTTACTTTAATAAAAAAATATAATAATTAAATAAACTAATAGATAATGCCTACCCCGTTAACCCCTTCTGTACCGGTGACGTTTCTTTAATATATGCTAGCTAAATTTAGACGTTTTTGTTCAGTTTAAGAAGGATCTTTGGTAGTAAAAAATGGATAAGTGAGATGGTTGGATGCCTGTAAGTTGCTGGAGGTCCATTATAAACTGAATAAAATCGCCTAATAGTAGCCAGAATAAAGTCAAAAGGATGGCACCGGTAATGAAGGGGTTAAAATTACGACCACTTCCTGCCAGCTCTCTCATTTTCCTCCTCATTGTTTTTGTCCTCATTATTTTTCTCCCGGTGCTGTTTCTTTTCTTGGAAGGGAAATGACTACACACCAAACAAGAAGCTCGCCAGCTTAAAACAAATAGAGTATAGTCACGGGCCATTAGAAGCACATGGTAACTGTCAAGGTACATACATAGTAACTTAACACTACACCATTAATGGGTAAAACTTGTCATTCGTTAAGTGGCCAATATACATTTTTAGTTTAGATATTCAAAATCACATTGACAGTCAGGCTATATAGTATAATGAAACAACATGGAAGATCTACACACTTTTGCTAGTGACTGTGCCAACGTCTTGGTTGTATAAAGATTATATGTGTCACGGGGTGGAAATTATATTAGTTTATATAACCCTTCCCCTGATCTTATGAATTTTATGTAATGCCTCAGTGAGCAATACACAACTACTGTATGCAGTAGAAATATATATTTATTATAGAGGTTACCTGATATGGGGACAACTGGCTTGATAATTAGCCTAATAACATGTGTACAGCCTATAACCTAGCATATAAAGGTATAAATATTATCATAGTTATTAAAGGCACTCTTGAAAATAAATACACATGTAACAGGCAATTAAATTTATTAATGATATGTGCAGAAATATGATAAGGCAAGCACTCAAGGATTCACACAGCCTATAGTCTGTTTACTCCTAGCCTAGCCTATCTCAAAGCCTACTGATATAACCTAACTTAACACAAAAGTCTAGCCTAGCCTAACTTTAAACACTGTACTGTAGAATACTAGAACACAAGGCTCAGTGATCAGCAGTCTATGACCAGTACCAGTAATGCAACATATATGGTAATCTAACCTTCTTGCCTGATACTGTAGCCTAAACTAAATCACTGACCTACATGTGTACAGTATAACCCTCCTAACTGGTTACACACTGAATATCTTACCTGGTAATCACCCTAGGGACTTAAAAGCTCATAGGATTGTATTTGGCCCTCCAATATAGGAAAGCCCCAATCCTGCCCAAAACCAAGGTGATCACCCTCACTGCTCAGCCTCCACGTGTGTAATGTAGAACAAGACCCCCAAGCGTGCATCCCCTCTCCCCGCGAAGGAGAGACACCCTAAAAAAAAACCCATGAATGTAGCAGACATCTGCAGAATATTGTACAAAAATCAACTATGAACATAATATGTCAGCATAGGAATACCAAAATGTGGTTAATACTACAATATACTCGTACTTTGCTTCCAGTGTTGCCAATGTAGATACTTTAATGCCAGATTTATTTTGATCTAGCTGCAATTATTGGCATCTAGCGACATGAATCATAGCTATATTCTGGAAATTTGAGTAATTATTGAGCGATATGAGATATTGTTTCAGTTTCTAATGTTATTATTGATTATCTTTATCTTCTAATACTATTTATATACATTCTCTCTACACGCCGAAATGTTGCATCTCTCTCTCTCTCTCTCTATTATACTAATAAGTGTTCTTCAGAGCTTTCCTCAGTGTATACTTCCTCGCATACGGGAAGTAGGTGGCACTCGCCTTTCAGTACATTCCCACCACTATTCTCTCCAATTATCTAATCCTAGAGTGAACCGATTTTCCCAGTCATTATTCAACTCAACAAGTAAACAAAACAACTATCTCCCTCAATTCTATCTTCTCCTCATCTTGCGATTTTAACTCTTTCAAGCTCCGTGTGTGCAGACATTTTGACTATAACGTATTTTGAATTTGACTCTGTCACTCGTTTAATATGAGGGGGGGTGGGGACTTGCTACAGGCAGCTTTGCCTTTTGTCCCTTTCTTAAAACAAAAACATGTTTTTTTTAGAAACATTGAAGCGACTTAAAACGACAATTATGTATTTTGATTAAGTAACCTTGCTTAGTCTGCACTCCACCTCGTCACTATTATTATTATTATATCACCCCAATATAGCAACAGGAGAGTCTAGCAGCATCGATAACAGAGTTTTGGCTTATCTATGGAGTCTGGAGGGTTGTTATCGTTATCGCCGTGGAGAGAGAGAGAGAGAGAGAGAGAGAGGGGGGGGGGGGTGATGAAGAGATAAGTTGTACATCGCCGTACAACTCAACCCCTTGGGGATTATGACGCGTTCTAAGTTCTAACAGTGCATTTGGCTAACAGTAGGCGAGTTCAAGCAGTTTAGGAAGGATCTAGAGCAACCAGAGGAGTAAAATGTACACCATTAGCCCTTGATCTCCAACAGGGCCTTTCTAATCTTAATATAATAGTCTAATGATAACCAAAGTAATAGTAATAAGTGCGTCTTCAAACACTGAAAGAGTTAACAAATAGAACGTTTCAACCAGTAGCTCTTAATCGATGGCAGAGTGGTTTTGCCACTGGACTGGTAATCCAATGGACCCGGTTTCGAATCCCAATATGTCAATGGGAAGATATTATTGGGATGGAATTTGTGCTGTATCTAGTTTCAGTGCATTACCACAGCACACCAAAATGCCAAAAAAATACCCTCATTGTTCCCTGATTAAATAGCATTGTATGAATATTCCTATATTCAAAATATGTTACAGGGGGGCAATTCCTAGTGAGTTAATTGCTCAATAGGTGGCGTTCTGAGAGTGAGGGTCCGAGTGTGGGGGATGAGACGGTGAAGCACAGAGGCGAAGCGGCTTCAGAGATGGAGTTGCTTCGAGCCGGGGTGCTTCACATGTCTCACTCCCTAGACTGGAACAAGACCTCACGGGCCTCACCGTGTTCAGCGGTGTAGTGCAAAGGCTCTCTGCCTATGCCCGAGAGGGAGTAGTTGGAATATAGAAAAAAAGAAAAAGAAAAAAAAAACAATACTATTAAGTCAGGTTAGGTGAAGCTAAGTTTGGTTAGGACTTAATATTGTCACTGACTTACTTGGCTTAGGGTGATATGGCACTGATGAAGTTCTGGTTGAATAGTCAGGGAACTATGATCAAGATATACACATTATACAGTATACGCTTGTATTCTAATTTTTGTTTTCCTTTCGCAGCTCCCAATATACTGTGAGAATGAATGTTGTTTACAGAGAGTACACGGATTAGCATTCCCATTTCTAAAGGTAGTGCCATTTTTAGGTAATTTCGTCCATTAACGGCTCTGCAAAGGGAAACAATTGTTGAAGAATACAGTACAAGCAATGTTGCATATATTTCACTCTTCTATCGTTATTACAACAGTCAGTGTTCTTCAGAGTTATTTCAGTGTATACCCCCTCCCTTGCGGCGAGTGCGAGGCACCCACCTTTCAACACAGTCCCACTCCTATTTTGTCCAGCTCTCCAAACCAAGAATTGGCAAATTGTCTCATTCTTCCTTCTACTCATCAAGTGAACTCTGGAACTCTCTCCCTCAATCAATCTTTCCTTCATCCTATGACTTAGACTGCTTTAACTCCTTGCCGACGGCGCCCGTAACCCGACGGGCAGGTTGTTCCGGTTATTATGTGGCCTGGGAGCGAGGCCAGCTATTGCAGGCAGCGCAGGCAGGCGTCAACCGTAGCCGATGGGCCCCACGGACACACTGAGGTGTAACAGAGAGCTCGCTCATACATGTGTAGACTGTAGCATCACACATAGCAAAAACATTTAGCGTTTGCAATATCATTGCAAGATAACCAGAGGTCGTCCAGAGATGATTCAGGTGTCATTTGAAAGCTCTATTACTGTACTTTCACGTATATATAATTTTATTATGCTCTGGCTTTTGCTTATGCATGAAAATGAGCAGGGAATTAAGGTAATTTTGAGCAATTATGCCCTCTCGTACGGGGTTAAACTTTGTGTGTCCAGGCATTTTTTGACTCCAACGTCCCTTGAATTTGGCTCTGTCACTCGTTTAACTTTGGAGTAGATACTCGTTACAAACAACTTGCCTTTTGCGTCCTCCATACACATACAAAAAAGCAAAAACAAAAAAAGCGATAGATTGACAAGTTATACTCAAGATATAATTGTGGGGAGATTGTAGGCACCAATCGAGCAGGTCAGTACCCAGGGGAGGCCCTATAGGTATATGATAATGAGTCGCTGGAATTCCTGTTTCATTTGCATGGCTTCCCCTACTATTTCTATTTTTGCCTAACCTGCACAGTTAAAATGTAAAACTTGCAAACTAAACAAACCAAAACTTGGACAAAGACAATATAAAGGCAAAATAGCTTATTAAAATCGCTATGTGGAAACAATGCTTACTAAAATAAAATATATGAAATAAAGGAACACAATCTACCACATGGGTGTACATAACTACATGAACAAGTTAATCTGTGTCCCAAGCAAACTAATCGCACACATAACAACGCATTATCGTATATAATGCAGCTGACTCTCACAAACACCTCCTTCTCCTATTCATTTCACTTCACTTATCAAGCACACCACACTTCTTTCCAACACACATACTTTACCTATAGCTGCCTTGTTTTTTGCTCTCTGTCGCTCTTTCAACCTTGGAGGGGACACTTGTTAGTCTTTTGTCTCCTTCAAGCACATAGAGAAGAAAAAAAACAGTCGCTAACTCTTTACTTATAGGCATTCTTCTAAATATCCAGCTGGCTGTATTTGACATTCTATGGCGGCAGTACAGGTTGATAATTTGATTAGACCATTTATCATTGACATTGTAAGAATTCAAAACAGTAATTAGACATTCCAATATTATGTTAGTCTATATCTAGGTAACGATCCATAGCGTTATTTAGTCTTCAAAGGGAGTCACACGAACGAATTTTCCAGAAACTTATTGTATAACTGGCAACTTTATTCTGGCATCTTTTCAGGGTTCTTATTGGACTGGTTTGAAGAGGTAATTTAAATTAAATTATTAGTTGACGATTGTATTAAGTTTAGTTTAATTGTGGGAGTCAGAGGGTTAATCGAGATAGATTTTACCCATTTGATTCCTAGACGGTCCTTTAAATCAGAGTAAAATCGTCTAATGTTAGCCAAAATCAAGTGAAATAGTGCCCTTGCAAACTGAAAGACTTTAATCAAACTTATATTTAAATTATTATTATTATTTTTTTTTTTTTTTTTTTTTTTTTTTAAGAGACAGTGAACGGAGGAAGGAAACACACAGATAAAACAAAAAGGTCCATGTGCCTAAAGGCATCCTCCATTCATAAAATGTTTGTAACAACTGGATTTAAACATTTGTAGATTGTAAGTTTGTGGAAAGCAATTCGAGGGAAGTGAATTCCAAAGAGTAGTAGCTCTGGGGATAAATGAATTCTGATAAGCAGAAGTTCTGCATTGTGGAGGAGAAAGTGTAAATTCATGGGCACTCTCAGCTGCCCTAGTTCTACGGGGAAAGATGTGGAGAGGCGGCACAATTGAAGCAAGTTCCTCGGAACAATTGCTGTGAAAATATCTGTAGAATAATGCAAGGGATGCAACGTTTCTTCGTATGGATAATGTAGGAAGGTCCTGTGTGATTGCAGGGTTATTGATTAATCTAATAGCTTTATTTTGAATTTTGTCCAACTGCCTCAATGCAACCACTCCACTTCCACCCCACAGAGGTGAATAGTAATCCATCTGAGAACGCACATGACTTTTATATCACGGCCAACTGCTCGTCAGTGAAGAATTCTCGAACTCTGTACAGGAGTCCCAGTTTTTTAGAGGCATTCTTAGCAATGCTTCTAACATAATGTGTCCAGCTCAAGTTAGTAGTTAATGTTACACCGAGAATGTCAATACTAGGGGAAGTGGGAATATTTACATCATTAAAAAATATATGGGAGTCAGTGAGATTCTGTCGGTTAGAAAATTGAATGTACTTGGTTTTCTGTGCATTAAAGGAAACTAGATTCTTTTGTCCCCATCCATTAATTCTAGAAAGGTCCTGGTTCAGAGAAATTGCAGTGTTTATTTTTGAATTTATAAGATCGGGTTGGGTGAAAGAATTGGTAAATGTGAAGGAACTGTGGAGTGTTGAGTCATCTGCGTAGGAATGTATTGGATTATGAGTGGTAGATATGAGATCATTGATATGAATGAGGAACAGAATTGGGGCCAAAACTGATCCCTGGGGAACACCAGCATTTATTGAGTGAAATTGAGAATAAAGGCCATCTACCATTACACGTATTTTTCTGTTATGAAGATAAGAAGAAATTAGTGGAACTAATGATGCAAGGCCGTAGTGTGACATCTTCGACAATAAGGATTGATGCCAGACTCTATCAAATGCCTTTGATATATCCAGTGCTATTGTATGTGTTTCACCATGTTGGTCTGTAGCTTGGTTGA
This sequence comes from Paralithodes platypus, assembly GCA_032716605.1. NCBI lineage: Eukaryota > Metazoa > Arthropoda > Malacostraca > Decapoda > Lithodidae > Paralithodes > Paralithodes platypus. The sequence continues at coordinate 52,543,565 of CM064572.1, forward strand.
TTTGATGCGTAAGAAGGCAAAGCATGTCTGCAGTTGATCGACATCGTCTAAAACCATATTGCCTATCACTGATTAATTTATTATTCTCAAGATGCTTAATTATGTGATTATTTAATATAATTTCAAAGACTTTACCAAGAGTGGAAGTTATAGCTATTGGTCTGTAGTTTGATGGATCTGAAGAGGCACCTTTTTTAGGAACTGGATGGATGTTTGCTTCTTTCCAGGGTACTGGGAAGCATGAGGTATGAGTACACAGACGGACAAATTTTGCCAATACAGGAGCGAGCACCAAGGAGCAATTTTTAAGTACTATTGGAGGAATTTCATCTGGACCAGGAGCCTTATCTACCGAGAGATTCTGCAAAATAGTTTTGACATGTCTGGTGTGGATCTTAAGTGAGGTAATTTCAGGCGAATTAAAATTAAGTACAGGGACATCTTGATTTATTTCATCTAAGGTTGAGTTGGTGGAGAAAATATCCGCAAGAAGGTTAGCTTTACCTCGTGGGTCACTTACAAGATTGCCAGTCGGAGATTTTAATGGTGGAATGGATGAAGCAGTAGTGAAGTTGGATTTAAATGAGTTAAGAGTAGACCAAAATATTTTGTTATCATTTGGATTATTTAGAAGTTTATTTGCCTGCTTGTGGAGAAAGTTTGATTTAGTTAGGTTTAATACAGTTTTGGCATGATTTCTGATGTTTCTAAAGTAATTAAAGGCTTCATGTGTTTTTGATCTTGTGTATGCATTGTAGGCTATTGCTTTTTGTTCAGTTACTCTAGCACAATTATGGTCAAACCATTTAGGTGAATTAGATCTTTTACTGTACTTTTGATGAGGAATAAAAGTTTCCATTCCAATTTTTACAAAATCTTGTATGTGGCTCAAGGTGGAGTGTGCATCATTAGAAAAGAAAGAGGTCCAGGGAATATCAATAAAGAAACCTTGAAGACCCTCCCAGTCTGCCCTATCGTAATGCCATTTAGTCACCAAAACAGGTTCAGAGTGGGAAGGTGTGGTAGGTGATAGACAGGTGGCCTGTATCAGACAGTGATCAGAAGATCCAAGCGGGGACCTCACTGTAACATCATAATTTTCTGAATTGGTTGTTAAAAATAAGTCCAGTAGGTGGAAATTATGATTAGGATTATCTGGTACACGGGAGGGTTGGTTGACTAGTTGAGTGAGATTAAATGAGTCTGCAAATAGCTCACATTCAAGACCAGCATCATCAGTCCTGGCTGAATGAGTGAGCCATTCAACATTATGGACATTAAAATCACCCAACACAGTGATTTCAGAAGAAGCATTTAAGTTTTTATTATTATTATTATATGAGATGCCGAAGTCTCCAACCAGGGTGCAGAAACACCATCAAGATCAATCCACACAAAACACCCGGAGAGAGACTATGGCAACTTAGGAAAAAATAAAAACATACACTGTATACTGTACTGTACATATACACATATTAAACACAGATAACATATATTGTTAAACACTTTAAATAAAAGACTAAGGGCACCAACTTTACGTCGATGACACAGATCAAGAGACAAATTAGGTAGAATAAAACTGATGGAATTTAGCGACCTGTCAAGCAACTTGAGATGGCAGTCAGCTGCTGACAACCAGGCAGGTGAGCAGTACTCGAAATGTGGCAAAATAAAAGCATAAAAAGACTTGATAACTGTGGCGTCACAAGCAAATGTTTTATAAACCTTGTGAAGCAGACCAATTTTTTGGGAAATGGAAGAGGAGAAAGAACGAATATGCTTTTCAAAAGTAAGTTTGTGATCAAGAGTAACTCCTAACAAACGCAGAGTATCCACATTCTCAATTTGCTCGCCAGAAACTTGTAGATAAGGATGGGGAGGATCCAAGGTACGAGATCTGCTGATGATAATGGAGTGTGTTTTACTAGCATTAAGTTTCATGCTCCAAAGTTCACACCATGATGTAATTTTGGCTAAATCCCTATTCAGAGCAGTAGCAATTACGTGTCGATCTATTGGTGATGCAATTGACGCATATAAAGTTGTATCATCAGCATAGGAGATTAGTTTATTTTCAAGCTCGGAACACAGGTCAGCAGTAAAAATAATAAAAATCAAAGGCCCAAGGACACTGCCTTGTGGAACACCAGAAACAACAGTAACAGAAGGGGAATGACACCCATCAATGACCACAGACTGAGATCTTTTCGTCAAAAAATCTTCAAAGATCCTTAAAAAATTGCCACCAATACCAATGAGCTGTAACTTAAACAGAAGTGCTTTATGGTTGACTAAATCAAAGGACACTGAGGACACTGTTGAGGACACTGAGTTGTGAGGACAGAGAATCAAAAAGACTTTGCTCTGGAGGAGTATTTGGGGAGCGGTAGATGCAACATATGTATTTAAATTTACCAGCAGAAATTAATTTGTATATAGAATAATCAAAATAGGGACAATTGAAACTAGTAACCTCCTCCAGGGCAATTTCAGATTTTGCGAAGCGACATACACCTCCTTTATTATATTATACCTTATATTATACCATAAATGTAGCATGACTAGGCTAGTTTCTCACTTATCTCATACGAGACACTCGTTACAGGCAACTTTATATATATATATATATATATATATATATATATATATATATATATATATATATATATATATATATATATATACTGTATATCAGCAACTAACTGGTTAATTGGAAAGTGTAATGAATGGAAGTACAGTACTAATGCATGCATGCATGAAACCATCTTGTTCTACGACGTTTCAAGAATCGCTGTTCTCATCTTTATATATATATTTACAAAATAGCCAAAATAACATTATGAAGACGAATATTGTGACTAACATTATATTTGGCTGATTTAAATACATATGGGTGTTACAGAAGCAACAGATAAATATACGATATAATAAGAGGAGTATTCAGTTGTTTGAGGTACAAATACTGTTGCTATGTAGAGTATGTTATGGAGTTCACGGTCATTGTTATTAGTCTCAAAGTCCGGTTCACTAATTGAGCTATAAAGAGTGCGTCACGGATGTTGCTCGCTTGTTATGTAAAATGCGTCATGGGTGTTCATAATGTGTATATAATTATGTTTAGCTTGAAGGGGATCTGGGAGGCGTATTCTTAAAGATTAGGGGACAAACTTAAACACATTGCTCGCAAATGGCAAAAGCAAAACTGCCAATAATAATACAAACAAATATCTTAATAACCCTCACAGCAGCTAGTGTTAACAATATGAATGTTGTCGTTGGCTTTGACCAAATTGGCCCGTTGTCCTTTAATTGCAGGTTCTCCATCGCTCACCAGGAAAAAAATCAACACCTGAATGGAGTTCAACATCATATCATCGCCAAAATAGTAAGGTGAAAAGTCTTAAATTCCCCAAAGTACTGGAGTGAAATATGGAGGGACCGATAAAGATCCGCCTGGCATCAGCTAGTGCTAACAATAGGGATGTTGTCATAGGCTGCTCTGTATTGGGTACAATGTTAACTGTAGTGAGAGGAGGATCTGATGTGGCGGCTATTAGAGTTAGGGGGGTGGGGAGCTATTTGTATTTAGAACATGGATATTTTTTGTTTGCTCCCTACATCCCTATAAGTTAAAACAATAAGAATTCCCAAACTCGTACGGAAAAATAATAACACCCGAATGCTGAATGGGGCGAAACGTCTTGTACTCGGAAAATCAATGTAGCGAAGAGTCCTAAAAACACCAAATTAATGGGTGAATAGGAGGAGTGTCGACCAAACAAACCAATCCCTCTGCTGACAGATTAGATAATGATGTAACTGTCGGGTACGCTGGCTGGATCTATAATTAGGTGGACGAGGGGGTATTTCTGTCAAGGTCGGGGTCTGTGGTGGTGGTGGTAGTCTGCTGGTATGTAGGGGTCTGGGTGGTGGTGGTGGTGGTAGTCTGCTGTTATGTAGGGGTCTGGGTGGTGGTGATGGTGGTGGTGGTCTGCTGTTATGTAGGGGTCCGGGGTGGTGATGGTAGTCTGCTGTTATGTAGGGGTCCGGGTAGTGGTGGTGATGATGGTGGTATAGTCAATCTCAACTGAAATGAGCTCCAAGGAGGTCAAGGTCGCCCTATGCGGTGTTGCCACATGTCGACCAAAACAAACCTTTTAGAAAACGGGAAACCAAGGAAAACACATTTAGAAGGGGAACTTGAAATAAATGTAAAAGACGTTTTTATGTCTGGAAGGGTTATTGGTATTCTTGTATAAAAGTTACAGAAACGAAATAATAGGTAGGCTATATTTGTATATACCTATTTACATTGTACAGCATCTCCCTTGCCTGGCTATGAAGATGAGAGTAACTTTTGCGAGTTTTTCCTTCCATGGAGGTCGCGCTATGAATGAGGGTAAGTGACCGTCTGACCTGGATGATGTTGTTGTCGTAGTTTAAGGCCATTTAAAGCGTTACCAATACTCGTATCCAGCTCTCTCTCTCTCTCTCTCTCTCTCTTTTGATGGGATTACATTGTGCTATATTGCATGTTGTAGATTGTGTATGTATGTGTGTGTTTGTGTGTGTATCTGTAGGGGTACTTACACTAGTTGTACTTACACTAGTTGTATTTGCGGGAGTGAGCATGCTCGTTAATTCCCGCCTCCTAAGATATGTTTGTCATACCGTGCTTTGAAACTATGCACTGATGGTGCGGGTGTGTGTGAGTGCGTGCGTAGCCAACAGAACCGCATTGACATTACTTGGCAACGTCGCATATCCTACCATTCCTTAAATCTATTTATAGCTGTCCCCAGAAAAATGGCAGCATGTTCTAAATAGCGTGCCATATGTTGTATAAATTCCTTCTATATATCCTTAAAATGATATGTTTCTTAACACCACATAACCTTTAAAAATTGTAATATAATATATATAGTCATAAAAGCTAAAATTAATTTGTTAATAGCCTGAAAAACTAACATTTGTTGTTAAAGCTTTGAATATTTGACAACACCGCACAGGGCGAGGGACTCCACCTTGTAGCTCATTTCATAGGAGGATGACTATAGTCTTCTGTTATGTAGGGGTCTGGGTGGTGGTGGTGGTGGTGATGGTAGTCTGCTGTTATGTAGGGTCTGGGTGGTGGTGGTAGTCTGCTGCTATATAGGGATCTGAGTGGTGGTGGTGATGGTAGTCTGCTGTTATGTAGGGGTCTGGGTGGTGATGGTAGTCTGCTATTATGTAGGGGTCTGGGTGGTGGTGGTGGTGGTGATGGTATTCTGCTATTATGTAGAGGTCTGGGTGGTGGTGGTAGTCTGCTGCTATATAGGGGTCTGAGTGGTGGTGGTGATGGTAGTCTGCTGTTATGTAGGGATCTGGGTGGTGGTGGTGGTGGTAGTCTGCTGTTATGTAGGGGTCTGGGTAGTGGTGGTGGTGGTGGTAGTCTGCTGTTATGAAGGGATCTGGGTGGTGGTGGTGTTGGTGGTGGTAGTCTGCTGTTATGTAGGGGTCTGGGTGGTGGTGGTGTTGGTGGTGGTAGTTTGCTGCTATGTAGGGGTCTGGGTGGTGGTGGTGGTAGTCTGCTGTTATTTAGGGGTCTGGGTGTTGGTGGTGGTAGTCTGCTGTTATGTAGGGGTCTGGGTGGTGGTGGTGGTAGTCTGCTGCTATGTAGGGGTCTGGGTGGTGGTGGTGTTGGTGGTGGTAGTCTGCTGTTATGTAGGGGTCTGGGTGGTGGTGGTGTTGGTGGTGGTAGTCTGCTGCTATGTAGGGGTCTGGGTGGTGGTGGTGGTTGTGGTAGTCTGCTGTTATGTAGGGGTCTGGGTGATGGTGGTGGTAGTCTGCTGTTATATAGGGGTCTGGGTGGTGGTGATGGTGGTAGTCTGCTGTTATGTATAGGTCTGGGTGGTGGTGGTAGTCTGGTGTTATGTAGGGGTCTGGGTGGTGGTGGTGGGGGTAGTCTGCTGCTATGTAGGGGTCTGGGTGGTGGTGGTGGTTGTGGTAGTCTGCTGTTATGTAGGGGTCTGGGTGGTGGTGATGGTGGTGGTAGTCTGCTGTTATGTAGGGGTCTGGGTGGTGGTGATGGTGGTAGTCTGCTGTTATGTATAGGTCTGGGTGGTGGTGGTAGTCTGGTGTTATGTAGGGTTCTGCAGGCCAATCCTTGGATAGAAATACTGCATACCAATCCTTGGCTCGAAACTTTGGTTGGTGTATTTGTCCATGTAACCCACGTGTATTTGTGACAAACACAAACTCCCACACACAACACACACACACACACACATACACGCACAAATGTGTCTATATAAGTCTGCATATTGTTATTCTGTATTATCCCAGACCACTTTGTTTGTGATGCTGAAGGAAACATTAGGTGAGAACGGAAGTAACAGATTTTATCTCCGACCTTGGTGAATCCCCGACCCAAGATAATATTATACAGTCTATACCTTGCCCCAAACTACGACAGGTGAGACCCCCGGACCATACTGGGAACCTATTGTACTGTCTGTGGGGCTTCCTGCTAACATATTCCACAGGTTTAGGCGGATTTATACTCCGACGCTACTTCACTTTAATTCACAATAACTTTAACCTGACAATACCTGATGTGGGACTACAATCTAATTTATATTAAGTTAACTTAGGCGATGTTATACTGGTTTAATTTGGTAAGGTTAGGTAAGGGTAGCTATTTTACCCAGCCAAAATATTCTTATTCGCTTTTATTTGTCTGGTCTGATTTAAGCAAGCGCAGACTCTTAACTCTAGTGGAAGTCTATCTATCTACCTATTGCCAGATGACATGATCCCCTAAGAAGGTGGCCATGAATGAGTCGCCTTCATGCACCTCTGTCAGCCGGTTCCCCTCCTCCCACCCAACATCACTTACACTCATATATCTCTCAACTCCATCCTTCCACCTCACTCTCCGTCTGCCTCTTCTCTCTGCCCTTCAACCTCACTCTCGTACACTCTTTTAGTCATTCTCTCACTTCCCATACGTTCCATATGACCGAACCATCTCAAGGTGTTCCTTTTCACACTCTCCAGCACACCAAAAATTCATGACTACATAAAGTAATTGAGGTGGTGGTAATCTACTAATCGTTTTCATCCCTTAGACTTTCCTATTAAAACTAAAATGTGTAATATCCCGGTAAATATGAGATATTTTCAAAAGCGTCACTTAGCAAAGTATATTTGTTATTGCTATGTTTATTAATTCTGAAATTTATGAAAGGTATTTTAGAAATACCCTGTACAGTACGGTATATAATATATATATATATATATATATATATATATATATGTTTCTAATCTCTCACTGGGGATCGAACCGTCGACCATCAGGACGATAGCCGACGCTTTAATCAATTACACCACGGCAGTGGTGTAATTGATTAAAGCGTCGGCTATCGTCCTGATGGTCGACGCTTCGATCCCCACTGAGAGATTAGAAGCATTTAGTGGCTCACGTGTATTTGTGACATATTCTCAATATATATATATGTATATATACCGGTATATATATATATATATATATATATATATATATATATATATATATATTTTCTTTAATACATACGAGGTTGAAAGAAATGGCAATTTCTGCATTGGAAATTTTATTATTCAAAGTTTCCAGGTCTCTGATGAGTTTTCGCTGGGTGGCAGGAAGTAGATGAAGGAGATGAGCAAAATTCATGGTGGTACAGGGTTACATAAATGTAAATGATGATACAGGATATACGACGCATTTCACTGGACAACCAGCATTATCAAGTAAGGATGGAATGATATAAAAGTTAAACAGGAAGGGTATATATAGAGGGTGGAGGATTAGAGGAGGCGAAAAACAAGGGGCAAAAGTCTACTATTGGTGGAGGGGTATTCTGGGAAAGAGAAAGGGGGGAACCGCTTCACGCATGCGCACTGGATGCGGGATGGTGGTCGGTTGGTGGGGTCGAGGCTGATTGGCTGCGTGTCGAGGGGCGTGGCCTAAGTTGTGTGGCGCCTGCGGAAGACGAAGCTGAAGGAGGTAGCGCGGGGGGCTGCGTCAAGGGCACCGGGGGGCGAGGGGGGTGTTAGGTCCTGTAGGAAAGTGCCTTTTGGCAGAAGGAAGGATCTGAAGGTCCAGAGTTTGGTTGTTGATGTTAGGATGTAAGGCTTGGATATATAAAGCTTCGAGTATAGGTAATCTCCTTGGGTCACTTTCTTTATCGAGTATGGTGGTGTGTTTCTCTAACTCGTTGCGTGTGAGGTGAGGGTGGTTAGGGGTGAGATAGTAGTCTTTGATGGCTCCAGCCTGAAGGTGAAGAGTTAGCCGACGTGAAAGACGAGTCTGCGTCATACCAATATAGGAATGAGGTCCACAGTCCTCATAATTACAGGTATGTTGGTAAATGACGTGATCGTCGGTCATCGGGCTCTTTATCTTGGTGGAGGCTGGTTTGTTGCGGAGAACGAGGTTGGAGGTCTTGGGGGATTTGTAATAAATTATTAATTTGATTTTGTTTTCCGGGTTGGTTGGGTGGACATGCTTGGAGATTATTTCTTTTAAGACGGCCTCGTCATTTTTGTGTTCAGAGGACATGTAATTGCGGTAGAAGATCTTAATTTCATTGGGGGGTCAATGTTGGGAGGGCTTTGGGTGTACCATTTTCCAAGATGGTGGTTGATGGTGCTGGAGATGTCGGAGTTGGAGTATCCGTTATTTACTAAAACTTGGGATAGTCTTTCTAGTTCCTGGTGGGTGTCGGCCCAGGTAGAGCAGTGCGTGAGGGCTCTCCTAACATAGGCGGAGATGGAGGATAGAAGATAACGGCGGGGACATTCACTATCGCCGTTGAGGCATTGTCCTGTGTTAGTTGGTTTAATGTAGACGGTGGTTTTGAACCCATGGTCGTTCAGAGCTACGAGGATGTCGAGGAAGGGGAGTTGTCCATTGTTAGATTTTTCAAAGGTGAAGTTAAGTCCGGAGGAGGTCATGAAGCGACGCTGGAGTTCCTGTAGTTCGTGGAGGTCCTTGATTTGCACGAAGATGTCATCCACGTATCTACAGTAGACGGCAGGTCGTTGGGCAGCTAGGAGCTCTTCCTCGATGGTACCCATGAAAAAGTTCGCAAAAAGAACTCCTAGAGGGCTGCCCATCGCCACACCGTCTATCTGCTTGTACATGTTGCCCCGGGGGCAAAGGAAGGGGGCCTCCTTGGTACATAGCTCCAGTAGTGTTTTCAGGGCCTTCTCCGGAATGTCCAGTGTTGGTGTATTCAGGGCAATGATAAATTCGACGTAGAATCATGTCAATGGTCCTATCCACTGGCACGTTGGTGAACAGGCTTTCTACGTCGAGAGAGGCGATTGTGTGGTTGTTGTTACGGGGGGTGTCTCGTAAAATTTCCAAGAAATCGTGGGCTGAGTTAAGGTTGAATTGGCTGGGCACGTAGGGGGTGAGGAGGTTGTTCAGGGCCTTGGCGATCTGGTAGGTGGCAGTGGGGATCTGGGAGATGATGGGGCGGAGGGGGTTCCCAGGTTTGTTTGAACCATCAAAACACACCTGGGCCGACACCCACCAGGAACTAGAAAGACTATCCCAAGTTTTAGTAAATAACGGATACTCCAACTCCGACATCTCCAGCACCATCAACCACCATCTTGAAAAATGGTACACCCAAAGCCCTCCCAACATTGACCCCCCCAATGAAATTAAGATCTTCTACCGCAATTACATGTCCTCTGAACACAAAAATGACGAGGCCGTCTTAAAAGAAATAATCTCCAAGCATGTCCACCCAACCAACCCGGAAAACAAAATCAAATTAATAATTTATTACAAATCCCCCAAGACCTCCAACCTCGTTCTCCGCAACAAACCAGCCTCCACCAAGATAAAGAGCCCGATGACCGACGATCACGTCATTTACCAACATACCTGTAATTATGAGGACTGTGGACCTCATTCCTATATTGGTATGACGCAGACTCGTCTTTCACGTCGGCTAACTCTTCACCTTCAGGCTGGAGCCATCAAAGACCACTATCTCACCCCTAACCACCCTCACCTCACACACAACGAGTTAGAGAAACACACCACCATACTCGATAAAGAAAGTGACCCAAGGAGATTACCTATACTCGAAGCTTTATATATCCAAGCCTTACATCCCAACATCAACAACCAAACTCTGGACCTTCAGATCCTTCCTTCTGCCAAAAGGCACTTTCCTACAGGACCTAACACCCCCCCTCGGCCCCAGGTGCCCTTGACGCAGCCCCCCGCGCTACCTCCTTCAGCTTCGTCTTCCGCAGGCGCCACACAACTTAGGCCACGCCCCTCGACACGCAGCCAATCAGCCTCGACCCCACCAACCAACCACCATCCCGCATCCAGTGCGCATGCGTGAAGCGGTTCCCCCCTTTCTCTTTCCCAGAATACCCCTCCACCAATAGTAGACTTTTGCCCCTTGTTTTTCGCCTCCTCTGATCCTCCACCCTCTATATATACCCTTCCTGTTTACCTTTTATATCATTCCATCCTTACTTGATAATGCTGGTTGTCCAGTGAAACGCGTCGTATATCCTGTATCATCATTTACATTTATGTAACCCTGTACCACCATGAATTTTGCTCATCTCCTTCATCTACTTCCTGCCACCCAGCGAAAACTCATCAGAGACCTGGAAACTTTGAATAATAAAATTTCCAACGCAGAAATTGCCATTTCTTTCAACCTCGTATGTATTATTATGTTCCTTCCAACAACCAACTATACTCCTAAAATCGATTAATGAAATTTTACAAACACATAGTTAAAGAAAATTTATTACCTGGCTTTACTAACATATATATATATATATATATATATATATATATATATATATATATATATATATATATATATATAAATACTGTATATGATGATGAGTCAGGCAACGAGAATAGAGAAAGTACGTTTCCGGTTTATTCCCGAGCTTAGGTGAAACCCCTGGGACATCCTGAGAACCACTGCGTCCTCTGCCAGGTTTCAGAACACCATATTCCTTAATTTTTTTTTTCCCTATGTGTATGAAGGATACCAAGGGCAAATATACCTGTAAAAAGTGTCCCCCTCAAAGTTGAACGAGTGATAGAGAGCCAAACTCAAGATACGAGAGTCAAAATGTCTGAACACACGGAGCTTGCAGCAGTTTAAGTCATAGGATGAGGGGAAAACAGATTGAGGGAGAGAGCTCCAGAGCTTATTTATTGAATAGAAGCAAGGACAGAATAGGAGTGGTAATGTGTTGAAATGTGGGTGCCCCTCACTCTCCGTTTTTTTATGTTCCAACACCCTCTTTTCTATTACAGGGACGGTTATTGCCTAGACTAATATATCCCGTAAGTAAGGTTAATTGAGGTAAAGTTATGTTATAATAGGTTGCTAAAAAATATGGATTATGAAATGGATATGAACAAAATAATAATATCAAGGTGTATATTCATTTGATTTTCCTTTGATTCATATTGATTTTCCTTTCTAACTGGTATAAAATGGGTTTATTACCACCAATATACCTTTAAATAGGTAGAATATATACCTTTGTCATACCCATAATTATCCACAGAGTAAGACAAAGTACGGTGATCGTCCCGGATATTCTATACTAAAAGTAAAAGTTAGTGTAAAATAACCCTCCAAACTTCGGGAAACTGCTTCCGGTCCGGCCATGGTGGAGCGGTCTCACCTATATTTGGTCAGTCACGGCTTTCATATCTGTGAAAGGAGAAAATCTAATATAATAACTGTGGCTACGGGACTTGGACGATGATAATGTTTCCACAAAAATGATAAACTTTATGTTAGGATTCACAGACGCACAGTTTCTCTCTCGCGCGCGCCAAGGTATTACCAAAAACATTACAAAATCTCTCCCCGTTAGATCAGATCAGATGGCTATAATAGAGTAGGAGAGTAGAGTATTTCCCTTTAATCTATATATATTGTGCAACACTGCGCACGTCACAACTTAAATCATTAGGATGGATCGCTCCTGGATTGCATAACGTAGGGAATAGTGTTGGGGAGATTACAGGTTTGGTCATCATAATTACATAACACATACAGTCAAACTCGTTTAATCCCCAGAATCTCAGAAACTGTAGTTATGCAATTAGTATATATTTTTTCAGATCACCGCAGGAAACAGTATCGCTTATAAATGTCTTGATTCATCCCTATCCCATTTTATGTTTTGCAAATTTATCTTATACATTAACTATTAATTTTCTAATAAGCCAATAATAATCTGAGACTCTGCGGATGAAATGAGTTGACTGTATATACTTAGTAATTACATAATTTTCAAGATGCAATTAATACTCGCAGACCTGTAATGTAGGAAAAGAGTGTTGGAGAGTCTTGGTTGGGTCATCATAAATTATATATACTGGTACAGTACTAGGATTTCCGGGAGGGATTACCATTCCGTCTCTGGGATGATCTAGTTTAATTCCCGATGATATTTGTTTGTTTGGGATATTGGTGTTGTTGTTGCTGTTTATTGTATTATGTTGTTGATAATTTTGTTGTTGTTATTTTATTTATTATTTTGTTAGTTTAAGGGGTGTACATAGTTAGGACATTATAAAGCTTGCAAAGGATGTTGAGGGAACAACCTGCTGGTGTTGTTCTTGTTCCTCTGTTTATTTTTCTGTATCTCCTCCTTCATCTTCTTCTTATGACGATGATGATGATTAATATGTGTTATGCCTTGATTTTATACAGGATTAACTTGGTATAGGTGAGTTCTGCAAGACTGGGTTATTGGATTTCTTGCAAAATACATAAAGAGAATCAACAGAGGACATAGATAATCTCGGATAAATGGTTTGTAATACAGCTTTATTCTAAAATAACACTCAGGTATAAGGTACGTAATAGAATTCACACGAACAATAGATGTTGGAGCACTCAGGTAGGTTATTGGACTTATTACAATTTCCCAGCACTTATCGCGGATTTGGATAGAGACATACTTCCCACTTCCAACGTTCAGGCATTATTCTTCTGATCACATTGCTTTATGATACGTAGGGTACATGAATCACACAGGTTAGGTATTTCGCTTTGTTAACTCTCTCTGGTAATATGACTCTTAATCAAGGATGAAAGTATAAGTAATGTGGTTATTGCCCAAGAATTAACGTAAAGGGATAACTGTAACTAGTTGCACTGGTCTAGGATGTTCACTTGTCTAGGTGATACTTCGGACCGAAAATATCAGTGAGGGCGAATCAGGTTAAACCTGATGGCAAGAATAATTACGGGAGTCAGTTCGCCTAAGCTAAATTTCACTGATATATATTAATACATACTAGCATCATAATCACTTGTTTCCTAACATCAGAGAAAGTTGAGACATAATCGAATACACTGGATGGTTGAGTTAATAGCATCGTAACACTGGTACTTTGCGAAGTAACACTGTGATAGAGTTTTCCTGGTTATCTTGCGTTACTGATGTTGGGGGTTAACAGTAGCTCTGGGGCTGTCCAAGCTGTCCGGTAGTGTAGAGAAGGTTTTACAGATGGGCTTCTTGCGTAACCGGTGATGACACTCCGATATGTTACCCTTGATGGGGACCTTAAATAACGCTGTCTCAAGCTCAACCGGACTAACAACGTATCGGATTAACGTAAGACAGTCGAGAAAAGCAACTGTTTAACTATCTCTGGTCCTTATAAGAGGTTCAAGGAGCGCGGTCGGTTTTGCACCCTTTTGTCAACAAATGCTGATGGGGCCTACAGTCAATTGTTGCCAAGGAGTTATTCTTGCAGAGTCCTCACTCAAGAGTTTCTCGCATAATCCCTTCTAACATAACAAGATCTGTCTGCCTTAGATCAGTTATGAGTTATGATCGTTCGTAACTCAAGTAGCGGATGGTGCACTATCAGAAGTTAATGAAACAATCAATAATTTGTGAATTTGTTGTCTACCAATATAATATTACTGCCGGTAGTCCCGATCGCAATAAAACATTCGTAAAGGGTTAATTCACTTCCTCACCGAGTTGCACAGATTACGGAACGCCGAATTATCGTGAATCTTGAGGGGGGGGAGGGAACGTACTAGACGCCAACACAGTGTGGCCAGCCGTTGCTTTGGGCTCTAATATTCAACTGCCCGACTGTTGTCTCTGTGTCTTATTTATAGGCAGGTCAAGGAAGCTTCAGGAATATTCTAGAAGTATTGGATGTCAGTGCTATGAAGTAGTTAATTTATTCTGGTGAACTTAGGGGGTTAGGGAGGGGGTCTTTAATGTGGCGGTAAGTGACTTGTTATCTGATTTATTATCGTGGATATCTTAACCCTAGTATGAGGTACTAGTAGAGTTGTTTAGGCGGATTTGGTGAAGGTTTTTAAGTACTACTTTGCTGGTGCCCTACGTGACTAGGCTGGGAGGTATTATTCATCAATTCATCTAAGTATCCTTCTCTGGTCTAGCTGACATGCTATTCGTAATCTAGGATGGGATAAGGAAGATTTTGGTTTTGGGTAAGGATGGGATAGGATGGTATTTGGATAGGTATCTAGATTTGTAGGTCATAACCTGTTGGAAACTCACCTGTTGTCTGGCAAGAATTTGCTGGCTTGCGCGGGTCATGGTAATTCTCCGCGGGGGTCGGTGGGGTCCCCTTGGGGTCGGGGGAGGGCATGCCGCTCCCTGAATATGGTTATCGAGTGTTCTTACGTTAATTGGGTTGAGATATGAGTTCAGGTTGTCAGGAGGTATCTTCCTAGTTAGGGTTGATCACTACATCTAGTTTTCATGTACGAGGATCACTCGTGGGTGTTAAGAATAGTGGTTTTGTGAAAATGCAAGTCAGTGTGAAATTTACATTTTTAAGGGGGGACGAGAGGGGGTCGTCCTAGCCTCGCGCCGGCTATTGCTCTGGTTCAGGTTTTGAGTGGGGCTAGGGAGTTAGGATAGTTAAGGGGGGTACTAGGATAGGTCCTTACCTTCCATTTGTTGAGGTTAGTGAACGAACTGAGTCGGCATGTTATAACGTTCTTATGGCGTCTTTACAGGGGGAGGGTTGTGAATTGTAAAGGGGGTGGTTTGAGGCTAGGCGCCGCGCCGCTCGAGACCTAGGGTCGTGACTCTTACTGCGCTGGAGGCATTTCCCTACGATCGAACAGGTAGTGTGGTGTGTGCAGCGGGGCGTGAAGGAGAAAAGGACAGGATGACCCAAAAAACAGGTTACCACTGAGCATGGGGTCACGAAGCAAAACAGAGTAGTGTGGATTGTGGATAAGGAGGAGGTGATTGGAGGACGTATAACAATTGTGGAAAAGTAAATGGAAGAGAGGAACACAATGGCGGATAAAAGATAATTAACTTAAGGATTGAAATACATGCTTGAATGACGGTATTAGTCGTCGCCAATTTAAGGTGAATGGGACTTGGTTAGAATGCATGGAATACGATTCGACATGGGCAGTGCCTATGTGTCGTAGCAATATCGATCGGGCAAATTCCGGTTGATATTATATATATACTTAGTTACTAGAAGAACAAGACAAGGGGCAACTGAGCACGGGGGTACATATCTATATACTTAGTTACTACAAAAGAAAGGAACAGCTGAGCATGGGGTTGGTATGTGGGTGTTGTAACTGAGCAGGGGGCTGCATATATATATTCTCGTAATGGAGAGATACTAGGTAGCTTTCCTGCATTCCTCTTGAGATGATCGTATGCAGATTGGTCATAATTAAACATATATAAATCAACAGATTTGAATCAATACAATAACTGGCAGAGGGTTAGTATTGCGGGTTAGAGGTTAGGTCAGAGGACGGAGGGTGATCATAATTAATTATAGGGCTGACATAATCACGATCTGATTTGGTGTGAAATGGAAGCTAAGGTGTCTTTTATATCGCCTCGAACCTACACAATGAAAGTATTATAGCCTGTATGGTGGTTACATAATTAAATACATACTTAGGTGGTACATCAAGAATGTCAGTGAGTAAAGTATTGTGGTTTGTATATTAGAAGACTGTGATTGAGAGACGTATAATATGTGGAATGAATTGGGAGAGAGAGAGACCAAATCGGGGATGGAAATGGGACCGGGGATCTCGTTGGGGGTGGGGTTTTCGCTCTCAGGATTTTCGTTCCTGTGGCTCGTTAGGGGTGGGGGTTTCGCTCTCAGGATTTTCGTTCCTGTGGTATTTCAATATGAATACAGTATGTCCTTATTATATTATGCTAAAATCCCCATTGAATAAAATATGTGTTTACTTTAATCTCCTACATAAATCGAGTAAGTAATATGTAATAAGTGTTATGACCTGATTTTATGCAGGATTAACAATTGGATATAGGCGAGTTCTACTCCACTGGGACTTCCAAGTTCAAATACGTACATATAACATGAAAAGAAAACAGAGGATAAGTATATCACAAGATAATTATGGTTTAAGAATACAGCTTTATTTCTCTTGCACTATATTGGAGAAATAATCTGGAACTGAGAACATAGAACACGTATCACTGTCAGTGAATAGTACTTAATATTATCACTGACTCCTAGCACAGTCGCGGAGCTAGATAGGGAACAAGTATTGTTGACCAACTACACTTAATATTCGAGATAGTTTTTAAGACACTGAGGATGAACAGTAAAGAATTGTTTCTAGGAGTGGAGTGACCACTGTCTCTTTCCTTCAGGAATGTCACGGTATTTCAAGTTCAAGATCAAGTACCCCAATAGGTATGCAGCTGGGCTGTATAGAAAACGGAGAGTC
Source organism: Paralithodes platypus (assembly GCA_032716605.1). Lineage (NCBI taxonomy): Eukaryota > Metazoa > Arthropoda > Malacostraca > Decapoda > Lithodidae > Paralithodes > Paralithodes platypus. The sequence continues at coordinate 52,560,346 of CM064572.1, forward strand.
AATGGCGGACTCTGAAATATTTTCAAACACTTTGGTAAAATTGGGCAGAGTCGCTGACGTCTCAAAAGTCGGCTAAAATTGTATTAATTCGGACTTGATTCACTGTTGGATGGCAAATTGTTATTCCGTATCACTCATACTGTATGGGGGTATGACTCGTAGCTTTAAGACCCAATTATTAACACTGGTACAGATTCATAAGTATTTAAGCCGCTTTTGGGGGAACTCTGTTTATTTCGTTCACTTGACACTTTTCCTACTTGCTGTCACTCTATCTTCTTCTCTTGGTCTCCCAGCGTGGTAACTTCTCGATTGGTGTCTCCGGTGAATACTTCTGGAGGTGGTTGGTTCTCGTTGGTTGCTTCCCCGTAGGCCGTCTAGGTGGGCCGGCTGTGTGAAGTAGTTACAGATGGGTTGGTTGGGCTTGAGATCTTAAGTATGGCTCTGTAACATATAGTAATCGTCTGGCGAATTACTGTTGGGCACCATACCGAACTAACGCGTGTATTTCAGGGGTAGGAGAAACTACTCGACTGTTCTGATCAGTATATCAACCGTTGATGAAGTCCTGTTAAGGTACTCTCGGACTAGGATCTTAAATATCGAGTCTTATGTGGTCGATATCGGACGAACGCAGTAATTTCAGTGTGAGTGATATTACTGTCTGCCCTGATCTTTATGAGAGGTTCGGGGGACCCGGGGCGGTGTTTAAACCTTTAAGTTACACAGTCATACGGGATGCCACAGACTCAGTGCACCAAGGACTTGTCTCTGCAGAGTGCCCGTGAGGGTATCTCGCCAAGCCCTGTCTCTAGCACAGCGGTCTCAGAGGCTCGAGACTACCTGTGCCGAGTAGCAGTGTCCACTTTAAATAGTGAAGAATAGAGAGAGCGGCATGCCGGAGTCTCTCTACTTTTCACTATAGAAAATGTAACCTCGCGGTGGAGCCTATGTCATGTTGGCAGGCCGAACGACGACAAATTTCCTCGACAAGGACACTTTTGTACGAGTGTTCACTTGGACTCCGTAAAACACAGAGAGGACGGCAGGCCGGAGTCTCTCTAGTTTTTATGAGGCAAAGTGAAACCTGACAATCGGGACTATGTTCACGCTGGCATGCCAGCCATCAACAGAGTTCTTCAATCAGGACACTGGTACCTTCCCACTCTAGAGAATATTGAGGATGGCAGCCCATTAACTCAACTTCTTTTAGAGATGGTGCTGTTGTGGGTTTTCCTTAACAAGATGGACAAGCAGGGGCGGCAGGCCAGTATCCTACTTTCTCAACTCGGAAGGAAAGTTGTTCCTATCACAATAGCTGTTTGCCCCTCTGGCAGGCCAGACAGAGACAGAGTTATTGTGACAGGCCACAGCTGTCGATAACTTATAGTCTTAGGAGAAAGTTTCGGCAGGCCGTACACTTTTCCCACTAGACTAGCTAGTCACCGCCTAAGTAGGATATCTACGTTAGCTAGGCAGGCCCGGGTCTAACAAGGATCCCTAGTATTGGATTTACGGGTTGCTGTCTCAGTATAGGTATGTCTCTCTGGCAGGCCAGATGAAGACAGAGTACCTGGGACAGAACTCAGTTAACGGGGACTTATAGTCTAAGAAGAAATATCGGCAGCCCGTACACATTCTTCACTAGACTAACTAGTAACCGCCTAAGTAGGATCTCCATGTTAGCTAGGCAGGCCCGGGTCTAACAAGGATTCCTAGTATAGGGTTTTACTCACAGACAGTATGTTTGGGCTTTCGGCAGGCCGTTAGTCCAACTGAATGGAGGGTACTTCTAAGACTTCAATAGTTGGCTTTCCCAGAGCTTTTGAAGCCTCAAAATTGCTTAACTTTCCTCAGAAATCCTGAACTGGTATTGCGGATTACTGAGTGTACTCCTTCGGTACCTCTAGGATGGTAAGGGCATAAGGAGGTATCCTAGATGGGGTCCTTGAACCCTTCTTGTTCTGCTGGTCAAGGTCTTCTTCAATACAATTATTTTACTTGGTGATGGGGTGATGAGTAAGGTCAATTATAGCTCCTAGAGTAGAATACTTCATCAAAGGTTAATTATAAATTCATAGGTGGTCTATATAAACTCAATAGAACTCTGGAAAACAATAATAGTGAGTCAAGTAAATGATATATGAAATCGGTACTCTCGGGGAGGACTTTGAGGTGTCGTGTGTACCAAAGGGGTGTCGTGTGCACCTGACAGGTGAGGACTATGATGCGTGCGAGGCAGTGTTTATCCTTCTCTCTCCTTCTCGTCGTGGTGGTGGGTGGATTTTGCTACGGATCTTGGTTGGTAGTAATTTTAGGTATAAGAATATATAAATCTCCCTCTGCATTGCGTTGTCTAAATGAGTGTGTACGTATACCACCTTCCTAAATCGTGTTGGTAGGCCTGGGTGTATACATGGATGTACACATGGGGTATTTAAGTGTACGGGGCACCCTCTCTCGGGGCGCGGGAACGGCAGATCTCCCGCGTCGTCTAGACATGGTGACAAATTGGTACAGGATATTTATTTAGAAGGAAGCATGTGTGGTTTGTGTAACTAGCAAAACTAGTTGAAGAGTGTCAAAAACAGGCATGTGTATATATGTGTGGGAAAACATTGTCCCAAGATCTATTGAGGTATATGTTTACATCTTATTGCATAAAATAGGGTTTCATACATTCATATAATGATTTCATCTGGCAGTGCTTTCTTCGGTAGCGAAGATATGAATTTCTCTTAACTTCTACTTCTCTATTCTCCCCTAGTTATATTGTCATGAGGGGAGAAAAGGAAAAACACAGGTATATAATAATAGACAGAATGCAGGGCTGTCTTGCAAGTACATCATAATAATTTGCATACATAGATATACGAACACAGGTGCTGTCCGACAGGTACATTATAATAATTATGGAAGAGGGAACATAGGTGAACAATTGGCATACATGCTTGTCTTGCAAGTACATCATAATAAGTTGCATATATATATATATGAACACAGGTGTTGTCCGCCAGGTACATTATAATAATTATGGAAGAGGGAACATAGGTGAACAGGCGAAAGTGACAGGGAGGTTAGACATGTAGGTTGAACTGCACTTTCTTCTTTGTGGTGAGAGTGGGAGGAAACGTCTTGTCGCTTCCCGGTGTGACCTTGGTTAGTCCGGCGACTGTCTGGTCCTCACTTTCCTTTTCCGGTGCTCGCGCGCCTTTTCGTTTTCGGGGCATTTCAATAAGATTACACAGTACATAGAGTATATTTGTTATGCCCAAGAGAGGATAAGAGCGAAGCAGGGAAACCACCAACATCATGCCGACACTAATCTTGAACACCATGAACAGAATGGTGATCATCCAGCTGCAGTGGCCCCTCGAAATCGGTTTTCCCTGACACCAGTCACCCGGTTTTCTACCTTACCTGCCGCCAGTCAATCACAGGATGCGTGACATCAGAGCGCTGCCTACCGCCACTCTGTATCGCACAACTGTCAGGTCACCTTCCACCTCACCTGCCAAAGAGGCAGAGTCCAAGGAAGAAAACCCCAGCCCAGCACTACAAGGGCACATGAGCCCCTCCAAGCCCACTAATAAGGCCGCTTATACCCTCAAGACCCCCAAGAGGTGCCCTAGCAAGATGAGAAAGGAGCGCAAGGAACAACTGTTTGGCAGATTCACACCCTCATCTAAACTTGGGTTCCCCTCTTTAGGTATTCTCCCTCAAGTTAAAAGTAAATCCTGCCCGGCCGCACCCTTACTCAGGTTACCTTGTGAGGTGCTCTCATTCAGGTTTCCTTGCAAGGCCCACCTAGATTTAGCAACTCTGAATCAGAATTCGGGTTTTGTTATGAACTCGCTTGGGGACCTCTGCGAGGCTTCAAGAGAGATCAGCATCCCTTTCCTTCCTGTAAAGACTAAGAGGAATTAACATAAGAAGAAGAAGACAAAGAAGACAAAAATAGTATGGAGCCAGGTTCTCTTCGACGACAGAGAAAGAAAATAGAACATTTGAGATCGCTGATATACCTGGGAGAGATATTCGCCGCCATGACCCTTGATTACATTTTAGTAAATATCGTCTCTGCTATCAGAGTCCCTACTTGCAAATAAAGTAACAGAAGTAAAAGAGACACCAAGAATATGGAGAGAAGATTAAGGATTGATTTTTGTATTGTTGAAGAATAAGGGCTAGTCCTCTAGGAGTTCCCGACAGTTAGTAAGATGGAGAAATTGGGTTTTGGAAGCATTAAAGGCAACAAGGTTTTCTCTGCCCCAATTGGAAATAGTAGTTAGATCAGAAGATAAGTGTTCTATGGCTTCATTACGTTTGTTTATCAGGGATTGCTTGCTGGGGCGTTTTGGAAAACTAATTGAGTAGTGGAAGGTTGAGTCAACTGCGTATGAATGGATAGGACTGGAGGTACAATTGAGAAGATCATTTATGAAAATTAGAAAGAGGGTGGGAGATAGGACAGAGCCCTGAGGAACACCGGAGTTGATAGGATGAGGAAGTGAGCAATGGCCATCCACAACCGTAGCTATGGAACAGCCGTAAAGGAAATTAGAGACAAAAGTACAGATGGAGGGATAGAAACCGAAGGAGGGTAGTTTAGAAATTAAAGATTTGTGCCAGACTCAATCGAAGGCCATCGATATGTATAGTGCAATAGAAAAGGTCTCACCGAAGTCCCGAAAGGAGGATGACCAAGAGTTAGTAAAATATGAAAGAACATCACCAGTAGAACAATCCTTAAGGAAGCCATACTGGCGATCTGAAAGTAGATTATGAGAAGAGAAATGCTTAAGAAATTTGGAAGCAAGAATAGTTTAAAAAACTTTAGAGATACAAGAGATAAGAGCAATTGGTCGATAGTTGGAGGGTTGAGAGTGGTCACCCTTCTTTGGGACAGGTTGAATGAGAGCAAACTTCCAGTAAGAAGGGAAGATGTTAGAGGTGAGACAGAGACGAAAGAGTTTGCCAAGGCATGGAGTCAGCGCAGAAGCTCAATTCTTGAGTACAACATGAGGAACACCGTCAGGCATGTACGCCTTCTTAGTATTAAGCCCAGAGAGGGTAGAAAGTACATCCTTGGAAGAGATTATGATGTTAGGCATAAGTAGGAGAGAGGGGGTGGAGAGGAAGGATGTTACAAGATTACAAATAATTAATTACAGTCTGTGAAGTGGCTTCCCAAATGGGAACTAAGAATTTAAGTAATTTAGATGTTGCAATGTTCTTGTTTTATATTTCTGCAAAGTACGGCAGGAAAAAGATAAAAAGAGAGATAAAAAGAAATTTATATATATATATATAATATTATATACTGTATATATATATATATATTCTTTATATATATATATATATATTTATATATATATATATATATATATATATATATATATATATATATACCGGGTATATATATATATATACAGTATATACTGTATATATATATATATATATATATATATATATATATATAAACAGTATATGTATATATATATATATATATATATATATATATATATATATATATATATATATATCATACACGTTACAGTCTCTCTCTCTCTTTCTCTCCAGAGATTTGGGTTATATTTCACCATTTATTGGATGTCCTTAACTTTTCTTTCCTACTCCTGTGACGTATTTACTTGCAAACGTTTCCCAATGTCTACATCACTTCCAGCAACATAATACATGTGGCCAACTGATCTGAATTGTTTGGGCAATTACTGTTATATATTATTAGGGGTTCGTCCCCTACGGGGAACCCCTATTGTAATCATTAAACCTGGAATTTCATCCAAATGTTTCTTACGCGCCGGTTTCGACATAATAACTCCAGAACCGCTTTTTGGATCGGGATCAAACTTTCACAAGAGGTGCGTTTTTGTAATGGGCAACTTTTGATATGCTAAACATCCGGCATGGTGGCCAAACAGGTCCGTGGCAGCCGATTTCCCGAAAAACTTGACGCTTAAATACCGTCTCTCCCACTCACAGGAAACAACTGGGCTTTGGCATACACACTCCCCTACTAATGCTCCGCAAATTTTATAGAGAAGGTTTTGCTTTTGCACGTGGGGTTTTTTCCGGCAATCTTGAAAAAATCTCGAATTCCACTTAAAATTCCACATCTTGAAAACTACGCCGATGATCAGAGCCTTGCTTGCGTAGTTGGGTGAGGCTCGCGATTCCTAACGTTTTGATACCAAAAAAATATAAATGGGTGGAATAGTTTGGCCGCAGCATTGAAAACTGTCTATTCTTAAATTACTTTAAAACCGAATTCGCTACCACACACAAAGTTTACCGTCTACAGTCTATAGGCTTCCACGCATCCCCCAGTTTTGCTTAATAACATAATCTCTTTATTATTCAGTCCTAACTTTTGTTTTTTTATTGAACTCTCTCAAAACCGTTCGAGTCCCTACGAATTCCAGCAATTATTTAGCCAACCTACCTATACATACCTACCCTACCAAATAATAATGATAAATTCAATTTTATTTTTGGTGAATGACAGAGTATTGGCTAAGGTTTTTAACAATTCCTCCCTTTGCCAAATGCTTAGTTTAATAACAATGATATGGACCTTTAAAGTTTTGGCAATTGCCCGTGTGACTCGCATTTTAACCCTCCTAAAGTGTTACCACGAAATACCGCTAGATCCTTTCTCAAAAGTCGCTAGCATGTTGCTACATAGCCAAACAATGTTAGGATAATGCTGCAATTTCTAAATAGTTTTGGTTTGTTTGTTTTGCAAATTTTACAATGTAGTATGACTAGAATGTCTGAAATTTTAAAATTATCCCTAGTAAATGTCTCTAGATATAAAAGAAATGGCTGCTAGACTGAAGTAAATAGCTCTACATTTAGCGGTAATATGTAGCTTTACAACTGGCACCACTGCAACCACACCCAGTATGTCTCCACAAAATACCGCTAGATCCTTTCTCAAAAGTCGCTAGCATGTTGCTACATAGTCAAACAATGTTAGAATAATGCTGCAATTTCTAAAGAGTTTTGGTTTGTTTGTTTTGCAAATTTTACAATGTAATATGACTAGAATGTCTGACATTTTTAAATTATCCCTAGTAAATCTCTCTAGATATGATAAAATGGCTGCTAAATTGAAGTAAATAGCTCTACATCTAGCGGTAATATGTAGCGATACAACTGGCAACACTGCCTACAGTAAGTGTTACCCCAAATCACCGCTAGATCCTTTCTCAAAAGTCGCTAGCACGTTGCTACATAGTCAAACAATGGTAGAACAATGCTGCAATTCCTAAAGAGTTTTGATTTGTTTGTTTTGCAAATTTTACAGTGCAATGTAATATAACTAGAATGTCTGAAATTTTCAAATTATCCCGAGTAAATGTCTCTAGATATGAAAAAATGGCTACTAAACTGAAGTAAATATAGCTCTACATCTAGCGGTAATATGTAGCCGTACAACTGGCAACACTGCCTACAACCACCTTCTCATCGCCAATGATTATGCTCTGAGGTTTGTATTTGCTTATCTTATCCTGTGTATAAATGTAACCCTTACACATGTTTCTATTAAATAATGACATTAAACAGGATTCATGATTTAAATACAAGGCTAGATATTTATCGGAAGTACGTATTTACCTTCGGAAAGCTAAAATATAATGTTTACACATATGGGATAGGGAGGAGGGAGGGAGGTATAAGGGGTGGACCGATGGAAGGGAAGAGAACCCCGATATACGAGATACATAGCTTCATATGCGCGTATTGATCACTTTCATGCTATTATGTATGCATACAGAAGTAGCAGGACACATATGTCAAGAGTGAACACCAATAACTTAATCCATACACAGTAAAAAAAGACGGAAATAATATCGTACATACGAAGTGATGAAATGGGGATGGGGGGGAGTGTGTATGATAATGTAAACAGGACAGTTCGTCGCTAGATAGGCGTGTGTGTGCTTGTGTGATGGTCTTGTGTAGCTATGTTTGTGCTTGTTTGAGTGTTGAGTTATCTCTCTCTCTCTCTCTTATTTATCGCTGTCTTCCTTACGATTACGACATACTGTACTAGTGCATGAGAACAGGAAATAGGGAGCCTCGCTCTCTCTCTCACAAATGAGAACATAAGTAAACAGGAGTCTGCAGAGAGCCGATTGGCTATAAGACTCGGTAGCCTATTCCACATATCTACAACTCTGTTACTAAACGAATATAGGCAGATCCCTTACACATCCAGTCTCTCTCTGTCGCTCGTTTGTTTGCACACCGGTACAAATGAGGCAGATCCCTTACAAGATGAACATGGGAATCTGCAGAGAGACAAGTGGCCCACAAAAGGCAGATCCCTTTCACATACAACCCATTTCATCCATATGACTATCTGATTTTATCTTTAAATTCTCTATTGTTCTTGATCCCACTATAGCACTAGGTAGCCTATTTCACATATCTACGACTCTGTTACGAGAGAGGCAGATCCCTTACACAGCCAATCTCTCTCTTATTTGCACACTGGTACAAAGGAGGCAGATCCTTACACATGCTACCAAGATGAAAATGGGAGTCTGCAGAGAGCCGGTTGGCCCACACACGGCAGATCCCTTTCACACCCAATCCATCTCGTCTTATCAAATTTTATGTTGAAGCTCTATTGTTATTGATCCCACTATAGCACTTGGTAGCCTATTCCACATATCTACAACTCTTTTACCAAGCGAATAGAGGCAGATCCCTTACACAGCCAATCTCTTTCTCTCTCGCTCTTGTTTGTTTGCACATTGGTACAAATGAGGCAGATCCCTTACACATGCAACCAAGATGAAAATGGGAGTCTGCAGAGAGTCAAGTTGCCCACATAAGGCAGGTCCCTTTCACACTCAACCCATCTCATAAACTTTACCTGTTATTTACACTACTTACTATACACCCATGTTATCATATACCTGCAACCAAAACACAATTGTAAGAAATAGGAACATAAGAAAATGGGAGTCTGTAGAGAGCCAATTGGCCCACACAAGACAGATCCTTTTCACACCCAACCCATCTCATAAAAACTCTCTCTCATTTATCTCTGTCTTCCTTACATTTATGACATCCTAGTCTCTCTCTCTCTCACAAATGAGAACATAAGAAAACCGGAGTCTGCAGAGAGTCGATTGACCCACACATGTCAGATCCCTTTCACACCCAACCTATCCCGCGCTCTCTCTCTCTCATATTTATCGCTATCTTCCTTACGTTTACGACATTCTATTCTCTTGCCATACTCCCTCTCTCCTTCACAAATGAGAAAATAAAAAAATAAGAAAACGGGAGTCTCCAGAGCCGATTGACCTACACATGGCAGATCCCTTTCACACCCAACCCATCTCGTTCTATCTAATTTCAAGTTGAAGCTCTATTGTTCTTGATCCCATTATAGCACTCGGTAGCCTATTCCACATATCTACAACTCTGTTACTAAACAGATAGAGGCAGATCCCTTTTACAGCCAATCTCTCCCTCTCTCGCTCTTGTTTGTTTGCACAATCTGCTCCTTCTGTAGTTTCTCCATGCCCGATAAGTTAAATGATCTTTTGATATCTGTGACACAGCATTTGTATCAAACACAATACCCTGCTTGCAAAACCGTCGAACCCCGGACAACGTTGCTTGCAACTTTAATTATTATTATAATTATTATTATTATTATTGTTATTATTATTATTATTATTATTATTTCTTTCAAATGTATTGCGTTCTGATACATCCTGAAGAGCCGGGTCCAAACTTACTTGTTACTTACTTACTTGTAGTTACTTGTAGTGATGTTTCTCGGCCGCGCTCCATCGCTTTCACACCGCTCGTCGCAGCCGCCCTCACATATTCTAGCACTTGAAATCAGGCTTTATGGTCTTGTCTTCGAAGTCATAGCACTCAGTGAATAAGTGCGTCTTCAATCTCTTCTTAAAAATCTTAACATTTTCGCTGTTCTTGACATTTTCAGGCTGTTTATTGTAGAGCTGTGGAGCACTCTTTTCAAAGGCTCGAAATCCAAATTCAAAATTTCTTCGTGGCTCTTCCAGCCTGTGCAGCTCCACACTGTGTCTCAATGTCATGGCAGTATCTACGTGGAAATCTTTTAATAGATCCCTTATATATCCTGGTTTTCCAAATTTCAATGCTTGATATGTCATAACACACAATTTGTAGACAATTCTTGCCTTAATTGGTAACCAGTGTAAATCAATCAGAGTCGGTGTTATTCTCTCCCGACGAGGTGGACCCTTTATTAATCTTGCAGCCCTATTCATAATAAGTTGCAACTTCCTCAGTAGATAATTTGGAAGACCATAGTAGAGTGAGTTACAATAATTCAACTTACTTATAACATGGTTATGAGCGAGCATCTTGGTGATTTTTTCATCAAGATATTCTCTCACAAAGACAATGTTCCTCAGATGATATCCAGATATTCTCAATACCTGATGAATTTGACCTTTGAATGATAAATTGCAGTCTATCATCACTCCCAAGTCCTTCACTGCGTTACTTACTTCCATAACATTACCATTGATTCGAAGTCTAGAAATATCCAGCCTCCTGAGATAGTTTTTCCTTCCAACAATTAAACATTGAGTTTTATTCTCATTCAGTTTCAACTGCTTGGACTCCATCCATCTACTGACGTCCGCCATTATTCTGCTCAACGTTTCTTCAGTGTTAACTACATTCCTCAGTGTCATGTAGAACTGGGTATCATCTGCAAACAGTTTAAAAATAACTCCATATTTCTCAAGCAAAAGCGATAGTTCAATTGTATATATGCAAAACAGAATTGGGCCCAGTACACTACCCTGGGGGACGCCCCTTTCTAAACGTTTCATATCGGAGAACGATCTTCCTATTTGTACGCAGTATGTTCTATCTTCAAGATAACTTCTCAGGTAATTCAATGCATTACCATCTATAACAATATTTCTGCAGTCCGTCAGCAATACATCGTGCACAACTGTGTCAAATGCAGCACTTAAATCAAGCAGGATTAAAACATCACAGTTTCCTACATCCATTAATACAAGTAAATCACTGACCACAGAACACATAGTTGTTTCAGTGGAGTAAAGTCTCCTATAGGCAGACTGACTGTCAGGAAAAACTTGCACTTTCTGCAGGTGATCCAGCAACTGGTCTAATATTACTTTCATGATTATCTTAGACAAAAATGTCAAGTTGGATACTGGTCGAAAAGAACTAAGGCACTGAGCATCCAATTTACCTTTTACTATAGGCTTCACAATCGCCCTCTTCTCAGACTCAGGAAAAACATTAGCTTCAATACTTCGATTAACAATATCTAGTAATATATCCAGAATTCCATCAAATTTTTTACTATGAACTACATCACTCATAGGTAAAGGATAATTTTCACAGTACGTATGGTTCACTCTATGTACAATAGATTTTACCACACTCTGGTCGACTGTCCGAAAACATGATAACTTATTCTCTGGAACTTGACTGGCTGAAGACGATCCTTGCAAGCCTCTTGCTCTAAAGTTTTCAACAATATTCCTAATTTTATTGTCTTAGTCTAAAAATGTATTTGCTAGCACTGTATCTGAAAACCCCTCTTGTTACTTATTTTTCTTTTTGTTTCCCGTCAAGTTATCTAGCACCGTATATAACTTATTAATATTTGTTCCCGCCTCCATGGTCTTTTGTCTATATTATTCACGTTTCCTTTTTACTATAAGTCTATTCTCTTCATTTCTTGCATCTTGATAGTCTCTTCTTGCCATATCTGTCCGGAACCTACGCCATAGTCTTTCTCTTTTCTTTTTTTCCTTTTTCGCTCGTAATATTTCAGCATTAAACCAAGGCGCATGGTCTATCACTACAATTTCCTTCTCAAGCATAGGGCACATTTCATTATACTTTTCCCTGACAGTACCATTATATAATCTAGAAAGACATATCGCACATTCCTCACGTTTCCCGTATTCATGGTCACAAGTTTCATGCTTCTTTAACCCTTAACTAGCGGCGCGCAACTTATGTCGAGTGAAATAAATATGGACTATGTGGCGGTGCACAACTTATGTCGACCGCCATTTTCAGCACGTAATGTTGCTGAGAGAGAGAGCTGAGCGGTGGGAGGAGCGTAGCAACCCTATGACCGTTCCCCACCACCCTGGTGGACCAACTGAACTGTATTCTAACTTGCTCCCCCTCTTCTCACTCGCTACACAGGGAATTATGTAGGGAAATTACCTAATTACAGGGTTTTTGCACTCGTGTTGCACGATCGTTGCAAGAGAACCAGTGGTCGTACAAGGATGGTTCGGGTGTCATTGGAAAGCTCTGTTTACGCCCTTTCATGGATAGATACTTGTTTTATGCTCTGGGTCTTATTTAGGCAAGAAAATGATCACGTAAACAACCCTATTTAGGGTAAAAAAAAAACGCTGGGCGCTACGGTCAAATAGACCACCTAGCCCGCTAAATAAGGGTTAAAGATAGACTTTGGATCACTGAAGTTATTAATAGTTCCGGTATAAAGTCTCTTTTTATTCTAAACTTAATCTTTTTAGTTTGTCTTGAATCTTTCATAAATGGAATCACAAAAGTTACCAGCCTCTGCACCGGAGAAATACGACATATCTCTTCCACACACACTTCTTGGACGAGATTATAGTCAATATCACAAAAAACTAAGTCCAATATAATATTATGCCCTCCAATTGATGTCACCACATCCACTTTGTTGACTAAATTGAATGAGTCTATCATTTCCATAAATTCCATAGTATAGCGAGCACTTAAATCTTCAATCCAAAAGTTAAAATCACCACAGATAAAAATATTTGCTCTCACCATGTCTATCATTTCCAAATACATTCTAAATTCTCCAATGAATAAGTTGGTACTCAAATATGGTGGTCTATACACTACAATAAAAGTACATTATTTTCTTCCCACCTATTTCACAACCAGCCTGCATATGTTCAAAACTCTCCATCCTCTCTGTTGCATACACCTTGAGTTTCTTAAATAACTTTGAAAGAAAAATTCCCACTCCACCTCCTCGCCTGTCTTTTCTTGGAATATGCAGAAAAGTATGCGTTGTTGGAGTCATTTCTTGAATTTTAGCATTATAAGAACATAAGAACATAAGAAAATGGGAGTCAGCAAAAAGCCGGTCGGCCCATACAAGGCAGATCCCTGTCACACCCAACCCCAATTACAAGGCCCAATTATACACCCGTCACCCATCTCACTAATACCTTGAGTACTAACCCCACCAAAACGGTCAGAGATTATCACAAGATTACGGGGGTCTGCTGAGCGCCGATTGGCCCACACCTGGTAGATCCCCCTCACACCCAACCCATCTCGTCCATATGCCTATCTAATTTTATCTTAAAGCTCCCTATCGTTCTTGATCCCACTATATCACTTGGTAGCCTATTCCACCCATCTACAACTCTGTTACCAAACCAATATTTGCCTATATCTTTTCTGAAACGAAATTTATCTAATTTGAAACCATTTGTACAAGTTATTTCGCTATCACTGAGCTTTAGTACATTTTTCATGTCTCCTTTATTAATTCCACTAACCCACTTGAATATCTCTATCATGTCACCTCTAACTCTGCGTCTCTCTAACGAATGTAAGCCTAATTTCTTCAACCTTTCTTCATACGGAAGATTTCTAATATTATGGATCATTTTTGTCATTCTATGTTGTACTCTCTCCAATGAATCTATGTCCATTCTGTAATAAGGACACCAAAATTGAACAGCATAATCCATATGGGGTCTCACTAATGACAATCATTTAGTCATTTTTCGGTTAGCGCCAAAATATCAAAACCATCATCCTTTATCAGGTCACGAATGCCCAAAGTTTTATTTCCTACTGATTGAATATTCAACAGGCCACATTTAATTTTCATGTCTCCCCTGTTAATAGCCATGGTTAGTACTGTTTCTAATCCTCTCTAGTTCACTCTCAAGGACCGGACAGCATTTTTCATTCGCTGAGTGATTCATCACAGGCTTCTTGTATCTCACACAGTTAATGCACTTCCTTTCAGCCACCAGACAATCCTTTGATTTAAAATGATTTCCCGCACATTTATGGCAACATGGTTCATCAACATTGCTCTTGGCAGTACAATGTTCTTGCAAATGTCCGTATCTTTGGCAATAATAGCAAATTAACACATGATACCTGTCCCATACAGTGTACACTCCCCATTCTAGCTTAACTTTGTCTCGATTCTTATGTATCAATTCTCGAACAGTTGGATCACACTTCAAAATGTAATGCATCGTGCCACCAGCAGCAGGCTTGCAAAATATCTTATCAATCTTAGTCTCAACTTCTGGGATGTTTTTAAGATACTCATTCTTGTCTATCAAGATCTCAATTGTCTTTTCCCGGGTCTCCTCCATAGGAACGTTACAAATCATGATCTTGGGTTTCAGTTTTCTCACTCTCTTTGTGGTTACCCTTTCTACACTCTCAAGTTTCTGGGCTGCTTCATCTCTCATGATCTCGTTCTCAAAGTTCATAACAATGTTCCCTCCAGTCGTGAATCTTGCATCATTTATCTGAACACCCGCCAATGCTCGAGAAACTTCATTCTTCTTATCTGTTTCCTTTTCATTTTCCTCAGTAGCCTTCACAACAAGAAAGTTCTTCTTAGTTGGTTTCTTTCGTTTCTTGACGACCTCAGTCCAACTGATGACTGCGGGGTCTGCTTGCTCAGCATTCATCGCCTCTACTACAATTTCGACTGTCACATTCACTCCACCCAACTCTTCCTTCACTACATTAAATTGACTTCCCAAATCTTGTTTTATTGCCTGGAATCCTTGATTTATCATGTCTTTGAGGTCCTGCATTTCTTTCATTAATTGTTTGGCAAGTCTAAACTCTGACAGACATGGGTCACAAACCCAATTTATTTTCGCTACATTCTCAGCTTAAACACCAGTCAGATGGACACACTTGATATGGGCCCATCTTATTCAGGTCACACAACCAACCCACCTTGCGGAGGACCCATCACCTTCTACGCAAATGTAACACAATGTGTCTGTCGCCGTATTTGTCGCCATCACCACACTGGCATCAGCCATTTAACCAACAGCGAGTCAGCAATTTTCACCATAAATCACCATTGTCTCAGCAAATTAAAGTCTTCAGTAACGCCAATGAGTACAAATAGTCACTTAAAGGTGAATTACATAAGCTGCATACCATCGAAGATGTATATTTTGTATGCATCAAAACATATTAAGGATGCTCAGGTTTGTGTATAAAAATGTAAATTTAAGTCAGTAAAGAAAACAAATATTCAACAATTTTATATCTGGCGGCGTCTGATAGTTGACTGTCTTGCAAATTTCGCGCCTTCCAGTATTGTGATGACATCATAGATTCTGATAGTTGTCAGGCAACAGAAATTTACGTTTAACTTGACCCAATTTATTTTATATGTTGGGGGCAAATTTAAGGATATTCCCAATAATGGTGTATTACAAGAGCATTTAACGTTCTGCTGAATAACTTATCTCACTTTTTTTCATCTTTGTGTAATTCACCTTTAAAGTCTTATTAGTTATTTTCAAGATACTAATAGGTCACAAATGAAACAGTTCTCTCAGGAGGGAAGGCACGGCACAACCTCATCCTACGACTGCCATATCAGTCAGCCTGGTCCTGAGTCGCTGCAGGGGAGATATTCCTCTCTACTTGATTAATAGCACCCTCCTTAATAATATACTGGCTGTTCCGACGATGGCGCTCCTCTGGACTTCATGGATGTTGATGTTTCCAGGGATCTTGTTTTTGTATTTATCTAGTCCCTTCTTCACAAGTGCTAATGCTCCAATGACCACTGGTATTGTTGCGGTCTTCATACCCCAAATCCGGCTGATCTCGATTTCCAAATCCTTGTATTTCGAAAGCTTTTCTACTACCTTGACAGATATGTTTCGTTCAGATGGTATGGCTATGCCGAATTAGCATGCACTTCTTCTTCATCTTGTTCTTGATGGCGATGTCTGGCCTGTTCGCTTTGATCTCTCTGTCGGTTTGGATGGGCATGTCTCATAAGATGGTGACTTCATCGTCCTCAGTGACAGTGTTTGGTTCATACCACCTGTCAGCTGTCTTGATCTTGTACTCCCTACAGATCTTCTGAAGCAGGTACGCCGCTGCTTTATTGTATCGGTGGATGTATTCGTTTTTCACCAATTCCGGGCAGCCAGAGATAGTCTCCTCATACTTGCCACAGATCCTGCAGTGTGGGTCTGTTCCATCTTTGATAATGCGATGGTAATAGAATCTGGTGGCGAGACTCTGGTCTTGTGTAGCGATGATCAGGCCCTCTGTCTCTGCTTTCAGTCCAGTGTTCTTGAGCCACTGGTTCGTCTTCTGTTTGTCTATGTCTGCCTCGTTTATTCTTTTCGGGTACTTCCCGTGCATTGCCTTTTCCTCCCATTGTTTCCGCAATTGTAATTGGCTATGGTGTTTTTCCTTCTCTTTGACTGCGTGCATGTTGTTGTTGTTGTTGTTCCCCAGGCTGCCTGGCCGAACAGCCCCAAGGTCCTGAGCAAGGCCAAGGCCATAAACGAGCGCCCCCACAAAACCCTCCCTGCTTACCACTAATAAAGCCTGGGTGACCGAAGCCACTCTAAGGCAGGGAGCCGAGGAGGGTACGGAAACGCCCGGGAAACCAAAGCTTCACCCAAAGCCCTGTGCCCCTCAGCAATTATGAAGGGAAAGTTGAGGGGCAAGGGAAAAATGTGACACTTTGGCTCCCAATCTGCCAACTTTTAGGTTGGCAGTAGGGAGGTCAATCCACGGAAAAGACGCCGTCACTTGAGATCTAGAAGATATATAAGTAAAAGGAACAGTCAGAGTAAGCTATGGGTATGGCAGAGATCGCTCAGCTCTCACTCTGATAGACCAGCCCATCACTGCGTGCATACTTCGTTGTTGCTTCTATTTCATTATTATTATTATTAATATTTGTATTATTATAAGTATTATTGTTATTATTATTATTATTTTGACTAATATTATTTTTATCATCATATACACCTATTTCTTCTCCTTTTAGCCTACACATAATATACATACCCAAACACATACTGTAGGTACAACACCAGCAAAACACGCATAATCACTCTTTGTCACAAGCATCTAATCTCTCTATCTCTCTCTCTCTCTCACACACAAACACACACACACCCAGACACACACATATGGGAAATACAGTAGATGAAATATTCAGATACGTTAAAATATATGGGACGTATCTTTTGTTGGCTAGATGATAACAAGCTAATCTGATAAGTAAATACATGAATGTGAGAGAGAGAGAGAGAGAGAGAGAGAAAGAGAGTGAGAGTGAGAGAGAGAGACTGAGAGTGAGAGATACTTGACGCAGATACACAGGAAGGATAAGCGTTCTGTAAAATCCATATTACTGTATATACTGTACGTAAGTTACTCAACCGGATGTGCGTAAGAGATAAGATGAAGGTAGCGGAGATACCAGCTACCAGCGATGTGGGTTATATTTTATTCTAGCTATATTTAGACGATATTATGTAGCTTGTGAAGGATCTGTGGTACTTCAAAGGGTTGGTTGAGATAGTTTGAAGCCTTATTATTACTAGAGGTCCTTCCTAAACTGAATATAATCGTCTAATAGTTGCTAGAATATGATGAAGAGGACGTCCCTGGTACTGAATAGGATAACGATTGTTGGACCTCTCACATCTATGATTAACCCTTTGAAGCTCTGACGCGTTTTAGCAGTACATTTCGGCTATCATTAGACGATTTTATGCAGCTTAGGAAGGATATGTGGGTATTGAAAGGGTAAAGACCATCTCAATCCACCCTCTGACTTCCATATACCCTTCCTAATCTGAATATAATCGTCTAATATTGACCAGAAAACAGAAACGAAATGAGTATTGGATCTTGAGAGGGTTAAATATAATGTAACCAGATACGGATCATTGGCAGTGTAGTAACCTCCTTGGGCCCTCCAAAATTCGTCTGCTGTACCAATGTTATCAAGTATCTCTTCAACATTTATGGGGAGGCAGACCGTTTTGCTGGACCCCCTTCTCTCTCGTGTTAAGCCCCATATGTTTTGAGATTTTAAGACATTCGTTCCATTAGTTTGGCGATTTTAACAGCTTTTGCCCCATTTCGTTGTCAATTTTAAGATCTTTCGTGCCATTTAGGTGTCGATTATTTCCTGGCGAGCGATAGCGGGCCTGCAATTTTAGGAGGAACCGGCCTTCGGCCGGGAAATTTTTCTACCGAAAAATGTACAAATTTATCTTGAAGGGGGTCTAGGGGGTTTATTTCTAAGCTTGATGGAGGTCTAGGGAGGAAACTAAAAAAATATATGAATAAATTAATTAATAGACCAAACAAACGGTCTGCCTCCCCTTAACAAGAATGGAGAGGAACTTTTACTCTCATCTAAAACAGTTATTATTGGAAAACCTGTGTGCCCTTCTACGGTAATGAACAGACTATATAAGACAGGCTCCACGCCTGAGCATTTATAGTCAACATTCGATGATCAATATATTTTCTGGCAACATTTCTGGACTATTTTGCATTGGTATCGGAAACTAGAATGATGGTAGATACACTTAGGTAACAAACAAATATTAAAAGTTTACTTCATTAGCTGCCAGATCATTGTTGAGTATAAATGTTGAGTGAAAAAGCGCTCGTGTGATACAGTCTATAAGACGGGCTCCACATGTGAGGGCTCGCCTATCATAAAGTGAGGAAGCCGTTACGTTATTGTTCTGATTGTTTGAGAGATCGTACAGAGAGTTGATCAAAGAGTGTTCCTCTTTAAAGGTGGGGGCTCATGGGTTGAGATAAACATGGAATGATAATCGCCAAGCTGTACATAAGTATCTTTCAAAATGCAATGGCACTGAAATAATTATTAACAATGGTATAAAGGATTTTGTGGATCGTCTATACCGGGCATGTGACGTCACAAGAGTGTAAGTCCACCATCCAGTGAAGGATAAGGATACTGGTGTGACGTCACAGGCCCGGTATAGACGATCCACAAAATCCTTTATACCATTGTTAATAATTATTTCAGTGCCATTGCATTTTGATAGATAATTATGTACAGCTTGGCGTTTATCATTCCATGTTTATCTCAACCCATGAGCCCCCACCTTTAAGGGGAGGCAGACCGTTTGTTTGGTCTGTTAATTAATGTATTCATATATTTTTTTAGTTTCCTCCCTAGACCTCCATCAAGCTTAGGAAAACACCCCCTAGACCCCCTTTCAAGGCCGAAGGCCGGTTCCTCTTAAAATTGCAGGCTCGCTATCGCTCGCCAGCAAAAAATCGACACCTTAATGGCACGAAAGGTCTTAAAATTGACAACGAAATGGGGCGAAAGGTGTTAAAATCGCCAAACTAATGGGCCGAACGTCTTATAATCTCAAAATTAGTGGGGCTAAACATTAGGGAGAAGGGGGTCCAGAAAAATGGTCTGCCTCCCCTTAACACGTCTTGCGGGTTATTATGATACTTTGTTTAGTTATCATTGAGGATTTTGCTTGCTTTTGCCATCTGCGAGCAATGTGTTTTAGTTTGTCCTTGAAGCTAACAAAAAAACGCCTCGCCAGACTTCCTTCAAATAAAAACAAGGCCCACCCAAACCCCCTTTAACCTAAATGTGTACATTTTTCGATAGAAAAAATGTCCCAGCCAAAGGCCGATTTTTGTAAAGATGCAGGCTACCTCTTCTCCAGAAAAAAAAAATCGACACCTGATTGGGTGAAGAGTCTTATTATCACCAAACTAAAGGGGTGAAACGTCTTAAAATCTCCAAAGTAATGGAGCGAAACCGGGAAGGTCTATAAACACCCCACTGGATTAAGCCTGTTTCACACGAGCGATTTCTTCCTCAACCTTTATCCTCAACACTGGTCTGGCAGATTATTAGGCCAACTTTTATAATCATTCTGTCACCTAAGTTAATGTATCATCTGTCTAGTTTCCGCTACCAGTGTTAAGTATCCCATTGATGTTGCCAGAAATATGTTGACCAGAGAAAGTTGACGATAAAACAATGGTCTCGTGTGATACCTCCTTTAGCTTGCTATATAAGGGCACATCTCAGACATTACCCCTTCCTTGTAACTTTCTCTCTCTCTCTCTCTCTTTACAGGTTCAGTACGCGATCTCTTTTTTTCTGTCTTTGAGAATGTGAGAATGAGAGTGTGTGTTGGCGTATTCTATAACACACACGCACACACACTAACACGTACACACACACACACAACACACACACATACACAAACACACACACACACACACACACACACACACACACGGAGATTAATGCTGTTCTTAGTACAAGGAATTATAATTATTTAATAGGGCAAATCCTTAAATAGTTTCCTATCTCAACACCTCATTACGTCACCGGACAGGAACTCGGGGCAATAAAACGCACATTGGCTCCAGCCGAGAGTCAGTAGTGCTCTAGACTTGTTGGAGAGAGGTTCGTTGTTTCCGGTTTAACAAAAAGCAAAGTGAGTATGCTGTATATAGATTATCCCTATATGCGTATAATATATATATATATATATATATATATATATATATATATATATATATATATATATATATATATATATACAGTATATATATATATATATATATATATATTAGAGGGTAATAAATAGAGGAAGGAAAAACAAAGACAAAACAAACAAAAGTCTACGTGCCTAAAGGCATCCTCTATTCATAAAATGTTTGTAACATGGACTTAAACTGTTGTGGGTTGTAAATTTGTAGAAAGTAACTCCAAAAAAAGTGAATTCCAGAGTGTAGAAGTTCTGGTGACAAATTAATTTTGATAAGTGGAATTTCTACATCGTGGAGGAGAGAAAGTGAATTCATGGTCATTTCCAGCTGCCCTAGGTCTGCGAGGAAAGATGTTGAGAGGTGGTACATTTTAAACAAGTTCCTCAGAAAATTTTCTGTGATAATATCTGTAGAGTGATGCAAAGGCTGCAATATTTCTCTGTATAAATAATAGAGGAAAATCCTGCATGATTACAGGGTTATTTATGTATCTAATTGCTTCAAATGAGTGAATTATTGATTATGTGTATTGTTGGTTATTAAAAAACTAATATCTTACCGTGAGACACTTTAACTATAGAAAAGCTATTTTGTCATTTCCGCCAAACAAATTTTGCGGATATTAAGTGATAGTCTATTATTAGTTTGTCCGACGCTATGTTTGCCCGTCCATCCATTTGTCAGAATTGTTGAAAATAGAAAACAAAATAATGCTAATAATAATGGACGGAGTTTTAATGAACCTTCGTCATTACCTTCACTTGGAACCAAGTTATAAAATATTACCCCCCCCCCCACCCCAATTATATATTGAAAAATGTACCAATTTATCTTGAAGGAGGGTCTCGGGAGGGTTTTTTTTTTTTTTAACTTGACGGAGGTCTAGGGAGGAAACTAAAAATATACAAACAAGTATATAACTGAGCACATTTATACGCCCATCCCCCCTTAATAGAGTATAGCATACAGTATATTATATATGTATGTATTACACAGAAAACTAATGCAATAAATTTCTCCATATTTCCATTGTAGGTCACCTCAACAGACCTGTTGCATTTTTCACCAGCCGTAGTTCCAATTGTCAATACAAGCAGTAATCATGGTTTTAACTGACGGTGTATCAGTCGCATCTCTTCATGAGGTGAGTGGTGGTATGTAAGATGAGAGAGAGAGAGAGAGAGAGCATATATTATGACACCAATGATAAAAATAGAAACAGCGGATATTAGTAATTCATAATTAAAAAGAACACTCCTACACTCACAAACCACATATGCATATTTTCCTACACATACAGTATGTACACTCACACAAGCATACACACACACACACACACACACCCACACACACACACATACACACCCTAATAATATTGTACAATCGTTCACATAAATTATATACATACCCTTGATGTTATATAATATATATATATATATATATATATATATATATATATATATATATAGCATGGTTGATTTAAGAACATTATTCGTTATGAAACAGATATTCAGATGGACTAACTATCGTACTGCATAATTAACTGCACTCGTACTTTAATTTTACTAATTTCACTACCATGTATTAAATGTGGTCGACTGAACATACAACCGGAAATGAATATCTGAATATCTGTGCGTGTGTGTGTGTTTACCTATTTATATTTACCTATTTGTGTCTTACAGGATATGAACTAAGCTCGTGTTGTCCCGTCTGTCTTCACATAACTGTCATATCTTTATTTAAAGCTCTGAATGGTGTTGACACACACTATTACTTTTGTTAAATTGTTCCATGTAGTTATGCTTCTATGTGAGAATGAGAACTTCGTAAAATCCCTTTTGAATCTTTTCTATTGATTTTGTAAGGATGTCCTCTCGTTCTTCCCCATGTTTATCTGCACGTAATCCTGGCAGTTCACATATTCCACTTCTTTAACTATTTTAATTATATCGCCTCTCTTCCTTCTCTCCTTCAATGCAGGGATATTCAGCTTATCAAGTATTTCCTCGTAGGTTAACCCTTTCAATTCCAACAGCCATCTTGTTACTGTTCTTTGTATTTTTTTCCAGTTTGTTAATGTCTTTGATCATGAAATGGCTCCATATCAATGCTGCATACTCAACTTTGATCTCAGGAACTGAGTTGTAAAAAGTCTCAGCAGTTCTAGGTTGACCTAATGAAAAGCCACCCGGATTTTGGGCCAACACACGTAGACCCCTATTATTTTTCGTGTATATGGTTCGTTGGGGAGGTTTTTAGTTTGTTTTCTACTCCTCTAGCAATCTTAAAATTTCACCCCCTTGACCCTCTTTCAAGATAAATTTGTACATTTTTCGGTAGAAAAATGTCCCGGCTGAAAGCCGGTTCCTCTTATATTACAGGCTCGCTATCGCTCGCCAGGATAAAATCTACACCTAAATGGCACGAAAGGTCTTAAACTTGACAGCAATGGGTCGAAAGTTCTTAAAATCGTCAAAATAATGGGGCGAACGTCTTAAAATTAGAAAAGCAATGGGGGCTTAACATGAGGGAGAAAGGAGTCAAGAAAAAAATCCCTCAAGTGAAAATCTCCCCTTAATCACTTACCCAAGGTACTTCTACTACACACGCTGATCTCATTGATTTGGTACTTGTATAGATTAAACTCCATGAGCCACATCTCACTCCATATTGCTAATTTGTTTAAGTCCTCTTGTAATCTTTCACAGGACTTCATATTTGAGATTGAGACCATTATATTGGCGTCATCTGCAAGCATGCTCATGTAGATATATATTCCCTCAGGTAGGTCGTTAATGTATACAAGAAACATCACTGGAGCTATGACTGATCCCTATGGGACTCCACTCTCTACATCTTCCCAGGAGGAGAACTTGCCTCTTACTGTCGTTCGCATTTTACGATTAGTCAGGAAACTTGACATCCATTGAATTAAATTTCCCCCTAATCATCCATGATTTTCCAATTTCCAAACTAGTCTTTGAAGCGGAAGGAACTTTATCAAAAGTGTTTCTGAAATTCAGATAAACACAGTCTACCCAGTGTGCTCGCTCTTGCAACACAGTCTACCCAGTGTGCTCGCTCTTGCAACACAGTCTACCCAGTGTCCTCGCTCTTGCAACATTTCGGTAACTGTCATAGTCATTATTATGTTCCTTCCAACAACCAACTATACTCCTAAAATCGATTAATGAAATTTACAAACACATGTGGCAGTCCGTGGATTCGAACCCAGGATGCTCACACCGAAAATCAACACCTTATGCATCGCACCACGAAGACAGTTAAAGGTTGGTGGACACTGCCTACGATTTATTATGCAACTTCGAATCCTGCATATCAATCTAAGCATGTACACACATCCCAACTGCAACTCACGTAGGCTATGCATATGTGAATGGAAAGTAAGTAGATTTGAGACACATGATCTTCCACTTCTTATGCCTTTTTGTTTTTTATGATATATATGTTTTTCTCCAGGTGAACTATCCACTCATTTCTGATAATATTTTCTATAACTTTGCATACTACACTAGTTGGTGATACCGCTCTGTAGTTTAGAGCTTCTTTACGGTTTCCTATTTTATATATTAGTATTATATTAGCGTTTTTCATATTTTTGGCACTGTACCCGGTTGTATGTACCTCTTGAAAATGGCTGTTAGCAGTTCAGACAGTTCAGTATGTCACTCCTCCAAATTTCCTATACCCTTAGGTCCAAGACATGGTCTTTTAAATTTTTGTCTAATTTTGTTTCGGTCACTCCCATGATGTGAGGTATTTTGACTTTTAGCAGATTCCTAAATTCTTCTAGTTTGGATATCATCCCATCGAGATTTGTGTACATTATCTTCAACTCTACGTTTTTATTTTATTTGCTGATGTACCAACTATTTTAGGCTCAGTCCTTCCACTCCCCTTGATGTGCAATTTCCGTAATTTCATTTCCTATACCCTCCAGAAAAACCGTTCCGTTTGTTCCTCTGTTCGTTTGTAAACAAAAATATTTAGTCCCTTCCTGTAGCTTTTTGTGGCCTCTTTTTCCTCCTGAGTAAGGTATCTACGTGCAGTATTAATACATGTTTCAGAACATCGATTTTACTTAACCTCCCTGTGACTCTCATCATTTCTTCCAGTGTATTCTTTGACTTAAACTGTACTTTAATCGGTCGAGATTTATGTTCTATAAATGTTCCTACTCGTCTAACTTCGTCAATATCACGCTCCAACTCTTCCTTCCTCATATAAAGTATCCAAATTACTCTGGGCTCTTGCCATGTCTGCCTCTATATTATCCTCTCTACATTCTGTTTGGGCTCTGTCTCGAGTAGGCCACCCCCAGCTATGGGGTATGTGCTTGAGTATATACATACAATACATACATACATCTCCGAAGAATAACAATCACTTACTCCTCCGTACTCTATTTCGGACTATTTGTTCTTTACTTTTTACTACTTCGTACCACTTCCTTCTCAAATTCCGTACTGTCGGCGTTGTTAGTTTTCTTTTGATTCTCCATGATATATTTAAAGTTATTATCTCTCCGTTTCCCCTTCTCCCCCCACTTACTCATGTCCATCCATTATTTGTTTTACTTCTATTTCCACTCTTTCATGTACACACCTATATTCTTTAAGCTGGTCTTTTAATGCTTCATGCTCACTCTTTAATTCGTCCATCTGATGCAGTTGTTGTTGTTGTTGTTGTTGTTCCCCAAGCTGCCTGGCCGAACAGCCCCAAGGCCCTGAGCAGGCCAAGGCCATAACCGTGCGCCCCCACAGAACCCTCACTGCCGACCACAATAAAGCCTGGGTGACCGAAGCCACTCCATGGCGGGGAGCTGAGGAGGGTGCGGAAACGCCCAGGAAACCAAAGCCCCACCCAGGGCCCTGTGCCCCTCAGCAATTATGAAGAGAAAGTTGAGGGGCAAAGGAAAAAATTTGACGCTTTGGCTTCCAATCTAGGTAGACTGGGAGGTCAATCCACGGAAGAGACGCCGTCACTTGAGATCTAGAAAATATAAAAGTAAAAGGAACAGTCAGAGTAAGCTATGGGTATGACAGAGATCGCTCAGTTCTCACTCTGATAGACCAGCCCATCACCAGTCTGATGCAGTAGACAGTAGTGTTTTTATTGTTTTCAGGTCAGTTGGTCAGGTCTTGTGAAGTTATTGAGGGATAAGCCTTTACAACGGCACCTCCGGTCAGGTGAAGGTATTGAGGGATAAGCCTTTACAACGGCACCTCAGGTGAGGTGAAGTTATTGAGGGATACGCCTTTACAACGGCACCTCGGTTTTCTTAGCATCAGCTGTGTCCAAGGCTAAGACGCCCATCACTTCCGTCCACTCCCCTTGCTTCTCTTCCACTTTGTGTCTGAGGGAAGAAGTTGAATTCATCAACCTCTGGGACAACTTCTACAACCAGCCTACTCTGTTCCGCAAGGATGGCACTCATCTAAACCCTGTGGGTTCAGCACGCATGGGTCGTCTCCTACACGAAGCAGTCCGCAGCCATGGATCAAAAAACGCCATCCGAGAAGAAGCAGCAGTGACATAAATCATCCAACGCCAAGAAAAAAACAGAGGCAACCGAGGACCACCAGCGATAAGGACCGAAGACAGCGAGGACCGAGGACAGCCATGAACATAAATGTAGATCCGACAAGAACCAAAAATATTATTAAAGAGCGTTCCGTGAGTTCTAAAATAAAAAATTTAAAGGTTTTCTATGCAAACGCTCGTAGCATACGCAATAAATTTTCAGATTTAGAGGAGCTAGTGTTTACAGAAAATTATGATGTGATTGGCATAACAGAATCTTGGCTCAATACAGAAGATAGAGACTTTTTAGCAGAGTATTCACTTCCCGGTTATGTAATGTTTGAGAAAAGCCGAATAAATCGAAATGGAGGTGGCGTTTTACTTTATATCAAAGAAAGTCTTAACCCTACCCTCTTGTCAAAACCTCAAATTGTGAACGTCGACGCATCTTTTGTGCTAATAAAGAATAATAAAGGTACCAAAATAATACTTGCATTAATATACAGACCTCCAGCTCAATCAGTGCAAACTGACCGAGATATTTACGAACAAATTGCAGATGTAATTAACTCGCAAGATACCGTAATTTTTGGTGACTTTAATTTACCTGTGACCAAGTGGGGCGATACTCTTACTTCACACTCCGGACATGACTTGTATACGAACTTGCAAGAGAGTTCGCTTTATCAATTTGTTGGAACGCCGACCCGTGGTAATAACGTTCTTGACATTGTACTTGCAACAAAAGAAGAATTATTAGAGAATTTGAATGTTGGTGATGAATTCAGTAACAGTGACCATCGTACGATAACTTTCACTTTAAAGTTTACTAGTAACGAACCAAATAGTAGCATCGAAAAAGTCCCTAATTTCAAGAAAGCAAACTTCCATAAACTTAGAGCTATGTTTAAAGAAACTGACTGGAGCTTTTTAATTCACAATAACGACATAAATACATCTTGGAAGTTATTCGAAGCCACTTACCTAAAAGCAGTGCAAGACTGCATACCATCGAAAACTCGGCGTCCAGGCCATAATAATAAGCCCAAATGGTGGAATAAAGATATTTCAAACTGCCTGCTTGCTAAAAAATTTGCTAATGATAGATTAAAATCCTCACAAAATGACGAAGAACGGCTGAAATTTGTAGAGCTACGACGCAAAGCCAAAAAGTTAATTAAGCAAAGTAAAAAGACCTTAGAGTTACATATTGCGAATCAAAGTAAAACAAACCCGAAAGAATTCTATAGTTATATCAGAAAGAAAAAAGTTGTTACTTCAACTGTTGGACCGTTAGTCGATGAAAATGGAGAATACACCAAAGACGAAGAACAAATGAGTAATGCCCTCAATACCTTCTTTGCATCAGTTTTTACAACAGAAGACCTCAGTGATATCCCTACACCATCGCCGATTCAGATTGATAATTCAGATGTTCTAAGCAATATCACCGTTACAGAGAGAGAAGTATTGAATTGTTTAGATAAACTCAAGGTAAATAAAACGCCTGGACCTGATACAATCTCGCCTAGAGTTCTAAAGGTAGCTAAGGATGAGCTCTCTAAACCACTGACATTACTATTCAATAAATCCTTGCAGTCTGGAACTATGCCCGATCAGTGGAAGCTAGCCAACGTAACACCGATATTCAAAAAAGGCAGCAAATCCCTACCCTGTAACTATCGTCCAATTAGCTTAACCTCAGTTGTATGTAAAATGCTAGAAACGGTCATACGAGACAGACTCGTAAATCACTTAGAGGAAAATAACATACTTAAAGATACTCAACACGGCTTTCGTAAAAAACGTTCCTGTTTAACAAACCTCTTAGACTTCTTCCACGATATCCTCAACCTCTACGATGAGAGTAAAGCTGTAGATATTATATACCTTGATTTTCAAAAGGCCTTTGACAAAGTTCCCCACAAACGTTTACTGCTAAAACTAAAAGCGCATGGAATACAAGACGGTGTGTTGAAATGGATAGAAAATTGGCTCAGCGACAGAAAGCAAAGAGTAGTCATAAACGGTAAGGCATCAAAATGGACCAATGTAAGTAGCGGGGTACCCCAGGGATCGGTACTAGGACCAATTCTCTTTCTAATTTACATCAACGACATAGATGAGGGTCTCACCTGTACAATCTCAAAATTTGCTGACGATACAAAAATTGCAAATAGCGTACTCTCAAAAGAACAAGTTGACGATATGCAACACAATCTAGATAAATTGTCATGTTGGGCCCAAATTTGGCAAATGAGTTTCAATGCGGATAAATGTAAAGTACTACATATCGGATACCTAAATGAGAAAGCAAACTATTCGATGAATGGCACTCAGCTTAAGAATGTAAACAGAGAAACCGATCTGGGAGTAACAATATCGAGTAACCTAAAACCGAGTCAACAATGTTCAGAAGTTGTTAAGAAGGCAAACAAAATAATTGGCTTTATAGGCAGGTCATTTGAGCATAAATCCAAAGAAGTTATCCTAACCCTTTACAATTCCTTAGTCCGCCCTCTTCTGGAATACTGCGTTCAATCCTGGTGCCCTTATTACCAAAAAGATATAAACAAGCTAGAACGAGTTCAACGTAGAGTTACCAAAATGATACCTAGCCTAAAGAACAAACCATACGAAGAGCGTCTTAGAGAATTAAATCTATTTCCTTTAACCCAGCGCAGATTAAGAGGTGACTTAATTCAAGTGTTCAAAATCATCAAAGGCCTCGACAATATGAACTGTAGTAAGTACTTCACTATTGACCAATCTAATTACACGCGGGGAAACGGTTGCAAAATTATTGGTAAATCTTTTAACTCACACGAATCTAAGAATTTCTTCTTCAATCGAGTTGTCAACTTGTGGAATGGGCTTCCCCGAAACGTTATAGACTGCATCACCGTTGATTCATTTAAACTCCGCCTAGACAAATATCTCGCATCAAACCCGCGACTGACTGCGTTTGTAAATGAATAACTTTATTTTATCCCCCCCTCAGTTACTAACCCATCTGTCCCCTACTAACTTCCTAATCCTGCCACGGATATTAGTTCCAGGGCAGTAATTCCCTTTCCAATGTTCCCTTACCCACTCTAAACCACTGTTTGGACACTTGATCCTCAGTGTTTTGGAGGACAAGCAACCTAGAAGGGTCACTAGATCTGTTGTTGCTTGATTTCCTTTGTACTCCTTTGTACTCCTTTGTACTTCCACCTTCCATGCCCTCATCTCCCTCAGCTCTTTCAGGATCACCTTGAGTATCGGTTCCGTGTCTTCTTTCTCCGCGCCCTCAAATGTGCGTTCATCTTCCCTAGCTGGGTTTTCATCCTTTACATTTTTATGTCTTCCTTGTCTCCGGTGCCATCTATGCAATCTCCCCAACGCAGTTATAAACCAATCAGATACAGTCTCAAATACAGTCTGCGCGCGTGTGTGTGTGTGTGTGTGTGTGTGTGTGTGTGTGTGTGTACGCTTAAGCAAACGCATTGGAATTTAAGCTATGCAATCTGTAAATATAATGTACTTAAAGAAGCCAGCATTGTTCTCAATACCGTGTCGTATATTATATACATAACTAAATGTCAATCTCTTGGACTAAAATAAGTATTTTGAATTACCTTATAATACACGAACATTACTTTAGATATCAACGAATTGCTTGATATTGTTGATGATGATGATGATGAAGTGAAGGAACATTACAATGGCATGGATGATTATGATGACAACAATTAAACTGTTGCTACTAATAATTATAACGACTCTGCAACCATCCACAAGGTGACGTAATACATACCGTTTTATTCCACAGGAGTATCTGCACACTTCCGCTGATGACGTGGACACCTCATCCGCCCGACCGAGAGTTACACGTTAGTATTTACACCTACCTGTACAATCGGCCTAATAA
Source organism: Paralithodes platypus (assembly GCA_032716605.1). Lineage (NCBI taxonomy): Eukaryota > Metazoa > Arthropoda > Malacostraca > Decapoda > Lithodidae > Paralithodes > Paralithodes platypus. Next base: position 52,590,479 of record CM064572.1, read on the forward strand.
GTGATGTCTCGCCACCAAATATGTTTCGCTCAATAATTTATATCAGCAATATCTAAACTTGATTTATTAATTTCAAGTGAGATATACAAACATGTTCCTACACTTACCCACCCTATTCAACATCTGACAGACATTAATACAGAAAATAGCGAGCAGAACGTAATGACAGCTGGGATATGACTTATTACACCTACCTGTACAGTACTTTGTATCTAAAACTGGTTTGAGAGAAACACCTTCGGCACGATGACGTAATTTTCATCATATTCTGGTTATCATTAGACGATTTTCTTTAGCTTATAATCTACCTCTAGGACACAAAGGGGTAAAGCATATCTCAATCAACCATCGAAATAACATAGGTCCTTTTTAAACCACATAAAGTCGTCTAAGGTTAGCCAGAAATACAATTAAAACTGTAGTTATCGTGCTGAAGGGGTTACATAGCATAATGATGATTACGACAGTAGCGAAGATAATATAATAATGCTGCTAATGATGATAAACGTTATACTAATGCTGCTAATATTCTGTCAGGTTCAGCAGGTACGGGTTCGTCCAGTTACTGTGTGAAGATTATAATTATGAAGTTGATAGTAATGATAATAATGCTGATAATACTATAGATAATAATGTTGCTAATATGTTGATGGGTTCAGTGAGTACCAGATTGTCATGTTCGTACAGAAAATAATAAAAACTGATGCTGTTGATAATTAAAACACTACTACTACTATTACTACTTAGAAAATACAAGGTCCCACCCCATTCCCATTAAGCCATTTTAGAATATACAGAAGTGCGACCAAAACTTACAATACTACTATTTCTACTACTACTAATGATTTAAATATTTGCTCTAGGTTCAATACTACTACTTCTACTACTAATACTAATACTACTAATTACTCTAATATTTGCTCTAGGTTCACTACTACTACTACTACTACTACTACTAATAATAATAATAATAATAATAATAATAGTAATAATAATAATAATAATAATAATAATAATAATAATGCCTCTAATGTTTGTTCTAGGTTCAGTAGGTATGCCCAGTTACCGAGTGCAGTTTAGCGGTAGCAGTACAGGTAAGCTGAAGGTTAGAAGAGGTACAGCTAACTACCTTCTAGCTTCATCTACTGCACAACACCTTACCGTGGGCCTTCACTCTCACGCAGATATAACAGGTACGGCACACTAAAGGGGAAGTATTCTTATTATTCGGAACCCCCTTCTCCTTCATGCTCAGCTCCATTAGTTTTTTACAATTTAAGACTTTTGCCCATTTCCTTGTCAATCTTAAAACCCTTCGTACCATTTAGGTGTCGAGTTTTTCCTGGTGAGCGATAGCGAGCCTGTAATTTAAGAGGAACCGGCCTTCGGCTGTGACATTTATCTACCGAGAAATGTACACATTGATCTCTAAGGGGGATCTTTAGGGTATTTTTTAAAGTTTGATGGAGGTTTACGGAGGAAACTAAAAACCTCCCCTTAACTTCACACTTTAACCTTACATTTCATCACCTACTGGTTTCATCATATACCGTACAACATAATTATTAAACTGGGTCCTCACACTCCTGCAAACCAAACAGGCACGTAACTCATACTACACTACCTACTGGCATTATCAGCTACTGCACAACATCTTACCCTTACTCTTGCAGACCAAATAGGTACCTCACACTTCACTTCCTACACTTCACCTCACTATTCATAGTCACCTCACACTTCACTATCTACTAGCATCATCTTCTACTGCACAACACCTTACCCTGGGGCCTCACACTTTAGTTCACTCTTCACCTTACATCACATCATACCCTGGGACGTCACCCCACCCTCCACTTTACACATGGCTATGTTAGTTTATGAGCCGCATTACAATGTATACAGTATATATATATATATATATATATATATATATATATATATACTGTATAATATGTACACAAAGATAGATAGATGATTAGATAGATACATAAAAGTCTGATTGAAAGACATTATCACTTCATAATATTATGTCTACAACAATACGAGCAATGCTGTTTATAATGGTATATATTTAGAATCACTGTGGGACTGTATCGAGCAAATATAAAACATGTGTCGTGAGTAGTATGATATATTGCTAATATTTTTTGTAATATTTACGTTTGCATTTGAGTAAATATTATTAACAAGTTTGTACCTGTTGCTTTGTCTCTCCCGTGCAGCCTGTTTCCGGATCCACAGGTTCAATGTTCTCAGCCCGAACAACTCCCTGACTGAGGCCGTGATGGTGGAGTCTCTCTCTGCGAGCCGCTACCTACAGGGATCAAACACAGGCACTCTCTCTCTTACGGTCAGTAGGCTCCCACTGACAATAAGGTAGATCATATTGTAGGGTAGGAGGTTTATATTGTTACTATTACCTGCTAGCTGGTGTATAGGAGAGCGAATTTGAACCCCACCCAGTGGTCCTGAAATCGTGTCCAGGTCAAGACGTTGAAGTATATTTCCCCCACAAGCACTGATAGGTGTTACTGTTTCACGTGAGCTACGATATGGGGAGATGGTGGTGGTGCGGGGGGTGGGAGGCCTTTGGCTTATAGGTCTCCCTGCTTAACCCCTTCTGTACCGACACCGTCCTTTTAGATTTATTCTGGCCACTATTAGACGATTTATTCAGTTTAAAAGAGGCCTCCAGCACTTAACAGGCTTCAAACTATCTCACTTGACCCTTTTTACTATGACAGATCCTTCTTAAACTGCATAAAATCGTCTAAATATAGCTAAAAGAAAATAATAAAGACGTCACCGGTAGAGAAAGGGTTAATAGCCATAACCTGGCTAACCCAAGGCCTTGACCTGGGTGACTATCCCTTGGGGATCCTTTGGGTATGCACTGCTTTACATTATTACACTCTCATATGTGAATACTATTCACCTTGGAGCTTTGATTCTTTCAGACGTTAAATATATACAGTATTTTATTAGTTTATTAACTTATTTAATAATTCATATATTTGTTTGTCTAACTTTTCATGTTATTAAGATGGTTGGTTGAGTCACATTTTGACATAGCTGGACTCCTTTTTAGTAAGTTTATACCTGAAATATGGAGTAACCTCAAATACGTCATATATGTTCCTAAAAAGTATTGAGCTATACTTGGCTTTAATAGTTCATATATGCCTTAAACATAAAGTTTATATATAGTGTGTGCTATCAACCATGATCTGTGGATCCGAAACTTGGAATCTAACGAAAACAATGGAGAATAAGCTTAGGAGTTCACAGAGAGCAATGGAAAGATCAATACTAGGACTAACTTTGAGATAAAAAGAGAGCATCGTGGGCGAAAGAGCAAATTAAAGTCAATAATATTCTAGAAATTATAAATGAGCAGAAGTGGAGATGGGCAGGACATTTAGCAAGAAGAGAGGACAATAGATGGAGTATAAGACTAATTGACTGGACCCCCAGAAAAGAAAAAGGCGACAGGAAAAGGCCAGAAAGAAGATAGAGACAAAAAAAAAAAAAAAAAAAAAAAAATGCATGGCACATGGCCCCGAGTGGCAAAGTCTCTGGAGTCATGGAAAAGGTTAAGGGAGGCCTTTGGCCAGAAGTGAGCTCCTAAGGGCTGCTACTGATGATGATGATGATAAATAAGTAGCAGCCATTAAAATTAGGACCGAATTATTAGCACTAACATTAATTTGAGTGACCAGTCACTAGCTTAATCTAAAGAAAATCGCGTAGTGGTGGTGATGAGAGCTAAACAAGTACATCATTTTAAGATAATAATGACTTTGTATTTTCAGGCGTCATCAGAGAGCAGCCTGTCATCAGTGAGCATGACAGACGCCCGGTTCTTCATCATGGTGCAGCCAGTGGGTCACGGGTACCTCACACTAAAGCACTTGGAGTCAGGTAGGAACAACTTTATTGATCTAAAGAACATGGTAGACTGAATATATCTCTTGTCAGTCCCAAATCCCGTTTTTGCATTTTATTTCGATACTCCAGAAAAATTATAGACCGTTCTTTATAATTTCTTCGGGTGATTCTGCTTATTAATTTTGAATATAGCATTTACTAATACAAAATGTCTATTCGTAACTACCATATACAAAAAGGCAGAATTAACATGAAAAGCACACAAGACACATCCACCAACTCTATGGATTGTTAAAATTGAATGCGAAACGTAATTGTGTACTGACGAAAAATATATAAACATCATATGAGGAAGAGCACTTTATTGACAACTTTTCACTTCTTCACAACTTCATGTGAAGCCCTAACCGAAACGTTGTCAAAAAGTGCTCTTCCTCATATGGTGTTTATATTGAAAAACCTTATTCCAGTACATTCTAAGAGTCTAGGACCAAGTCACGGCCTTTTATGAAGTCTTGAACAGATTACTTGAACGCGCAAAATTCATGTAATTATTAGGTAGAAAATTAACAAGAAGATTCGATTCAGTTTGGGAGAGCTTCCAAATCTGAGGCCACGAATTTTGCCCCCGAGTGTACAGCCAAATTCAATAATTCACCGGAACCTTGATGATCATTTGTGTTATGTTGAGAGAGAGGGACATTAACTTGGCACATATACGACATGGAATATATAATATTAGTCACGGGAAATGAACAGTGCTAAACAAACAACAAATTTAAACACATGAGAATGGTTAATGAGAAGTGAGAGTAACCTAAAATGACAGGGTTTGCTGAAGGTTTTCGATAAAATATTGAGTTTCACTGTAAACTCGTGAGTTATAGTAACTACGCACCCATTAGAGTCTGTATAGAACCCAAACGAGACAATACAATGGTTTATTATATCCATGATGCTTCTGAAATCGACTTTAAAAATTTAAATATTGAATTGGATGTATATTGGTTATGCCTCACGACTGTATGTCTTCAGTATATATATATATATATATATATATATATATACAGTATATAACTGTCGATCTTCCTAGGTCAACAACCTCCCCTCCTCCCCGTCAGTTTAGCCAGTTTAATATTTCCCTTAGCAACTTGTAACCCCACCTCTCTCTCTGTCTCTCACACACTCACACTCACAATCTCATTTTCACACTCTCTCTCTCTCTATCTATATATCTATCTCTCTATATATATCTAACTATCTAGCCTTCTTCTCCCCTGCTCAGATGATTACTTCTCTCATCCCATTTAGCTGGAGATTACATTTATTACCTAACACGCTCACACCCTTCACCTCACACTCCCTCAGATCACACCCTTCACCTCACACTCTCTCAGCTCACACCCTTCACCTCACACTCCCTCAGCTCACACCCTTCACCTCACACTCCCTCAGATCACACCCTTCACCTCACACTCCCTCAGATCACACCCTTCACCTCACACTCCCTCAGATCACACCCTTCACCTCACACTCCCTCAGATCACACAGTAAATAGAACGTCTGGCAATAAATAGATGGAATACAAGTTCATTCAATTTTGGTAACTATTCCCATTTCTTGTTGCAGATATGTTGGTGTCTACAATGGAGAACGGCAGTGTGTCGCTAACGTCTGGTGAAGTACAGGACCACAAGCAGTTCCAATGGGTCAACTGCACACATAGAGGCCACTAATTTCAACCCCTGATATATTGTGCTCAATAGAAACTGGAATGGCCGTAGTTATAGTTCCTTCAGTACGTTGGCGTCGATTATATTTCCTTCTGGCCATCAGTAGACATTTTATTCAGCTTAGAAAGGACTGTCCTAAGTGTAAGGGGTAATATTTATCTGTAAATATTTATCTCTCTCATTGATGCTGCCTATGCTAAATAAAGTCGTTCAACGATATTCCGAATTCAATTTGTAAAGGTCTTATCGTGCTGGAAGAATGTTGAAAAACGTACTATTGGTCTGTGGAAGTAGAGTAGAAATGCTTCGTAGCTTCCAGAGGTGGTGGTATCATTGGAAAACGACAATTTATATTTGTTTATTAACTTAAATAACTCCTAATTTATTTAGAAGACCTAACAGAGTGTCACCTTCACATTACTACAACACTTTACATCAACCATCAGTGTCACCTTCACATTACTACACCACTTTACATCAACCATCACTGTCACCTTCACATTACTACAACACTTTACACCACCCATCAGTGTCACCTTCACATTACTACAACACTTTACACCACCCATCAGTGTCACCTTCACATTACTACAACACTTTACACCACCCATCAGTGTAACCTTCACATTACTACAACACTTTACACCACCCATCAGTGTCACCTTCACATTACTACAACACTTTACACCACCCATCAGTGTCACCTTCACATTACTACAACACTATACACCACCCATCAGTGTCACCTTCACATTACTACAACACTTTACACCACCCATCAGTGTCACCTTCACATTACTACAACACTTTACATCACCCATCAGTGTCACCTTCACATTACTACAACACTTTACATCAACCATCAGTGTCACCTCCACATTACTACAACACTTTACACCAACCATCAGTGTCACCTTCACATTACTACAACACTTTACACCACCCATCAATGTCACCTCCACATTACTAAACACTTTACATCAACCATCAGTGTCACCTTCACATTACTATAACACTTTACACCACCCATCAGTGTCACCTTCACATTACTACAACACTTTAAATCACCCTTCAGTGTCACCTTCACATTACTACAACACTTTACATCAACCATCAGTGTCACCTTCACATTACTACAACACTTTACACCACCCATCAGTGTCACCTTCACATTACTACAACACTTTACATCACCCATCAGTGTCACTTTCACATTGCTACAACACTTTACACCACCCATCAATGTCACCTTCATATTACTACAACACTTTACATCAACTATCAATGTCACCTTTACATTACGCATTACGAAGGTAATCATCTCGGGCATGGAGGCATTATTAATTTATATACCAATGTTTATGCCCGACCAGGGTTCGATCTTACTACATCGAGGTTAGTGTCTCAACTATGATATCCACTACACCCCGAGCTCACGTGTATTTCTGTCAATAAAAACACTTATTTATATATTTATTGTAATTTTAAAATAAGTAAAATAAGTAAATTGGTCTAAATAAATTACACTGAAAACGAATCTGGTTTTTATATTTGCCTGTATCAACTATACACTTATCTTGGCTAGGTATTTGACGGCATTGTAAGCTTATAAAGATGTCTGTTTTGTGTGTGCGTTTGTTTTACAGGTTTTGTTAGAACTCCAGGTTCTGAACTTTCTTTTTTTTAGTAAAAAAGAATACAGGTATATCTATCTAGGCCTATCTCTCTCTCTCTCTATATATATATATACCGGTATATATATTATTATTATTTTTTTATTTTTTCTTCTATATTCCAACTCCTCCCTCTCGGGCATAGGCTAAGAGCCTGTACATTCCACCGCTCAACACGGTGAAGCCCGTGAGGTCTTGTTCCAGTCTGGGGAGTGAGACATGCGAAGCATCGATCATGACTCGAAGCAGCTCCATCTCTGAAGCGGCCGGTTGCTTCGCTCAAGCGCTTCACAGTCTCACCCTCCAGACTCAGACCCTCACTCTCGAACGCCACCTATTGAGCAGTGAACTCACTAGGCATTGTCCCCCTGTAACATATTTTGAATATGGGAATATTCATACAGTGTTATTTAATCAGGGAACAATGAGGATATTTTTTTTTTGGCATTTCGGAGGGCTTTGTGGCAATGCACTGATACTAGGTACAACACAAATTCAATCCCAATAATATCTTCCCATTGACATACCGGGATTTGAACCCGGGTCCATTGGATTACCAATCCAGTGGCATGACCACTCCACCACACCTCCCCTAATATAGTATATATATATATATATATATATATATATATATATACTGTATATATATATATATATATATATATATTGAGAATATATCACAAATACACGTGAGCCACTAAATGTTTCTAGTCTCTCAGTGGGGATCGAACCATCGACCATCAGGATGATAGCCGACGCTTTAATCAATTACACCACGGCAGTCTAAAAGACACTCAGCCTTCTATCCTATTTATGTTAGGGAGAAGGGAAACCCACTAGGCGAATATATTTCAATTCAAACCTAGTTGTAGGATCCATATTTCCAGAATACCATACACGGATTTTTGAGTGTCCCGACGCAACTCGGGTAGAAATTGATTTAATTTAATTCTAACCCACAAAGCATGAGAGTTACAAATATTGAGAATATATCACAAATACACGTGAGCCACTAAATGTTTCTAGTCTCTCTAGTCTCCCCACTGAGAGACTAGAAACATTTAGTGGCTCACGTGTATTTGTGATATATTCTCAATATTTGTAACTCTCATGCTTTGTGGGTTAGAATTAAATTAAATCAATTTCTACCCGAGTTGCGTCGGGACACTCAAAAATCCGTGTATGGTATTCTGGAAATATGGATCCTACAACTAGGTTTGAATTGAAATATATTCGCCTAGTGGGTTTCCCTTCTCCCTAACATAAATAGGATAGAAGGCTGAGTGTCTTTTAGACTGCCGTGGTGTAATTGATTAAAGCGTCGGCTATCATCCTGATGGTCGATGGTTCGATCCCCACTGAGAGACTAGAAACATATATATATATATATATATATATATATATATATATATTTTTTGATGTGAATGACGGAGGCAAAAGGCAGGTTGCCTGGACACACGAACTTTAAAGCAGTTTAAGTTTTAGGATGAAGGAAAGACAGATTGAGGGAGAGAGTTCCAGAGTTTACTTGTTGAGTAGAAGAAACACTGAGAAACTTTTCGGTGGAGGGGCTTTAGGTATGCAAGTCGGTAGTGTTGAAATGGTAAAAAGTCAGACAGTTGATGGCAAAATCGTTGTACAGCGTGGTTTAGCTTGAACAGTTTGCAGTTTGTAGGGCGGAATGGCTGATTTAGGCTTTGGGGTTTAAGGGGAAAGTAGAAGTTAGCAAACATAATACTTTCATATTTTTTCATGATGTATCGATAAATTGTTTGCTAAAGAATTGACTTTCCGATATGTGAAAAACAAAAACAAAACAGACAATGTTATCCTTGGCTTCCCAGCAGCCTTTCGTCATGCTGTGTAAGGTTTATGGTCATGTGACAGTCTGCTAAATGTTTCACGTTTGCGACTATATTTTGGGAACCGAGAGAGGCGGCTCTTAGACCACGATGTGTTTACATTGTGTTTGAAGAATTAATATCACTGATTGATTATATATAATAATCAACACAAAGATGTATAATGTTATAACTCACGCAACACAGTCATTATCATGTAAAAGGTTCACGTACTACACCCCATCCTGTGTATACAGTGGTAAATACTGGAGATACGTACACTTGAGAGCATCTAACAAAACGTATTCATTGCTGGATACAACCACTACCACTGGGATTGGATTTTTCTTCTTAATTTTCTGTCAATTCTGGAATGGCAAAATCTTTATAAGAATTCATCCACATAAAACAACCAGTACTATATTACTTTTAACTCTTTCTGACGTAATTTTCGTCTTCTTTGGTTACCATTAAACGATTTTCTTTACCTTGTGATATACTTCTTGGACCCAAGGGGGTAAACACTATCTCAATAAATTTAACACAGGACATTCATAAACTAATTATACAATCGTCTAATGTCAGCCAGAATAGGAGGAAACCTAGGCGTCATTGTGCTGAAGGGGCAAAAGTGGAGAAAAATTGACTCCATTAGCATCTGAATGGAAAAGTACTAATGCCTAGTTTACACAATTAACAAGATATTTGGATATATATATACGTAATAATAGCTGGGTATTTAAGATAAGGATACGTCAAAATATATCGTTTGTTTTCAGCTGATGTTAAAGTTTAATAATTTAGCAGCTGATATACCTATATATATAACCAATGAAAAATGTAGAACTACTTTATTTTTGTCCTTATATCAATGATATCAATGATTTTTTTTCATAATAAGCTATATATTTCCATACACAATATTCGTAATAGCTGAGTAATGAAGATGGGGACAAGATCATTTACCGTCGAATGGAAAAATACAACACAAGACTATTGATAAGTATACTTGACTGTAGCGGAACGTTATCATGATTGGATAAAACCGATATCATATTTTGTGTTCAACAATTCTGGTCAAGCATCTCCTAAATCAAAGTTTTATAAGACTTCATCTATCTACAATAATCGTCCTTCGGTTTAGTTGTCGATACCAATGTAATATAACCCCGAAATGGTACCTGAAATGCCTTTGTGTGTGATGTTTGTTTTTCTCGCTTAGTTGGTTAACAATTTTCTTACCTGACATTTGTGAATCGCAATAGTCTTCTAGGACGATGGCGAATTTCAGCTCTGAATTTCAATAAATGTGTCGACAATTCAAAATTATGTGTTCTCAATACAAAAACATCTCATACCCTGTATTCATCCATATATATATATATATATATATATATATATATATATATATATATATATATTCTTTAATACATACGAGGTTGAAAGAAATGGCAATTTCTGCGTTGGAAATTTTATTATTCAAAGTTTCCAGGTCTCTGATGAGTTTTCGCTGGGTGGCAGGAAGTAGATGAATGAGATGAGCAAAATTCATGGTGGTACAGGGTTACATAAATGTACATGATGATACAGGATATACGACGCGTTTCACTGGACAACCAGCATTATCAAGTAAGGGTAGAATGATATATATATATATATATATATATATTTTTTTTTTTTCCCTAGTGGGGGAAGGGGGAGGAGAGTAGAGGTTTGGTCAGGAAGGTAAAGTAGGAAATTACGAAGGAAAGTAGTAGATTAAAAGTAGGTGGGCCAACCACCTTGCTTTATTTAGGATAGGGCAACTTTATTTTTATTAAAAAAAAGAAAACATATTTAGGATGTTTAGATGATAGTTAATGATGATGGTCTCTTTCTCAGTGATGTTGAGTCGAATTCTTCTGATGTGCTGTTTTGCTGGTGGCATTCATGTATTTAGGGGCTCTGGCTTTCTTCAGGAGGGTCCTTGATATTTGTAGGGATCCCCTGGTGTTCTGCCATTGTCCAGGTTGTGGGGGGTGGTGGATGTCTGCGGTGTTATTGTTGGATGTTCTGGTGTTCTTGCTTAACTGGCGATGGCCTGGAGTTGAAGGATGAGGTTCTCCTTTGAAGGTGAGATCCACTGAAGTTGTTCTGAGGACCCAGGCTTGGAGGGCCCACGGTATTCGGTATTCAGTGTGGGACCCCCAGTAGTAATACCGAGGTCCCAAGTTACAGCATCGCCCAGCCATCTTCAGAGCTCCTCCTCCGGCCTCAGCCTCTCCATGCTCCTGTAGATGAGACCCTCGATCTTGGTGAGGGCCTGCAGGAGTGGTGGTGGTGGAGAGATTTGATGTTCTGGTGGTCTGTGGTCTGGTGGTCTGGCTTTTATATAATTTTTTTTTTTCATACATATAAAATATGATATAAAAGATAAACAGGAAGGGTATATATAGAGGGTGGAGGATCACAGAAGGCGAAAATCAGGGGGCAAAAGTCTCCTATTGGTGGAGGGGTATTCTAGGAGTGCAAAAGGGGGAACCGCTTCACGCAGGCGCACTGGATGCGGGATGGTGTTGGTCGGGTGGCGGGGTCAAAGCTGATTGGCTGCGTGTCGAGGGGCGTGGCCTAAGTTGTGTGGTCCGTGTGGCGCCGGCGGAAGACGAAGCTGAAGGAGGTAGCACGGGGGGCTGCGTCAAGGGCACCGGGGGGGGGGGGGGGCGGGGGTCGAGGAGGGGGCGTTAGGTCCTGTAGGGTAGTGCCTTTTGGCAGAAGGAAGGATCTGAAGGTCTAGAGTTTGGTTGTTGATGTTAGGATGTAAGGCTTGGATATATAACACTTCGAGTATAGGTAATCTCCTTGGGTCACTTTCTTTATCGAGTATGGTTGTGTGTTTCTCTAACTCGTTGCGTGTGAGGTGGGGGTGGTTGGGGGTGAGATAGTGGTCTTTGATGGCTCCAGCCTGAAGGTGAAGAGTTAACCGACGTGAAAGACGAGTCTGCGTCATGCCAATATAGGAATGAGGTCCACAGTCCTCATAATTACAGGTATGTTGGTAAATGACGTGATCGTCGGTCATCGGGCTCTTTATCTTGGTGGAAGCTGGTTTGTTGCGCAATTCATTCCGTCACTTCAGGCCTTCCTGCCTGCCTGCAAACACCTGCCTCTCCACTCTTGACCACCTCTGCCATGGCCGCCAGCACTACCACAACCATTGGTATGGTCAAGTGGTTCAATTTCAAAGCAGGCTATGGTTTTATCACCACTTCCAACAACGAGGATATCTTCTGCCACCACACCAACATCCACAACAACAAGAGCAGCAAGAGAGCCTCGTTGGAGAATGGTGAAGCAGTGGAGTTTTCCATCTACTCCGGGAGTCAGGGAAGAGAAGCCATCAACATCACAGGCCCTAAAGGAGCCCCTGTCAAGGGCTCCTCATTCTCTCCACATAACACTCCACCAAAGGTGCCAACAACAACAACGAATACAGAAGGGGAAGCGGTATTGAGGGCAAAAATCTACGCCTGTATCCAGTCAGCCATAGCCATCGCTGGTACAGACAAACAACAACTCTGCCAGCTGATCCCCTATCTGCTGTCAGTCAACAAGCTGCCGACAATCACCATCCCTGAGGAAGCTCTCTCCACGACCTCAGCAATCACCAAGAGGTGGTCGGCAAGGAAGCCGTCCAAAAAGAAGCCGTCCATCAACCCGAAGACTCAACCAGCTGGGCCAACATCAGCAAAGACGAAAAGTGCTCCCAAGCAGCAGTCCAAGCTTCAACAACCACCGAACCTGCACAAGAGGAAAGCAGAGGAGCTTACAACAACTCCTCCAGCACCACCATCACCATCATCATCATCATCAACATCAACACCATCAACTCCATCAACTCCAACAACTCCAACTCCAACAACATCTCAGACCACCTCAAACCTCCAGCCTGACACCATCGCTAAGCCTCTACCATCTATGCCAATGGTCTTCGACAAACCTGAGGGATTAACCTTGCAACAACAATATTATCAGCAAATGGAACAAAGTCTCAAAAACCTCAGCCGACAATAGCAAGGTGGTTAGCCCACCATCTTTCATCTCTCCAACTCTTCATACTCACCACTTTACCTTCAACTTCAACCTCTACTTTCTACACTTGTGGGGACTCTACCTCACATCCAGTTTCCAGTTTCCAGTTTATATCATTCTACCCTTACTTGATAATGCTGGTTGTCCAGTGAAACGCGTCGTATATCCTGTATCATCATGTACATTTATGTAACCCTGTACCACCATGAATTTTGCTCATCTCATTCATCTACTTCCTGCCACCCAGCGAAAACTAATCAGAGACCTGGAAACTTTGAATAATAACATTTCCAACGCAGAAATTGCCATTTCTTTCAACCTCGTATGTATTAAAGAAAATGTATTACCTGGCTTTACTAACATATATATATATATATATATATATATTAATATTAATTCTAATAGAAGTAATAGCAGTGTGTGTGTGTGTGTGTGTCCCCTCTCGGTGGGATGGATATTTCTACAAGATTAGCAGTATGATCAGAATAAGACAAAACAACCATCTTAAAACTCCTTCTAACCCACGTTATGTGCTCACTTTTTCACTCTCCTTGTGGTTTAACTGGAACATCAGTTTATCTGCTATTACTATATTTACTTTGTACTCTTTTGCATAATAGGTTAGCTATAAGAACATGTGCGGTATAATAAGTTTACTGTAACTCTAAAAGGCCGAGCTTACTGGTCATTCTTCCCCTCACACCATACTACCCAAAAGCAGCCCCACTGATCCCCCAAATGACTGAGCTACCAGCCTACCACGCAGCATAATGTTTGACACATTGAACCTCACTTTCTCTCCGTCACTACCCGCAACTATAATATACCCTATGGTCAACAGAGCTCTCCCAACTTCACTCAAACGGCTAGTTAACATTCGAACTGGGTGTATAAGAATATAGGCACTGACATCTATCAACAACAACAAATACAACAACAACAATACTATTATTATGAATAATAATGATAATAATTTTGGTACTAATAATAAAATTGATTTTTTAAAATGCAAAACTAGCAAACTAAACAAACCAAAAACTGGGACAAAACTATGTAGAATAGATAGTTTGGGCCCCATACTTAAAGTTAAAGTGATATACTGTAGGCCTAAAGTGTAATCGTGCTATATAATTAACTTACGAATTTGAGTATGTAGCTGTTTTGACACGTGTTTTACTCTCGAATTTATGGTTAACCCTTACAGTACTGGTGCCGTCCTTTTAATTTTATCCTGGCAATGAGTATACGATTTTATTCAGTTTAAAAAGGGCATCCAGCAATTGACAGGCTTCGAAGCATCTCACTTAACCCTTTTTACTACCACACATCCTTTCTAAACTGCACACAACCGTCTATTTATAGCTACAATACAATTAAAAACTCGCCGCCGGTACAGAAAGGGTTAACATGGAAAATTACCAGTTTCTCTGGCTTTAGGGCCTCCACCTCCAGGGGAGGTGTGGCAGAGTGGTCTTGCCACTGGACTGGTAATCCAATGGACCCGGGTTCGAATCCCAATATGTCAATGGGAAGATATTATTGGGATGGAATTTGTACTGTACCTAGTATCAGTGCATTACCACAGCACACCGAAATGCCAAACAAATCTCCTCATTGTTCCCTGATTAAATAGCATTGTATGAATATTCCCATATTCAAAAATATGCTACAGGGGGGCAATGCCTAGTGAGTTAATTGCTCAATAGGTGGCGTTCTGAGAGTGAGGGTCCGAGTCTGTGGGGATGAGACTGTGAAGCGCAGAGGCGAGGCGGCTTCAGAGATGGATTTCCTTCGAGCCGTGAAGCTTCGCATGTCTCACTCCCTAGACTGGAGCAAGACCTCACGGGCCTCACCGTGTTCAGCGGTTGAGTGTAAAGGCTATCAGCCTATGCCCGAGAGGGAGTAGCCTAGTTGGAATATAGAAAAAAAAAAAAAAAACACAGACACACACACAAAGCCTCTGGCTGTAATTCTTAATAATCCGTTTGCTTTTATTATCAGCAGTTACATAGGAACTAGGCGAACAGTAAACCTAGTACATAATATTGATCTCGTCAAACAGCTATCATAATTATAACCTCATGCTTCGGTCCTTATTATATTATAAGATAATATATAAGTTAGAGTTAAGCTAAAAACTGTTCCTCTGTACATTTTCAGCCTACGGCTGCAATTATCAATAAACCGTTTATTATTATTATTATTATTATTATAACACACACACACACACACACACACACACAAGATAGGACAGATATGGGAAGGTCGCTGTTTCACCCATATGTATTTTATTCTATTGTATTCTACTCCTATTTTAGAAGCTCCTGGTATGTCCACGAAACTGTCAATCTGGACAGGATGTCACTGATTATACAGAAGAGACAAGCGGCCGCAAAGGCCTGCAATGCTTAAATTATTAGGCGTTTTCTCCCTTGGGTGGCAACAGTGTACAGACCGAGACATAACATTATTTTTATGGCATCTTATCTCGGCATTCGGCAACTTTGATCCGTAAGCTTCTGAATTAAGCTTTTGTAGGATTTGGATCAACAATGATTTTCTACCTTCTGCCTAGTTGTAGACACAAATGCAAACAGACCCTCGAATTGTTACTGGAAAAACAAATGTTCGTGTGACTCGGAGAAGCACATGGTGATCGCGTGCCGGGAGTTTCCAAAATACATCGTACCATATTGTAAGCTATAATACATCTCCGTTAACCGATAGAATTACATAAACTATAGGCTACAGCTTTACATCGGATTATATAAACTTGCGAGACGGAGTTCATCGGGGGTTTAGGGTTGAGCGGATCATGAAGAGAAGCAAGTTAAGGCCAATGGAAAGTACCGCTTCAGAAAGATTCGCTCAAACAGGTAAGGGGCTCGAGTGGCTGGGCCTCAGGTGAGTTAGCGGTACTTTCACACACACGACCCTTCGTTCACAAGTCACTTCTTTGCCCCCTTCCTCACCTCCCGCCACACACACACACACACACACATTGTTCTTCTGTGTTCACACATTGATCAACTTATAAATTTGAGTAATGATTATGTAGCTGTTTTTGCATATTTATGACTCCAGAAGGATGATTAACATGGAAAATTACCAGTTTCTCTGATTGGGATAGATTAAGGTAGTTTAGGCGCATCTTTTGGTATTACGCCATTTTCCATTAATTCTTCCTAATATTGGACAATTTTATGAGAGACGACAAAAGTTTCTGTACATGGATTTTAGTAATTATGATCTGTAGACGTCTTTGATTACATTTAGATATGCTTGGGTAAATGAAGTCGGGATGCGGGTAAAGGGACAGTCAGGAAATAAACAAGGTGGCGAATAGACCCCGAACACCAGGGTAGACAGGTTCAAGAATCGGTGTTATCAGCCACTCGTCGGTAGTCTGGGAGGTGGAATCTCGGGGGACGGACCACGGAACCACAGTATACCGGTGTACTGTATTGACCAGTGTGTAGTTTCGGTCTGTGTTTAGTGTTCTCTCAGTGTATAGTATCCCCTGTGTACCTCCGCTATGGCTCAACGGTATAGTTATTTCTCTGCCGGACCAGCCAAAATCCCCCACCAGGTATGTCAGTATTGTATAGAGGAGAACTTGGTATGGTTGGTTGAGTTAGTTTAGTCAGATTGGGGAGGGGTTATCTTCAACATTAATTGGGTAATGGGAATGGGCATGAAATAGCTTTCCACGCATCAATGAAGTTCAAATAAGGTAATACTATTAACAATAATAATGCTAACAATATATAATACATACAGACTGTAATTATATAAATACCTATAAGCATGTATCTCCATAAGCATCGTGAAAACCCTGCTAAATCGTCTTGTGGCCCTTTTTAATTTTGGTTGCGCGGTATGGTTTTTGTTTTTTGGGGGTTTTTTTGTGGATAGGCTAGCAGTGGGTGGAGATGGGGGTTATCAACTGTTGGTTAATTTATAGATTCCATTCAAGTAATATACTAAGGAAGTCCATGTTTCATCTGAAAAGGTCCTATAGGCAATGTAGAGAAAACCTGGCTATAGGGAATAGGCTCGCACCCTTGTTTTTTATGTTTTTTCCTCCAGATTTTGAGAAATGAGTGTGTTCATGGTCTTAGTTATAATTCCAATGTGGGATACACGATGGGTTGAGGGGGGGGGGGCTTTGCCCCCCCCCCCCCCATTAATTATTGGGTTTAATATTATTTTAATACCACGAATTTTGTTGATATATTTGAAGATAAATATTGAATCTATATGCTCTAAAGATCATAAGAAAATTGTGTTAACCCTCGGCAAAACCTAATAAAAAAGTATGGTACTAAAATGTCTTTTTCGTAACAAGGTTGTCAATACGGTACTTCCAGTTATCGATAGCTCTAAAGATCATATGAAAATGTCTTAAACCCTCGGAAAAAACTAATTTAAAAGTATGGTACTAAAATCTAATTTTCGTAACAAGGTTGTCAATACGGTACTTTCCCGTTATCAATGTACAATCAAGCTGAAGATTGCAGAGTAAACACCATAGACTTCATCAACTTTTCTTTCACCTTCGTATAATCGACAGCCTTTTTTTATTTTTTTTTATTAAGGGATTAGTAGGCCTACTCAACCAGCGGGGGTGTGGGGGTGGCAACCCCCACCCATAATACTAGGTTAGGTTAGGTAATGTTGTTAGGTTAGGCTAATGTCTTTTCAAATCACTAAGGGGGGTGTGTCTCAACATCGATCGATAGGCCTAATGGGGAAAATAGGTTTTCCCGAGATTTCTAATTAATTACAAACACTATATATTGATGCAAATGACCAATTTTGATTATATAAAACACTCGGAAAATTTGTGGTATTAAAATAAAAAAAATCCATGTGATCAAAATCATTCTCCCACAGTGGATTATACATGAGTACAGTATAAGGATTCCATAGACCTACATTGTCCATAATAAATTATGTATAATAAGGCTGCGAGCCTATTCCCTATAATTATCAAAACCTATTTTCTGTCAGACACAGACACAAACAAAGAAACAGACACAAATCGATGGTTACAAGCATTTGATATGGCCCAGTGATAACAATAACACACAAACTATATACATCACACAATAAAACAAGCACATACACATATTGACGCATGAACACACACAACACAAAACAACAACCACATACACACACGATACAATACAGTAACAACAACACACACACACAAACCACATACAGCACACAATAAAACAAGCACATACACATGAACACACACAACACAAAACAACAACCACATAACCACACGATACAATACAGTAACAACAACAACACACACACACAGCAACACAGCACCCCATACCATTAAACACATCATAGAAGACTGCATTTCACACAACCACTTACGCCAACAACACAACCTACACTCAATGAGAGGTCTGTGGGAAAGCCCGATCGTGGCCATGGCCTTCCTCAGGGACTCGGGGCTGTTCGGCCAGGCAGCTTAGGGAACAACAACAACAACAACAACACACACACACACAAACCACATACAGCACACAATAAAACAAGCACATACACATGAAGACACACAACACAAAACAACAACCACATACACACATGACACAATACAACTACAACACTCACACACAGAGTAAAAAACAACAAAACACAACAACCACTCACATCCCAAACAACCAAAGCCTGACTGCCTAAGTGTCTCGAGTAGCAAAGTGTTCGAGGAAAGTCTTTATGTGGGGCATCCCAGAAGATCATGTGATATGCACACGGTATGTAGAGTTACGTTACTAGCAAGGTCACCACCACCACTACTACTACTACTACTACTAGCTTGATTAACACAACTTCCATCATCTATAAAACAATTTTTTTTTTGTTATTTTAACACCTCTATCGCTGTCTGCAACACCATCACTGTCTCTAACACCACCACCATTGTCTACAATATCACTAACTGTCACTAACACCACTATGACTGTCATTAACACCACTATAACTGTGTCTAACACCACTATAACTGTGTCTAACATCACCATGACTGTTTCTAACACCACTATGACTGTCTCTAACACCACTATAATTGTCTTTGACCCATCAACCACAATCTATACCCAAACTATCACAATTTGGATAATATTCAAGGACACTAATGCGACGTTATGAGAAACAATTTATTAGGGAAAATAGACACCAATAGATTCGCTATATTTTTCTCCATATATTCCGCATGGAGGATTTTCGTTATCAACAAATTGAAAAATACCCACTTCACAGACAAATACACCACAAATCTAAGTCAAAGCGGGGGTGTGGGGGCGGCAGCCCCCACCTATAATACTAGGATGGGTTAGGTAAGGTTGTTAGGTTAGGCTAATGTCCTTTCAAAGGGGTATAGGGCTATAGGCTAGTAAACACTAGGATAGCCTATACCCGGTCAGAGGTAAGAAGAAGAAGAGTCCTGCAGTAGTCTCCTTGAATGCTACCACAATTTGTAGCATATTCATCACAATTTATAACATCACTAGGATTGCAGGTTCGCATAAATTGTATTGATGTTATTACCTTTCCAAAAATACATTGAAGAATACAAAAGAAAACATAATTATATTAATTGTATATTGTACACATTACTGCTGGAATAACTGAGAGATAGTATAAGACCCAAAAGTATTATTATTATTATTATTATTATTATTATTATTTTTATTATTGTACTCGTAAGTGTACAGAGGTTAGGGGATGGGAGAGAGAGAGAGAGAGAGAGAGAGAGAGAGAGAGAGAGAGAGAGAGAGAGAGAGAGAGAGAGAGAGAGAGAGAGAGACGAGATATCATGGTGTTTGTATAAACATTTTGGAGCTATTCGAAAACAAAAATAGTCCATTAGACTTCCTACTACGTTAAACGTTTCGGGTGCTATATTATATTTATATAAGGATATAATTACTACAATATTATTCAGAACAATTAGACTTATACCAGTACATTCAGAATTCCCCTACTTTTAAATTTATACAATACATTAGGAAATTATCTGTGTTCTTTGCATTAACTTTGCATGGACTTCTTTCAGGGGAGCGACCTGCTTTTTCTCTCCATTCGGCCCCATTCAGCCTACTGTTTTAAGACGTTTCTCTCCATTCAGGTATCGATTTTTTCCTGGCGAGCGAGAGCGACCCATCATTGTATGGAAAAGTCCGAAGCTTTTTTCCTACCGAAAAATGTACAAATTAAGTCAGCTGTCTAAAACATAAACCAAAATATGCTGGCTCGCTATCGCTCGCCAGGTTCAAATCGACACCTGGATGAGGATCTATCTATCGCCTGACGCCGCAATCCCCGAAGGGGTGGCCACGAACGAACCGCCCCCATGCACCTCTGTCCCCAGTCAGTCGACGCCCCTCCTCCCAACCAGCACCGCCTTCATTCATATACTTCCTCACTCCATCCTTCCACCTCTCCTTCGGTGCACCTCTCCCTCTCTGTCCTTCCACCTCGCTCTGGTACACCCTCTTAGTCAATCTCTCGCTTTCCATACGTTCCATATGGCCGAACCATCTCAAGTTGTTCCTTTTCACTCTCCAGCACATCTACCTCCACACCACACCTCCTTCTTACTTCCTCATTCGTCCGTCTATCCCTCCATGTAACTCCGCACGCACTTCTCAAGTAACTCATTTCCACCGCTCTCACTCTTGGTCTAAGTCTCTTCCCGAACGTCCATGCTTCGCTTCCGTAAGTTAGTGTCGGGATTACCACACTGTCATGCAAGGACTTCTTCACTTCCATACTGACCACTCTATTTCTTGTTACTACTTTCAAAGTTCCTACAACCCTCTTCCCCTGTTGCACCCTCTCCCACACCTCCTCATTCACAGCCCATCTTTACTCAACACACTGCCCAGATACTTAAAAGAGTTGACGATCTCCATAGCCTGACCGTTCAGCTTCACCTCACACTCTGTGACTTCACCCCTTTCGAATACCATAACCTTGCTCTTCCCCGCATTTACCTTCAAGTTCCGTTTTTTGCACACTGTTCCAAACTCATTTACCTAACCCTGCAGCTCCCATTCATTATCACTCATCAGAACTGTATCATCCGCAAACAGCAGTATAGGCAGCTTCCACTCATTTCCCTCCCTTTTCAGCGATACACCAACATCCACTGCTCTTGATAGTATTTCTTTCATGACTCCATCCATATATACAGTAAACAACCACGGGGACATCACACACCCCTGTTTCAAACCAACCTTGAGGTCAAAGAACTCACTCTGCTCACTCTCCACACGTACTGGATGAGGATAAACGTCTTAAAACAGTAGGCTAAATGGGGTCGAATGGCTGCTACCTAGAAAGAGAATAAATACAGGTCGGCCCCCTTAAGGGGAATGTACAAGTTCCATTCCTCTGAGATTTTAATAATGAGAGTAAAAATAGTATTATTGATTAAGAGATTCTACAGTGGAAATTTAAGAGAAACAATTAATGGATGAAAGGAAATAATGGAAAATATAACCGAAACTACCACTAATCTTCCCATGGTTTTTCTTTTTGGTTTTAGGTAGTTTTCATCATTATACAGTAGTTGAAATTAGTTACAATCCCCGGAAAATTTAATTTCTCCCATTATCCAACAATCTTAAAACACTCAGATTTAAGTCATTTTCAGAGTAAATATACAATTTGTTTTGCCTTTGGATACAGGATGGGTTGAGGGCTCTCACCCCCCCCCCCCCCCCCTCCCCATGACTTATTGAAATCAGAATCTATTTGAACAGTAAGGGGCTTAATAAGAGTTTCACTGCCGTCTATAGGGAGAACTATAGGGAGAATTTTTTATTTTTACAGTACTTTATATAGTGCACATGAAATATATCTCCGGAGGTTGAAACACATTTTAATAATAATATTATGATCTTTGCAATATCCTTATTCTATAATAGCCTTCAAATATTGTGAAATAATTAGTGGTAGTTTCGGTAATAAGTACCGAAATAACTACAAACGTCCTCTATACACTAGATTATCTTGAACTGACACATGTCTACAACTAAAATTAAAGAGGAATATTTACTGGATGAAAGGAAACCACTGCGAACGTTCACTATACACAAGAATTAAGGATACATAAAGGACTGCCAACGTTCTCTATACACTGGGTTATCTTGAATTATCGTCACCGCTTTTCCTTTAGTATGTCGGTAAACGTATGATTGGAGGACGTACAGTTGTAGCCATAAATACTTGAACACCTCTTAATCTTATCTGGCACGAGGCGGGTCTTTTTAGAGTCTTCCTGTTTGACTCCCTTAGTTTGGAGATTTTAAGACTTTTCACCTAATTTGTTTGGCATTTAAAAGACAGTTAATTACATTCTGTTGTCGATTTCAAACTATTTTGTTCTACTGTATATGTAAGGAGGACACAAAAGGCAGGTTGCCTGTAACCGTGTCTCCCCCAAAGTTAAAAGAGTGATGGAGCCAAATTCAAGGGACGTTGGAGTCAAAATGCCTGGACACACGAAGTTTAAAGTAGTCTAAGTCATAGGATGAAGGAAAGATTGATTGAGGGAGAGAGTTTCAGAGTTCCACTTGTTGAGTAGAAGAAAGACTGAGAAAATTTGCCAATTCTTGGGTTGGAGAGCTGGACAGAATAGAATGGGACTGTGTTGAAAGGCAGGTGCCTTGCACTCGCTGCATGGGAGGGGGTATACACCGAAAGCTATGAAGAACACTGATTGTTGTAATAGCGATAGAAGAATGAAAGAGATGCAACATTGCTGCGTGTTGAAAGAGATTGTAGGGAACTAGTAAGAGGAAGCGAGTTGATGAGGCGAAATGCTTTTGATTCTACTCGTTCGAGAAGTGCGGTATGGGTGGAGCCTCCCCACACATGCGAACAATACTCAATACAGGGGCGCACTGCGCCCCGATACAGATCAAGAAGCTGTGTGGGAGTGAAAAACCCACAGAGACGGTTGAGCACACCTAACTTTTGGGAAGCTGTTTTTTTTCGTGTGTCAAAATGACTTTAATTTTTTTGAACGATATTACAGTCGCAGTTATTTATGCTGATTCATATACTTTCGAGTTTAATTGAAACTCATTATCTTTACCCTATATTTGTATTTTGGAGGTTCCTTCAAGGGGAGATGGTTCACTTTTTGTATTCGTTATTTTTCTAGTTTCCTCCCTAGACCTCCATCAAAAAAACAAAAAAAAAACAAAAAAAATCCATTAGATCCCCCTTCTAGATTAATTTGTAAATTTGTCGGTAGAAAAATGTCCCAGCCGAAGGCCGGTTCTTCTAATATTACAGGCTCACTATCGTTCGCCAAGGAAAAAGTCGACACCTAAATAGCACGAAAGGTCTAAATATTGACGAAGAAATGGGGTAAAAGGTCTTGAAATCGACTAACTAATGGGGAAAACATCTTAATATATGAAAACTAATGGGGATAAACATGAGGGAGAAAGTGGTCCAGAAAAGTGGACCATCCCCCCTTAAATTGTTCGAGGCTTCAAAGTGTACCAGAACTAATGACTGCGACTGTATTTTGTGTTAAAAATAATATATACTATATTCCTGGCCGAGCCTTTAGAGAATTAACTCTCTCTCAACCCTTTCTGTACCGGCGACGTATATTCATTACAGTCTAGTTATATTTATACCATTTTGTGCAGCTTGAGAAAGATCTGTGGTAGTAAAAAGGGTTAAGTGAGATAGCGAGATAGTTCGAATTGCTGGAGGCCCTTTTTAAAATTAATAAAATCGTCTAATAGTAGCCACTGAGCCCCAGCTAGTTATAAATATATGTACCACCAGTTACCGGCAGGTTTTGAAGAAAAAAAAAACTTTCCAGAATCAATAGCGAATGGGTTAAGAATGAAGGAAAACCCACAAAAAACCGATCCCCTAGGTCAAAAAGGGGTCCTACGGTGCGCCCGAAAGACGATTTTACAAGAGTAAAAAATTGAAGACAAAACATCCAAAAACCATGTTTTTGCGCGCTCACACGCACGCGGTTGGACTTTGAGAGTTCAACCATCGGCAAGGTTGCGTGGGATACTTACACAGTTCCCATACAAATCTGAGCCCTCTAGGTGCCATAGGACCGGAGTAATTAACATTGACGGCACGTTGTCGTCGCTGGGGTTTAGCGTTACATACATTGCCGACGACACGTCGTCGCTGGGGTTCAGTGGGTTAAAAGGACGTCACGAGTACTGAAACTTAAAAGGGCACCAAATGTAGTTATTAACACTATTTTGCACACATACCGGTGAAGCTGCGTCATGAGCTAAAACTTCACATACACAAAAAACATTAGGAATGTTTCCTAAATAATATAATTTTCCGCACTTAAATTATTTCGGAAACTCATTAAATAACTGAGTTTGTAATAATTATGAAATCACAAGTATTTTTTCCACTTTCTTGGATGTTTTATTCAGAAATATTCTATCGTCAATATTGGATTTTATATAATATTCTAAAATTATAGTTTTTCTCTTCTATAATACGGCTGCCGGACTCAAAAGATTCATTCTCTGTGGCCCGAATTCAGAACAGTGGTTTAAACCTCGCTGGTATAAACCCGAGATTGAAACTCAATCCAGAATTATCGGTATTCAGAATGAAATCCTGAGCCGCTTATCCAGTCAATCCGCGGATTACTTGATCCGAGGTTTAAACAAGCGGGAGGGTAGGTTTGACTCTAGATCAAAGTTATAAAAACTTTAAATTACTCATGATTTCTTACACTAATCCATAAGGAACCCATAATATAAAATAACAAAGACTGGCACTGATTATTTGCAGAGTCTTTGGAGGCATTCTAAGTAAGGATTATATTAATAAGTAATGACAAGTGTAAGAATGCAGCTCAGGCAGTCAATCCGAGGTTGGAAATAGCGACTAGGGTAAGCACTGGAATTGTGCCCCTGGGGATGGGTGACGACCGTAGCATGCTTCTGCACCCCTCCTTAGGGGGGGGGGGGGGGTGCGCCGTAATCCCCCCTCGAAGAATTTCGAAATATTAGTGTTTCTAGGAGCATTTTGAAGGCATTTGCAGAGCTATAATTAGGTAAGTAAAGCAATAAAACCATAAGCGAAGACCTCCATCAAGCTTTGAAAAGTACCCCCAAGACCCCCTTTCGAGATAAATTTGTAGGCCTACATATTTTGGTTGAAAAATGTTCTAACCGAAGGCCTGTTCCTTCTAAATTACTGGCATACTATTGCTCGCCAATGAAAAATAGACACGTATATGGCATGAAAGGTTTTAATATTTATAAAGACACGAGGCAAAAGGTCTTAAAGTCATGAAACTAATGGGGTGAAGGTCTTGAAATATCAAAACTAATGGGACTAAACATAGTTTACTGCCAGATGTAAAAAGGAACAGAAAAGGAGACATTATAATTTGTAGGAAGATTATATATAAACATTTACTTGTTGGTTTAATTTAGATATAAAATAATGTAAAAAAATAACATTAGATACATTAAAATTTAGCAAGAATACTATTAAACCTTCCTTACTTTTTGTCTTAATTTAGACATAAAATAATACCCAGATATGACTTGCTGTTCGAGTATTCACCCTTTCAGGATACGATGATGCATTTCTTTTCTGTTATCTGGCTATTATTGGACGATTTTATTCAGATTAGAAAGGATATATGGAAGTCAGAGGGTTGAGATAGTCTTTACCCTATTAGTTCCCACAGATCCTTCCTAAGTTGTATATAATCTTCTAATTATAGCCAGATTAAACTGTCAAAACGCGGCAAATTCCTCAAGGGGTTGATAGAACTAGAATCCGATGAGGACATCAAGGATACAAAAATGCGAGGGAGATATGGCGCCATAGCTGAAGTTGACATTTAGGATACAATAATCAGAGGGAGATAAGACGCCGTAGCTGAAGTGGACATTTAGGATACGATAATCAGAGGCAAATAAGGTGCCGTAGCTGAAGTGGACATTTAGGATACGATAATCAGAGGCAAATAAGCCGTAGCTGAAGTGGACATTTAGGATACGATAATCAGAGGCAAATAAGGTGCCGTAGCTGAAGTGGACATTTAGGATACGATAATCAGAGGCAAATAAGGTGCCGTAGCTGAAGTGGACATTTAGGATACGATAATGAGAGGGAAATAAGGCGTCGTAACTGTAGTGAGCTTCTGGCCTTTGAAGAACAGTGTTTAAGCTACATTATATATTTTACAGTTGTAGCATCATATACCACACACTGTAAAAATAAAATAAAAGGGGGAAATTATAGTGTC
The DNA here is from genome assembly GCA_032716605.1 of Paralithodes platypus. NCBI lineage: Eukaryota > Metazoa > Arthropoda > Malacostraca > Decapoda > Lithodidae > Paralithodes > Paralithodes platypus. The sequence continues at coordinate 52,616,985 of CM064572.1, forward strand.
CATAATAATAAATACTTATTTATAAGGTAAGAGACCCAAAGCTAAAAACAACAGCTTAATTATAACCAGCCCGGATCAGAGTTGAAAGGCCAACAATCTCAGTATAAACTACCAAAGTTTGCGGTGCCTATAGCATAAGTGAACTCCTCCGCTTCCCCTCATCTCTCATGTATCGGTGTAGACATTCCTGGTAGCGAGACTGTCGGAAGATGGAGTAGAGAGGTATGACGTGATGGGCTGTGTCAGGTAATCCACACGCCTTCTGGGCCGACATGTAAGGGCGGGGTAGATAACGGCTGGGCAACGGTAGCTTGTGGACCCAGTGATCTAAGGACAGCTTTCTTGGTCGAGGGTACAGGGCTACTATGGCCTGCAAATGCATATGGCTGGCGGCAAAGGCATTTTCCTCAATTATCGCGATGCCCAAGCCAATTATGCAACCGATGGCGATCAGCATAATGTAAATACACTTTGACTCCATTTAAATCTTCTTTTTGGTAATAATTACAATTTAATCAACTATTTTTCAAGATGTAATAATGCAAGTCAAAACAAATATATACCTAAAAGCCTAAACTTAGATACCTTATAACTAATCAAAACTCGATCTGTAACTTTAAGCTAACAGTAACCAATGGCAACTTATTATTTTTGGCAAGATATCGTATTTTAAGGTACTAACTGATGAAATCTGAGGTACTTGTAGAAGCAGGTCTAACGTCCTTGCTCTTGCCTTGGCTACTTGACTCGAACTGAAGAGAATAGCCTATTCTTGTAGGAGGAAGAATATCGCATAATATTAACATTGTATAGCCTAATACTGTATATTAAATACGTTTGCTAATAGTGACTCAATATTTGTATTAAATATTATAATAGTATAAATAATGGAAAAGTATAGATTATACTATTTACATATGATAATAAAAATTAATTTTGATAACAAATTAAAAATTCCAGTTTTGTAAAATATATTAAAGTTATCCTCCTAAAACGTATATTTTCTATATCTGTCTTTCAAAGAAAATGAAAATTGACAACAAGCTAATTCAAAATTATAATTTTATAGCGACCGCCGCACACGTATACCAACTTCATCGACTTGGACAACATTTCATAGAGTGTTGGAGCTTGTATTAAAGGGTGAATACAGATAATCAATAGACTTACCATAAAGACAAGCCATCAATATAATACGTGTTTTGTTTCTATATGTATCTGTGGATATTCCCTTCTCTAGGGCCTATCTAATATATATATATATATATATATATATATATATATATATAGATAGATAGATAGTGCGGCTATACGCTGTCTAGGCGTATGCTCCCCTACTGTGTAATATTATTGACAAAAAAATATGTAAATTTAATGGAAATGCTCACATCAAAGTCACAATTGTGGCCGTTTTGGTTGTGTGACTGCTCCCTGCTGATGCAAGGGTATTTTTATTCTCTAGAATCTTCACCATCGCCTGAAATAAATGACAGTAAAATGTCCTCAAAACCTGCCAGCAGTAGCTCTAATGGCTGCCGGAAATTTACGAAATGCCAGATTCACACAAATGGCCCTTTGAAATAGCCTCTATGTAATTAATAATTAGCTCAAGTAGTCGGAAAATACAATAGAAAGTACTATAGATTACGAGATAATGTCACCAAATGCTTAACCCTCACCATAATTAATCTAAGGTAATTACGTAAAAATATACGTGTACAGGTTACTTTATTGAATTATGAAATGCTCTGTAATGAATCAATAAGTAATTTCTTATTCTTCGTTCTCTATGGGATAGGCAGGACGTTTCCACATGTCTAAGAACACTACTAATATACTATCAACACTTTTCGTCTACGATGACGTGTTTCTTCCTTTCATTTTGGTTACTATTATACGATATTATTCAGCTTGAAGACATTTTGGAGGTCCTATGGGTTAATTGAGATAGTGTTTACTCAGCTGGTATAAGTAGTCTAGGTTTGGTTAGATTAAGTTCGCTTTGGTCAGGTTTTGGCTAGGCCAGAGCAGACTGCTTATATAATAGGCCAGATAAGCTTGAAAAGGCCGTGCCACTGTGGACATTTTGGTTGTGGCCGCCATTACTTACCCTGGTAACTGTTTGAAATTACTGTGTGGTCACCATATTAGGTGTAATACGGTCTTGTTACCTAAGTAGTGGCCCCCACTGTTAATTAGTCCCACTGTCAATTACGTTGTCCCAAATTATCTAGATGTGGTAAGGTGGTGTTGGAGCCGGGGTCAACAAAATATGTACTGTAATGCATTTTGGGATTTCCCCTCTTATTCTGCTAGCAAGAGTAGCCAAGGTTCACTCGTGAATGTAACTCTGTCATGTTGTTGGTTGGCTCACTCGTGCATGTAACTCTGTCATGTTGTTGGTTGGGTGGATGATAGACAGAGGAAAATAGGTTGTTTTATGCATGTAGCTTAGTATTTTAAAACAAATTACTGATTGCATAGTAGAGTCTAAGCAAATCCTCTTCTCACATGTTTTCATTGACTGGTGACCTTCGGAAGTAGACTACTGCCTGGACTAGGTCATACATGGATTACATTTATGGCTGGGATTCTGTTAAATATATCAAAGATCTGATTATTTATTTCCATAAATAATATATATGTACGGTATATATCGTATGATGACTTTCTTCAGATTAGGAAGCGCCTATCACATTAACCAAGAGATAAACTGGTATATTTTAACATTAATCTGTGTAGGCAGGGATTACACGACTTCCCAAGGCAATTGTGAAATATATTTAGTAAAATTATAAATATTTCTGATACCACGTTCTATTATAAGATACTTTATAGTTGAAAGTTTGGATTAGGTTCACCTTTGCCAGATTACCATGTATATTTCTAAACCTGATAATATAGGAATATGCAAATGTCTTTTCAAATGTTAATGTATGATTTTTAAAGTTATTATTTAGCATGCGAATTTAAACATAGCTTAATAATTCAAGCACATCATCATATAATGCAACTTGAAATCGAAATACTTAGAATTACAATATTTTTTCTGATTTACCTAACGACTTCACTATGAAATTCGTGCAATTCTTGGTAACATATATTCCTTGTAACATATACAGTATACTTGTACTTCCAGGTGTTGGTAGACCTGCAGGGGGAGCTGGTGGAATATAAAGACACCCATGTCAGCGTCCTGGAGATCTCACACCGTGGCCAACACTTCATGGATATTCTCAGCCAGGCGGAGAAAGTCGTCAGGGACCTCTTGTGAGTAGAGTTCGGGTTACTTCAGATATGCTCGATTTTCGGTAACTTTGGCGGAAAGTTGACTCGACTGATAGCTGATTTCTCAATAAATAACCCTTTCACATTTTTATGACGCAGATGTTGCTAGATTAGCAATAATAAATAGAGTTCTCTCACTCTTATAATTACCTCTCCGAAATTAGTTTTCTGCCCACAGCTAACTCAAAGACAACTGCAGAGGTTGAAGTAACTAAACTAAAGGTTTCTAAATACCCCTGATGGTAACAAAGGCTTTAAAGTATCCCTAATAGGCTCAATATTGCGTCAAGAACGTGAGAGAGTTAATAGACAATTTAGGAACTACTGTGCCTCCCTATCATATTAATTTCACGTTTTCACAATGGGGACATATATGCTAGTTGGAAATGAGGTTCTACAATGCAAAATTGATGGTTTTAGTCTGAGGATATATTGAAAGATTTATAGTCTTCATAGTCTTTTTTGTGTATATAGTGTTGTTTCATTTCTTTAAAACTTATTAATTCTCAAATTAACAAGTACCGGTAATTGATCTTCTCATAACAATAAAAATCAAAAGATTATTAAGATGCTGATACCTCTCTAATTATCAGGTACACATAGGGGCACAGCCTGTACACCTTAAGTGAGCAAATGGTCCTTAATCAATTGGGATAGCCAAGACTAGAACAGAGTTCACTAATACGGTATATAAGGTTTTATTGATTATATAATAGTAGAACAAGAGTTTGTGCATATGTGAATGAATTACAAATTAATGTAAATGGATAATCTAAAATAACTAAATGGCACAGGAGAATAAATTGCATATACAATTATGCAGATGGGTAGAACCTGGAAAATACTATATGAAAGCAATGTGGGTAGGAGAGCTAGCTAAGTACAAAAGTGTAAGTCGAGTAGTGCTGTATGGAGGCAATCTACGGTAGTCAAAGATATACAGTATATAACTCAATCTCATCACCGGAATCGTCCACGACACTAGAAATTATTTACATATTCGGTCAAGAGGCAAAAGGGATAGTGTCTGAATTATATTAAGTTATGAGTCTAAATTGGTTCCTGAAAGCCAGGAATGGAATGACTTCCTGTACCATTATCTATCTCTTTGTTAGTTTCCCTTGGGTCACAGGTAAGGGACTCTCGGAAGTTTTTTTTTTTAAAAGACCTCAGTCTACGTATTGTGAAAAACCTGTTATCCTCCGGCAAATTGTGAGGTTGAGTGAGTGAAGGGGGGGACAGTGAATGAAGGAGGATACATGTTTTTCATAATACGTGTTGCTAGCCCCAAACGCGCGAGCAACTGTGGCTTTCAACCGTCCGGAAGTTAGGGCCTTTTCAAAGATAGGGGGAGGGCCACAGTTCTGCTGTTTGTATTTCATCTGGTTTGCTGTTCATCTTTTTTTTGTCATGTATGTCAGTGGCGATCTCACGAGCGAGTCACTTTACCAGAGTATTTACGTACTGGTACCTCGATAATAGGTCCAACTATAGGTCTCTGTGAGTATGTGTCGATGGTGGCAGGATCCCTAGCCACTTTACTCCGGTCCTTTTTAGGGGATGTGAGGTTGTCAACAGGATACCTAGCGGTTGCCTCGCGATGATGAATACACATGTGTATTGGAGTGCTGGAGGCAGGATACCTAGCCTTAGTGCCTTAGTCCTTTTTAGGGAATGTTGGCTTATCTGCAGGATACCATTACCTCGATAGGATATCTAGTCGAGTATACTGAAGATCCATCAGGATACGTAGACGAAGCTGGGACAGCATACCTAGTCGCAGGTTTTGTCAAGAGGATACCTACTTGACTCTCATGAGGATACCTACACGAGTGAGCACTCTGCTTTGGGAAGGGATGGCTGATGAGTGTTGGCTCCGTCAAGGTATATATATGCCCCTTGTTGTTTCTTCTTGCTAGTCCTGGGGCTGTGGGCATTAATGTCTCCTTGTCCTATCTTCTTTGACCCTTTCTTGTGTCCTTGTTGTACTGGGGAGGCAGGTAGAGACGACATGAAAGGAAGTAGGACAGGTAAGTCTGGCTCAGCACTCCCTGGGGAGATGGTGGGCGGAGCTTGTGATGGCAGCGGTCCTGGCAGTATGCTCAAAGAGAGCGGTGGTGGTCTGCTGTCATCTGGTTTCGAAGAAAAATTGTGTTTTTGGGGTTGCTCTCGTTTAGTGCCAAGGTAATGGAGGTGATGTGTCTTGGGTTTGTATTTTGTGCTAATTCGGGCATAATAAGTTATAACATTTGCGATAAAATCCCCTCCTATGACAAGATAAGATCTGTATGCTCCACCGTCTAATCCTGCTCCATGATCCCTTTTTATATTTTTTTGTTTGCTTGAGTACAATGAAACACTAACACAAAAGCATATTGATATGACTTTAGAAATATGAAGCTCTAGTACATCCGTAGACTAAGATAGCCAGTATCGCTACAGAGAGAGGTCCAGATGATGACTCCCATTAGCATCAAATTTGTCCACAATACTGTTTAATAGTTAGGTAATCAAGATGGAGATAAGTTAATATTTCGCTAACTCACTGAGGGTGGAAGCTGTTATTTGATAGCATGGCGTACGAGACTTGTGAGAAGAATAGGATAGTATTGGGAGGTGTTGATATACCTTACCTTTAGTATAGCCTAGGGTATTGGCTACGGTATCATGAATCAGTATGGCATATGAATATAAGAACACTGAAATCAGCAACAGACTGAAAGGCCCACACAAGGCAGCTCCCTTTGCCACTAACCCTATTGTATTATTTCAAATGGTAGTTAATGTTAGATTTTGCTTAATAAAATCATTATTATAAATTTGTAATAATTAATTCTGATACCCTTAACACAATGTATTCATTCTAGTGGTTTGTTTGTGTTGTAGCAAGATTTTTACAATGTACTATAACCATATAGCCACACCTTCCATTAACTTAAAATACACATAAACCTATTATAAATGCACGCCTAAACCCACACACCCACATGCATATTCTAACACCTGAAACTATACACACATATTATTGTATAAGATGTTGTTGTTGTTCCCTAAGCTGCCTGGCCGAACAGCCCCGAGTCCCTGAGGAAGGCCATGGCCACGATCGGGCTTTCCCACAGAGCTCTCATTGAGTGTAGATTGTGTTGTTGGCGTAAGTGGTTGTGTGAAATGCAGTCTTCTATGATGTGTTTAATGGTATGGGGTGCTGTGTTACATCCCGGGCAGGAGTCGACAACGGAGTCATCCAGTCTCTTCTGATAGCTCAGGAGAGCTGGATGGTGTCTGCATCTCAGCCTGGCCAGGTGGACTCTGTCCTCGCGAGGAAGGGAGGATTCGGAAGGATGGATTTCGGGAGGTCGTGCATGCAGCTGCGTGTTGTCTGTGAGTGAGTGGATGGATCGGTGAGAGATATGAGTATGGATGTGCTTCTGGAAGTTGGTTCGGGGTGGGCAGGGAGGGAGAGAGGACAATAATTGTGTGTGATACCGTGTGCTGGGTGTTGTTTTGACATTTCTTGGTGTCTGTGGGTGTGTTGCCATGTAGTTTAGTGGGTGGTCTTGGTTCGTGGAGGCTGCTGCCAGGAATTGAGTGCCTCTCATGTCCAGATGGTCTTTGACTTTGAGGATTTTGGTTTCTTGATGTAGGTGATCTGTGGGTGCAGTAGCTGTGCAGCCTGTAATGATCTTCAGGGCTTTGTTTTGAATAGTCTGTAAAGTCTTATGATGTGTTTCAGCTAGGTTAGAAGCCCAGGCTGGACTTGCGTATTCCATCACTGATCTTATGTATTGTTTATATACTGTGGTGGTAGTTTCTTTGTTGTGTCCAAATTTTGTGTGAGCAAGACTCCTGAGGGCGTTAAGTCTGGGTGTCAGTTTCTTTTTAATGTTTGTGGTGTGCTGTTTGAATGTCATATGAGTATCATATGTTACTCCTAGGATTTTGGGTGTGTGTGTATGTGTTAGGGGTGTGTTGTTTATGGTGAGTTGAGGGATGTATTCGTGTTCTCCTGTCCAACTTGTGAGCAGGGTTGCGGTGGATTTGGCTGGGGCTAGATTAAGTCTGTTTGTAGTGCACCAGCCATGTAGTGTGTTGAGATAGGGTTGAAGGAGATCTGTTGCTCTTTTTGGGTCATGGTGTGTGCATGTGAGTGTTATGTCATCTGCATAGGAGGCTAAGTTTATTTGGGGCGTATTGGGTGTAGTTATATCGTGCATGTACAGATTGAAGAGTGCGGGCGATAGGACGGATCCTTGTGGGACTCCGTTTGGAAAGTTTCTGATTTTAGATGACTGACCGGCAAAAGATACGTGTGCACATCTGCCTGCTAGGAAGTTGGCCAGCCACCTTTTTGTGTTGTTGTGCATGTTTGTGTTGTAGATTTTGTTTGTTAGGTTGTGGCGGGGGATGGCATCGAAGGCTTTACTAATGTCGAGTGTGGATAATAGTGATCTGTGTGGTGGTCTAGCTGAGTTGATGCCGTCGAAAGCTCTTTGTGTAAGGTCTGTGAGAAGAGTGTTTGTGGAGTGCAGTGGCCTAAAGCCATGTTGTGTTGGAGCTAGGGGTAGGTCAGGTGTAATTAGTTGTAATACTAGGCGTTCCATGACTTTGGAGGGGGAGCGAAGGAGTGTGATGGGGCGGTGCGAGGAGGGTAGCGTGGGGTCTTTGTTGGGTTTGGGGAATGTGATGATGATACCATGCTTCCAAATGTCTGGTATTGTGTTGTGTGAATAGCTGTAGTTTGATATGTTAGTGAGTGCTTGTATGCCTTGTGGTCCCAGGTGTCTGAGGTGCATGTTGCTTATGTTGTCTAGGCCACAGGCGGGTGAGTGCTTGAGATTGTTGATGATATGCTTTGTCTGGTGATTGGTGAAGGGTGTATAGTCAGGGTCTGTGGGGAATTGTCTCTTACGTCGGATGACACGTCGGTCGTCTTTGTGAGGTTTTAGGTGGCTGACATGTGAGAAGTGATTGATGAGAGTGTTTGCTTGTTGTTTACATGAAGGAGTAGAGTCTGTTGTTGTGATTGCAGCATGTGATTGTGTTGTGTTGCTGTTGGAAGTGTGATGCTGTTTAGTGTTTTGTAGAGATTTTGGGGTTTGTTTTGTGATAAAGTGTTTGTAGGAAGTTATTCCAATTTAGTTTTTGTTGTTCTTGTATTTTGTTGTTAGTTTGGGTGTTGAGTGCTTGAATTTGTTGTGTGATGTCTTGTGTGGGGTGCTGGGGAGTGTTTCAGTATGTCGCGTTGTCTGATGAGGTTTTGAATTTCTGGTGTGAAGTTGGGGTTGTGTCTTTTTCTGTTACCTCTTGGAATGTGTTTCTTGTCAGCGTTTTGGATAGTTTTATTGAGTATGTGTACAGCATTGTTGATGTTAGTGATGGGTGTACTGTTTAGAGTTGTGAAGTGTTGTTCTGTCTCATTTGTGAATGCTTCCCAGTTAGCTCTTTTATAATTGGTGTATGTGTGTTTGTGGCTAGCTGGGTTGAGATGTTGCCTATACTGTTTCTCCCAGGAAGACTCACACACTCACATGCTTATTCTAACACCCGAAACTATACACATACACTATTGACACAACAACAACAACAACAACAACAACAACAACAACTATTGACACATATTATTGTCTAAGATGTTGCCTGTACTGTTTGTCCCAGGAAGGTGCCGGAGAACTACCGAGTGTTGTTTATGGCAGGAGGTGGTAATGGACAGTTTGCTGCCGTCCCTCTCAACCTTATCTCCAGGACGGGCAAGGCGGACTACATCGTTACAGGTCAGGGTTATAAAGACATACACACACATACACATACACACACACACACACACACACACACACACACACACACAGGCAGACAAGCACACACATACCCATTCACACACACATACACAATCACACACACGCACACACAATCAATCACACAATTACACCTACACATACTTTCTACTAAGCCTAAGTATAGCTTCAATACAACAGTCTAAACGATTTTCAGTTGGAAGAGAATGAATCGCATAAAGTGTGATTGGTACCTTGTATTTGTATCATTCAAGGAGCCTACTGCCGCGGTTCGCACGCTCTCTGCGTTAGCTTATTTGAACGTTTTTTTGTTTTGCTTCATGCCCTTTACTCCCCCCCCCCCTTCCCACCCCCACGAATTAGTCGTCATCATATATTGTGCCAGCAGGGGGCAAATAAACGCTGGCCGTGGGATAAATTAAGATTTTGTTTTTATAAAATTCAACACTTAGAGCGTGTAATATTGCTGCAGTAGTCTCCATTAATATTATCCATTTTTCTACCGAAAAATGTAAAAAAATTGCGTTAACGGGGGTCTGGGTTTTTTTTTTTTAACATGATGGGGGTCTGGAGAGTCGTGTATTTTATTCTAGGGGGCAAAATACACAAATGTTTGCTCGAAAATGGCAAAAACAATAAAAACTCACAATAATAATAAAAACAAAAATTATAATAACCCTAAAATTGTCGCATCAGGTAATGTTAAGACTATTGCCACTTGATTTTGAGAGGTCATTTCTAAACTTAATATCATATCTGGCATTACCTGGAATAAAATATCAATTCATCATGTGATTGAAAGAGCTATTGGGTCTCTAGAAATCAAAGTATGCCTACTTACTGAATAGACTTTTCAACCTTTGTAAATGCAGTGCTAATGGTGTGGTGATAAAGACATTAAATGGGTGTTCACCACGTTTATTACACGATATGCACCTGCTTGTATTCATATAATTACTAAATATTTTCAGATTGTCATTTCATGTTAGATGAATTGGTTTAGCAGACTTCACTGGTTTAGCCTGACTAAACCAGCTAAAATGCAGATAAAACACGATTTTGTCATGCATCGCATATTTTCTGCCTTAGAAGATAGTCAAATTACTGTAATTCACTTGGTCAAATTTGTCGGTGGTTAAGTATATAAGAACTTGCAATTATATTATCAGGAACCTGGTCGGATAAGGCAGCTAAGGAAGCCAGCAAGTACGGGACAGTTCGGCGGTGTGAGGTGTCCAAGACCGAGGCGTGCCAGGGGCCCAACTGGCGGCCCTGCACCGACCCGGAGGCCTCCTATGTTTACTATTGTGCCAATGAGACTATCGATGGTAAGTCTTGGAGGGTGTATTGGATTTATTGGATATAGGATTATTAGGTATAGAAGTTCAAAACCTGTGATTGCATGTGAGAGTGAGTGGTAAAGAAAGTGAAAAGTTCACAACCATGGCGAGTCCACCAGGGGTCGAGGCTGAATCTCCTACTCTTCATACTGGTGCGAGAACCACTGTCATGACATTTTGGGAGTTCTTGTATGCTGATGATTGTGTGTTTGGTGTTGATTACTCTTTATATATATATATATATATAGGGAGATTTATACAAATATAGAAACAAAGAGAGGAGATGGTGGCAAGGGATGTGAATGAATATGGCTAAAACAACGGTAATGAGACACCATGTAGGGTGGATAATGGCATATCAATGAAGAGTGGTGCCTGGCCATGGACTGGGTGAAAGAAATATGTGAGTAGTAACTATCATGTGTGACCTATGAGGGCTTCGGCCCAGAGGGCTAGTATAAAGTAAACATATCATCAACAACAACTATCATGTGTGGAATGAGTGGAGCCAGGAGACAGAAATAGTGTCCAGGTGTGAGTGGCAAATCAAGTGTTTATTTCTGATTTTACCTGAGATGCATGTAATGAGAAATGCCAATGTGAACATTCTGTAGTGTGGCAGTTGCCATAAAAGATGTGTGTTATATATTTTGACACTTGGGGGACATGATTAGTGCTGGGAGTGGAGCAAAAGCTAGTTCTTTTATAAAAGTCAAATGTGGGTGGAAAAAGTTCAGAGAGTTAATACAATTACATAACGAGGGTACTGTTCCTCTGCGCATGCATATATACAAACATACACACATTCATAGACCAAGTGCTCCACACGAAGTGTGGTTCCGGTCTCACGTCCTTATGCATATCATCGATGGAGATGCTTTCCCTGATCTTACCTTCAAGACTCTCTCACAGACCTTCATGACTTGGTCTAGAATTTCCAGGCCCCTATAATTTCCCCTGTCTAACGATTTACCCTTACTCCTTATAATATTATATGCGTGATGGAGATTATTAGCTCAGTGACCAGCTTACTCCTATTTCATGCTGAGGCTTTCATCATTTCAGCGGCAATGTCAGAGAACCCTGCAGCTTTTCTGTCCTTCATTTGATTTAATGTATTGCACTGCTTACAACAGCTGGCGCTATGAAAAAAAGGGAGGGGGGGGGGGGGAGGGGAGGTGGCAAGTATTGGCTTTTCGTTACTAAGCTGCTCTCTATTCCACTTAAGTTCCACGTTGGAGTAATCATTGGTCTTGTACCTTCCAAGCATTTCTGATTTTTTTGTCTGTGTAAACAAGTGTCCCATTATTATTCCTGACTCACTGACACAAGAAGTAGTTATATGCTGCATGTTTGAGAATTGTGAGGTGATTTGTTTGTGAGATTTGGACAGCTAAAGATAAATCTTCTAATAGACTTGGGTGTAGTAAAATGAGTATGCAATGGTTGATGTGTAATACCACAGTGGGAGGGAGACCAGTGAAAGCAGAGTTGAAACCGTGACTTAGTCTAGTGTATCAATGGTGTGATGCAGGCTGGTTTCGCAATGTAGAGAGACTTGATTGGGTGAAGGTTGTTACAAGAATGGAAGTGAGGGAAGGACGACATTCAGTAGATAGAAAGGATCTGGAACTAGGTGTTGAGGAAATATCTCAGGACTAGAGGACTTGGCAGGAAGGCTGCAGGTAATCGTGCAACATGGTGATCAGCCATTATGTGACCAAAGCATATTTGTTCAAAAGATGAAACTGCTCGTCAATTAACAGAGAATAGAAAAAAAAATCCTGTGGAGGAATTGTGTAATATATAGATATTACTGAGACCTTGTACATAATTAGTTGTTGCTTGATCTGAGTATTTTGGGGATACAAGTACAGAAATAATTAAATCTAAGCTCTCTAAATCATGAACACGTTTTATGTTTAGATGATCTGATATATACAGTATATCTTGCATGAAGGACTTATCAAAATTTCAGTAGAATCTCTTAACTTTTCAGACCGTGGCAGAATTTGCGAAATCTGTTTAATCTCTCGTGAGGGTTTGAATTTCTGGTTAAGGTGTACTTCATATAATATCTTAAGCATGGTGATATTTGTTTTTGTGGTAGTTCCTTTATGCTTGCGTGTCCCTGTATGTATTTATGTATTATTATGCATTCGTAATTGAGTACAGGTCTCCCTCAATATCTGATGCCCTGATTTACGATATAATAGTTTTGGCTGGTCCAAGAACGCATCCCCATTTACCCCATTAATGTTAGGGTTGGCTATACGATTTTGCTAGTTAAGATCGGGTCGGGTTTTCAGGAACGTAAGACCTGTATGTGTATGTTTCCAGGTGTAGAGTTCCAGACAGTGCCAGAGGTACCTGCGGGGGTGCCACTGGTGTGTGATATGTCCTCCAATTATTTCTCCAGACCCATCGATGTATCCAAGGTCAGTCACGTGTCACACTTTTCAGTAAACACAGATTAGGCACATCTCCATATTAATAAGCATTCCCATTAATAATGATAAATATATGTTGGTGTTTTCTATTATCCTAAGCACAAATTCTGCATTAAAGGTATTTCACAAGCACAGAGTCGTTACCATCCCCTTTGAGCAAGGGGAGGGGTTGATAGTGTCCCAGGACCCAAACAGAAGTACTCCTAATTGGCCTTATTGGGCTATCCTTAGCTGGTGAGCTTAAAGAACTATTAGTATTATTATCATCTTCATACTCTTTCGGTCATTCAGTTCGGGTTGATCTACGGAGGCGCCCAAAAGAACATCGGAACAGCCGGATTGTCGCTGGTGATAATAAGAGAGGACCTCCTGGGCAGCCCTCTCCCAGTGTGTCCCTCCATCCTAGACTACACCGTGACCAACAAGAACAAGTCCCTCTATAACACGCCGCCTACATTTCCGTGAGTAGTTCAGGTCCATGGCAGTTCGGGAATAAGTGCATTTCAGGAGGAGAAATAAGAGTTGGATGAAGAGATAGAGTAGGACTTTGAGATGATGAGAAGGAAGAATTGTAAAGGGAGGAAAAGAGAGAACGAAAAAATGTAATAGGAGGAGGACTAAAACAAAAGAGGAGTGATACTGGTGATCATAAGAGAAGACCTCCCCGTGTGCCCCTCCTTTCTAGACTACATTGTCGCCAACAATAAGAAGTCGCTCATTAAATACACTACCAAAATTCCTTCAAGTCTTTGAACAACGAAAGCCTATTTTATTAACCTTTTCAATCACCAGAAGAATGATTTTACTTTTGCAATTTTATAAAGGTTTAGATTTTTATAACAAGCCTCTATTCAATCTTTTTTCTAATTGTCTGTGAAACATTTTCAAGTTTGTTAGTAGACGATGTTCTCCATAGTCAGTGACCAGACTTGCAAATCTGTTAATATAGTTGACAGCATTATTATAAAACTTTAATTCCAAAGCTGCCAGCACTGAGTTGCCCAGAATAAGTGAACAGACTGATCAAGCCGCTGGTTTGGGGGCTTAACAATGACGATCTGATGGGTAACAGACTCTGCTGGGTGTACTGTTGTCATTAGCTAACTTATTCACCCTTTTTCTTCTTCAGGGTTTGCTGCCCCATCACCAGTTTAGGAATTTGGGTACCGTAGTTTACGAGCCGGTTATACTCATTTGCCAATGTGAGGATCTGGCTCACTGTTCTCTTCCCTTATTGTCAACAAACAGAGAGTGAGCTCTTTCCAAGTGATTATAACAGCCATAGTCTTAATCCTATCTGTTGTGATGCAGTTCTTTTTAACCCTCCTTGTTTCACTTCATTTGTTTGGAGATTTTAAGACGTTTCACCTCATTTGTTTGGCGATTATAAGAGGCTTTACCCCATTCAGGAGTATTTTTTTTCTGGGCGAGCGGTAACGAGCCTGAAAATTGTGAGAAATTGGTATTTGGCCGGGACATTTTTCTACCAAACAAATTACTTATTTAGCTTGAAGGAGTTCTGGGAGGCGGGTAATCTTCAGCCTTTGGGTCAAACTACAGCCACACTGTTGAAATATGTCAAAATCAATCAAAACTCTCAAAAATAATTAAACACAATATCATAATAACCACTAAGACGTTGCACAAGAGAGTTTTAAACCTAGGATGTAGTTCAAGGAAGGTATGAGTGCCTCTTCCCTGAACTTAAGACTGTGTCCGTGACTTTCTTTTGTTAACAGAGTGCACGTAATGAGTGAGGTGTTGCGGTGGGTGGCGCGGCAGGGGGGAGTGGAGGAGATGGAGAGGAGGAGTGTGGAGAAGAGCACCATCATATACTCCATCATAGACCAGTCTGGTGGATTCTACTCCACCACCGTCCATGCCACTAAGAGGTTTGTAAATGACTGGTGTATTCTTAATTCCCTTCCCACATGACCAGTTTAGTTGTTGTTCCCCAACGTTTCTGACCAAACAGCCCCAAGGTCCCAAGCAAGGCCAAGGCCATAACCAAGCACCCCCACAGAACCCTCCCTGCTCTACCACTAAGAATGCCCAGGTGACCGAAGCCACTCCCAGGCGAGGAGCTGAGGAGGGTGCGGAAACACCCGGGACACCGAAGCCCCACCCAGGTCCCTGTGCCCCTTAACAGTTATGAAGGGAAAGTTGAGGGTCAAAGGAAAAATGTGACGCTCTGGCTCCCAGTCTGCCAACCTCTAGGTTGGCAGTAGGGGGGTCAATCCACAGAAGAGATGCTGCCACTTGAGATCTAGAAAAATATACAAGTAAAATGAACAGTCAGAGTAAGCTATGGGTATGGCAGAGAGTGTTCAACTCTCACTCTGATAGACCATCCTATCACCACATGACTAGAACCCAATCATCTTAGCATCAGCTAAGAAAGGCCCTAGAAAGCCGCCTTTGGTGGGTGAATAGCTCTCCTATTTCAACCTCTTTCGGGGTTGGGCACCCTACCGAGAGGTTAGGAAACGGCTGATACTATTATTCTATGCCTCCCCACATGGCTATTTTTAATTTACTGTATTATTCTACCCTACCAAGAGGGTAGAGTCTGGTTTATTCTTGTTTCAAGTCTTTTGATTAATCTAATTGTAGCTTCTTTAAGAAACTCGTGCAATATTAACTGTTTCTTTATGAATGAAAACATATTTAGAGATGATCTGGTTTACAAAGTACTCGAATGTTTTACTTGACCTATAATATGTTTTATTCTGATTTGCCCAGGTCTCGAATGAACTTGGTGTTCCGTGTTGGTGGTGAAGGTGGCAACGAGCAGGTGGAGAAGAAGTTCCTGGAGGAGGCGACACAGAAGGGTCTCCTGTCTCTCAAAGGGCACAGGTAAGAGGGAGAGGAAGAATTGGAAGACGTGAGGGGTGGCGTAGGAGAATGTTTGCTTGGAGGTTATGACTGTAAAGGTATCCCGCTGGAGAGAGAGAGAGAGAGCGAGCGAGAGCGAGAGTGAGCACTAACTCTGTCTAGCTGTAAACAAGGCTATCAGTGTGTTTACTTTACTGTATCAGACCAGTTACTCTGCCACCGGAGAACTGTCATGATGTACTGTACGCACATCTTATTAACATTAATGTAGGTCATTAAATGGAACATAATATTATAAGTGCGTTTAATGAACATAAATATACAGTATATCCTTTTAAGGCATATTTCCCCCAAAGCCATTATATTCATAAAATAGTAATCGTCCTCAGATCCGTGGGTGGCATCCGAGTGTCCCTGTACAACGCCATCACACTAGAAGACACAAAGCGGCTGGCGGAGTTCATGAAGGCCTTCCTCCTGGACAACAAGGCCTAGGTGTTACTTCTATGCTACTAGTTCTAGGTGCTGGCTCTAGGCTACTAGTTCTAGGTGCTGCCTCTAGGCCTAGTTCTAGTTCCTACCTCTAGACAGATGGTCTAAATGGTAGATCTGGGCTAATTCGCTATCCCCGTTTCAGTGCTGAATTTAAATTTGTAGTGTACATTGGTGTACAAATCTAGGTGCTGGATATTGACTTGTTTGGTGTCCAAGTCAAGGTGCTGGTTATAAAGTCAAGGTGAGCCCGAGTGCATCTTGGAGTGGATAATACAATATTTAAAACAAACTTTATTTACTTATTTTTCCTAATACTGATTAGGCTAATCCCCGTAATTTAAAACTTCACTTCAGTGTTGTCCTAAGCTTTCATGAACGACATAAGCAGAAATAGTGATTTTTCTGAAACTGAATAATATTTAGTCCTTTATCACTAATTATCACTCAGTTGTTATCTTCGTTCGATATAGGGTTAGGGAAGCACTCAAGTTTGGTTCTAAAATACGGGGGTAAGTTTGAAATGAAATCGACTGCAGTGAAGTTGTTTAGGAAATGTATGGTTCAGATATTACTATTTTGCTAACCGTTATATATATTTTGGAAACAAATACAATAATGTTACTATTATTAAAAAGAAAAGTTTGACTGAAGGATGAGACACATTCATAGAAGCATTGTTAAAAAGTAGTTACACACATGAGAGCATAACCCTTTACATTACGGGGCGGTTTTCTGGTCCCCTTTCTCCCTCGTGTTAAGCCCCATTTGTTTTGAGATTATAACACGTTCGGCCCATTAGTTTGGCGATTTTAACACCTTTCGCCCCATTTCGTTGTCAATTTTAAGACCTTTCGTGCCATTTAGTTGTCCTGGCGAGCGAAAGCGTGCCTGAAATTTTAAGAGGACTGGCCTTCGGCCGGGATGGAGGTCTAGGGAGGAAACTAAATAATATATGAATACATGAATTAATTGACCAAACAAACGGCCAGTCTCCCCTTAATCGGCTTGTGTAATGAACTTCGGCTTGTTAACCAATTTAGGAGTTCGGCCCTCTCTATGTACTATAATTATCTAGGTTATTAACATTTGAAAAGGACAAATAATTATCTAGGTTTAACATTTGAACAGGACAAAGAAAAAATTTCGCATGCTAGAAACAGCTGACGAAGGTTCACCCCATAAATGTTCTGCTTGGTATTTTTTCTTTCGGATCCAAGCAAGTGCATTTCCAAAGTTGGGAGAGTCCTCAACGACAGACAGACAGGCAGACTTGGTACACCCGGATACCACAGAAACTAGCCCAGGTGGGTATGAGCCGGAGATTTGTAGTGGATCCTTTCTGGGCAGCAGCCCACTCTATCATGGGGTCACACACACACACGAACACACGTTTCGAACCAAAAAGGCTTGACTCTCAGCGTGTCCTACATGATAATTATCTTGTTCATTTAATGTTACGCAATCAGTAATAGAATGAATGACAACATGTATGTTTTATTGAATTGTATTTCCTCCAATATTTACATTCAACAGGGACACGAATGAATATCCCCATACGTTTTATGAAATTAAGAAGCAAACGAGACACTTGCGAATCACATAGTTATTGCATAGGTTTTCAGCTCTGTGTGTGTGTCATCTTTCTAACATTATTTACGCCGTGCATTTGTCTAACACTAGCATAGATATTCGACATGCGCGATTAACCTGGGTTCAAAATCATGCAGGACAGGAAAGTCCATGCGTACTTATATATACTTAGATGAATAGAAATAATTTAATTCTCTAAAAACGGCTTGTTGTGGCGTGGATAATGTGTAGACAGGAATATGTGTAAACGGTATTTCAATAATGCATTTAACCCTCTCCGACATATGACGCGATATTGAGCCTATTGGGGATAATTTAAAACTTTTGTTACCATCAGGGGTATTTAGAAACCTTTAGTTTAGTTACTTCAATCTCTGAAGTTGTCTTTGAGTTAGCTTTGGGCAGAAAACTAATTTTAGAGAGGTAATTATAAGAGTGAGACAACTCTATTTCTTATTGCTAATCTGGCAATCTCTGCGTCATAAATGCGTGAAAGGGTTAATTGTAACGACTACAGATGGCTTCTAATACACACACGCACACACACACACGCCGAAAACTAGTGTATTCATTGGGTGGTTTGGTAGTGTTTCGTCTGAATCTTAATTTCTTTAAACCTATGGGGTAATAATTAGTTTCGTGTCCGTAGATATATGGAAGGATTAAATACAAAAATAAAGAGTACGATCATTATCAGACAGGACACTGACAGTCATCACTATTGGTTGGAAACATAATATGTGTGTGTGTTTAGCGCCGTGATAGTTAGTGAGCTGCCGTCCAGAAAGGATCCGCAGCAAATCTCCAGCTCACACCCACCAACCCCCCTGGGCTAGTTTCTGTGGTATCCGGGTGTACAGTACACCCGGCAACATTTTCAACTGGCTCAACACTTCTTTTATTTATACTGTTGATGCTATAATATTAAGTAGAGCAGTGGACAACATAATATACATACTTTATCTATTGGTTTGTTTGTGTCTGTTTTTGCGTTTCTCGTTGCTATAATTATTAAGAGCTAAATGAGAATAAATTTAAGTAGACCTGGGCCAGCTGGAAATCTTGCCGACTGTACATTTGCTGACAGATAAAGGTGATATATGAATAAATCCATCCTGAGCGCAGGGAAAAGCATCGATCGTCAGCGCAATCTATCGATTTGTGCGCTCACGGTCGATCCATCTCGGGTGTAGCACTATCTATCGATTGTGAAGATCCATCCGCAACGCGTAACAATACCGGTACATATTTATTGAATAATTCTCATAGCAGCTTCTTGTGCAGGTGGTTGTACAATTTATATCGTGTCCGGCTGTGTGTGTGTTTTTTTTTTTTTTTTTTTTTTGCCTATGTCTCAGCCTCGGGACTGTATGCTGTTCAATAACTTGTAACTCTTAAGAGGCTCAGAGATTATCGATTGAAGCTTCGATATGTTGGGTGCTTCATGTGTCTCACTAGATGAAATGGTCACAGAGAAGCTTCAAGGTGTTGGTTGCTTCCTTTCTGCCACACTAGATGGCGACACCTTATTTATACACGTCACGGCTGCTTGAGGTAGAGTGGTCATTTATTTTCACTTGCTGACTAGACGTTTTCATATAACATCTTTTAATTGTGCTTTTTAACCTGCTTGTTAATCGAGATAATGAGTTCATTATATATATAGTTGGAGAAAAATAGCTTGTTCCTTTAGAATTATAACATAAAAGTATAACTGTGAACGAGAATTGGACATATTGATAAGAAAAATAAAATATAGACTGTCACCGTGTTGGCTAGTCAATCTGCAACTTATTTCTATAACACCATATCTAATGATTATGTGAAATAATGCTAATCTTTTCCATTAATAGCATTTATGCTGCTAATGAAGGAGAAAACGGAACTTTCACTATTAAATGAGCGAATTTAAACATGGTTTTAATCTGCTAATATCCCCATTGGTATTTCTGGACATGGCCCTTTTTGCACTCAATCGGAAAATAGTCTTATACTTGAAACTATGCATTTTAGTATATCGGGTTAATTGTCTAACTGCCTGGGACTTCGTGTATATTGGATTTCATGTATCTCCATAGCTTTTGGAAAATAGGATTTACAAAATCAATACCATATAAATATAAGGGCGTTATAGAAGGGGCAGCTGGTCACTAAAGGTTGGTTTGCGTTAAGAGTTTCGAAGCATCGGGTTGAAGCATACTACAGTGTGTGCGAGTGCTGTCATATTTCTCCATGTGAGGCTTCAAACTCTTTGAGTAAAATATCTCGAACATTTGAGCTATGATGAAAGAAAGTGGTGTCTGTTTGTCACAGATACAGTTTCAATGATACAGTGAGTACATGGTACAGTTGCAGTGATATAGTGGCGTGGTGATTATTGTCTGTCAGTTTATTCCAATAATGTAACGAAATGCGCTGTCCACTAATATAAAGAAAACTGTCTGAGTTTATAAATATATAGAAAGAACAAACAAATCCTGGCCATGTGGAGTACCGAGAGAGAGAGAGAGGTGACGTTAACACAACCCCCACCTTCAGTATTGTTGAGCCCTCGGATACACCCACCACCACCACCACCACACATCCTACCGCCAACAACACCAGTGATATCATCTGCAACTTAAGAGTATGTATGATTGTCTTGCTTTACACCTACCACTGCGTTCAATCCTGGTGCCCTTATTACCAAAAAGATATAAACGAGCTAGAACGAGTTCAATCTAGAGTTACCAAAATGATACCTAGCCTAAAGAACAAACCATACGAAGAGCGTCTTAGAGAATTAAATAGATTTCCTTTAGCCCAGCGCAGATTAAGAGGTGACTTAATTCAAGTGTTCAAAATCATCAAAGGCATCGACAATATGAACTGTAGTAAGTACTTCACTATCGACCAATCTAATTACACACTGGGGAAACGGTTGCAAAGTTATTGGTAAATCTTTTAACTCACACGAATCTAAGAATTTCTTCTTCAATCGAGTTGTCAACTTGTGGAATGGGCTTCCCTGAGACGTTATAGACTGCAGCACCGTTGATTCATTTAACCCCTTCAGACTCATAATTATGACTCAGAGGTTGCCAGATTAGCAATAATAAATATAGTTCTCACTCTTATAATTACCTCTCCAAAATTAGTTTTCTGCCCACAGCTAACTCAAAGACAACTGCAGAGGTTGAAATAACTAAACTAAAGGTTTCTAAATACCCCTGATGGTAACAAAGGTTTTAAAGTATCCCTAATGGGCTCAAAATCGCGCCATATGTCGGAGAGGGTTAAACTCCGCCTAGACAAATATCTCGCATCAAACCCGCGACCGACTGCGTTTGTAAATTAATATTTTTTTTTATCCCCCCCCTCTCACCCTACTATAACTTCCTAATCCTGCCACGGACATTAGTTCCCTTTCCAATGTTCCCTTACCCACTCTAAACCACTGATTGGACACTTGATCCTCAGTGTTTTGGAGGACAAGCAGCCTAGAAGGGTCACTATACCTGTTGTTGCTTGATTTCCTTTGTACTCCTTTGTACGACCACCACCACCCATGTCACCATCAATACTATTAAGGGGACCGTCCGCCTTTTACTCCCAGGGTGTCTGTGAACTTCCTCTGATTTAAATGAGATTTGGCATACGTTTAGAGGACTATGAGAGCTAATGTTTGGTACAGTCGTCAGGATTAATTCGTTTCATTTCCTCTGGACTAGGCGTTAGTAGCACTGCACGGTGGAGGGATATCCCCTCTACCTCCTTTCCTTCGACATATCGACAATATGGACTGTAGTAAGTACTTCACTATCGACCAATCTAATTACACGCGGGGAAACGGTTGCAAAATTATTGGTAAATCTTTTAACTCACACGAATCTAAGAATTTTTTCTTCAATCGATTTGTCAACTTGTGGAATGGGCTTCCCCGAAACGTTATAGACTGCATCACCGTTGATTCATTTAAACTCCACCTAGACAAATATCTCGCATCAAACCCGCGACTGACTGCGTTTGTAAATGAATAACTTTATTTTATCCCCCCCTCAGTTACTAACCCATCTGTCCCCTACTAACTTCCTAATCCTGCCACGGACATTAGTTCCAGGGCAGTAATTCCCTTTCCAATGTTCCCTTACCCACTTTAAACCACTGTTTGGACACTTGATCCTCAGTGTTTTGGAGGACAAGCAACCTAGAAGGGTCACTAGACCTGTTGTTGCTTGATTTCCTATGTACTCCTTGTTGGTTCCATACCCCCACAAAAAACCCTCCCATTTTCTCTCCTATCCCAGAACTACACCCACCCTCCCTTCTGGACCTCACCAATTGCATGTATTCTGAACAACTAATCAGGAATGCAATGTATCATAGGTAGAGTTAAGTATGAGCTTTACTAAATTTGAAAGCAAGCAAGAGAGAGAGAGGGGGGGGGGGAGGGAATATTCGACGAAAACCTTACATATGATTCGAGTGATTCCTACTGATACAGTTAGGCCTACCATTGAAACCTGAAAGTTACATACCGATTCAATGATGGTTTAATACTGTTGAACTATAATACTCTAATAAAACTGCCAAACTAACCCACGCGAAGTTGTATTTCCTTTTCATCGTTGCAATGGCTCAAGCTCGGCTACGTAACAAGCTTGAGACAACGAGGACCGTCTGTGTCAATTTCTCCATGAGTCTCTCCCATCAATAAACACACAAAATAAACCATTCAATTATTTTGAATTATTTCTTTGTATAGGCCTAACATTATTTAATTCTAATATAACTACTTATTAGCACCGTATACAAGAACTAAGCATTTGCTTAATAATTTTCTCCACAAATCTCGCTGCTGCCAGACAATTCAGGACTCATTAAGTGTAAACAGACAATTTGCCAATACATGCTATGAATTATTGCCGATAATGTGCCCCGTGAGTCGGCCATGTGACTGCATGACGTGAATTCAACACGCTTAACATAGCTATCTACCCAATCATTAGGCCACATTGCTTTCATAATTGACCATAATGTAAAACTACTCTATATAAACGGGACACGAACTAGCCTCGGGCAAGGTACTGTAGTTTTTGAAAAGAGGCTCCAGCTTTGAAAATATTACTTGATTTAAACAGGCTAAATAATCCTGAAGGGTTGATAACCAATATATATGCCCTATTTTTACTAACTACCCCTAGGGCACTCTTACGTTCATCTATCCATTAGGGTGGGTCTTATTTTAAAGTTCCCTTTCCCTCAACATTTACGTTCACCCATACATTACTGAAGGACTTATTCATATTGTCACCTAACCCTTAAAACCTTGCCATAGGGTTACTCTATTTTATCAGGTATCTTGTGTTGTAACCAAGTTAAGGGGGGCATCCGCTATGGCTATGTAGCAATATGGGTTGAAACATAGCAAATTGTGTTAAATACTCCCTGAGTAATGGCAAGACGTAGAGTATCTACTCCACATAATACTATTGAAAGCTTCACGCCTATTCAAGCTTATTCTCTTGAGATAACTTTCAAGATAATTGGAATTCACACCTGTTAAGAATAATTACTTAATAACTATATAACGCTTATTTATTATATCCCAGACTAACTACAAGTGTTATAATATTGAACTGACCTATAATTCTTCTACTACAATACCACTCTGTATAACAGTTTCGTGTATAACCAAATAATCTCATTATACCTTATATATAATTATAGAAGTGTGTATATCTACCCCTCATACCTGGTATATCCATAAACACTATACAGTAACGTTAACCCTACTAGTAACGGTAGTAATTAGCAGCTTCAGGTTAGGTTTCGTTTATTTCATATTTTTAATGTGAAGAGATGGTGATCGAGAGATTTGTGTGAAACACTTCATTCCTTCATCAGGTGTTCAGAATAAATGTAATCGGTGAGATGCCAGAAATAGCTCCTAGCTGGGTGAGAGCGAGAGAAGGGAGGGTGGGTGTAGTTCTGGGGTCGGAGAGAAAATGGGAGGGTTTAGGTGGGGGTATGGAACCACCAAGGAAAGGGGGTAGAGGGGATACCTCTCCACCGTGCAGTGCTACTAACAGGGAAAATTAAACTAATTAATCCTGACGACTGTACTATCGGGTTGAAAATTGGTTTTATAGTTTTTTATATATGTAAAAAATTAGGGTCAAAATTGTACATTACACACTACAATAATTTGGTTCAGAACTCAAGAATCTAGTATATTGTCTTTCTTTTTGTGTTCAATCAACTCACAAAAGGTGTTTCTACAATCTAGTCTACATGTTTTTGTACATCTCATCTAGTTATATTTTTAGCCTAATATGTAATTAGGTTGACATTTTTTTTTTTTTTTTTGCAAATTGGAAGACGTGCTGTGCATGAATGGGGGTGGCTAAAAGAATTCCCACAGACTACTTTATAGTTTTTTTTATGGGCTTTCCAATGGTATATGATACATTACTGTATGACCAGTTGTTTTTCGATCACAAGTATTTCCGAGTTGGAATTTTTTGACATTTTCGTTTTTGAGAAAAAGCCTCGCAAACTTCAAAAACTTTTTTTTAGTAGAATAACTCTAGTCCTATTACAGAAAATTTATTTTGTATTATTTCTATTTACATTTTAGTCATTTATACATATATATTAGTCCTATTACATGAAATGAATTTGTAATGATTTCTATATATACACAAAATTATACTGTATATTAGGCCCATATTCAGCCTGCGAAAGCTTTATATAAAGCTCGAAATAATGCACTTAGAAGCGACTTTTGGCATTCAACTTTTACAGACAGGTTGAGGGAATATATAGCCAGCCTTCTATTTATCAAACAAACAAAAATTTAAATTTACGTTTTTTGGGTATAAAAGGCGGACGGTCCCGGGGAGGCAGACCGTTTTTCTGGACCCCCTTCTCCCTAATGTTTAGCCCCTCTAGTTTTGAGATTATAAGGCGTTCGGCCCATTAGTTTGGCGATTTTAACACCTTTCACCCAATTTCGTTGTCAATTTTAAGACCTTTCGTGCCATTTGGGTGTCTATTATTTCCTGGCGAGCGATAGCGAGCCTGCAATTTTAAGAGGAATCGGCCTTTTGCCGGGACATTTTTCGGTAAATTTATCTTGAAGGGGGGGTCTAGGTTTTTTTTTCTTCTAAGCTTGATGGAGGAAACCAAAACAAATATGAATACATGAATTAATAGACCAAACAAACAGCCACTGTCCTCTTAATGGCATAATCTGCAACACAAGATTATGTATTTTTGTAGTGCTGTACCTATACCTTATCCACTAATAACACACACACACACAACAGAGAAGAAAGAGAGGAGAACAGATCCAGATATACAAGATAGTAAGGGAAATTGACAAGGTGGATGAGACTAATTTCTCAGAGAGGGATAGAGAGGACTGAACAAGGGGACATAGTTATAAGCTAAAGCTGCCTCAGAATGCGTCAGACTTAAAACGAAATGGATTCCCAAGTAATTCGATCATGGGGTGGAATAGCCTGCTAGCCGGATAGAGAGGGCTGAACAAGGGGACATAGTTATAAGCTAAAGCTGCCTCAGAATGCGTCAGACTTAAAACGAAATGGATTCCCAAGTAATTCGATCATGGGGTGGAATAGCCTGCTAGCCAAAGTAGTGTCCGCACCTTCGTTTCATAGTTTTAAAGAACAGTACGACAATCATGTTTTGGGAGGCGGGAATTATCGACTAGCATGCTCACTCCCGCAAATACAACTAGAGTAAGTACACCCATTCACACACACACCTTGATACCTCGTATACACCCAAATTATATACTTAGGATACACCCACCACTACACATGTCACTACCAGTACAGTCAGTGGCACTGGTATAATCCTGTGTAGCGGGTAGACCTGTACTTATATCTCAATAATTTGGTAATATTACAATATATTTTTACATTTTACTTGCAGAAATACTCCACTAATATACTAGGTTAGGTTAGGTTAGGTTAAGTTTTGGTTAGCTTAGGTTAAAGATATTGTTCAATGTTTCTTAGTAAATAGGTATCTGAAAAACAGCTCTACCTGCTACACAGGATCTTACCAAAAGTGGGGCTAAACATGAGGGAGAAGGAGGTCCAGAAAAACGGTCTGTCTCCCTTTAAGTAGTATTGTATTGTTTGACCTATACCTTTGATAAATCTACAGTTATACTACCCCTATTTTGTCGCTATTCTGTTGGTACTAACGGGTTAATATTATTAGTAGTAGACTTAGTATGGTTTGATGATGCGTGGAAATGTATATTTGACTTGAAATAGATACATTGAAGTATTACAAACCTTCGCGAACTCATAAACAGGGAACGTGAGCTGGGTTTAGACCGTCGCGCACCGATAAACAGGGAACGTGAGCTGGGTTTAGACCGGTCGCGAGACAGGTTAGTTTTCGGTTAGGTTAGGTTAACACACTCCGTCTCATATGACGCGATCGCGTCATATGGAGGTTTGGCCAAAATAATCATGTGACGCGATCGTGTCATATGAACTTATCTTAATATCTCTCTAATAAGTTATATGACGCTCTAGCGTCATATTGAGCTCAGTAAGTTAGGTAAGTTAGATCAAAATTTGTCGAATGGTGGCAACCCCACGTTCCTCCGACTTCTAACGGTCCCTCAGTGAGATTTTGACAGTTGTGGGGATAATACCGTGTTGTCTGCCTCCTCGTCAGTAAGTTAACTATTTCTGTCTGGGGGGGTTAAGTTAGGTTAGGTTAGGCTAATGTAAAAAATACTAAAATGCGACGGTCCTTGGTATTAAACAACACTGTATATCAAATAAAAAATAAAAAACAACAACAAATTACCTGGAAAACTCTTATCTGGTTGGTGATAAATGTTTATCAAAATACTGTTTTTTCCAGTTTCCGCGTCTGCTGAACCATCCAAAAACACACTAAAAGGCGTGTTTTGAAGGGGGGAGGTGGTGGGGGGTAGTGGGGGAGGGGTAGTATAACTGTAGATTTACCAAAAATGTCTATATCTATTGCCAGACACCTTTATCCCCAAGGAGGTGTCCACGAATGAACCACCTTCATATGCTTCATATATGTTGAGGCAAAACATTCCATGATCTGGCTTGTTACTGTTCACTGGGGAGGGTCGCTTAAGCCCAACTACCCTTCGGTGTATATGGTATGTTGGGGGTGGATAATACTATTGTACTATTGGAATGGCTGTGGATGTGAATGTAGTCTGTAACCTATGCCATCAGGTCGCCCATGCTGATCAAATTCTTGCATATACTTGTGTACATGCTACACTGGAGTAACACACCGCCATTACAGCGATTTTTACTTACATGTATGAAGGAGACCAAAGGCAGAGCTACTTGTAATGAGTGTCTCCCCCCAAAGTCAAAAGACATAGTCATTACTTTATATTTATTTTGTATCTTATGTATATATTTTTTTGGTTTTGTGTGCATTGGAAATAAATGTGGTGTGCTTGTTTAGTATAGTGAAATTAATACCGGTAGGAGCAGGTGTTTGTGAGTGCTTATCGGAGGCACCCGTCTTTCAACATAATCCCACTCCTATTATGTCCAGCTCTCCAACCCAAGAATATAAAAAATTTCTTAGTCTTTCTTCTACTTAACAAGTGAACTCTGGAACTCTCTCCCTCCCTCAATCTTTCCTTTATCCTATGACTTATACTGCTTTCAACTTCGTGTGTCCACCCCAATATTCCTTAAATTTGGCTCTCTGTCACTCTTGGCTTTGGGGGAGATGCTCGTTGCAGGCAGCCTGTTTTTGTCTCCTGCAAACACATGAACAAAAAAACAGTGTGGAAGTCCTTGCGCCCTCAGATCAATAAACCTTTTGGGCGGTGTGAGGAGGTAAACTCCAGACTTCCTGCTTACCACTTTGCCATGTTTGCTAAATTCAGAGGTGACGGCCAAATAGCCCCACATGAATAATCTGATATTTATTTCACTAACATCAGTTCAGTTCTCTAATAAAATCGATTATGTTACGGTTAATTTTCTTACATACTCATCACATCAATAGCCAGTGAATTTCCTTCATCCAAATAACGGAATAAATGAAAAAGTACATTATGGTATCACTTCCAGATCAGCTCAGTAGGGTATGACGAGATTCCTATTAATATAGTCAAACAATCTTCACACATTTTAACTCCATCCTGTCTTATCTACGCGATGTAGTCATACTATACAGTATATGTTAGGTTAGTTTAGGTTAAGTTAGTTTAGTAAGTTAAGTTAAGTCTTGAGTAACATCTTGCCAAGGTTAGCGGCTTTTATTGCTAAGATAATAATATGTACTGTACACTTTTGTAGCCCTAGATTTAGGCAAATGTAGGTAGATTTGCTGGGATTTGGGTATAATTTGATCCTTACAACTAATCGAGCTTGCGGAAGCAACGATACCACGTTACACAAATACAAATAAATAAACAAAATATATTTGAAATCCAAACATTATAATCAACTGAAATAGCCGTACAGAGATTCACTGATACTGTGCTGACAGCATTTGATAGGGCTGATTTACTCTCAGTACAGCATATCATATTTCTAGACTTGTCAAAGGCATTGGACATTGAAGATTACAAAATAATGTTAGCATTACTGGGTCATTATGGGGTCAAAGGAGCTGGTTACAAATGGTTTGAGAGTTATCTAACTAACAGACATCAATATGGTTATGTTAATAAAGCGGCAGTGACACTATGAAGACTTAAGGGAATTACCGCGGCGACTTAGAGGTCTTAAGGAGGACTTCATCTAAGTCACCGCGCGTCGTGGGTGGTCCCCGCGCATCCCCACGGTACAGTACGGTACGATGGGTGGCCAGGATGGTCGTGGCTGGTTTCGATTTGCTTTGAACATGCAAGAGGCATGGAAAATTGGTCGCCGAGCTAGCCGCGGTCGTGAGGCAAGCGCTGTCACGCGCCCACTGGTATGCGCGTGAGGGGGACCGGTAGCCGACCGGTCAGCACCGTGTGGCGCCGTGCGTCGCCAAAGCGTTGGCCCCCGACACGCGCCACGTGGCGGGGCTTGCGGTAGGGGACCTGCGTAACACGAAGGCCGTCAAGTTGCCTTCCTTTTGCCGTCCTGTTGCCTCGTTGCACCGCATGACGCCGGCAGTCTGCTATGCTAGGTCTCCGTGTAGCCCCATCCATGATGCTGTGATCCGTGATGCCGTCCAGCCTGTCTCAGGCAGACATTTACTCTTGGTCAAGTTACGGATGATCGGCAAAGACAATCGGCACTCCTTGAGTCGCCGCGGTAATTACCTTAAATCTTCATAGTGTGACTGCACCTTTAGTAAAGAACAACCAGAAACAAAAAATTATATATGGAGTTCTATAAGACTCCATTCTTGGACCACACTAATTTATTGTATATATCAATGATATAGACTCGAGCAAAAATTACATTTCCTTTTGTTTACGCTGATAGCCATTCCAATGTATACGATTTCACTGGTTCAGTAAAACAGAACTAAAACACATATCCACCTGGCTCAGAGCCATAACCTATAGAAACTTCCTGTAAGCAGAATGGTTATTGTACTGTACATTTAAATCTCATATAGAATTATAAAGATACTGTTAAAGAATCAGGAGACAAACTGACAAGTTGACGTCGTACAGCTTAGTTCAATCGTTGTCACAGCATCACAGGATTTATCACGGTGTCAACAACTGAATTCACTACAAGACATAGCATAGGTTGATGGTTTAAACACTATCTTGGGGTTAGCCTACTGCTGATAGTTATAAGTAAATATACTAGATGACCAGCTTTATCTTAGAATAAGAGTTATAAAGCAATATTGTGCATACAAGAAAATAATACGAATCACAGTGTGGCTAAGAAATTTTCGTTTGTGTGAAGGGAGCTCGTCTGTAACAAGAAATACGCAAACAAAAATCAAGGTAAAAACAAAACTGAAATCGCACAACAAGAAATACCTGGATCCATAATAGGGTACTTGTACACCATAAGAAAGGTCTGGGTATATTAGTGTGAAAAGGGTAGGAATGATGATATGTTTACTCAGTAACAATGTTCTTTTTTATTTTCAACTGGAGGTAAATTATAAACGTCCTATTTTAGATACTTATTTAGTATGAATATTTTTATAACGAAATATGTTGTTAAGCATGAAAAGTTGGCATAGTATCTATACATTTATCTATTAAGTACCGGTACCTACAAATCAATGGCTAGGGGATTTTTTTTTTCTATGTGAGTGAGGGAGGCAAAAGGCAGAACTGCCTATAGCGAGTGCCTCCCCCATAGTTGAAAGCGTGACAGGGCCAAAATCAAGGGACATTCGAGCCAAAATGCCTGGACACACGGAGTTTGAAACAATTTAAGTCATAGGAAGAGGGAAAGACTGATTCTGGGAGAGAGTTCCAGAGCTCAGCTGTTGAAGAGAAGAAAGTTTGAGAGTAACGTTTCACTCTTGGGTTGGAGAGTTGCACAGAGTAGGGGTGGGATTGTGTTGGAAGACGGGTACCACGTGCCCTACGTAAAGGAGGTAGTATACACTGGGAAAGCTCTGAGGAACACTGATTATTATAGTAGCGATAGAATAGCGAGAGAGATATGCTGGTAATATGGTCCTTCCAACTGAGAGCAGAAGAAAAAGAGACACCAAAAATATTGAGAAGATGAAGGATTGATTTTTGTATTGTTGAAGAATAAGGGATAGTCCGCAGGGAAATCCTGATGGGTAGATAGATGGAGAAATAGGGTTTTGGAAGCATTAAAGGAAACAAGGTTTTCTCTGCCCCAATTGGAGATAGTAGTTAGATCAGAATTTAAGTGTTCTATGGCTTCATTCCGTTTGTCGTTGAAGAATTGCTGGCTTGGGCATTCTGAAAAACTAATAGAGTAGTGTAAGGGTGAGTCATCTGCGTATGAATGGATGGGAATTGAGGTACAGTTGAAAAGATCATTTAGAAAAATTAGAAAGAGAATAGGAGATAGGACAGAGCCCTGAGGAACACCGGAGTTTATAGGGTGAAGAAGTGAGCGATGGCCGTCCACAACTGCAGCTATGGAACGGCCGGAGAGGAAATTAGAGACAAAGGCACAGATGGAGGGATAGAAGCCGAAGGAGGTTAGTTTAGAAATTAAAGATCTGTGCCAGACTCTATCGAAGGCTTTCGAAATGTCTAGTGCAATAGAAAAAGTCTCACCGAAGTCCCGAAAGGAGGATGACCAAGAGTTAGTAAGATATGAAAGAAGATCACCAGTAGAGCGACCCTTAAGGAAGCCATACTGGCGATCTGAGAGCAGATTATGAGAAGAGAAATGCTTAAGAAATTTGGAAGCAAGAATACAAGAGATGAGAGCAATTGGACGATAGTTGGAGGGTTGAGAGCGGTCACCCTTCTTTGGGACAGGTTGAATGAGAGCAAACTTCCAGCATGAAGGGAAGACGTTAGAGGATAGACCGAGACGAAAGAGTTTGCCTAGGCAGGGAGTCAGCACGGAAGCACAGTTTTTTAGTACAACAGGAGGAACACCGTCCGGACCGTACGCCTTCTTAGTATTAAGCCCAGAGAGGATAGAAAGTACATGTTTAGAAGAGATTAGGATATTAGGTATAAGTAAGAGAGAGGAGGGTGGAGAGGGAGGAATAGCACCGGAATCATCCAAGGTGGAGTTTCTAGCAAAGGTTTGAGCGAAGAGTTTAGCTTTGTCAGAGGAAGAAGTAATGGTTGTGCCATCAGAGTGGGAAAGGGGAGGGAAAGACGAGGAAGATAAACTGTTGGAGTGTTTTTTGGCAGTATGCCAGAAAGCTTGGGAAGAGCTAGAGTTGGATAGTTCAGTGCATTTATTATTGATGAAAGAGTGCTTGGCAAGTCGAAGAACAGAATTGGCTTGATTCCGGGCAGAAACATAGGAAGAATGAGAGTCTTGAGTATTAAGGCGTCGGTACCGTTTGAATGCTTCCTCTTTATTGCGGACAGCAGTAGAACAGGCGTGAGTAAACCAAGATTTTTTAGCATTAGTCTGAGAGAAAGAGAATGGAATGTATGCTTCCATGCCCGATAGGATTACCTCGGTAATGCGTTCAGCACTCTCCGAGGGTCCCCGGCCACGGAAGCAGAAATAATTCCATTGGAAATCAAAGTAGTACTGCTGGAGAGCCTCCCACTCGGCAGCGCCAAAGTGCCACAAGCGCTGCCGGCTAGGAGGATCGGGTGGCCATACTGGAGAGATAGGACAGGTGACAGAGATAAGTTTATGGTCGGAGGAGCCCAAAGGAGAGAAAAGATCGACAGTATAAGAAGAAGGGTTAGAAGTTAGAAACAAGTCAAGAATGTTGGGCCGATCTCCGAGGCGATCCGGGATACGGGTGGGTTGCTGAACTAACTGCTCTAGGTCATTTAGGATAGAAAAGACGTAGGCTTGTTCACCAGGTGGGTCAGTAGTGTGAGAGGAGAGCCATTGGCGGTGGTGAAAGTTGAAATCTAAGATGGAGATTTCTGAGAAAGGAGAAATGGATAGAATGTGTTCCACTGTAGAGTTTAGATAGTCAAAGAATTTGGGAAAGTTGGTAGAGTTAAGGAAAAGCTAGACAGCACAGAAATATTTAGTAAGAGAATGAGAGGAAAGTTTGAGCCATAAAGTTGAAAATTCAGAGGAGTCGAAATTGGGAACACGAGAGCAAGTGAGTTTGTTGTGCACATATGCACAACATCCACCTTTGGCTTTGAAACTAGGATAGAGAAAGTAGGAGGATACAGAGAAGGGGCTGCTGGATGTTGCTACAGACACCTGAGTTTCGGTGAGGAAAAGAAGATCAGGTTTGTAGGAGGAGAGATGGTGTTCAACAGAGTGAAAATTAGAGGAAAGTCCGCAAATGTTGCAGAAATTAATAGAAAGAGTAACAGGCCGAGGTCCAGGTAATTTTGTGGGGTCGTCAGGGGATTCTGTAATTCTTTAGTTTAGGGCCTTCCACCTTTTTGCTTTAAAAACTATTACAGATTATATGAAATGGCATTAGAGACCCATATAATAATTATATTTTCAGAACGGAAACCCCTATTTTATAATATTTATAATATGATACATTACTTGTGAGCATTTTGTTTTCATATTCTTTATTTACCACTCAATAAAAGCCCCAACACTTTGGTGAACGTTGTTGCTGAAGGCCATGCATCATATTATACAATGTTCTGAGTTGATAGTACATAGTCAATCAAAGTATATGGAGAACTATACAGGAAAGCAACCCCCAATATATGGGTTACGATGCGTGATCTCGGGAGTGTTTTTCACTCTCTCACAGTGTTTTCTAGTAAGTTGACGTCTTCTAAATTTCTGCATCACACTTTCCAGCAGCGGGGGTTCGGGGGCGGCAGCCCCCAGGTTAGGTCAGGTTGTCAGGCTAGGGAAATTACTATTGTCGTCATCGGAAGCGGGTGAGTCACTCGACTGTTGTTTACCACAAGTATCACCACTATAGGCGGCGTTCACGCTCGATGGGAGGCCCTAATCTAAAGAATTTCCACCAATTTTTGTATTATATTATATACATGTATTATTAACTTTACAGTATACTTGAATGGGTATTCTAATTAAATTAAATTTACACATTTGTACAAAATGTTTGTAATTTGAAATAGTCAGTCATTTAAACGTAATTTTTAAAATGATTGTAAGAGAGAAAATGTATGTTGATGGTTAACTAAAGTAAATTATATCTATTTTTTTTATTTATTTATATATATATTTTTTTTCCCAACATACTTTTCATCTATTGTTCACAACACGCGCAAGCTGCGCACAGCATGCAAAATAAAATGCTCACTCACAAACCCACACTTGCACCCACATTTATACTCGCATATATACACCCCTTCAGCTACATCGCTCCCCAGAGTGTTGTGGCTTGAACTGAAGGGTAAATCAATAAAGAATAGCCTATATAAAGCTATTTATGTCGACAGCTTAAAGGGTATCTAGAGAGGCGTTTGTGTATTTATTTATTAATCAGTGAACCCTCAAATTACGCGCAATTTATCTACGCGAAATAAAACTACGCTCTAACCACAATTGAGGAAACCAATACATAAGTACGCTCATATTAAATGTACGCGGCGCTGAGCAAATAAATTACCCTCCAACGTCGTCACTGTTGACTGTGCAGAGAGACACATCTCCCGTACCAAATTATTATGTATCTATAATAATCTATTAAAAGACTGTTCTTCGTTTTACATTGCATGTATCATTTATTGAGCTAACAAAATCGGAAATGGAAAATCTGTTTCTGTTCGGTAGTTGGAGGCGAGATTGTTTACACTTCTTTCGAAAGTCGCTTCAAAGCCCACTGCTCTCCCCTGGCTAAATGATGTGAAGCGAATTCTTTAATACCTGTATGTATGTATATGAGCTATTGAACTATCTCACTTGACACTATGTAGGCTATATGAAACTATAGGCTATACAGGGTGAATTACTTTTCGACTCAAAACTTTACCAATAAGCCTAGGCGGCTAGGCCTATTATTTCGGTCGATCCGTTTCGGGCGCAGTGCTATCGATCGATGGCGCAGATCCGGCATTGCTCAACCACTACCAGTGTGAGTTAATTTACGTTTGTGTCTTATTTGCATACATTAAATGTATTTTGTGTGGTAGATTAGGTTATGAAAACATATTTGTACAGTAATATGATATATTTGTGGATTTTAGGTGATGAAAGGTAGAAATAGTACAACTTTCGGTCGGACGCAGACCAATACCTATTTTCCCCATTTATATTTAACTCCCATGTACGCGCAAACGAACGTACGCGCCGACAGCACAGTACGCATCCCACGCGTAGTTTGAGGGTATTTGTTTTAATATCTTCAATCTATTTTTATTTTTATAATTATTTTTTTAAAAGCATGAAGTAAGTCTAGGGGCAAACTAAATAAGCAGAAACAATAAAAGCTATCAACAACGATTTTTCCTTAACTTTTCCTTCCTAATTGTTAAGGGGTACAGGGCCTTGGGTGGGGCCTCAGTGTCCCGGGCGTTTCCGCACCATCCTCAGCCCCTCACATGGGAGCGGCTTCGGTCACCTGGGCTTTCTTTTTTTTTTAAAAGACCTCCGTCTACGTATTGTGAAAAACCTGTTATCCTCCGGCAAATTGTGGGGTTGAGTGAGTGAAGGGGGGGGACAGTGAATGAAGGAGGATGCATGTTTTTCATAATACGTGTTGCTAGCCCCAAACGCGCGAGCAACTGTGGCTTTCAACCATCCGACACATCCCCTTTTATTAATGTGCATCACACATGTTACATACAAATAAGGTTTATGTTTTGTTTTACCCTACTGTGGAAAGACTACGGATACACCACTCCTGCCGGGGCCTCACGCAGTGGCATGACTCAGTCCTGTCGAACTGAGCTCATGACACTGGTGGCATTGCCCCGGAGGATAGCCATCCCTAGTCTTTGCTTGAGCCAGAGGGTTTCCCGGGGTTCTTAGTGGTAAAGCAGGGAGGGTTCTGTGGGGGAGCTCGGTTATGGACTTGGCTTTCCTCGGGACCTTGGGGCTGTTCGGTCAGACAGCCTGGGAAACAACAACAACAACAACGATTAAACAAAGCCACCACAATAATCTCTCCAAAACGCGGAATGAGCTAGTGTTAACGGGAAGTATTCGATACACTGTAAAAAAAGAAAAAAAAAAAAAAAGGGAAAGAGTTTATGGTCATGGAGTATATTGGTGATTTACCTGTCTAACTGGTATAAGATCAGTTTATTACCACCAATATACCTTTAAATGGGTAGATAATTATGGACACTTTAAACACTCTTTTCATACCCACAGTTTCATAGGGTGTACATTACCCAGAGATAGCCTGGTTGGGGTGGGTTGCACGTGGATTGGCTGAACTTAACCCTTTCAGTATACCAGGACCACTTCTTCCTTGCAGTCTGGCTAGGAGTAGACGGTATTATAAATCATGATGAAACTTACCATTCCCACAAAAATGGTACCCGAATTTAGAGACTATTAATTTTTGACCGACATCTCATGACCTCCGCACCCTTTAATTAATTGTCATCGTCAGCCTTTATTGGTCATTTTGCAGTACTCCCTTATCTCCGAGGGGACCATGACAGGCTAGGCATATGAACAGTCAAAATCAATAGTTTCTCGACAACCTTCATGATGATTTGTGTGTTATCAAGAGCAAGGGACAGTACATTTATGCGCTACGAAACTAACAGTAAGGGTACTATATATATATATATATATATATATATATATATATATATATATATATATATATATATATATACCGGTATATATATATATATATATATATATATATATATTTTTTTTTTTAATTTATTATTTTTTTTATTATTATTATTACTTTTTTTTAAGCTGGCGATAAATTGGCTTGTCCTACAGGCCGGGATGCTGGGGTGGTGGTAATCGCAGCTATTGTCAATATTGGCATGATAGTAAGGGAGTGAACAATCTAGTTATATGAAAAAGTAAGGTAGCTCTAACATTGCTTCCATCTATCCTACCATGTACAGTACACCATCAGTTACTGTGCTTAGCGGTGGTCCGAATCCGTGCCGCTGTATTGTACCAGCTTCACACTTTCCCTTTCTACCACCCTTCGCTATAGTGATTTGTTTCACTGTGTGTGTGTGTGTGTGTGTGTGTATGTGTGTTGTCAGCACCATCACCAAACTCATTAGCTTCAAACTTTCCATCTCTATTACCCTTTCCTATAATGATGTTTTGCAATGTGTGTGTGTATGTGTGTGTGTGTGTGTGTGTGTGTGTGACCAGCACTCACTTTCGAACTTCACACTTTATATTTTACAGCCCTCCTTATAGTGGCTATGTGCCAGTGTGTATGTGTTTATGCCATCACAACCACAACCATGATTTATCACACTTTCCATTTCTTCAAAACTAACTTTCCTATGGTGTAAGTGTGTGTGGGTGTGTGTGTGTGTGGGTGGGTGTGATAATACTGTTAGTAATATGCAAACTTGCAATAGTGACATAGGTTGAAATTCAATCCAATTGAGATGATTGTAGGCCCATAAGACTTGTACTCTATTGTAACATTTTGCGTAGGGATTTTGGAGGAAGGAATAGGATAAGATTGGGAGATTAAAGCAGTAGTTATCATATTTTACATGGTTTCATAGGCCTAGCTATGATAGAATGATTAACAATATTGTACTTCACCATTCTATACAAAATCGATTGTATAAACCCAAATTTAGGCGTAGTGCATAATTATTATAATACAGTATTTATTGAATTACAGTAGTGAAATATTCCTTTATCTTTGCAGTGCCATAAACTAAGCTAATTCAGATGGTACAATAGACAAAGCATTTCTTTAGCAATTCTGTATATTTTATTACAAAAATACAAAAAAATTACAAATACCTACATTATAGCAAAATATGCGTGCATGCGCGCGCTGGAATATTTTAGGCAAGTATCTATGGACCTTGATTTTAGGGAGCCCACCTCGCTTTTTTTCTCTTTCTCTCCCTCTCTCTTTGGTTTGTATCCATTCGGCCTTATTCAGCCTACTGTTTTAAGACGCTTACCCCCATCAAGGTCTCAATATTTTCCTGGCGAGCGGTAGCGCCCCAGCATATATATATATTTTTGTTTCGACAGCAAGCTAAATTTGTAAATTTGTCAATAGAAAAATTTCTCCGGCGAAGCCGGATTTCTCCATACAATGCTGGCTCGCTATCGCACGCCGGGAATAAATCGACACTTAGATGGGGAAAAACGTCTTAAAACAGTTGGCTGAATGAATACAAGCCAGGGAAAGAGAGAAAAAGAGAGAAAGATTAAAAAAGCCGGTGACCCCCCTTAAGGTACTGTAGATAGGGAATACTTTCGTGTGATGAGATGGGATGGGATAATACGGAATTTGATAGGTTGACAATGGATGGGTTGAATAGGAGGGAGTTGGTGTGCTGGGAAAGGACGGACAGGAAAGGGAAGACTGTAGTAGGTGACATGCGATCTGGTATTTGGCCGGATGGAAACATTGTGGACATAGCCTACATAGCATACACCTACTGTACATGTGTATGGTTGAAGGTGATCTGCTTGGTTTTAAAGATATGATACTGAAGAACTTTCATCAATGTATTCTAACAACGTAGAAATAGAGATTATGTAACTGATAACTGGTCACCATGGCTACCAGAGTTAAGAGGGGCCGCCACAGCGAACAATATCAACATCCCCACATCCATGGCGAGGTCCAAAAATATGCAGTATTATCGATGATAGAGACTGCAAATATTATTATCGTGTGTTAAGTAGCATTTGGCTTAACCACAGCCTGGTCAAGGGATCACGAGATTTAAATAAACAGGAAACCATACTTTTTTTATGAAGATCTCACTGTCCCACATTATCAAGGTGAAGGCTGGCCGTTGGCTCCCAAATAACTATCGTGTTGCTGTTGAGGATTCGCTCTCTTATTCTGTTACTAAAGCACCTTTCCCACCTACAATAATTACGCTCCGACTTGCCATGAAACAGTTTTTGTAACAAGTCGGCATTCAAATCTGACGTGATGGGGATACTGCTTGGTGTCTCAGAGCATCCGAATGTACCGTGGCGAGTTGGCAAACGTCGGAGAAATTTCCGTGGTGTGCGCTGAATTTTGGCCGCTCCGTAGCTGCACCTTGAGACACATCGTAGCATACCATGGTGAATCCAAGCTCTTCTTCATAGCTTTGGTGTGCGTAATGTCATTTTGCAGCCCCAAAAAATTGTTGCGAATGCCCACGTTATGGAAAGATACCGCACGGTTAACTACAGTGTGCCACGAAGGGTTATAAGAAGTTTGTGCTATATCTTAGGAATGTCATCACCAAAAATTTCTTTTGTCATTGAAGCGGAAAAAGTTTTCATGCACCACTGAGAATAGGGGCCAAACATTTCACTGAAGTGACAAGATTACAATCACGACGCAACTTTTCGAGGTCATGTCCCACCCATGGCGGCCTGCGAAGATTTACGAAGATGAGCTTAAAATTGGGCGCAGCATGGACAAATAATCTGTATTTATTTTTAATTTTAAGCAATGCATTCTTTCGTAGTAAGTCGTGTTAATTATACTAGTTTCATGACATGGCATAATGTTTTGTAGAAATCTGTAAATGTATGTGTAATTGTTTAATAAGCAACAGAACACTCTATTAATGACTAGACGCAAAATCAATGAAAATTTGGCCAACAAATTGCATATCGAGTTAATACAAATATTTACATTGTGATCATTAGTCGTCTATGAACGCATTATTTTTGCAACGATTTACTTCTTGACAAGGTTTTGTGTTTTGCGGAAATCTGTATTTGATTGTGTATTGTGTTATAACGAACCGAACAACGTATCAATGTCTATTACCCAGATTAATACACATGTGGTAGCAACTTGCATTTTGAGTAATTGTGCAGTGACTTTTAGCCGGAAATCTATCAAACCCGAATGACCCAACAACCGGCAGTTTGTGGTAATGAAATACATTATATTAAGATAAGTTGTGCACCACCAACTTTTGTATCTGTATTAACCCCTTTTTGCTCAATCTAAATCACTATTTGTGTATTTTATGACTCCCTAACCCTTAATCTCCAACCACGTCTACGATGTAACATGTAACTGGCCATTACAACACATAAGGGATCTTTATTTGTACAAAAACAAGAGCAGACTGAAGATTCTCACTCAAGTGATAAGTGGTGTTATTCTTGTGTCGCTATGCCGGCCGCCAATCTACCGACTTCAATATATAATTTCCACGGAAGTCTTCTTTGGCCTTTACTATTTTTACAGTATTATGAATAATATATTCCTCATAAACATATTAATATATATAAAAACATGGTTAAGTGATATATTTTAACTGAATTTCATTACGGTACGTAAACAAAATTATAATTGTTTTTGCATTGTGATAAGACGTTAAATATAACTTTTTTTATTGGCAACTACTACTTTCTTGACAAGGTTTTGTGTTTTGCGGAAATCTGAAGGCCTATACTGTATGTATGTATGTGTGTTGTTAAATAACCAACCGAATAACGAATCCATGTTTAGTCCATAGATTATTGCACATTTGGTGACTGCTTGCACATCGAGTTTATTAATAATTATATTTAACACTGCGATCATTCGTAACGAATAACGTATTGTTATTTCAATTGCTGGTTTTCATTACAAGACGAGTCTTTTGCGGAAACATGGATATGTATGTGTCATTCAATAATAGCCAAACGAGGAAGATATCAATGTTTTGTTCCCTTTGTATTGCTAAATTGCTAGAAGCTTGGAAGTATTGTGATATATTAATCACTTTGAACGCTGCGATCATTCATAAAAAGTAAACGCATTATCAGTTTCCCCATCTTGCAATATATTGATACAATGAACAATTGCGGCTACAGTAATTCATACACTGAATGTTGATGTACTTGAATTGTATGATTCAATATATTCAAACATGTTTTCACTGTTCCCCGATTTTGTTACTGTGAAGTCAAGCCAGGTTTAAAAGGGTCACATTTAATGAGTTATTCAGGTCACAGGTGTTTGTACTTATAGTGATCGGAAGAAAAAGTCGTGGGTTGTCTTGGTAATTCATGGGAGCCAGGGATTGCGTGGGATGCCGTATGTGGATCGTGCCACTTCCAAGCTCGTCTTCATTGCCCTGTAGGTTGTCACAGGTCATAGTGGCTGTCAACCGTCAAATTCCGGAACAGTTCGCAAGGATCTGTAGGTATACTGTAGGTACGTTCATGGTGTTCAGTGGCATTCCGAAAATGCACCGTAGCACTTCCGTTTGACAGCGAAATCGGATTGGGGTAAAAATCTCCAGATTCATCACGATTTGAGGTTCGTGGCAAGTTGGCACGTGATTCTTATAGGTGGGAAAGGCACTTAAGAGTGCCACATTTTGGGTGTTGAAGGCCCCATACATGCATCCATGTTTGTCATGTATCTAGGACTTTAAAAATAATATTCTTAATATTTGTGTTGATTTTAACCCTCAACTCGCGGTGCCCGTCATATGACGGGAGAGAGAATATTGGCCACCCCTGCGGCGCTCGTCATATGACTGGTGCCATTTTGAAGCCATTATGTACTATGAGAGAGAAACCGAGCATTGGGGGGACAATAGGCGGCCTCAGACCGCTCGCCACCGCTATGTGGCCGTCACTGAGACATACTGTATCTCATCACCGCCTCCCTACTGCTCTCAACAATGATAACATCGGGAAAAATACCTAATTTTTGGGTATTTTCACCTCCGTTTCCAGGATCGTTTCAAGAGAACCCGTGGTCGTACAAGGATGATTCATGTGCCATTAGAATGCTCTTATTATCGCCCTTTCACAGATATATAATTGTATTACGCTCTGGCTCTTGCTTATGCATATATATAACTAGCCTACTTTGGTCAAAAAAAGTGTGTCAAGTTGAACTGATAAAAAAACATATAATTTATTAAGCATTGTATAAAATAAGTTTGTTTTTAATAAATATATAATTTTTTGATATAGAATATAATTTACTCTAAACATTTTGCTACATTGCAGTTTACTCTCTTCTTCCTTTAGTGAAGCATAGGTTAATTAATATATAGGGCACCAGTACCATCTTTACTAAACTAGCTGCCAAGTTTTTTGTCACAGGTAGCCTGCTTTAGAGACTTTAGCTAGTCTGATGACAGAAACCTTTGAAGTTGCTTGCACTAGACTGGTTTCGGGGCTTTGGGACCCACTCCCTGGCAAACAACTAAGCAGACTGCTTGGCGAACACTTTCCTCATAATCGTTCAAGCTCTAACGTCTCGAGTGTCCAGGGGCACTAGTGTTTGACAGTTCAGAAGACGACGTCCAGTGTTTCCCATGCACCAGATGCTTGTTTGGATGGGCCTTTGAGTCTATTCATCACCCATTCATGAGCGGCCCTAGCCCATCCCTCATTACCTCCAGGTTGGTCTTGAGTGTCCGAAGCAGTGCTATGGTGTCCGTCCGTGGGAACTTCGACATTGGGTAGCGAGTAGTACAGTTGTTCGCGGTCAACCACCATGTCATCATGGAAGGGGCGTTGGCGGGGTGCTTAAGGATGGGTGCGGAGTTGTGGGTGAAGGTGGCCTCCTTTGTGGTGTGGTTGTTGGTAGTATTGTAGGTTGTGTAGTGGGCTTGGATGGTACCATAGGTAGTGTTGTGGTAGAGAGTGACATTGTGTGTGTTGGTAGGAGTGTTGGCGTGATTATTATCATTAGTGGTATTTTGGTTTCGAGTGGTATCATGGGTGTTGGTGGTATCTTGGACGAATGTAGTTGTGGGGGATCGTGTGGTACCTGTATTGTTCCCATGTATTTGTGAGTTATGGTTTTGTTGGTGCAGCAGACGGCATAGCTCACACAGGGGAGGGTGGAAGAGGACCTGCCAGTATTTCCGCCACAGATGATAGCGAGCATACTGCGTGGGCGATGCTGCCACCCTGTTTTGAATGATGAAGGGAAGGTTGGATTATTTTTGCAGTTATAAGGACCAAGAATAATAGAATCTGCAGAAGTCCTACTGACCCATTCTTGACAAATCCCTTACCGAAAATTGTAATTAACCTAGATTTTCTCCCACCTCTGGCTAGAAGCATTACACCTTACCTGATCTCACATCTAACCTAGCATCCCTCCTACCATGAGCTTGAGCCATTTCTCCTTGAGAGATCATGTAATCGGCGAAATAAGGCTTACGCCTTTATATATTTTCATCCAAGGATTTCTGATGACCGTAAATATTATAGAATCATTGCTTTATTTATAATATACCAACTCAAACTTTCCAGATCCAATTCTTATACTTACCTTCACAAACTCAGCACATTGGGCTGCATGAGAGCGACCGTTTATAATGTTGCAATTTACGAAGTTTCACATAGCATTTATGGTTTTACATCTAAACTAGTTTATCCACGAGTTGATACAAATTGAAATGATACTATAGTTTGGCTATTCTTACATTAAATAAATAAATAAATTGAATAACAAGTTTTCGAATATTTGTTTGCAATGTGGGCTGCTAGTTCCCATTATTTAGCAATAGCAACATACATTATTCTGAATCATATTATTAAGGTAATATTTTTTTATCATCGCCTACCTTGTAAGTAAAGCTGCCAGTTGACGAGGTGTTAGGGCAGTGGCGTCGATGTAAGAGTGTGGAGGCAGGAAGTGGGAGTACTGGGCACCACCATACACCACTGGTACCAGTCCGTAGTGGAGAGGGTACCACACCTGAAGATAGTGTTTTTTATGTAAAAGTGAGAGGGCAGGGAGTGGAAATAACATTCACCACCATAAACACCTGAGGATAGTAGGTAGGCTATGTTAATGTAGGAGTGTGTTAGGTCTGAGGAGAGCGGGCATCATCCTACATCGCTGGCACCCGTCCATAATGAGGGGATACTACACAGGAGGGTAGCGGTGTTAATGCATAAGTTCCATCAGAGATAATCTCTTCCCAACAAGGGTAATATACCACACCACAAGTGCAGCAGAACGACAGTTACTTGCATTTCCTTCAAGGTTGGGAGGGCTAGGAATAATCAATCCCATACAGAAGACACCAACCAAACACCAGAACTCAATCAAGATAACAAGATCTCTCACTGAAACCACTTTAGCACAAGATTCTGAAAGTGAAATCGACCAGGCAGAGATATACATCAGAAAGACCATCACATCAGACCTGATTCAACTTATGCAACACCTGTCACTGAGTTTACCAAGAAACTTAGTTAATAAAACCTTATTTACCTTATTCGTACTCTGTTCTAGTCTTGGCCATCCTAGTCGATTAAGGATAATTCGCTCACTGAAGGCATGTAGGTTGCGCCCCTATGACTATCCATCTATCTATCGCCAGATTTCATAATCCACAAAAGGTTGGCCACGAATGAATCCCCTCCATGCACCTTTGTCCTTTGTCAGCTGGCGCCCCTTAACACCCAACAACACATTCACTCATATACCTCTCAACTCTATCCTTCCACCTCACTCTCGGTCTGTCTCTCCCTCTCTGCTTTTCCACCTCACTCTCATACACTCCCATAATCATGTTCTCGCTCCCCATACGATCCACATGACCGAATTATTTCAGCATATTCCTTTTCACACTCTAATACTGTAGATCCACACCACAATGCTCTCGTACTTCCTGTGACGCATGTCCACGTGTGAGCATGCTGTACAGAACGCCTAGTCATGCCCCACTCTCGCTAGGATCGTCAGGGCAGGAACTTTGGCTGTAGTCTATGTAGAGTTTCCTAACCTAGTTCGTGTGAGCCGTTGTACTATAAGTATTATGAATATGTATTTTGTTTTCATCTGAGTCAACGAGTTCTATTTTATATCATTAGTTATAAGTATTGTGTGTAAAACTTATTTGTAATGATGGGAAGAGAAACAGCCACAGTTAGGTGTCAGTGGGTATGCCAGGCAGGAGGTAGGCCTAACTCACTAGCACTCCTCCCTCCCTCAGTACTAGGGGGAGCCTTTGTGTATCCCAGAGGAGAGAGAGAAATTATGTAATGGTTGTCAGTGGGCGGTCCTTAGTAGTTCACGTTGGGCTCACTAGAGGGCCGGGTATAAAAGGGAAGTCTAGCCATTTTTTCATCAGAACTCATTAGGCAGAGCGACTTCTCATTTCCCTTGCTAACTATTTATATTCTTCTGACTGATGGGAACTTTCTCTACTACCTTACATTCTTATTTCCTCTTTTCCCTGCCCTGTTTAACTTCCATGGTCCCATTGGTGCAGAGCTAGTCGGCCAACGTATTATCGTTTGAGTTCTCACGAGATACTTGCCTATTAGATAGCCTATTT
This sequence comes from Paralithodes platypus, assembly GCA_032716605.1. Classification (NCBI taxonomy): domain Eukaryota; kingdom Metazoa; phylum Arthropoda; class Malacostraca; order Decapoda; family Lithodidae; genus Paralithodes; species Paralithodes platypus. Next base: position 52,661,713 of record CM064572.1, read on the forward strand.
TGGAAGGGTTGACTTAGAATAGGATTGATTTATGTTTGTTGCACTTGTATATGCATTTCCCTGTGTGTCATTATTATTATTCCTGTTTTCTGCTAGTCTAGGTAATGCTAGACTGGGGTAAGGCTTTTCTGTGTTACGAGTTGTTGTTTGATGCAGTGGTTAAGCGATAAACCTGCATACTCGTTTCGGTTCAGTGAAGCCTAGGTTGTCTTCGCGGCTGACTGTGTTGAGTTAATAATTTACAGTGCGTGAGGGCAAGAGCCTAACCACCCTGTATTTTATTAACAGTTTGTTTTTACTTTGTCAAGGAGCTGGGAGAAAACCAGATACAAGGGATCTGGATTTCTCAAAGTGCACTTGTTAGTTTTAACGTAATACTTTAAACAGTCGTGAGGACTTCGCTAGGCTACAAGCCGTTTTTGCTCAGTCACTGCTACCTTTTTGCCTACAGTACCCCAGCTAGACTTTGCTCGATTAGTAGATACAGAATAGTATTGAAGCTTTCCTTATGTATGATATTGTTTATGCACTATTGATTTCATGTATTGCAAGCTTGGCTACTTTAGTGATTAGTGGCCCACGAGCACAATCCGAGTAGGCTATTGCCGTTGCATTTGCGGAGTACTTCCTTTTAATGTTTGCCATTTACTATTGCATATTCTTTTAATTATTCTTATGCCAATTTAAGCCTTTAATAGTATTTAATTGCCAGTGTTTTTGCTTATTGAATTACTGTTCAAAATCCGATACGTACTTCTTACGAGCATCCGAGAAGCATCTAACTTTTTTCAGAAGATTCCTTGCTCGATGCTGAAGGACTATTAATTAACGTAACGTAATAGTGCCGATCCGAAGTAGAGGGTGGTGGACTTCTTAAGTTCATAGTCAAGGGTGGATTACTTCGGCTTCGGCCAACACTATTCTTTGGTGTTGTTGTTTCTTACTTCATTGTTTGATTGTTGACCAGACTAGATAATTCCTGTCTCTTTATTAGTCTGTTGTTGAACACTAGTACCGAGTTCTTGTATACCCCGTTATAGCAGATTGAACTCTGGAGGGTATTGGTGTTTTTTGTTCGGCTGGCAGTACTCAGGGGTTGGGATCGTATGTTTCCGTTGTGGCAGCGAGCCGTATTCGAGTCCTGATTGAGAGCCCTTGTGTACCCGAGTGCCAGTTCGTAACATTCCTGATTCGTCTGTCTATTTCTCCATGTTACTCCACATACACTTCTTAAGTAGCCCGTTTCCACCCCTCTCAATCTTGATATAATTATACTGTATATCTCCAACAACACCCATGCTTCACTCCCGTATGTCAATGTCAGGATTACCACACTATCATGCAACCCCTTTAAAAAAACATTACCTATTACTCTTCCCTGCATTTACCTTCAGGTTCCGTTTTTCACACACAGTTTTAAACATATTTACCAAACCCTGACACTCTCACTCACTATCGTTTATCAGAACTGTATTAGATGCAAGCAGCAGCACAGGCAACTTCTACTTACCCTCTTAGCTTATCAGGGGTGCACCAACATCCACTGTTCTTTCTTGTATTTCTTTCATGGCTCCATCCATATAATTTACCATGGGGACATCACACACACCCTTGCTTTACCCCAACATTCAGATAAAAAAATACGCGCTCTGTTCATTTTCGATATGCACTCATCAACTTTGGATCCTCCTCCCCTTTTAGAATTCTCTTACTTGATGAGGCAGAGAAAGGGGCGAGGGAACGCGAAAGTGGTCCCAGACTCTGAGAATAAGAACTTGAAATGTTGTTTCTGTTCGGGCTCTGTCGTGTGTCGGCCACCCCCAGCAATGGGATATGTGCCTGAGTATATAATATATACATACATACCAACTTCAGCAACTTACCAACTAGGCAGGTGCCCAACCCCGAAAGGGGTTAAAATAGGGGAGCTATCCCCCCCGCCAAAGACGGCTTTCTAGGGCCTTTCCTAGCTGATGCTGAGAGGATTGAGTTCTAGTCATGTGGTGATGGGCTGGTCTATCAGAGTGAGAACTGAGCAATCTCTGCCATACCCATAGCTTACTCTGACTGTTCCTTTTACTTATATATCTTCTAGATCTCAAGTGATGGCGTCTCTTCCGTGGATTGACCTCCCAATTTACCAAGATTGGAAGTCAAAGCGTCACATTTTTCCTTTGCCCCTCAACTTTCTCTTCATAATTGCTGAGGAGCACAGGGCCCTGGGTGGGGCTTTGGTTTCCCGGGCGTTTCCGCACCCTCCTCAGCTCCCCGCCATGTAGTGGCTTCGATCACCCAGGCTTTATTGTGGTAGGCAGGGAGGAATCTGTGGGGGCGCTCAGTTATGGCTTTGGCCTTGCTCGGGGCCTTGGGGCTGTTCGGCCAGGCAGTCTGGGGAACAACAACAACAACTTACCAACTACTCCATATATTCTCAATACTTTCCACAAACCTTCTCTGTCAACTCTGTCATAGGCTTTCTCCAGGTCAATAAAAGCAGTATACAACTTTTGTCCTTTCTCCAGATAATTCTCAGCAACATATCTCAAGGAGAGAATCTGATCTACACACCCTCTCCCTTTTGTAAACCCGCCATGCCCCTCATCTATAGCCTCTTTCCCACCTACAAGAACCATGCACCGACTTGCCACGAACTAGAAATTGTTATGAATCCAGAGATTTTGACCCCGATTTCGCTGTCAAACTAAGGCACTATGGTGTCGTTATGGAATAACACGAAATACCACGAATGTACCAATGGAACAACCTACGGAGTGCTGCGGGGACATACGAGCTGTCCCGGAATTTGATGGTTGAAAGCTCACAAAGACCTGCGACAACCTACCGAGTAATATAGACGAGCTTGGAAGTGACAAGAACCATCCACGAAATCCCACCGAATGCCAAGACAAGCCACAAATTATACTTTATGTTTTTGTGGAAAATCCAAAAATCTAATTATTTGTAAATCATATATTATATACAGTATATATATATATATATATATATATATATATATATATATACTGTATAATATTATATCACTTCTCTTCCTATGCAAATTCACCCCCCCCCCCCCCACCCCCCACTCCCCCAGGTGTACCACAAAAACCACCATCCTTCTCACACACACATACACTAGCTATAGCCTTCCTCCTTGGTGTACCCTTCCCACCTTTTAATGCTAGATCAAGGCTACTCTTTCCACCATTAGGTCCATGTCTACACTTATTTCTCCTAGGTTTACGACTCATATGTTCCTCGATAGTTTATCAGCCTATCGTCTTCCTCTTTCATCATACCTTTTCCGTGAGGTAATCGGTACAGAGGGTGTTCTCGAAGGCCAGATAGAACTTGTATGTGGGGCTGAGGACCTGGCGGTAACAGTAGGTGTCGTGGTGGCTCCTCCCGCACGTCAGGTTCCCACACTTGCCGTACACGTCCACGTCTATGTACCGCCCAAGTTCTTGGACATACAGCTCGCGTCCTGTAAAACAAGGATTTTTTGTTGGCGATGGAAGTGGAAACATACATTTGTACGCAGCCCCCCGTAGGGGTGGCTTAGTATTGTAATCACCATGTCTGTCTGCATTTCTGTGTGTGACAGTGATGATAATGGTGTATGTATTGGTGATGGTGATAGTAATTGTGATGGTGACAGAAGTAGTGATGATAGTGATAGTTGTAGTAATGATAGTGATAGTCGTAGTGATGATAGTGATAGTAGTAGTGATTATAGTAGAGATGATGGTGACATTAGTAGTGATGATTGTGATAGTATTAGTGATCGTCTTAATGAGCCCCAAACATTTTGTGGTAGTCTCGAACAGCACGGCGGTGGCGAAATCTGCCATGTTCAATTGGATGGATTATATTGTATACATGTCGCTACTTCCAGATGATTTTATTCAATTTCAATATTCTGAATGCAATTTTCAAGAGGCAACTACAATATTATATTAAGTCAAATAGTTAATTATGACACACACACACACACACACACACACACACACACACACACACACACACACACACACATTTACCAACCCGAGAAAGTGGTGCAGTGAGACACCATCCACGCCACCAGCTTGGGCCGAATGAGGAAAGTGGTCCAGTTTCCCTCTTGTCCGACGTGGTCCCCATGTCCTGGTAGAGCCCCCACCTCCAGGGCCTTCACGTAGGTGCGGTACGTCACGCCAGACCTGTTGAGGAGGGGGCGTGCAGGATCAGCCTCTCCTGCAAAGTTGGGGGTCTGTTTAGCTTCGTGGGTGGGGGATTAATTCTGGAAATTGGTGGAAGGGTCGGGGATGTTCTTGAATCAAGATGTAACTGCTTAGAAATCCTAGCTAATTAAAAATATATGTTGTGCTTTATTGTACATTTATTACTATTCAAAGAAGTAGTACCATACATACGTACCTACCTACCGTTAGAGCAAATATTAGAGCAAGGTGAGACTATTAATACACACACAGGATCAGTTCTACATTATATAGAAGAGTGAGTGGCTAAGAGATAGAAAGCAAAGAGTAGTATTACATGAGGTGAAATCAGACAGCAAGGATGTGGATAGTGCGGTACCTCAGGGATCTGTTCTAGGTCCACTACTATTATATAGTATTCTTAGTGTATATCAACGACCTTCATGTAGGGATTATAAGTAGTATTTCTAAATTTGCAGATGACAACAAATTAGCTGACACAGTGAAGGATGTCTTAGGCTACACAGTGACCTAGATAAATTAGTTGCATGGGCAGATAAGTGGGAAATTAAATTCAATTTCGAGAAGTACATGGTTCTCCACATAGGAAGGAGTATAGGAATTTTAGTTATATGGAAGAAAATTGGTTAAAGGTGGTGGTGCATGTAGAGACCTTGCTATATTTAACCACCATAACAGGCTAATGAATTATATAATGAAACTAAAATGGTCTTACCCACTTCAAACAACATTATTACAAAAGGTAAACTCCAAAACTCCCCTTCAAAGTATATAATTATATACCTGAGAGAACATTACAATTTTGTCGTTCACAGCACTTGTTCCATAAATAGGAAGTCATTGGTTTTGTATTAGTCTACACCAGTATTAACTCCTTTTGTACCGGCGACGTCTTTTTCATTATATTCTTGCTATATTTGGACGATTATGTTCAGTTTAAGAAGAATCAATGGTAGTGAAAACTGTCAGTTAAGATATTTCGAAGCCTGTTAATTAGTAGAGGCCCTTTCTAAACTGAATGAAATCGTCTATTAGTAGCTAGCATAAGATTAATAGGACGGAGCTGGTACTGAACGTGTTGAGCATTATGTACATGTTGCTATAGTTTTTTCTTACAGTTGAACACCTATAACATTACAATGCAGTTCATGTTTTCCCTGTAAATTATGAATGAATAAAACCTACCTATCAAAGAGGTGAGGCTCCCATAAGGAATGAAGACTTCAGAGTCACGATGGTACGTCATGGTCCAGTTGAAGAAGCTAGCGCCCCACGATCGCTCCCTAAACCATTCCACACTTTTTGTCCTCTCGGGGGCTTCGTGGGTTAGCCAGATATACTGCTGATAGGGGTGACGAATCTTGGGGACTCTCGAAGGCCGGAAATCCATGTCATGAAATATTAAGGCGTCGGCATCACTGGCTTCTGAGACTCGAGTGGTGAAGAAGCAGCGGGACTCGGGACAACTCTGCAGGTTGGTGCTATTGCCGAGAAATTCCTTCCATCTGCTGCTGCGACCAAAGAAATTGGTGTAGAAGAGAATTTTCTTAAGGTTCGTGGTGTTTGTTGGTCTTGTATTGGTGAAAATCTTATTGGCCTTCAGTGTGTTGTTCTGCAAGTTCATCAATAACTTTCGTCGGTTGTTGTGTGACGTTATTAGGGATTGCATTACTGTCTTGATGAGGTGATACTCCACCTTCTCCAGGAACCCTTCTTCTCTAGCTTTGCTTGTGCTTGTCTCTTGGTGTTCCGGAGAATTCGAGAGCAGTCGGCTTTGCTTAGAATTGCTTGGGGTATTTTTGTCTTCGCTATTAAGGTACTTGGAATTTCCACCATTTAGCTTAGCATCACTTGAGGTGGATCCATTTCCTCTGTGGAGATATTTGGGCTGGACACCACTAGGTTGAGGTGTCGGGTTAGTCCTCTCGACAAATTCCTTGAGCTTGTACCAGCAAGAGAAGAGTATGAGGACAGATATGAGGAGGGCCAGGTTGGAGTAGCGCCTAAGATGGTGTTTGGAACAGAACCTGGCCATGACTGAGGTGGAAGAAGGGAAGAGGAAGGGTGAGAGGAAGGGGTGAGAGATAGTCGGCGCTTGTTGGGGTGGCGCCTCCAGTTTAATTCACGGTTTTTGCACCTTTCTAAAATAAAAATAAAATAACATAGATAAGTATATGCTGGTGTATGCTTTCTTTAATACTGGTTGACAAAGCCTGAACATAAATCAAATGTAATACATTATAATACTTTTTCGGTATACCGTTTGAATATTATTGATAATATTCTGTTGATTGATATTGATTATACTAATCTAACCGAAGCCTTGATTAATAAGTTAAAAATATATGATCATATTATTAATATGATAAGTTATACTGTGTAATAGCAAATGTCATGAACGTCATCAACCATGCTTATAATTTCTGTACAAATTGATAATCGAATATATTTTGCAGGCATTTTTAGCGCACACAAGATATTAATTCATAAGAAAAAGGAATGATGTGTAACAGTGTGTTCAAAGGTTTGCAGTGTGTGTGTGTGTGTGTGTGTGTGTGTGTGTGTGTGTGTGTGTGTGTGTGTGTGTGTGTGTGTGTGTGTGTGTGTGTGTGTGTGTGTGTGTGTGTGTGTGTGATTTTCTATAACGCTTTATTGACATGTTTACTAGAGTATATACCAAATGAATTTATCGATATTGTTAGCATGTTAATCGGGATGATTGTTCTGTAAATTAACTGGGTTTTCTATGTTATCTCTCGGATTAATAAAGTTAGTTTAGGAAGGAACTCGCGTGTGAACAGGATTATTTCTTACAGCTGCTTCTTAACACTTTGAAGACAATATTACGACGCATATTGATAGTTTATTCTGGCTATCATTAGACAATCTTATACAATTTAGGAAGGATCTGTGGGAATTATAAGGGTAAATATTAGCTCAATTAATCCTCTGACTTCCATAAACCCTTCCTAATCTGAATAAAATCGTGTAATAATAGCCAGCAAACAGAAAATAAATGCGTCATCGTATCTTCTAAGGGTCAAGTTTAATATAAAAGCATCTAGTAAAAACATGAATAGGTTAAATGATTTATTATAGCCACCAGTTCAGTTGCATTACAGGGTAGAGCTTATTTCCGTCCTAAGTGCCGATATATTATTGTTCGCATGATATATTGAGTTATATTTCTATCGAAAAAAATTACAAATTTAGCTTACTGTCAAAACAAAAATAGATATATATATAAATGCTGGCTCGCTACCACTCGCCAGGAAAATATTGACATCTGGATGGGGGTAAACGTCTTATATTGAGTTATTATATTGCTAAAGGGTAATCTGTATTCGAAATTGTAAAGGTTTTTCCCGACTGTACACTGTAGTAACCCAAACTACAAGTGAAATATTTAATGTGCTAACATGTATTGTGTGCTAGTAAGAACATGCATACACCATCTGGCACTAACATGTATTGTGTGCTAGTAAGAACATGCATACACCATCTGGCACTAACATGTATTGTGTGCTAGTAAGAACATGCATACACCATCTGGCACTAACATGTATTGTGTGCTAGTAAGAACATGCATACACCATCTGGCACTAACATGTATTGTGTGCTAGTAAGAACATGCATACACCATCTGGCACTAACATGTATTGTGTGCTAGTAAGAACATGCATACACCATCTGGCACTAACATGTATTGTGTGCTAGTAAGAACATGCATACACCATCTGGCACTAACATGTATTGTGTGCTAGTAAGAACATGCATACACCATCTGGCACTAACATGTATTGTGTGCTAGTAAGAACATGCATACACCATCTGGCACTAACATATATTGTGTGCTAGTAAGAACATGCATACACCATCTGGCACTAACATGTATTGTGTGCTAGTAAGAACATGCATACACCATCTGGCACTAACATGTATTGTGTGCTAGTAAGAACATGCATACACCATCTGGCACTTTACTGTGACAGTTGTCTTAGTCTGCTGCATAATGTTTAATATTCATGCAATATATGTGTTCAACTATAGTCGAAAGTTTATGCTTAATAGTGTAGTAATCGGCATGAGTTTTATTTATGCTAAATAATAATGCAATGTATAGCACCAAATACAGTATAATATTAGACTATATAAAATATCTGCGTTACTTTGATTGTCGTTGGCAATATTTGTCATCGTAAAAGGATATATAATAAAAGGCTTGCGAGAACGCATGCACTTAAGGGAGCCCACCTCGCTTTTGTTCTTTCTCTCCCTCTCTCTTTGGTTTGTATCCATTCGACCCCATTCAGCCTACTGTTTTAAGACACTTACCCCCATCCAGGTGTCAATATTTTCCTGGCGAGCGGTAGCGAGCCAGCATATATATATTTTTGTTTTGACAGCAAGCTAAATTTGTAAATTTTTCGATAGAAAAATTTCTCCGGCGAAGCCGGATTTCTCCATGCAATGCTGGCAGGCTATCGCTCGCCAGGAAGAAATTGACACCTGGATGGGGATAAACGTCTTAAAACAGTTGGCTGAAAGAGGCCGAATGGATAAAAGTCAGAGAAAGAGAGAAACGGAGAGAAAGAGAAAAAAAGCAGGTGTACCCCCTTAAATGCACACACACACACACACACACACACACACACACACACAAACACACACACACACACACACATATACAAACACACACACACACACACACATATATAAACACACCACACCACACCACACACACACCCTCAGTCACACTCACTAGGTCATAAAGTGGTCGGAATTACTAGAGATCCTATAGTTAGAAAGTTAGTTACTATAGTTAGAAAGTTAGTTACTATAGTTAGAAAGTTAGTTACTATAGTTAGAAAGTTAGTTACTATAGTTAGAAAGTTAGTTACTATAGTTAGAAAGTTAGTTACTATAGTTAGAAAGTTAGTTACTATAGTTAGAAAGTTAGTTACTATAGTTAGAAAGTTAGTTACTATAGTTAGAAAGTTAGTTACTATAGTTAGAAAGTTAGTTACTATAGTTAGAAAGTTAGTTACTATAGTTAGAAAGTTAGTTACTATAGTTAGAAAGTTAGTTACTATAGTTAGAAAGTTAGTTACTATAGTTAGAAAGTTAGTTACTATAGTTAGAAAGTTAGTTACTATAGTTAGACTATAGTTAGTTACTATAGTTAGAAAGTTAGTTACTATAGTTAGAAAGTTAGTTACTATAGTTAGAAAGTTAGTTACTATAGTTAGAAAGTTAGTTACTATAGGATCTCTAGGAATTACCACCTCAATTTTACCGGTTGGATGCTTCAGAGTCCATAATAATAATAATTAATATTTCCCCACGAGTACTCGCGTCACTTCCCAACCAATGGTAGTGATCATATTTTGGTCTATTAATTTATAGATTTGTTATTATATAGTTTCCTCGCTAGACCTTCACTAAACTTAAAACATAAAAACCCCCCCCTAAACCCTCCTTCAGGATATATTTTTACATTTTTCGGAATGTCCCGGCCTACGGCTGATTCCTCTTAGAATTATAGGCTCGCTATCGCTTGCCAGGAAAAAATCGACACCTAATTGGCATGATAGGTCTTTATATTGACAAAGAATGGGGCAAAAGGTCTTAAAATCGCCAAACTAATGGAACGAACGTCTTAAAATATCAAAGCTACTGGGACTAAACATGAGGGAGTAAAAACAACTACCTCTCCCCTTAATATGTCCCAGTTACTTATTGTTCACACTGTTGAATACCTAATACCTCGGGCTTAGTACTCTACATCCAATGGTCTTTTTCCAGGATAAAGCCGGTATCACACGAGCACTTTTTCACTCAACATTTATGCTCAACACTGTTCTGGCAGCTTATGGGGTCAACAATTAAAACATTTCGGTTGCCTAAATTCATCTATCATCAGTCTAGTTTCCGATAACAGTGCAAAATATTCCAGAAATGTTGCCAGAAAAATGTTGATCATCGAATGTTGACTATAGAAGCTCTCGTGTGATACCGGCTTAAGACTAATTTTGGACATGCTTATGAATATTTCCAATATGATTTTGATTATTTCTGTACCTGATTCCAGGTTTAATTACATTACATCTTGTTAACTTGGCTAGAAAGGTTTGAATAGTTCAGGCTAGTTAAATTAGGTTAGCCTATGTTAACCCTCTCTGTACCGACGACGCCTTTTTGTTTACATTATTCTGGATACTATTAGACGATTATATTTAGTTTCAAAGGCGCCTCCAGCAATTATCAAGCTTTAAACTATCTCACTTAACCCTTTTTACTACTACAGATCCTTCTTAAGCTGCAGAAGATCCTCTATATATACAGTAGCTAGAACAAAATTTAAATGACATCGCCGGTACAGAATATATATATATATATATATATATATTGGAGAGAAAAAAAAGAGAGATAGGTGACGTTTGGAACCCAGTAATTATGTAGCGTTTATGCTCAAATAATTGTATTGTACATGTTTTATCCGTGTATCGTAAATGTACCTCTCAGAACATTGTTCAGATTTTCAGATGAACTATAGTACAGTCACTAGCAAGAGTCAGGTTCTAATTTATCATCTTCATCTGTAATTTGTTCTCTTGTTATTAAAGAAAAATGTACCTCCACGAAATTGAACAAAACTTGGATATAAAGGCTTCATTCATGTATGTTATGGACTGATAGAGAGATACTTCAAGTATTGCATTACGCTTTCCATAATGCAGTTGGGTCTGAGTACATGATTAGATTGATATCCAAAATTCGAAAATGGATAATAATCGTGATCGTGTATTCAACCTTTAACTGTGTTGGTGCTTATATTCTGGGTGTGGTGTCCCAAATTCGAATCCCGGGAGGACCATATGCTTTCATTAGTTTATTCAAGTACATTGGGGTTTGTAATTGATGATTAAGGGGAGGCAGACCGTGTTTCTGGACCCCCTTTCTCCCTAATGTTTAGCCCCACTAGTTTTGAGATTATAAGACGTTCGGCCCATTAGTTTGGCGATTTTAATACCTTTCGCCCCATTTCGTTGTAAATTTCAAGACCTTTCAAGCCATTTAGGTGTCGATTTTTGTCTGGCGAGCGATAGCGAGCCTGTAATTCTAAGAGGAACCAGCCTTCGGCCGGGAAATTTTTCTAACGAAATATGTACATATTTATCTTGAAGGGGGGTCTAGGGGGTGTTTTTCTAAGCTTGATGGAGGTTTAGGGAGGAAACTAAAACAATATATGAATAAATGAATTAATAGACCAAACAAACGGTCAGTCTCCCCTTAATGTTAAGAACGGGGTGTTACATATACAGTATATCATGAAAGTAGGACATGATTTTCTGTTTGTGAGTGTACAATAAGGAAAGCTAAATTATTGCCTAAGTATTAAGGGAGCCCACCTCGTTTTTTCCTCTTTCTCACTCTCTCTCTGTGGGTTGTACCCATTCAGCCCCATTCAGCCTACTGTTTTAACACGTTTACCCCCATCCAGGTGTCGATATTTCCCTGGCGAGCGGTAGCGAGCCAGCATATACATATATATATATATTTTTTTTTTTTTTTTGTTAAAGCAAGCTAAATTTGTACATTTTTCGATAGCAAAATGTCTCCGGCGAAGCCGGATTTCTCCATTCAATGCTGGCTCGCTATCGCTCGCCAGGAAGAAATCGACACCTGAATGGGGATAAACGTCTTCAAACAGTTGGCTGAATGGGGCCGAATGGATACAAGCCAGAGAAAGAGAGAAAAGGAGAGAAAGAGAAAAAAAAGCAGGTGACCCCCCTTAAAAGGTAGATTACAACTTGTGGTCGGGAGTGTACAGTAAGGCAAACTAAAGTACTGTTCAAATATTAAGGGGAGGCAGTTGGTTTTTCTGGTCCCCCTTCTCCCTCATGTTTACCCCTATTAGTTAGGAGATTTTAAGACGTTCGCCCCATTAGTTTGGCGATTTTCAGACCTTTTGCCCCGTTTCTTTGCCAATATTAAGACCTTTCGTGCCATTTAGGTGTCTATTTTTTCATGGCAAGCGATAGCGAGCCTGTACATGAAGAGGAATCGGCCTTCGGCCGGGACATTTTTCTACCGAAAAATGTACACATTTATATCTTGTGGGTATTTTTTTAAGTTTGATAGAGATTTAGAGAGCAAACTAAACCCCCTCCTTAAACCATTGAGCCGAACCAGTAAATTATGCTGCACAATACCGCCTCGGCTCCCTTAATGTGATAGAATATGACTATTGGATGTGAGTGAACAATGTGGAAAACTAACGAAGTGCACTGTTATGATACAGGTGGAACACATTTTTTGTGTGTGACTATACCATAATGAAAGCTAAAGTAGTGTTTTGATATAAGAGGTAGAGGCAACTATTGTACGCTACTGTACAGTTCTATCTATCTATCAATCTATCTAATTACTCAGGCCCAATCCCCACTTTTCCTATTTTTTTTTTATATTTTTTTTTTTGGGGGGGGGGGGACTCAAGACAGAGCCAGAATAGGGACAACACAAAACACAACAGAAAACAATGAACACACAAAATAAAAATTCACACACATCTACAGTTGCCCACACAAATTGGTCACTCACTCTGTATTTTAATGTATGGAAGTCAAACTAGTTTCACTGGCTTACAAGAATATTTTGTTATAAAATCGTTTATTGATACTGTATAATAAACTACACTCGTAAATGAATAAAATCGTTTCTTCTACCATACAGTCATAAATTGACAATGGGTTGGAATTCTTGCCGCGAAGTGAAGATTAAGGAAAGGTAAAGTAGTGCCTTATTTTCTCCGTGTCCGTAATTTGTACACAACCTGTCATTAATGTAGCCACAGCATATTATTCCGAGCTCTCTATTCCCACACGTACGCACGCAAGACATTCACTCACATACGTACTCACTGGTGAACGCTCAGATACTCACATAGGCTACAGCCACTCATTAACAATCGTGCACCTTCTGTGTTTCTCTTTCTGCAAGTATCTGTATGTGATCACAATTACCCATTGTTGTGTACAGTGTGTGAGGTGCATGTGGAATGTTATCATAGTGTTGGAATGGCTGTGAATGTGAATATAGTCTGTAGCCTATGTAATCAGTTTCGCTCGCGGAGATAGTAGTATTGAAGATAATTTAATATCAATGTATTGGCCTCCACCCACTACAGTATGGAAGTTATCCATTTAAAAAAGAATGGGTGTGGGCGGGGGAGGGGGTGTTACTTATAAAGGAGGAATCATATACAGTATATATATATATACTGTGTACATATATATATATATATATATATATATATATATATATATATATATATATATATATATTTTTTTTTTTTTTTTTTTTCTATGTGATTGAGGGAGGCAAAAGGCATAACTGCCTATAGCGAGTGACTCCCCCATAGTTGAAAGAGTGACAGGGCCAAAATCAAGGGACGTTCGAGCCAAAATGCCTGGACACACGGAGTTTGAAGCAATTTAAGTCATAGGAAGAGGGAAAGACTGATTCTGGGAGAGAGTTCCAGAGCTCAGCTGTTGAGTAGAAGAAAGTTTGAGAGTAACGTTTCACTCTTGGGTTGGAGAGTTGCACAGAGTAGGGGTGGGATTGAGTTGCAAGACGGGTACCACGTGCCCTACGTAAAGGAGGTGGTATGCACTGGGATAGCTCTGAGGAACACTGATTATTATAGTAGCGATAGAATAGCGAGAGAGATGCAACATTGCGGCGGAGAGAGAGAGATTGCAGAGAGTTGGTGAGTGGACGGGAGTTAATGATACGAAAGGCCTTCCTTTCAACTTTGTCTAGGAGAGCGGTGTGAGAGGAACCTCCCCACACATGTGAACAATACTCAATACAAGGGCGCACTATGCCCCTGTACAGAGCAAGAAGCTGTGCAGGGGAAAAGAAGGAGTGGTGTGGAGAAACTAGTGTATTTTCACATACAGGTAGATGCTGAATACATACTGGTACATATAGATAGATTATATACCGATCTCTCGCTCTCTCTCAATATATATATATTTATATATATATATATATATATATATATATATATACATATATACTGTATATATATATATATATATATATATATATATATATATATATATATATATATATTGTATATATATATATATACCGGTATATATATATATATATATATATATATATATATATATATATATATATATATATATATACACTGAGAGAGAGAGCGAGAGATCGGTATATAATCTATCTATATGTACCAGTATGTATTCAGCGTCTACCTGTATGTGAAAATACACTAGTTTCTCCACACCACTCCCCTCCCTTTAGTGCGAGTGACAACCATACACAGCCCCTACGACACGCACGGCAGCGTGGGGGTACCTACTAGGCTGTGACACTGATGTACAGGGAAAGTCCTGGACAATAATAGGGGGGGAGGGGGGAGGATAGAGATTGTTTCTTCTATTTCGTATACCTTTCTATTTTACTTATCTCTCTCGCTCACTCTAACTTAAACCGTCTTGGTGGTGTAATGGTTAAGGTGTCTAAAAATAGGTGTGTGATAACCCAGGTTCGAATCCCGGTGGATCACATGTATGCTTTCATTAATTTCATTGAGGTGTTTGGTGGTGTGGTGAAATTAATAAAACAAATATATTACATATACTCTATATCTATCTATCTCCATCTATCTGTCTATCTATGTCTGGATCTAACTATCTATCTATCTATGTATCTATCTATTGTCTCCCAGTGTGGAATGGAAAATAAGTAATGTTTATGAACTGCACAGCCGAATCATTGATAAAAAGTCTAATTCCTAGGTATTTTAATTACTGAAAACTTTGAAGCAGCATATTAGCATTCCGTAACAGCTGAAAAATAACTGCATTAAGAGCTGCACTGAATAAATTAAACCATCATCTTATAATTATTTTCTGTAATTGCTTTGTTTGGCCACATTTGTAATATGCATCCAGTTTTGAATCCCTTTTCTAAATAAGTACGGTTAATAGAACACTTACAAACAGTTCAACATACAACAGCTTAACTAATTCAAACACTCAGAAGGATACCATGTGAAAAGATTGAAGGAAAATATTTGTCTTGCAAGAAGAGAAGACAGAGGGCAATTTGTTGATGTTTATCAGGACTCAATATTGTATTAACGTTGATAAAATTACCTATTTTCACTAAATACAAAGAATTCAATCAGTGATGTTGAATTGAAATTGAAGGATAAAAGTGCTTTAAAGATATTTTGTTCACCTATGTGGTGAATTGAGGGCGGCTAATACTAAACAACGAATATAATAATTATGTAATCCTTGATCATCTATAATATGTAATCCTTGATCATCTATAATATGTAATCCTTGATCATCTATAATATGTAATCCTTGATCATCTATAATATGTAATCCTTGATCATCTATAATATGTAATCCTTGATCATCTATAATATGTAATCCTTGATCATCTATAATATGTAATCCTTGATCATCTATAATATGTAATCCTTGATCATCTATAATTATGTAATCCTTGATCATCTATAATATGTAATCCTTGATCATCTATAATATGTAATCCTTGATCATCTATAATATGTAATCCTTGATCATCTATAATATGTAATCCTTGATCATCTATAATATGTAATCCTTGATCATCTATAATATGTAATCCTTGATCATCTATAATATGTAATCCTTGATCATCTATAATATGTAATCCTTGATCATCTATAATATGTAATCCTTGATCATCTATAATTATGTAATCCTTGATCATCTATAAATTCTATATAAACGGAAAGAGTTGAACAAAGAATCACTACCGGTACATACCTATTCCCTCTACATATTTCAACCCTGATACTGGCTAACAAACGCCTTTCCTTTTCTCCCACTACTGAAGCAAGCGTGCATGCTTCCATTCTTCACTTTTACCAAGGAGTAAAAATTATCTCGATCAGCTTTCTTCAACGTCTAATAATGGACCAAATAAGTAAATGTAAAAAGGGCGTCATTGTACGGAAAGGGTTATGTGCAACTTCATTCAGGACCATAATAATCATGAATCAGGAATGACGATGCAGTATATGTGTCAATGTAAGCGAGACTGTGTTATGTCACCCCATTGGCGCTGGCGTTAACCTATTTGGTCTGAGGGGGTCCTTTTGGGATCTACAATGGGTCGCTCCATTAGTTTAGATATTTTGAGACGTTTCACCCTATTAGTTTGGATATTTAAAAGACGTTTCACCCTCTTCGTTCGGCGATAATAAGACGCTTCACCTCATTCAGGTGTCGTTTTTTTTCTTCTGAGCGAGCGATGGCCAGCCTGTAACTTTGAAGAAATTGCCCTTGGTCCTGAACATACAACCTGTATTTATGTCGAAAAATATACACATTTAGCTTGAAAGATGGGCATTTCATTAGTTTTTGTTAGCCTAGAGGACAAACTAAAATACATTGCTTGGAAATGGCAAATACAAGCAAAATTCTCAATAGTAAACAAAATATCCTAATAACCCCACAAGAGGTCGGATCAGATAGTGTTAAGCATGGATTATATTGATGAGTGTACCGTGAATGATGGGTATTGTGTACCGTTATGTAAATGTTCTATAGTTAGTTGACGCCCCCCCCCCCCCCCCCGAAATACCCGCACTGCGGTAATATGGGTCGTTTTTTCTATGCACCAATGTTTTCTTATTTGCCACAACTCGAAAGCCTAATATATTCATATTTTGTTCATATAGAGCTGTGAAATTAAAGTAAATTTGTAGTAACTCTATTTATAAATACATATTTTAATTATATCTCCTCATTACATTTAATTACATCTTGGGCATGTAACCTACATGTTTTCATGTTATTTTATTATAATGGTATTCATGTTTTAAAATGTCATGCCATTTATTTCCGTTTGTCACCACAATGAAATGACTTGACAATTTATGCATGTCTACATTTCATACACATGACGCGACATGCGACTAAAGCATACTTTCCATACGCTTACCTTTACCAAACAACTTGTTTTGATGCTTGTTTTCGTGGCCCCAATCCTACCTACACTCTTGCGCGAAGAAGCAACATCTGCCGTACAATGGAAGCCAGCATTACTATTCTCCTGTCTGGTGTGTTTGTCCTGTGATGAATGTCTGTACCACTACCACAATGGAAGCCAGTATTACTATTCTCCTGTCTGGTGTGTTTGTCCTGTGATGAATGTCTGTACCACTACCACAATGGAAGCCAGCATTACTATTCTCCTGTCTGGTGTGTTTGTCCTGTGATGAATGTCTGTACCACTACCACAATGGAAGCCAGTATTACTATTCGCCTGTCTGGTGTATTTGTCCTGTGATGAATGTCTGTACCACTACCACAATGGAAGCCAGCATTACTATTCTCCTGTCTGGTGTGTTTGTCCTGTGATGAATGGCTGTACCACTACCACAATGGAAGCCAGCATTACTATTCTCCTGTCTGGTGTGTTTGTCCTGTGATGAATGTCTGTACCACTACCACAATGGAAGCCAGCATTACTATTCTCCTGTCTGGTGTGTTTGTCCTGTGATGAATGGCTGTACCACTACCACAATGGAAGCCAGCATTACTATTCTCCTGTCTGGTGTGTTTGTCCTGTGATGAATGTCTGTACCACTACCACAATGGAAGCCAGCATTACTATTCTCCTGTCTGGTGTGTTTGTCCTGTGATGAATGTCTGTACCACTACCACAATGGAAGCCAGCATTACTATTCTCCTGTCTGGTGTGTTTGTCCTTTGCTGAATGTCTGTACCACTACCACAATGGAAGCCAGCATTACTATTCTCCTGTCTGGTGTGTTTTTCCTGTGATGAATGCCTGTGCCACTACCACAATGGAAGCCAGCATTACTATTCTCCTGTCTGGTGTGTTTGTCCTGTGATGAATGTCCTACCACAATGGAAGTCAGCATTACTATTCTCCTGTCTGGTGTGTTTGTCCTGTGATGAATGCCTGTACCACTACCACAATGTAAGTCAGCATTACTATTCTCCTGTCTGGTGTGTTTGTCCTGTGATGAATGCCTGTGCCACTACCACTTTCTGTTGGCTTGTGTTGTTTACATTCCTAGTATTGTTGTTGTTGGTGATGCTTTGTCACCTCTCAGGCCGCCGGGGCTCTACGGTCCTTGGACTCTCGCTGTGCTTAAGGGGGTAGTGGTTATTGTTTGGGTCTATTTATCTATCTATTTATATATTTTATAAAAAACTCGGTTGACCTCCATCAAGCTTGGCAAAAATACCCCCTTCCTGATACCTTTTTACATTTTTTGGTAGAAAAATGCAGCCAAAGGCCGGTCACTCCTAGAAATACAGGCTTGCTATCGCTCACCAGGAAAATATCGACACCTAATTGGCACGAAAGGTCTTTCTATTGACAACAAGTAGGGCTGAAAGGCCTCATAATCGCCAAACTGATGGTACGAACGTCTTAAAATCTCAAAGCTAATGGGGCTAAACATGAGTGAGCAAAGGCAAGTCCCTCGCCCTACAGCCCCTCCTGTCACACATTGTGTAATTGTTGGGGATTTAGGTTTAGAGGGCAAATTTTGACAAATCGGAGTCCGTAGTTTGCACGGCACAGCTAACGGCAATTTTGCAAATGTGTATATTGCTTTCGAATATATTCTACAATTTGACTGCAACAGATCTTTTCAAAAATTAATGAAATAGTCTTGAGCTAACTAGCCTAAACAAGTTGTGTCGCCCTGAAATTATATGCGGTAGTTCTTTTCAGTATATTAAATATATTTAGAGTGATGAATAAAAGTATCTTTTTGCAATGAGAAAGTAATGAAGAAAATGTGTAGTAGTAGTAGCGATAGAAAACATTACGACGAAGAGCAAGCCATTGCAAACCGTTAGATAGGAGAGAGTTGATTATACACAAAAATAAAATAAAAATAAGAAAAGTTGGGTTTATTGAACCACCCCATAGACGTTGTCAATACTACACACATGAACGTACGAAGCCCGTGTACAGAGTACGAACTTACGACAGAAAAGGAACACCAATATGTTGAGAAAGGAGTTAGGAATGATCTCCGTATAGATAAAGCGTAGGGGATATAGCTATGTGGATGATAGTGGCATTGGTCAATATAACTTATCTGGAACTTGGTATGCACTTGGTAAGCACTGGTAGCCTGGTTGGAAGACTTGTTTACATGCCGATGTTAGTCTTGGCACAGAAATATAGGGCATTCAGTAGAAGTGCTCGGCAACACATGTATTGCTTGTGGAGGTGACAATGCAGAGTTTTAGTCCCCATTATCAAAGGCACCGGAGGAATTCACCAGATGTCCCTGTGTTGCTTTCGTAAGAGATAGTTCTATATTTGTTTGACTCCTAATGATTGTAGTTGTCTCCCACTCATGTCACACTCATAACAAACTCTACAGCAACACCACCATTATATATGATGGATGAATACATATCGATACACAATAACTCAGACCTTTCTTAACTCCCTACCTAAACGCCGATTATAGCCATCTTTGGCAATAATAGACAGGTGGTGGTTGGGTACTGTTAGGCAAGCGATCAACAGCCTCGGCAAATAGCAATATTGCATTTGATTAATTACGTCATTGCAATAGGTTGCAGAATGGAATTACGTTAGCTACTTTCAATGTAAATAGTTAATTATATGTATGTTTATAAAACACTTTTCTTTCTTCTTTGCCCCCTTTTCTTCTGTTTTATTTTCCTAAATGCCTCTTCTTGTATCTTTCATTTTCCTCTTCAATTATTCTCCTCGTTTATCCCATTCTCCTTCCGTTCTTCGCATCTCTGTACCTCTCCACACCTTTCTACTCGTGTTAATATATCTCTTAGCTTCCTTCCATGTGACTCTTCTTCTCCTGTCTTCCACTTACTCCTCCTCCTCTTTCTACTCTCCGCCCTCAATCTTCCTCTAATCACAAGAAGATCTAGCTCACAAATGACTATGGTTAGACTAGAAACCTGCACGTTACTCCAACAACCTGACAACTGCTGGAAGACCCCCTTGATTATACAGTTCACCTCTCTCTAATAATGCTTTATCTCGATTGTTTATATAAATATTGTTTTGTTTATTTACCTTTCAGTACAAGCCCCAACACTCAGGGAAACGTTGTGGGATAAGGGGGGTCACCGCCTTTTTTGTTTATCTTTCTCTCCTTTTCTCTCTTTCCCTGGCTTTTATCCATTCGGCCCCATTCAGCCAACTGTTTTAAGACGTTTATCCCCATCCAAGTGTCGATTTCTTCCTGGCGAGCGATAGCGACCCAGCATTGTATGGAGAAATCCGGCTTCGCCGGAGCCATTTTTCTATCAACAAATTTACACGTTTAGCTTGCTGTCAAACCAAATATATATATATATATATGCTGGCTCGCTACCGCTCGCCAGGAAAATATTGACACCTGGATGGGGGTAAACTTCTTAAAACAGTAGGCTGAATGGGGCCGAATGGATACAAGCAAAAAAAAGAGTGAGAGAAAGAGACAAAAAGCGAGGTGGGCTCCCTTAAGGCCATACAGAAACACAGACGATAATTAATACACACTAATGAATAGCAATAGCCATGATAGCTAAAAGGATTAATTGAGATAATCTGTAGTCGTCCTTCCTTAGCTGAATATAATCGTCTAATAGTTGCCAGAATATAATGAAAAGGACGCCACCGGTAACAAATGGGTTAAAGACAAAAAAGGACGCCACCGGTAACAAATGGGTTAAAGACAAAAAAGGACGCCACCGGTAACAAATCGGTTAAAGACAAAAAAGGACGCCACCGGTAACAAATGGGTTAAAGACAAAAAGGACGCCACCGGTAACAAATGGGTTAAAGACAAAAAAGGACGCCACCAGTAACAAATGGGTTAAAGACAAAAAAGGACGCCACCGGTAACAAATGGGTTAAAGACAAAAAAGGACGCCACCGGTAACAAATGGGTTAAAGACAAAAAAGGACACCACCGGTAACAAATCGGTTAAAGAAAAAAAATGACGCCACCGGTAACAAATGGGTTAAAGACAAAAAAGGACGCCACCGGTAACAAATGGGTTAAAGACAAAAAAGGACGCCACCGGTAACAAATGGGTTAAAGACAAAAAAGGACGCCACCGGTAACAAATGGGTTAAAGACAAAAAAGGATGCCACCGGTAACAAATGGGTTAAAGACAAAAAAGGACGCCACCGGTAACAAATGGGTTAAAGACAAAAAAGCACGCCACCGGTAACAAATGGGTTAAAGACAAAAAAGGACGCCACCGGTAACAAATGGGTTAAAGACAAAAAAGGACGCCACCGGTAACAAATCGGTTAAAGACAAAAAAGGACGCCACCGGTAACAAATGGGTTAAAGACAAAAACCCACTTGTCAAAACTACAGTGAACAAGAGCGAACTATGATAAATTAAAGAAAGGAATGTATTATATAAAATGTGTGGAAAAATATCACGAAAATACGGAAATAGACCTACGAAATTTAGCACGAAGTTTCTATTATCTCGACAGAAAAGTATTATACATTCTACAAGTGTTAGCCTTCTTGGGATCTTGGGACTATTCTTGGTACCTTGCCTATGAAAAACATTGGAATATAAACGTAGAGTCTCACGATACCAGAAGTAAAATAACCCCCGTACTTAAGGGGGGTGACCTGCTTTTTGTTATTTCTGTCCTTTTCTCTCTTTATCTGGCTTGTATCCATTTGGCCCCATTCAGCCAACTATCTTAAGACGTTTATCCCCATCTAAGTGCCGATTTTTTCCTGGCGAGCGATAGCGAGCCAGTATTATATGAAGAAATCCGGCTTCGCCGGAGACATTTTTATATCGAAAAATTTACAAATTTAACCTGCTGTCAAACAAAAATAAAAAATATGCTGGCTCGCTACTGCTCACCAGTAAAAAATTGACACCTGGATGGGGATAAACGTATTAAAACAGTAGGCTAATGGGGCCAAATGGATACAAGCCAGAGAAAGATAGAAAAGGACAGAACAAAAACAGGTCACCCCCCTTAATATGCTTACCATTTGGGAAGGGTCAGCCAGGGAATAGGGGTGGACATTTACAGCCCATTTGCTCTGGCCCTTTTTTATTTACAGAGGTTAGGGGGTTCACGATTTCTGACCTACCTACTTGGAACGGGGTATATAGGACTTTGTTGCTGAGTGGATTAGTTACTGCCCCGAATTGTGCCATGAACTGTTTGACCGTAACTGTAGCTTGCATTATAAGTATCACTGAAACGGGTAAGCGGTTCAAATCACCTTTTATTTAATACCGTACCGATTATTTATCATATATTTAATCATATGACGCTTTATATACTGTATATTATTTTTAGTGTGGTCAGACTAAAGTATTCAGTTTTGTATTTACCTTTAGGAATCAGAGACTTTGTAAGTCTCAATTAAGCGGAGATCTCCACTTGAGGGATTTTTTTCTTGACCCCTTTCTCCCTCATGTTTAGCCCCATTGCTTTTGATATTATTAAACGTTCGGCCCGTTAGTTTGGCGATTTTAAGAACTTTCGCCCCATTTTAAGACCTTTCGTGCCATTCAGGTGTCGATTTTATCCTGGCGAGCGATAGCGAGCCTGTAATTTAAGAAGAAACGGCCTTCGGCCGGGAAATTTTTCTACCGAAAAATGTACAAATTAATCTTGAAAGGGACTCAAGGGGGTGTAATTTTAAGCTTGGTGGAGGTCTAGGGAACAAACTAAATACCTCCCCTTAACCCTGAGTCTCTCTGAGTAATACTGTCTAGGTTGTATATAATTATCTTGGCGTAACTAATGACAAAATACGTAACATGACATCCTATATGAATAGTAGAGAGAGAAGTTACCGTATTTGAAGCGGCGGATAATCTCAGAAAAAGGAACCGAGTTAAGGGGAGATCTCCACTCGAGGGATTTTTTTCATGACCCCTTTCTCCCTCATGTTTAGCCCCATTGCTTTTGATACTATAAAACGTTTGCCCCATTAGTTTAGCAATTTTAAGAACTTTCACCCCATACTAAGACCTTTCATGCCATTCAGGTGTCTATTTTATCCTGGCGAGCGATAGCGAGCCTGTAATTTAAGAAGAAGTGGCCTTCGGCCGGGACATTTTTCTACCGAAAAATGTACAAATTTATCGTGAAAGGGACTCAAGGGGGTGTAATTTTAAGCTTGATGGAGGTCTAGGGAACAAACTATATACCTCCCCTTAATTATATATATATTTTACCTCCTTATGGTGGAATGACTAACCCTTTCAGTATTCGAAGGCCGCTTTTCTTCCTTTTCTTCTGGCTATATTAAACGATATCATTAATAGCTTAGAAGGTTATGCGCTAGTTAAAGGATTAATTGAGATAGGGTTTACTCTTTCGATTGATATAGGTCATTGCTAGGCTTTATACAAGATAATAATAGCAAGAATGAAATTGAAAATAGCGTCCTAATGATGCGAGGGTTAATTTTGTCGCTCATAGTCCTGAAATGCAAAATTGATGCAAGACTATAAGACTATATTACCCAAAGTATTCCTCAACATTATCCAAGCACCCGTAGCGGATATCAGGCTCCGATGCTAATCCGTCGGAATACTTCGCGATCACTTTCCTGGATAATCTAATCGGCGACTCTGGTTTGCAAGCGTCTTAATGAATAATGTATAATGACTTAACCACCTAAAATAATCTGTCTTCAGTGTAGTCGGTGATAAACTAGAAATTGTGTTGCCAGAATGATATGTTCTTGTAAAGGCGCTCGTGTAACTTAACCTTAACACGCTCACATACACACCCTAGTTTAAAATCCCCATTCGGTCTTGATAGTTGGACCCGTTGTGGAGCGCTGCCGGAGAAATGTTGATCCTTTCCCCTTAGGAGTCTGACTGAGCGTGCGTGTGTGTCGGCAGTGTGGGTGTGGGGGCTAGGTAAGTGGGTCCGCAGCGGGATGGAACATTGCCACAATCTGCGTCCCTCTAGAGTCCTGTGTTTATGACGTCACTGTGGCTCCTCCTTGCATACCTCTGTTCGGGTTGTACATGCGAGTTCGGGGTTTGCATACTCACTGATTGTTTATAGTTGTGATTGTTTTTATGAGTGGACTGCAGCTAGTAATATGATATACACGTTATATATAGCTTGACGATGTCGCTTTGGCTCCTCTGTGTTTAGCTCAGTTCGTGTTGTGTATGCCAGTTATGTGTTTTCAGACTCACTGGTTGTAGTTGTGCTTGTATTTAATTGGATAATGCAGCTATTAAAAGTAAGAGAAAAGTTTAAATTTGTTTTAATGACGTCACTGTAGGCCCTCCCTGCATAGCTCAGTTCGTATTAGCATGCGAGTTCTGTTATAACTACAATTAACGAACATTAAATACTCGGGGTTTGTAGCTGTGATTGTATTTAACCCTTACAGCAACGGTGACGTATTTTCTATTTGATCTCAGCTACATTTAGAGGAATGTATGAAGCTTAGGAAGGGTATATGGTAGCTAAAAGGATTACTCGAGATAGCTTGTAGCCTTTTCATGGGTAGACCCTTTCTAAGCTGATTATAATCGTCTCATAGTGTTCAGAATATAATGAAAAGGACGTCGCCGGTACTGAATGGGTTAATTGTAGACTGTAGCTACTAAAGATTGGATAAGCATTTATACCTGAACATGACGGCACTGGCTTCTCCCTATACAGCTCATTTCGTGTTATGCTGTGCTTCTTGGTGTTATACATGCTAGCTTTATGGTTGTGTACTCACTCATTGTGGTTTATGTTGTAGTTTATTGGACACTGTAGATATTTATGGTAAGATTTTGTTTTCCCTTTGTATATGATGTCACTGTGGCTCGTCCTTGTTTCGTGCTGGTTGATGTTATGCATGCTGGCTCGGTATTTGCATAGTCGACTGATTTAATTCATATATTTCATTGGGTTCTGCAGGTATTTGTGATAAGATGTACATAATATTTACATCATGAAGTTTCTTCTTTGTCAGTGATTGAATTCGTGTTACACCAGGCTTGTCAGTGTGGCATAATGATTATTTGGTCGATGGTTGTAGTTGGGATTCCTAGTATATATATACTTTTAGGGGGATTCCTAGTTAATTATTTGAGATATGTGGTATTGTAGGTAAGACGACTGTCCCCTTCTAAACTGGCACCTCCTTACAGCTGCCTTTCGTGTTGTACCGTACTTTATTGTTGTAAAGCAGACGTCTTCTATGTTTGTATAGTCGCTGATTGTAGTTTATTGGGCCATGTGTTGGTGAGAAGAGTTAGATTAATTAATTGTTATGTTAGTGACGTTTCTAGTTTATCTATCCATAGCTGCATCTGCGTTAAGGGGGTATAACTCGATAACTTTAATTGTCGGTTTTCGATAGCTAACAATTTCCTGTCAACATTTTTAGGCTCATTTGTCTTTGGTATGTTAGCTAGACCGAAGTTAGAATTTTATGTCAGTCAGTAGCCAGTCCTTACTCCCACCAAGATACGTTAGTCTATGTATCTTGGATCTGTGGTAGCAAAAAGGGTTAAGCGAGATAGTTCAAAGCGTTATAATTACTGGAAGCCCATTTTAAGCTGAATAAATTCGTGTATTAGTAGCCAGAATATAATAAATAAGACGTTGCCGGTACTGTACATAAGGGGTTAACACTCTCCGACATATGACGCGATTTTAAGCCTATTGGGGATACTTTAAAGCCTTTGTTACCATCAGGGGTAATTAGAAACCTTTAGTTTAGTTACTTCAACCTCTGCAGTTGTCTTTGAGTTAGCTGTGGGCAGAAAAATAATTTTGGAGAGGTAATTATAAGAGTGAGAGAACTCTATTTCGTATTTCTAATCTGGCAACCTCTGCGTCATATGTGCGTGAAAGGGTTAATTGTACGAAAACAAATAATTAGACGATTCGATAAAGTTCAGAAAAGCTTCAAAAACTTAGGCCACGATTTGTCTCTGGGAATACTGTATGAAGGATTGTATTACTCTGTGGACCGTGTTGTTGAAGAGGAGAGAAACGCTTCATTACCATATTATGTTCGTCTGTGGTTCGTCCCTATCCTTGTTCACGCTAAGGGGAGGGTTGGGGTCTCTCAATCCCCTTCTCCTTCATGTTAGTCATTTGTTTGGCGATTTTAAGACTTTCTGACTTTCTGTGCCATTTTGGTGTCGAGTTTTTTAAAGCTTGATGGAGGTCTTGGGAGGAAACTAAAAATGACAAATAAATATATGCATGCATAAATGAACAAATGAAGCCTCGGTGCTTGCCATTACGTGTCCATATGCTCGCTCACATTACGGCGCGGAAGGTTCCTTTGTATTCCACCTTGGGAAAGCAAGTATAACTATTTCGGTATACAATGACGCTATTTTTATTATAACCTGGCTATCATTAGATTGTTGTACTTCATTTAGAAACCACTATAGGAATCACAAACTTCTTTATAAACTGAATACAATTGTCTAATGATGGCCAAATAATCCTAAGAAAATCGTCATCGTAGACAGAAAGGCTTAAATATAAGATAACATTAGAAAAAGCCTTCTCAGTAATGAACGAAATAAGTAGAAATATAACGTTATCTTGAAGTACTGGGTGATAGTAAATTCTCCTGGCAGCAATAATACTTCTCGTTCCCTTCGATATAGGGTAGACAGCAACCTTCCCAAATGCTTAACTGCTTCATTACCGGCGACGTCTTTTTAAGTTTATGCTAGCTATATTCAGACGATTGTGTGCAGTTTAAGACGGTTCTATGGTAGTAAAAATGGTTAATTGAGATAGTTCGAAGCCTGTTAATTGCTGGAGGCCCTTTTTAAACTGAATAATATCGTCTAATAGTAGCCAGAATAAGTGAAAAAGACGTCGCCGGTAGAGAAGGGGTTAAGGGGAAGTTTTTAGGTTGCTCCCTTGACCTCAATTAAGCTTTTAAAAATATTCCCAAGACCTGTCAAGATAAATGTGTACAATTTTCGGTATTTTCCTCATTAATACAGGCTCGCTATCGTTTGCTAGGATACAATCGAAACCTAAACTGCCCGAAAGGTCTTAAAATGGACCGAAATGGGGTGAAGGGTATTAAAATCGCAAAAATTAAGGGGGCGAAGGTCATAAAATATCAAAACTAATGAGAAAACACATGAGAGAGAAGTGGGTCACGAAAAAAGAAATAAAACCCTAAGTGGAAATATCTCCTTAACCCTCTCAGACATATGACGCGATTTTGAGCCTATTGGGGATACTTTAAAGCCTTTGTTACCATCAGGGGTATTTCGAAACCTTTAGTTTAGTTACTTCAACCTCTGCAGTTGTCTTTGAGTTAGCTGTGGACAGAAAAATAATTTTGGAGATTAGAAGAGTGAGAGAACTCTATTTATTATTGCTAATCTGGCAACCTCTGCGTCATAAATGCGTGAAAGGGTTAACTACATATTTAACTCGTTGGTAATCTGTTTGGACCCTGCCCACCTGTTATTGTTTAGGAAGGATCTGAAGGAGTCATATGGGTAACCCCTTCTGTACCGACTATTTAATTTTATTCTAGCTTTATTTAGACGATTGTGTGCAGTCTAAAAAGGATGTGTGATGGTATAAAGCGCTAAGTGAGATAGTTCGATGACTTTTAATTGCTGGAAGCCATATTAACCCTTTGAAGCTCTGACGCGTATTAGCAGTTTATTTTGGCTACCATTAGACGATTTTATGCATCTTAGGAAGGATCTGTGGGTGTTAAAAGGGTAAATACTATCTCAAATCAACCCTTTGACTCATATAATGTTACTAATCCGAATAAAATCGTCTAGTAGTAGCCAAAAAACAGAACACAAACGCGTATTGGAGCTTGAAAGGGTTAAAACTGAATAAAGTCGTCCAATAGTAGCCAGAATAAAGTTATAAGGACGTCGCCGGTACAGAAAGGGTTAAATGTGATATATAAAACTTGTGTATTATTAGCCAGAATAAAATAAACACCTTTGCAAGTTTGCACTGAATGGGTTAACCCTTTCAGTACAATGTTGTTATTATAATCATAATCAGGCTAGCATTAGACGATTTCATTTAGCTTACAAAGGAATGTTGGATAGGTAAAGAGTACGTAAACTGAATCACAATTAACTCATAGATCTGTCCTAAACTGAATAAAGTCATCTAATGTTAGCCATAATTTAACAATGAGTCGTACTTGTATATTGAATGAGTGAAAGGTTTACTGTGACTGTGTGAGCTTGTAGAGTTGTATGAGAGAGGTACAGTCATTCATAAAAACTCGTGGACCGCCCCTCGTTGTTGTAATTACGGAAGTATAACTCTGGAAATTAATGTATGAATATGATTGTCTATACATCAACTGCACAATTATAATTATGTACTATCTATTGAAAAGAGAGTTCCTTCCAAAAATCTACCCAGATAGTTGATAATTGTATACAGAAAAACATAGGGGGGTCCACGAATTGTTATGAGTGACTCTACAGGGTGGCTTAACCCGTTCAGTACCGGTGACGTCCTTGGCATTACATTCTGGCAACTATTACACGGTTTTATTCAGTTTAGGAAGGACCTTTAACAATAATATGGCTTCAGACTATCTCAACCAACCCTCTTAACTAACACATATCCTTTTCAAGCTGCATAATATTGTCTATATATTGCTAGAATAAAACATAACACACGTCGCTGGTACTCAAAGGGTTAAATACGGTTACGCACTCGACTCAATGGAAGCTTACTATGGATAACCAACATTTGCACCACACTGTGTAATACCATTAGAAATTCGTAATCCAGTAACCTATCGCATGTTTTCACTGGCATGGTGCATAATGAGAATGAGGCAATGATTATGGGTGCCGGTATATATTGCTCCCTAGTTTAAATAATGACAGCGGGAGTGCGAATGAATCTGTTATGTAAAGCCTGACATCATTATTGTTTCGTAATATTTTAGCGCCGCGTGTAGTGGTTTCCGCTTCTGTTCAGATATTTAAGTACTTCAATTATTAATATTTATCTTTGTAATGCAAGAAATACAGTCACACACACACACACACACACACACACAAAAACACACACATAAACAGATTTTTACAATTATTTAAAATATGGAGTCTCGTCTTGACTGTCAGTGGTAATTAATTATATATAATTATATATATATATATCTATCTATATGCTCAGGCCCAATCCCCATTTTGGGGGTAGCCGACTCAAGACAGAGCAAGAACAGGGAAAACACAAAAACAACATAAAACAAAAAATAACACAGATAAAAAACACAAACTCTCACACATCCAGGTCACCCAGGAGAAGACCCAGAGACCAGGGTTACCAAGGTCGCTCCAGCACTACCCCGGCCCCTGACCACCCGGAGAGGTTCCGATCTCGGCAGGCAGACATGCAGCGGAGCCAAAGCCACAAGCCCTCCCACCACACTTCCAGGCACACCCTTCATATTAATCGTCTCCCCGGGCCAGGCGCCTGATGGACTATTATCTAGTCCAACTTGTGCCCGACCCCTTACTCCAAATGACCACGTGTTCACTCAACTATTCACAAGCATTCTCCATTCACTCCTGTCCACCACCACTTCTCCTGCCTGATCTATAGTCATTCCTCTATCATCCAAAGCCTTTCTTACACAGTCTCTCCATCTCAATGGGGGTTTTCCTGCCCTTCTATCTCCCCTTGTACCTGACTCACATATTCTCTTTGTAAGCCTTTCATCTCCCATTCGTTCAACATGACCATACCAGCTCAGCACCCTTCTGTCCACTCTGGCTGACAAATGTTCCTGCTGCCCCACTCTCCTATGTATCTCTTCATTCCTCAATCTGTCTCTACGAGTAACTCCACACATACTCCTCAAGTAGCTAATCTCCATCACATCCAGCCCTCTTTTCTCCTTTTTCTTCAGAGCCCATGTCTCAGCCCCATACATCACTGTTGGCACAACAATTCCTTGATACAGTGCACTTTTTACTTTCACTCCGAGATTTCTCGTCTTCCACATACTTCCCATTGCTCCGAAAACCTTCCTTCCTTCACACACACTCTGTTATATATATATATATATATATATATATATATATATATATAATAATATATATATATATATATATATATATAGAGAGAGAGAGAGAGAGAGAGAGAGAGAGAGAGATACTGTAGATAGAGATATATAATTGCGCCAAATTTTGGAACTAAAATATGAACATGTGATGTATAATAGTACCTATAAGAATTTTAAGACACGTAGTATGCGCTAAGTTAGAACTATATCATTAGCGTGTTTTCTGCTCTCTCGAAAGTACATGCGTTTCCCACAATTATGTATCCAGCCAAAACTGGTAAAGTACAACAAAGAGGCTGTAATAAATGATGAGAGAGCAGTAAAGTGTGATGAATGGGTTGAGGTAGAGAGTAGCAGGGAAGGGTTGACGGTTGAGACACACATTTATAGTTTTACGGGTCTCTTTATAAGGGGGTAGTGGTTATTTGTTGGTCTGTTTATCTATTTATTATACTGTATGTATAGTTTCCTCGCTAAACCTCCATCAAGCTTAAAAACACACCTGCTAGACCCCCTTTCAGGATAAATTTGTACATTTTTCGGTAGAAAAATGTACCAGCCCTAGAAGTACAGGCATGACCAAAATCGACACCTAAATGGCACGAAAGGTCTTTATATTGACAAAGAATTGGGCGAAAGGACTTAAAATCGCCAAACTAATGGAACGAACGTCTTAAACTCTCAAAGCTAATAAACTAAACATGAGTGAGATAAAACAACACCTCTCCCTTATAACAGGACCGCATGACGGCCTTTTCCATCAACCTATATTCGCCTACTGGAGTCTGGCAGCTTCAAAATTAAGCTTAATTAAGGATTACGTCTCCTTATGATAGTGATCTTGCCATATTGTTAATATAACTTTTGTCAGAACTAATGTATCCTTGTAATAATTATCTATCTTTAGTCTAATTGACCACTTGCGAGTTTCAGGCTATAAGGAAGTTCGAGCCGTAAACATCGATACTAAACAGAAATACAATAAATATTATATGTTTACGATGGATAAAGCAGATGATTGATTTTGGTTTTATGTATTTATATAATATGTACTACAACCGTATTGCAGTTGTTAATTCTGCTAAATATCGATGTCTGCGGCTCCAACTTCCTTATAGCCTGAAACTGTAGTGTAGAATATTCTCATGAAGTTGCTATAATAATGATGCCGTAAAGAGCGCCCGTGTGTGTCCGCCTGTACTCTCTCCGGCCGTTACCATTTATACCGTAGGTCCAGGTATATAATAAGGCTTATATATATTTTGTGTTTTATTATTATTATTATTATTTTTTTTATTAAGGTGACAGTTACAAAGTGGTGTACAATCTATCTTATTAATAGTATTACTATAGTTTATTCGCTGTAAGTAGGCGAGAAATCATTAACTCTATCCTCTGTAACTCGAAAAGGGCCAGAGCAAATTGGCTGTAAATTTCCACATCTATTCCTTGACTGACTCTTCCTAAATGGTAGAAACATTAAGTCGATTACTCTAGCCGTTATTGAGTTACAGAGGTTAGAAGTCATGATTTCTCGCCTACTTACAGCGGATAGACTATAGTAATACAATAGTACTAGTAGGTAGTGTCAACAACACAAACGTAGTATGACCGCAAACAAGGAGAAACAATGAGTGTTTCATTATAAATAATTGAGATATGTCAAGTTAAAGGGGTTCATCTCAAGATTAAATTTTTCATATACATTACCTGTGAACTTTTGAATTTGAGTATAGAATTGTTTGTACCTATTGTGAACCGACTGATACAATTATTTGTTCAAACGTTTTACGGTAATAATCTTAGACTGCGTTCTATAGACACTCTTAAACAGTTAACGTTTCTACTAGCCAGTAACCTTTTGTGACTTGTGATTCTTGGATGAAGGCATCATCAGTTTAAGGGGAGGCAGACCGTTTGTTTGGTCTATTAATTAATTTATTCATATATTTTTTAGTTTCCTCCCTAGACCTCCATCAAGCTTAGAAAAACACCCCCTAGACCCCCCTTCAAGATAAATTTGTACATTTTTCGGTAGAAAATATTTCCGGCCAAAGGCCGGTTCCTCAACTGCAGGCTCGCTATCGCTTGCCACGAAAAAATCGAAACCTAAATGGCACGAAAGGTCTTAAAATTGACAACGAAATGGGGCGAAAGGTGTTAAAATCGCCAAACTACTGGGCCGAACGTCTTATAATCTCAAAACTAGTGGGGCTAAACATTAGGGAGAAGGGGGTCCAGAAAAATGGTCTGCTTCCCCTTAAGACAATGATGTCTATTATACCTTTTATTTTGGCTAACAATACACTATTTTATTCAGTCTACGAAGATCCACTGTATTGAGAGTGTTGTTTAGGTAGTATTTACCCCTTTCTGTCCGAGAGGTAGATTCTAACGTAGAGAAAATCTTGTAATGGTAGATGACATCAGTGAGGTGAAAGTGTTAATCAGCCACACAAATCGATTAGGCTAATTTATCTCTACTAGTCTTAATGGGACATAGGCGTATTTATTGTTCGGTTTATTCATTAATTTACTATTTTTTTGTTAACTTTCCTCCCTACACCTCCATTAAACTTTAAAATACACCCCCAAGATACCCCTTCAAGGTAAATTTGTATATTTTTCAGTAGAAAAATGTCCCGGCCAAAGGCCGATTCCTCTTAAAATTACAGGTTCGCTAGGAAAAATCGACACCTAAATGGCTCGAAATGTCTTGATATTGACAAAGAAATTGAGTGAAAGGTCTTAAAATTGCCAAATTAATGGGCCGAACGTCTTAAAGTTTGAAAACTAATGGGGCTAAACATGAGGGAGAAAGGGGGCCAGAAAAGTGACCCATCTCCCCTTAACCCGTTCTGTACCGGTGACCTCTTTGTTATTTTATTCTAGCTACATTTAGACGATTTTACGAAGCTTCGTAAGAATATGTTGTAGTTAAAAGGGTTAATCTATTTTTTAGATCGCATAAAGCCTTTTAGTGTGTAGATGCCCTTCCTAAGCTGAATCAAATATAGTGTCCAGACTATTATATAAAAGACGTGACCGGTGCTGAATGAGTTAAATACAATTAAGCCAACTATTTAGTTACCCATAAAATATTTGTTTTCTATCGTTTTCAGTGTAACGTTTTCTGTCCGAAACACTGTAAGGGACACTCTGCTAATACAGGTATATGTTAATTCGTACTCCATACCTTAGGCGTCTGACACATTGCCTGTTTGGTAGTGTGGTAGTGGTTGTGATATAATAATGGTGGTGATGGTAGTGTGGTTGTAGTGCTAGTGTGATTGTAATGGTAGTGTCGTAGTGGTTATGGCAGTGTTGGTAGTGTGTGTGGTTGTAATGGTAGTGTGGTAGTGGTTGGGACAGTGTAGGTAGTTTGGTTGTAATGATAGTGTGGTAATGGTTGTGACAAAGTGTTGGTAGTTTGGTTGTAATGGTAGTGGTTGTGAAGAAGTGATGATGTTGTTGGTAATTTTTTTTGTTTCTTTTCCTATGTGTATGAAGGAGACAGAATGCAAGCTGCATGTAACGAATATACCAGGAGGAAGGGATCGCTGTTATCTTGCAAATGGTGAAGACTAAAACTCTCTACACCAAGTGATTCAGCTTTGATGATGAAATAAATGAGGCGAGTTTGCCAATTTTTCCTGCAATTATGGTGTAAACACAGGAAGTCCCTGTATTGTGTCATCTTTTGCTACTCCTATCTCCATAAAGAAATTGCCTACCGTAGGTTATTTATATAACAGGAGACAGTACTCACCGTTCGTTTGCGATGAGTGAAAACTAAAATATTTTACACCAAATAGTTTTCGTTTGATAGTGAAAATACGATCTCTTGTTTTGGCACCGTTTGCTTACGTGGCATTTTTCGCTTCAACATTCGGCTGTTATCACCACACTACCACAACCAGTATCACCACACTACCGAAACAATCACCGCACCACACTACCACAACCTCTATCACCACACTACCACAACCATTATCACCACACAACACTACCATAACTACCATCACCACACTACCACAGCTATCAGCACACTACTACAACTGCTATCCCCACATTACTACAACCATTACTATTAAGCTATCATAACCAATGTTGCATCTCTTTCACTCTCCTATCGCTATTACAACAATTAGTGTTCTTCAGAGCTCTCTCATTGCATACCCCCTCACTTGCGGCGAGTGCGAGGCACCCGGCTTTCAACACAGTCCCATTCCTATTCTGTCCCGCTCTCCAACCCAAGAATTGGCAAACTATCTCAGTCTTTCTTCTACTCAACAAGTGAACTCTGGAACTGTCTCCCTCAATCAATCTTTCCTTCATCCTATGACTTAAACTGCTTCAAACTTCGTGTGCCCAGGCATTTTTACTCCAACGTCCCTTGAATTTGGCTCTGTCACTCTTTTGGCTTTAGGAGAGGCACGATCGTTACAGGCAACCTGCTTCTGTCTTCTTCATACACATAGAAAACAAAAACTAAAACTAAAAATATCCCCATACTTCCACAATCAGAACAACCATCACCATACTACCATAATCATAACTACCACTATCACCTCACCACCATACCACTATCACCTTAACCCATATCATTACAATATAACTATTGACATTCAGAACTACCTTCACCACACTACCACAACCGCTATCACGACACTACCATACCACTATCACCATAACCTACACTATCACAACCATTACTACCACACTATAACAACCGCTCCGTAGCCACCACACTACCACAACCACCATCCTCACACTACCACAAACACTGTCCCCACTTTACCACTACCACCATACCCACACTACCACTACCACCATCCCCATACTACCACAACCACTACCACCATACCCACACTACACCCATACCCACACTACCACAACCACCATACCCACACTACCACAACCACCATACCCACACTACCACTACGACCATACCCACACTACCAAAACAACCATAACCACACTACCACTACCACCATACCCACACTACCACTACCACCATACCCAAACTACCACAACCACTAAACCCACACTACCACTACGACCATACCCACACTACCACAACCACTATACCCACACTACCACTACCACTATACCCACACTACCACAACCACTATACCCACACTACCATTACCACCATACCCACACTACCACTACCACCATAGCCACACTACCACAACCACCATACCCACACTACCACAACCACCATACCCACACTACCACAACCACCATACCCACACTACCACAACCACCATACCCACACTACCATTACCACCATACCCATACTACCACAACCACCATATCCACACTACCACAACCACCATCCCCACACAACCACAACCATCATACCCACACTACCACAACCACCATCCCCACACTACCACAACCACCATATCCACACTACCACAACCACCATATCCACACTACCACTACCACCATACCCACACTACCACAACCACCATACCCACACTACCAGCTCAACCAGCTCAATCAGTGCAAACTGACCGAGAAATTTACGAACAAATTGCAGATGTAAGTAACTCACAAGATACCGTAATTTTTGGTGACTTTAATTTACCTGTGACCAAGTGGGGCGATACTCTTACTTCACACTCCGGACATGACTTGTATACGAACTTGCAAGAGAGTTCGCTTTATCAATTTGTTGGAACGCCGACCCGTGGTAATAACGTTCTTGACATTGTACTTGCAACAAAAGAAGAATTAATAGAGAATTTGAATGTTGGTGATGAATTCAGTAACAGCGACCATCGTACGATAACTTTCATTTTAAAGTTTACTAGTAACGAACCAAATAGTAGCATCGAAAAAGTCCCTAATTTCAAGAAAGCAAACTTCCATAAACTTAGAACTATGTTTAAAGAAACTGACTGGAGCTTTTTAATTCACAATAACGACATAAATACATCTTGGAAGTTATTCGAAGCCACTTACCTAAAAGCAGTGCAAGACTGCATACCATCGAAAACTCGGCGTCCAGGCCATAATAATAAGCCCAAATGGTGGAATAAAGATATTTCAAACTGCCTGCTTGCTAAAAAATTTGCTAATGATAGATTAAAATCCTCACAAAATGACGAAGAACGGCTGAAATTTGTAGAGCTACGACGCAAAGCCAAAAAGTTAATTAAGCAAGTAAAAAGACCTTAGAGTTACATATTGCGAATCAAAGTAAAACAAACCCGAAAGAATTCTATAGTTATATCAGAAAGAAAAAAGTCGTTACTTCAACTGTTGGACCGTTAGTCGATGAAAATGGAGAATACACCAAAGACGAAGAACAAATGAGTAATGCCCTCAATACCTTCTTTGCATCAGTTTTTACAACAGAAGACCTCAGTGATATCCCTACACCATCGCCGATTCAGATTGATAATTCAGATGTTCTAAGCAATATCACCGTTACAGAGAGAGAAGTATTGAATTGTTTAGATAAACTCAAGGTAAATAAAACGCCTGGACCTGATACAATCTCGCCTAGAGTTCTAAAGGAAGCTAAGGATGAGCTCTCTAAACCACTGACATTACTATTCAATAAATCCTTGCAGTCTGGAACTATGCCCGATCAGTGGAAGCTAGCCAACGTAACACCGATATTCAAAAAAGGCAGCAAATCCCTACCCAGTAACTATCGTCCAATTAGCTTAACCTCAGTTGTATGTAAGATGCTAGAAACGGTCATACGAGACAGACTCGTAAATCACTTAGAGGAAAATAACATACTTAAAGATACTCAACACGGCTTTCGTAAAAAACGTTCCTGTTTAACAAACCTCTTAGACTTCTTCCACGATATCCTCAACCTCTACGATGAGAGTAAAGCTGTAGATATTATATACCTTGATTTTCAAAAGGCCTTTGACAAAGTTCCCCACAAACTTTTACTGCTAAAACTAAAAGCGCATGGAATACAAGACGGTGTGTTGAAATGGATAGAAAATTGGCTCAGCGACAGAAAGCAAAGAGTAGTCATAAACGGTAAGGCATCAAAATGGACCAATGTAAGTAGCGGGGTACCCCAGGGATCGGTACTAGGACCAATTCTCTTTCTAATTTACATCAACGACATAGATGAGGGTCTCACCTGTACAATCTCAAAATTTGCTGACGATACAAAAATTGCAAATAGCGTACTCTCAAAAGAACAAGTTGACGATATGCAACACAATCTAGATAAATTGTCATGTTGGGCCCAAATTTGGCAAATGAGTTTCAATGCGGATAAATGTAAAGTACTACATATCGGATACCTAAATGAGAAAGCAAACTATTCGATGAATGGCACTCAGCTTAAGAATGTAAACAGAGAAACCGATCTGGGAGTAACAATATCGAGTAACCTAAAACCGAGTCAACAATGTTCAGAAGTTGTTAAGAAGGCAAACAAAATAATTGGCTTTATAGGCAGGTCATTTGAGCATAAATCCAAAGAAGTTATCCTAACCCTTTACAATTCATTAGTCCGCCCTCTTCTGGAATACTGCGTTCAATCCTGGTGCCCTTATTACCAAAAAGATATAAACAAGCTAGAACGAGTTCAACGTAGAGTTACCAAAATGATACCTAGCCTAAAGAACAAACCATACGAAGAGCGTCTTAGAGAATTAAATCTATTTCCTTTAACCCAGCGCAGATTAAGAGGTGACTTAATTCAAGTGTTCAAAATCATCAAAGGCATAGACAATATGAACTGTAGTAAGCACTTCACTATCGACCAATCTAATTACACGCGGGGAAACGGTTGCAAAATTATTGGTAAATCTTTTAACTCACACGAATCTAAGAATTTCTTCTTCAATCGAGTTGTCAACTTGTGGAATGGGCTTCCCCGAAACGTTATAGACTGCATCACCGTTGATTCATTTAAACTCCGCCTAGACAAATATCTCGCATCAAACCCGCGACTGACTGCGTTTGTAAATGAATAACTTTATTTTATCCCCCCCTCAGTTACTAACCCATCTGTCCCCTACTAACTTCCTAATCCTGCCACGGACATTAGTTCCAGGGCAGTAATTCCCTTTCCAATGTTCCCTTACCCACTCTAAACCACTGTTTGGACACTTGATCCTCAGTGTTTTGGAGGACAAGCAACCTAAAAGGGTCACTAGATCTGTTGTTGCTTGATTTCCTTTGTACTTTGTACTACCACAACCACCATACCCACACTACCACAATCACCATATCTACACTACCACTACCACCATACCCACACTACCACAACCACCATACCCACACTACCACAACCACCATACCCACACTACCACAACCACCATACACACACTACCACAACCACCATACCCACACTACCACAACCACCATACCCACACTACCACAACCACCATACCCACACTACCACAACCACCATACCCACATTACCACAACCACCATACCCAAACTACACCTACCACCATACCCACACTACCACAACCACCA
Organism: Paralithodes platypus; assembly: GCA_032716605.1. Classification (NCBI taxonomy): domain Eukaryota; kingdom Metazoa; phylum Arthropoda; class Malacostraca; order Decapoda; family Lithodidae; genus Paralithodes; species Paralithodes platypus. The sequence continues at coordinate 52,700,552 of CM064572.1, forward strand.
TACCCACACTACCACAACCCCCATATCCCCACTACCACAACCACCATACCCATACTACCACAACCACCATACCCACACTACCACAACCCCCATATCTACACTACCACAACCACCATACCCATACTACCACAACCACCATACCCACACTACCACAACCACCATACCCACACTACCACAACCACCATACCCACACTACCACAACCCCCATATCTACACTACCACAACCACCATACCCATACTACCACAACCACCATACCCACACTACCACAACCACCATACCCACGCTACCACAACCACCATACCCACACTACCACAATACCTACAACCACCATCCCCATATTACCACAACCACCATATCCACACTACCACAGCCACCATACCGACACTACCACTACGACCATACCCAGAATACCACTACCACCACCACCATACCCACACTATCACTACTACCATACCCACACTACCACAACCACCATATCCACACTACCATAACCACCATATCCACACTACCATAACCACCATACCCACATTACCACAACCACCATACCCACACTACCACAACCACCATACCCACACTACCACAACCACCATACCCACACTACCATACCCATACTACCACAACCACCATACCCACACTACCACAACCACCATACCCATACTACCACAACCACAACCACCATACCCACACTACCACTACTACCATACCCATACTACCACAACCACCATACCCACACTACCACAACCACCATACCCATACTACCACTACAACCATACCCACACTACCACAACCACCATACCCACACTACCACAACCACCATACCCATACTACCACTACCACCATACCCATACTACCACTACCACCATACCCATACTACCACTACCACCATACCCACACTACCACAACCACCATACCCTTACCTATATACTGATGCTTACCTAGTGATAGTTAAAGAGGCATGGGAGTCAGTGCTCATAAAGGGTGCCTCTTCTCAGTCTAACAGTCTCATACCGGTCATATATATTTGTAAACGTGTTAACACTCTGGCTCATGACGATTTCTTCTGTGAGACTATTCCATTGGTTAACCACTCTTTCGTTAAAAAAGTTGTTCCTCTTGGATGTCCTATGTCTAGGCTTTGCTAGTTTCAGGCTGTGTCCTCTGGTGTTTGGCCGGTTGTTTCTTGGAGCGAGCTGAAGGAAATGGCCTATCTTTACTGCATCAATACCACTACCACAACCACCATATCCACACTACCACTACCACTATACCCACACTACCACTACCACCATATCCACACTACCACTACCACCATACCCACACTACCACTACCACCATATCCACACTACCACAACCACCATACCCACACTACCACAAACACCATCCCCACACTATTACTACCACACTACCACAACCACGACCATCACCACAACATAGTAGGCCTACCACTTATCCTTCATGTGTTTTCGTAGTGTAGTGGTTATCACGTGCGCCTCACACGCGCAAGGTCCCCGGTTCGATCCCGGGCGAAAACAGTAATATTTTAGTAACTCTTGTCTTCTTAATTTATTGTTCAGATAATTTGCTGACTATTTTATCGATATTCAACAATGCTTGCTTTTCACATTGTTATATGCCGATCAAATATCTGAGAGCAAATATGTATCCTATTATAAAAGATAAAATGCGTAACGAATCAGATTCATTGTAAAATTTCGATAACATAGTCAGCAAATTAACTGAACAATGAGTTAAGAATACAGAGTTACTAAAATATCATTGTTTTCGCCCGGGATCGAACCGGGGACCTTGCGCGTGTGAGGCGCACGTGATAACCACTACACTACGAAAACATATAAAGATCAGGATGTGGTTCTTTGGTTGTGGTGATGGTCGTGGTTATGATATTGTGGTAGAAATAGTTGTGATAGTGTGGATATGGTGGTTGTGGTAGTGTGGGAATGCTGGTTGTGGTAGTGTGGATATGGTGTAGTGGTAGTGTGGGTATGGTGGTTGTGGTAGTGTGGGTATGCTGGTTGTGATGATGTGGTGATGGTGGTTGTGGTAGTGTGGTAGTAAGAGTTGTGATAGTCGGTTTCCAACCGGGAGAACCGAATTCGATTCTCGGCTGGTGGAGATAGTTTGGGCAATCTCTTCACACCAATTGCCTCTGTTTCGCCTGACAGTAAAATAGGTTATGCGGCAGGGTGAAAAGGGGTCTTCGGATCCTCCGGCTCTTCTATCTATTTATCTATTGCCTGACGCCGTGATCCCCGAAGGGGTGGCCACGAACGAACCGCCCCCATGCACCTCTGTCCCCGGTCAGTCGACGCCCCTCCCCCCAACCAGCACCGCCTTCGTTCATATACTTCCTCACTCCATCCTTCCACCTCTCTTTCGGTCTACCTCTCCCTCTCTGTCCCTCCACCTCGCTCTCGTACACCCTCTTAGTCATTCTCTCGTTTTCCATACGTTCCATATGGCCGAACCATCTCAAGTTGTTCCTTTTCACACTTTCCAGCACATCTACCTCCACACCACACCTCCTTCTTACTTCCTCATTAGTCTGTCTATCCCTCCATGTAACTCCGCACGCACTTCTTAGGCAATTCATTTCCACTGCTCTCACTCTTGGTCCGAGTCTCTCAACCAACGTCCATGCTTCGCTTCCGTAAATCAGTGTCGGGATTACCACACTGTCATGCAAGGACTTCTTCACTTCCATACTGACCACCTTATTTCTTGTTACTGCTTTCAGCGTTCCTACCACCCTCTTCCCCTGTTGTACCCTCTCCCGCACTTCTTCATCCATAGTCCCATCTTTACTCAACACACTGCCCAGATACTTAAAAGAGTTGACGATCTCCATAGCCTGACCGTTCAGCTTTACCTCACACTCTGTGACTTCACCCCTTTCGAAAACCATAACCTTGCTCTTCCCTGCATTTACCTTCAAATTCCGTTTTTCGCACACTGTTCCAAACTCATTTACCAGACCCTGCAACTCCCATTCATTATCACTCATCAGAACTGTATCATCCGCAAACAGCAGTATAGGTAGCTTCCACTCAATTTCCTCCCTTTTCAGCGATACACCAACATCCACTGCTCTTGATTGTATTTCTTCCATGACTCCATCCATATATACAGTAAACAACCATGGGGACATCACACACCCCTGTTTCAAACCAACATTCAGGTCAAAGAACTCGCTCTGCTTACTCTCCACACGTACTGCCGCCTTTGCACCCTCATACATGCTCTTCATTGCTTTCAGCAACTTGCCATCTACTCCGTATATTCTAAGTACTTTCCACAAACCTTCTCTATCCACTCTGTCATAGGCCTTCTCCAAGTCCATAAAGACAACATACACCTTTTGTTTCTCCACATTTCATATATTTCTCCACAACACAATTCAGGGTAAAAATCTGATCTACACATCCTCTTCCCTTCCTAAAACCTCCCTGCTCGTCGCCTACCCATATCTCCGTTCTCACTCTCACTCTCTCAATCACTACCCTACTGTATACCTTCCCTACTACGCTTAGAAGACATATTCCTCGGTGGTTACCACACACTCCTCTTTCCCCTTTGCCCTTATATAGGGGGACTATTATGCCAGTCTTCCAGTCATCGGGTGCACTCCCCTTCTCCCATGCTAGTTTTCACATTTTCCATACCCATTCGATCACTATCTCACCACCATACCTCAACATTTCCCCACACACTCCATCTGTTCCTGGTGCTTTCCCCAACTTCACTCTTTTCATGGCTTCCCACACTTCTGACCTCCTGATCCCCGCCTCCTCCTCCACTACTTCTCTTCTTCTCCCTCCCATACCATATCCAGCTATGTTTGCTGGCTCTTCATTCCTTACATTTAGCAACTCATTGAAGTGCTCCCTCCATCTTTCGACTCTCTCTTGCTTCTCAGCTAGCATTCTCCCATTCTTATCTTTCACACCCTTACTGTTTCCCTTGCTACCTTCCCTAACTCTCTTGACTTCTTTCCAGAACAGTTTCTTACTCTCCCTCCATTTTACACTCAGATTCCTTCCAAATTCCTCATCTACTCTTCTCTTACTTTCCTTCACTACTCTCTTCACCACCCTCTTACTCTCCACGTACCTCGCTCGTTTCTGTCTCTCGAAATCTTCATTCCCTCTACTACCCAACCACTCTCTATATGCTTTCTTCTTTTCTTCCACAGCTATTCTTACCTCTTTTGTCCACCATGCTGTACCTTTCACTCCCCTCCCTCTTCTCCTCACTCCACACACCTCCTCACATGCTGCACAGATCTCATCCTTAAACACATTGTTCATCTCCTCCATTTCCTCCATAACTTCCAGGTCGAACCCACCTAGTTGTCTTTTCACTGCTTTCCTGTACTCCTCCCTGACTTACCTCCTCCGGCTCTTCAAACCATAAAAAAAAAAAAAAAAAAAAAAAAAAAAAAAAAAAAAAGTCTCACGGCAATGAAGTGATATTCTTGCACATTTACAGTGATTTTACCAGTCTTATATTAGAAATACATAATGTATCGGTGTAAATAACTTATAATAAGATATGAAAGCAATGCTTACCAAGTAATTCATAGTGTGACATTCGTTTGATAGCTGAAAAATTGGTGTGAAATAATGTTTTGCTCTAGGCCTAGTCAGGTTTCAGTGTGTTCTGTTCCATAGCCTAGTGGTAGCCTAATGGCCATACACAATTAGTAGTGGGGATATTTCGGGAATTTTAACAGGATTTCTCACATATTTAATGGTGTGTGGAGGTGATGCCAGTTAATATGGTAATTTTATATTGTATCTTGTTAATGCCAGCCAAATATTGTTACTAGCCTAGTTGGTGGAACTTCAATTGTGTTAGTACTCCAAATTTCGACCTCGATTGACACCCTGCACTCTTTTTATCTAAAAAGAGTACTGCTTTACTAGGCTACAGCGATGCCAGGGTCATCTGTTGATCCAGTATATTGACCCCTTGTCTGCAGTTAGGCTACACTTTATTTTTATATAGGCCTAGCCTAATCTAATGTTGGTGAATTGTATATTTAGTTACATAGGCTAGGGCCTATTCTGTTATATATAAATTATATATGTTTGGTAAATGTCTATAATTGCACCTAGCCTATAGGCCTACGAGCTAAACAAAATATTATTGTATTTAACAGGTAGGTACGACGAGTAAAGTGTTGTGGTATAGGTGGCAATATGCGGAAATGGATTATAAGGGCATTCCGCCCCCTCTGACAAAATTCTATCATTCTAGATGTGACACGGATTTTACAATGTTTCAGAGACATTACCCTAACCTAACAACCTAACCTAACCTATCCTAGTATTATGGGTGGGGGCTGCCGCCCCCAGACCCCCGCTGGTTGGGTAAAACGGTAGAAATCCAGTTTGGGTGGAGTGAGTAACCGTAGATTTTCGTAAGGGGGTCAGAGGGGGCGGACTGCCCTTATAATCCATTTCCGCATATTGCCACCTATACCACATCACTTGCCTCGTCGTACCTTCCTGTTAAATACAATAATAATTTGTTTAGCTCGTATACAGTAGGTGCAATTATAGAATAATTGCATATATTTTTTTAAAGGTTAGGTTATCACCCCGGGTAGCCTATTTCTGCGTATTTCAAATGTTTTGTTTTCAGTTAGGGATCGTCCCTGGTACTGGTAGCCTATTTCTCATAATTTCTGCATATTTAAAAAAAAAAAAAATCGGTTAGGCTATCACTGCTGGTGGCCTATTTCTGCGTATTTCAAATATTTTGTTTTTGGTTAGGCTATCAGCCCTTGGCGGCCTATTTTTTCGTATTTCAAAATAATTTGTTTTCGGTTAGGCTATCACTGAGTATTTAAAAATAAATAAAAATAGACAAATCAAAATATAAAATAAATAACACTAAAATATAATACATTGTATTCGGTTAGGCTATCTCCTCTGGTAGCCTATTGCTGCGTATTTCTTTTTTCGGAAAATAATACCGAAACTACCGGTACCACTAATTTTCCCATGGTTTTCCTTTTTGGTTTTAGGAAGTTTACATCATTATACAGTAGTTGAAATTAGTTACAATCCCCGGCAAATGTTATTTCTCCCATTATCCAACGATCTTAAAACACTCAGATGTAAGTAATTATCAGAGATGGGTTGAGGGGGGGCTTTTGCCCCCCCCCCCCCCCCTCATGACTTATTGAAATCAGCATTTATTTTAACAGTAAGGGGCTTAATAAGAGTTTCACTGCCGTCAATAGGGAGAGTTTTTTATTTTTACAGTACTTTATATAGTTCACATAAAATGTATCTCCGGAGATTGAAACACATTTTGGTGCTTATTACCGAAACTACCACTAATTATTTCTTTATATTTGAAGGCTATTATAGAATAATGATGTTGCAAGGATAATATTAAAATTTGTTTCAACCACCGGACAAACATTTTATGCCTATGTGCACCTATATAAAGTATATAGGCTACTGTAAAAACTAAAAAACTCTCCTTATAACTCTCCATTTTGACAGTGGCAAAACTCTTATTAAACCTCTTGCTGGCAAAATAGATGCTGATTTCAATAAGTCAGGGGGGGAGGGGGGGTGGGGGGGGGGGAGGCCCTCAACCCATCCTGTATCCCAAGGCAATAAATGATTTGTTTTTACTCTGAAAATGACATACATCCGAGTGTTTCAAAATCGTTGGATAATGGGAAAAACAAAAAATCCGGAGAATCTAACTAATTTCAACTACTGTACTGTATAATGATGATGACTACCTAAAACTAATAACAAAAACCATGGGAAAATTAGTGGTAGTTTCGGTTTTATTTTCCCTTTTTTCTTGTTTTCGGTTAAGCTATCGCCCCCCTGGAGGCCTATTTTTGCGTATTTCATTTTTTGTTGTTTTCGGTTAGGCTATCACCCCTGATAACCTATATATGCGTACAGTATTTCAATTTTTTTGTGTTTGGTTAGGCTATCACCTCTGGTGGCCTATTAAAATAAGTGAAGCGACCTGAAGCGAGTGAAATGTTTTAAATTGAGTGAAGTGTTTTTAAGTGAGTGAAGTGATTTGAAGTGAGTAACCATCACCATGACTCGCACCTGTACGAACTGTGCCAGTAGGTTTGGTGCTGCCATGTTCGCCGTTGCTGACCGTCAAATATGCCGATTCTACCAGCTCCATGAAGATTTGTCAGCAAAGCTGGAGGAAATTCACGAGATCAACACCCTCACCATGAAGATTGAATCTCTCCATGAATTCATAACTCTCAACGTAGCAGTGTCAACAACCGCCGAAATCAGCACTTCGACACCAACTTCCTTCCAGTGGAACCACCGGTTCAGGAGGATTTAACTAGCAACTTGGCCTTCCCTCAGGACAACTTCCGTGTGTCGTGAGGAACAACATTCGACCCACTCCGAGGAAGATCATCCCCATCACCGAGTGCCACAACCGTTTAAAGATTTTAGAGGACTCAGACAACGAAGAGGAAACAAAAGAAATTAGCCTGGTTGGAGACTCAATGGTTTGTGGCCAACTCACGGAGTTCTGCGCCAGGGCACCTGGGACCAGGAAGCGCTTCTGTATCCCGGGTGGTGGTGTGGACGACGTTATTGCTGCAATCAACGAAGTATCCAGACTAGCCCCGCCAACCACAGCATACGTCACGTTGGATCCAATGACGTGCAGCAGACCCGATCAGAAGACCTTATGCTCAAGTACCGGAAGCTGATAAAGTCTTATAAGGAAAAATCTTGCAGAATCTTAATATCAGGAATTGCCCCAAGGATCGGAGCCACCAGCATTAATCGTCGGCTTTCTAACCTGTGCAAGGAGGAGGACATCGGATTCGTCAATACCTGGGACGCCTTCTACCACGAGAAGATCATCTGTTTTCAAAGGACTGAGTACATCTGAACCAGGTGGGAGCAGCAAGGTTTGGCCGCTTGCTAAACGACGCAGTAAAGGATTTTTGGAAAAAAACAGTCAACCGAGGACCGCCAGGGATGAGGACCGAAGACAATGAGGACCGAGGACAGCCATGAACATAAATGTAAATCCGACCAGAACCAAAAATTTGATTAAAGAGCGTTCCGGGAGTTCTAAAACCACAACTTTAAAGGTTTTCTATGCTAACGCTCGTAACATGCCTTGCGCAATAAATTTTCAGATTTAGAGGAACTAGTGTTTACAGAAAATTATGACTTAATTGGTATAACAGAATCTTGGCTCAATACAGAAGACAGAGACTTTAGCAGAGTATTCACTTCCCGGTTATGTAAATTTCATTAATCGATTTTAGGAGTAGAGTTGGTTGTTGGAAGGAACATAATAAATGTAATGTTTGAGAAAAACCGAATAAATAAAAATGGAGGTGGCCGTTTACTTTGTAGCAAAGAAAGTCTTAACCCAACCCTTTTATCAAAACCTCAAATTGTGAACGTCGACAAATCCTTTGTGCTAATAAAGAATAATAAAGGTACAAAAATAATACTTGCATTAATATACAGACCTCCAGCTCAATCAGTGCAAACTGACCGAGAAATTTATGAACAAATTGCAGATGTAAGTAACTCACAAGATACCGTAATTTTTGGCGACTTTAATTTACCTGTGACCAAGTGGGGCGATTCTCTTACTTCACACTCCGGACATGACTTGTAAGCAAACTTGGAAGAGAGTTTGCTCTATCAATTTGTTCGATCGCCGACCAGTGGTAATAACATTCGTGACCTTGTACTTGCAACAAAAGAAGAATTAATAGAGAATTTGAATGTTGGTGATGAATTCAGTAACAGCGACCATCGTACGGTACTAGGACCAATTCTCTTTCTAATTTACATCAACGACATAGATGAGGGTCTCACCTGTACAATCTCAAAGTTTGCTGATGATACAAAAATTGCAATTAGCGTACCGGTACTCTCAAAAGAACAAGTTGACGATATGCAACACAATCTAGATAAGTTGTCATGTTGGGCCCAAATTTGGCAAATTAGTTTCAATGTGGATGAATGTAAAGTACCACATATTGGATACCGAAATGAGAAAGCAAACTATTCGATGAATGGCACTCAGCTTAAGATTGTAGACAGATAAACCGATCTGGGAGTAACAATATCGAGTACCGTAACCTAAAACCGAGTCAGCAATGTTCAGAAGTTGTTAAGAAGGCAAACTCAATAATTGGCTTTATAGGCAGGTCATTTGAGCATAAAACCAAAAAAGTTATCTTAACTCTTTACAATTCCTTAGTCCGCCCTCTTCTGGAATACTGCGTTCAATCCAGGTGCCCTTATTACCAAAAAGATATAGACAAGCTAGAACGAGTTCAACGTAGAGTTACCAAAATTACACCTAGCCTAAAGAACAAACCATACGAGGAGCGTCTTAAGAGAATTACCGGTAAATCTATTTCCTTTAACCCAGCACAGATTAAGAAGCGACTTAATTCAAGTGTTCAAAATCATCAAAAGCATCGACAATATGAACTGTAGTAAGTACTTCACTACCGACCAATATAATTCAGTGACGTGCACAGACATTGAAAAGGGCAGGGGCTCAGTTGAAAAAAAGGGCACCCCTAATTTTTTAAAATGAAATCTTTATTTTTCTAGCAATCGTATATATTTACATTAATACAAGAAGTGCGTAGCCTACCAAAATCGGTTCACTTCATTTCGGTCTTTTCCGCTTATCCTGAGCTTTATAGCTATGAATTACAGCTGTACATATAACGTATTCCATTACCCATTAGGAATAGAATACTGACTAAATCAACAACAAACTCACAGCGCTAGGTAAATAGTGAATTTACTAGGGTGGAGATGTGATAATAGATTGGTTGGTGAGAATTTTCAATGTGTGCACTGCTTTGTTGTGTCAATGGTACCAATAGACTGGAGGAGTGCATGTATTGTGCCGTTGTACAAGGGGAAGGGAAATCGGCAGGAGTGTTAAAGTTATAGAGGTATTAGTTTATTATCAGTGGTTGGAAAGCTGTATGGCAGGGTGTTGATAGACAGGATAATAAAGTGTACGGAAGTTGCAATAGGAGAAAAACAGTGCAGGTTTAGGAGGGGAAGAGGGTGCGTGGATCAGATTTTTGAAGTAGTACAGTTATGCAAGAAGTATTTAGAGAAGCATAAGGAGATATTTTGGGCTTCTATGGATTTGGAAAAAGTGTATGGTTGTGTGGATCGTGAAGTAATGTGGAAGGTGTTAAGGATTTATGAAATTGGAATACATTTGTTAAAAGCAGTTAAGAGGAGGTGTGGAGGTATGGAAATGGAGGTAAAACAGAGATTGTGTGAAGGAAGGAAGGTTTTCTGAGCAATGGGAAGTATGTGGAAGATGAAAAATCTCAGTATGAAAGTAAAAAGTGCAATGTATCAAGGAATTATTGTGCCAACAGTGATGTATGGGGCTGAGACATGGGCTCTGAAGGAAAAGGAGAGAAGAAAGCTGGATGTGATGGAGATGAGCTACTTGAGGAGTATGTGTGGAGTTACTCGTAGAGACAGATTGAGGAATGAAGAGATACGTAGGAGAGTGGGGCAGCAGGAACATTTGTCGGCCAGAGTGGACAGAAGGGTACTGAGCTAGTATGGTCATGTTGAACGAATGGAAGATGAAATGCTTACGAAGAGAATATGTGAGTCAGATACAAGGGGAGCTAGAAGGGCAGGAAGACCCCCATTGAGATGAAGAGACTGTGTAAGACAAGCTTTGAATGATAGAGGAATGACTATAGATCAGGCAAGGGAAGTGGTAATAAACAGGAATGAATGGAGAATGCTTGTGAATAGATGAGTAAACAGGTGGTCATTTGGGGGAAGGGATCGGGTGCAAGTTGGACTAGATAATAGTCCACCAGGCGCCTGGCCCGGGGAGACGGTTTATATGAAGGGTGCGCCTGGTAGTGTGGTGAGCGGGCTTGTGGTTTTGGCTCGCTGCATGTCTGCCTACCGAGATCAGATCCTCGCCGGGTGGTCGGGGGCCGGGGAAGTGTTGGTGGCACTTTGGTGACCCTGGTCTCTGGGTCTTCTCCTGGATGACCTAGATGTGTGTGAATTTGTATTTTGTTTTTGTGTGTTCATTATTTTCTGTTGTGTTGTCCCTATTCTGGCTCTATCTTGAGTCCCCCCCCACCCCCACCCAACCCCCCAAAAAAAGGAAAAGTGGGGATTGGACCTGAGTATATAGATAGATAGATAGATAGATAGATAGATAGACTATTTTGTATAAGTTACCTTGCTATAGGCATTTTACCCAATCTCTCCAGAATGTGTTACATTTTTGAAAATACGATCAGTAAAAATTAGGCCCCGGCCTATATTTTGTTTCTGCATTAAATGATTAAAGCAACTAATTACTTTTATAACACTTCAAATGCTAATAAAGTGATATACAATCATAAGATACTCACTGTGAGATTATCAACAGGATAAAGAGCAGAAGAATCTATCTTAATAATTTCTAGGAAAAGAGGAGAACTGAAACCAGTTACAATGTGCAGGCAGCTGGCTGGTGTGGCGGCCAGTACAACCCAAGCAACCCCAAAGAAAAAAATATAACTCCCATTTGTTGTTGTTGTTGTTGTCGTTCTCTAAGCTGCCTGGCCGAACAGCCACCGAGTCCCTAAGGAAGGCCATGGCCACGGTCAGGCTTTCCCACAGAGCTCTCAAGGAGTGTAGATTGTGTTGTTGGCGTAAGTGATTGTGTGAGATGCAGTCTTCTATGATGTGTTTAATGGTATGGGGTGCTGTGTTACATCCCGGGCAGGTGTTGATGACGGTGTCATCCAGTCTTTTCTGATAGCTCAGAAGAGCTGGATGGTGTCCGCATCTCCCATTTGTTGATAGAGTTGCAAATCGAATCTATGCAAAGTATACTCAGTTTTATCTTCACAATCATCAACTCATCATCTTTGTATTTAAACAATATGGAAAAACTGTATGTATATGATTTATTGAGGCAACAGCATTCTTAAGTATCTGTATGTAACACTAATATTATCTATATGCATACCTCCTTATATTAAATATGTACCATAGTAATCATGTGCACTCACTTATATAATTGTACTGTATTGACTGCACATGGTAACTATGGGTATTTCATGATCTGCCCGCTAGGGGTATGTTATGATCAGATCGAGAGAGAGACTAGCCTACCAAAGGTCTCCCTGTACACTGTACCCACTTCACTCCTGAATACAAGAACCTATTAACTTTTACCCAGTGTTTGACTTATCCCACCTCTTTGATAAGTACCTGGGGATCATCTGGAAGCAGCCAGACCCAACATATACATGGCACAGTGAGTAAAAACCGGAGTTACGAAGTTGGACAATCCTGTGGGACCCTGTGAAGTTGCCATTACCGAGCCAGCTCCACCACTTGGGAGTAAAACAGTGCCTCCAGACCCAGGATTACAGTGACCAGTGCCCCTGGATTAACAGTGAAGTGTTGTGTATTGCCAGTGCTTTATTTTGTGTATATTTCATGTGTGCTTGCCCTGGGTATGAGTTCCAGAGCGTATGAAAGCAGCAGGGCCAGCCAACGAGTGGAGCGCTACACCCTCCTCCCAGCACGGCCTGAGCAACACTGAGTTGAGTGAGTGAACGCGGCCGCCTCCCCCTCCGAGCCACGAGCGGTTGGTGAACACACATACGCATCCACGCACCAAGCACGCTGTCACACACACTACTTGTTGCTGGCAATCTTTCGCAGCAAAAACACTGTTATCTACTAGGACGAATATTCAAGTGGGGAATTTTTCGACTCTTTGTTATCAACCTGTCTGTCTGTTGCCCTAACAAGAGGATGTCAGACCAGGAAGAGGTACGATTGCAACACAACCCCACATTACCTCCCAGCTCTCCTACACAAACCTCCCCTGGGATTTCTGGACCACTTCCACCTCCACAAATCTCCCAAGATTTTTCTGGTTTCTCTACTTCTACCCCCTTACGCACTCCACCTCCTCCACCCTCCCACCCACATGCTTCACCCTCAGTTCCGTCTGGGGCCGATTTCCTACAGTTTATTCAGTTTCTGGAGGAATCTAGAAGGTAAGAAGAGGCAGTGAGAAGACAAGAGGAGACTTTAAGAAGAGAGGAAGAGAATGCAAGATTTCAGGCTTTGATTCAACTGTTGGCCACTTCCAGGATATCTACAGATCCCTCCATGGTCCAGGGCCCACCCTCCCAACAGCAACGAGTCAGCCCTTCAGATCCCTCAGCACCTCCACCACCACCAAAGGCTACAGCACAGTCCCCACCACCACTTAAAGCTGACTCCACCTTTCAGATGTTTCGAGAGTGGAGACGTCGCTGGGATGACTATGCAGTAATGGTGGACCTCCCCAAACTACCTCCGGCAAAGCAGATGATCCAGCTTCACATGTGCCTGACCCTCGAGATGCAGCGCATACTTGAACACACCCTTCAGATCGCCCCTTCGACTGACAAGACGGTGGATGAGGTGTTGGATGCCCTGCAAGCTCACATCAAGGGACTTCGCAATGAGGCACTTCGTCAAAGAGAATTGTTGAGTTGCAAGCAGCTTGAAGGGGAGTCATTTGCCGAGTTTTATGTCCGCCTGAAGCGCATTTCCGAGGAAGTTGATGTGTGCCCGGGAAATTCATCTGTCTGCGAAGAAACACAGCTCAAGATGGTGATCCTCATGGGGATCAGAGACAAGGAGCTGGTACAGAAGCTCATCTCCCTGGACTCCAAAGCACCACTAAAGGATGTTGTGACTAGGTGCCGCTCCTATGAGGCCGCTATATCTGTGACCACGGCCATTAGTGCTCCTCCTGACCAAGTGAGCGCAATTTCTTCGTATAAAAAGGACAAGAAAGCTCAGGGAAACGGCAAGACTCCGCCCATCAAGAATTCATCGAAGTCAACGGATTTCTGCCAGTGTTGTGCTCGCCAGCATGGGTTGGACACGTGCCCAGCTGCTCAGAGCACCTGCGACGCCTGCGGACGACAAGGCCACTGGTCGCGGACGATCAAGTGCCCCGCCAGTAAGGTCCAGTGCCACCTCTGTCACCGCATTGGGCACATTGAGAAGTGTTGTCGGGCGTCGAAGAAGAAGGACAAGCGCCGAGGGGGATCTCCAAGCAGCAGTGGTACCTCCTCCGACTCCAGCGAGTCTCACGAGGCGAAGCACAACAACTGTCGTTGTGTGGGATCAACTTCTTCCTCTGCTGACAAGACACCACAGCCCATCGTTGTCATCCTGTCACACGGCGATGTCAAATCCCGCCTACGGCTGCTACCAGACACAGGCTCTGACATTACAGTGATTGGCCTGCGACATCTAGGATCTCTGGGTGTCTCTAGGAGCAGCCTGCAAGACCCTTCGCCTACCATGACGCTCACGGCGGATGGGTCCACGATGGCGCCTGCTCTGGGTGCATTTCAGGCAACCCTCACCCTAGGCAAGAGATTGTGTCCTGCCCTGATTCAAGTGCACGACGGTGTCCAGACTCCTCTGCTTTCTTATCGCCATTGCAGGGAGTTGGCCATCATCTCTCAGGACTTTCCTAAGCCCATTTTGGATGTCATCAACCCAGGAGATTCTCCAGTACAAGACGCCGAGAGGACTCTACAGGATCTTCGCGCCGCAGCAAGAGCAGACCCTACATACGTCTGTCTACTCGACTGCGTCACCTCAGGCTTCCCTGTCAACCATTATAACCTACATGATTCCTTGCTCCCATACTGGATGCTACGGGATGATCTCTGTGCTGATGGAGATCTCGTCCTCTACGGAGCTCGGATTGTGGTTCCTCCGGCTCTCCGCCGCCGCACCCTGCAGCAACTCAACGACAGTCACAGAGGTGTGGAGGCCACCAAGAGCAGAGCGAGGCAGGCTGTCTTCTGGCCGGGGATAGATTCCGACATCGCCAGTACTGTTCATGCTTGCGAGTCGTGCCAAATCCTCCAGCTTGGCCTCCAGAAGGAACCCCTCCTGAATGATGAGAACCCGACGGGGCCCTTTGAGTCTGTCTCAGCCGACTTTATCATGGTTGCCAGGAAGTCCTTCCTGGTCGTGGTCGACCGTCTCTCGGGGTGGCCCGTTGTCGTCCCCTGCAAAGGCGACGCTACTGCCTCTGCAACAATCAGGCTCTTCTGTCGCTACTTCCGGGAAGTTAGTGTTCCCCTCTGTCTGAGGAGCAATGGAGGCCCACAATTCACCAACCAGGATTTCCGGGACTTTATAGAGTGATGGGGAGTCCGCCATGTGGTTACGTCACCGCATCACCCACAGGCGAACGGCCATGCCGAGGCTGCAGTAAGGTCAATCGGGCACCTAATTTTTTCAGACTGCACCCTCTGGCAACATTGACATAGAGGACTTTGACCTGGGTTTCATGGAACTCCGGAACACTCCTAACTTCACTGGCCGCTCCCCTGCCCAATTCCTATATGGTCATCCCCTTCGGACATGTCTACCTGCCGACCCCAGATCCTTCGCTCAGGAGTGGCAGGGCAAGGCCGAGGACTGTGACAGACGTGCAGCCGACCGTGCCGAGCAGGTTAAGACCCGGTACGATGCGCACGCACAGCCCCTCTCCAGGTTGCGTGTCGGTCAGCAAGTTCGGATTCAAGACCCGACATCGCAATGCTGGGACAAGGTGGGGGTTGTCATGAGTCTTGGCAAGTCCAGGGATTATGAGGTGCGTCTCCCTAGTGGTCGTGTGTGGTGGCGGAACCGCCGTTTCCTCCGCCCTGTACCCCAAAGTGTTGACCCCCTCCCCCAGTCCCCTGCGACCCCTTGCAATGACCAGAAACAGTTGTCCTTAGCGTCTGACCCCCCAGTTGCCCCACGTTATTCGAAACGACCCAGAGAAAAGGAGTCCGCTCGAGATTGAACTACGAGCGTGAGGGGGGAGGGAGGTGTATGTATATGATTTATTGAGGCAACAGCATTCTTAAGTATCTGTATGTAACACTAATATTATCTATATGCATACCTCCTTATATTAAACATGTACCATAGTAATCATCTGCACTCACTTATATAATTGTACTGTATTGACTGCACATGGTAACTATGGGTATTTCATGATCTGCCCGCTAGGGGTATGTTATGATCAGATCGAGAGAGAGACTAGCCTATCGAAGGTCTCCCTGTACACTGTACCCACTTCACTCCTGAATACAAGAACCTATTAACTTTTACCCAGGGTTTGCCTTATCCCACCTCTTTGATAAGTACCTGGGGATTGTCTGAAAGCAGCCAGACCCAACATATACAAAAACTAAAAAAGATAAGCTGGTGATATAATATAATTTATACAAGCGACATTTCCCCACTTGTGCTAGGGGCCTGTACCCTCCCTTCAGCCCCTGTGAACTAAAAAAAACCACGTACCTAGAAGGCACATTAACCCCTTCTGTACGGGGGCCGTCATATGACGGGCGCAATTTTGAGGCTATTATGAGACCATAGAGCGAGGCCAGCTGTTGCAGGCAGCGCGGGGGGGCGTCAACCGCAGCCTACAGTCCGCGGGGACAAACTGAGGTCTGAGAGAGAGAGAGAGCTCATTCGTGGGAAGCATCACACATAGCAAAAACAGCAAACAATTGCTCAATTTTTACCGATTTTGGCCTTCGTTTGCAAGATCTTTGCAAGATAAGCGTGTGTCGTACAGGGATGATTCAGCTGTCAATTGTCATCGGAAAGCTGTATCATTGTACTTTCAAGGATATTAAATTGTATTACTCTCTGTCTCTTGCTTATGCATGAAAATGAGCAGGGAATGAAGGTAATTTTGGGGCAATATGCCCGCTCCACAGGGGTTAATGTAACAATATAATATAATGTATTGATTTATTTTGACTAAAAGGGCACTTTATATATGAAGAAGGAAAAGGGCAGGGGCTCAAGCACCTCAAGCCCCCCCCCCCCCCCCCCTGTGCACGTCACTGATCTAATTACACGCGGCGAAACGGTTGCAAAATTATTGGTAAATCTTTTAACTCGCAGGAATCTAAGAGTTTCTTCTTCAATCGAGTTATCAACTTGTGGAATGGGCTTCCCCGAGACGTTATAGACTGCAGCACCGTTGATTCTTTTAAACTTCTCCAAGACAAATATCTTGCATCAAGCCCGCGACTGACTGCGTTTGTAAATGAATAATTTTATTTTATTCCCCCCTCCAATTCATCAAGGATTATTGCTATATATATTACTAAGACGTTACTCTCTTTTTCCCAGATATACGAAAGATCACTTATAACTGTGTTACCGGTATGTTACTAACCCATCTGCCCCCTACTAACTTCCTAATACTGCCACAGACATTAGTTCCAGGGCAGTAGTTCCCTTTCCAATGTTCCCTTACCCACTCTAAACCACTGTTTTGACACTTGATTCTCAGTGTTTTGGAGGACAAGCAGCCTAGAGGTGTCACTAGACCTGTTGTTGCTTGATTTCCTTTGTACTTTGTAAAAGTAAAAGAGGGCGTGTTGTGTTTAGGTTCCCAGACTGCATTCCTGGCCCGGTTATAATCATCCACAGGTCCATCGTAATCACTATCCATAACTATTAATTTGTTAGTGCCGTTTTTGTGTTTGTCATCATCTTTCCCCTCTACATTTTAGCCTTGTACTTTATAGTCTGTCCATATTAGCATGGTTTATAGTTTCTATGCATCTGGTTTTGCGAACGAGTATATAATTATATTCTTGAAGATATCTGTGATTGTGGAGTTTGTGTACCATATATAACACCTGCGAGCTACTGTGTGTGTGTGTGTGTGTGTGTGTGTGTGTGTGTGTGTGTGTGTGTCTGTGCTGCTTAGATTAATATCTTTTGTTTAGTTTACTTCATAATCAAATTGAGCTTGGATATAGTCAACTCATGGTTAATGAGGCTAAGACTTACTGGACAAGATTCTCTCTATCTCTCTCTCTAAGATTCTCTCTCTCTCTCTACTCACTCACTCTCTCACTCTCTCTCTCTCTCACTCACTCACACACACACTCACTCACTCACTTACTCACTTACTTACTACTTACTTACTTCTGTCTTGGCTGGTGCATGCAAGGTTGGTGACGGGTGTGAAGGACCGTTTAAGCCCAGGGAACAAGAGAGAAACATAAGTCACAGTTGTTTTCAGTACATTGATAATTTAACGGGGAGACTATTGTATTATAGAGAAAAACAAATTTGAACGGGGATACTATTGTATTATAGATAACACAAAAATTTGACGGGGAGACAATTGTATTATAAAGCAAAGAACATTTGACGGGGAGACAATTGTATTATAAAGAAAAGGAAAATTTGACGGGGAGAATATATTGCATTATAGAGAAAAAGACGCATACTCATCGTGTTAATTACCCTAAATGACGATGTTCTCCAGTCTACCTTTATTACCAACATTACTGCTGTAAAATTACCAAGTAACAATATTCCCCGGAGTGTTGGAGCTTGTAGTGAAGGTTAAATATTTAGATGAGTTAGTATACTTTCTAATATATAGCCTTACATATTTGTGTGAGCATAACCACGAACACACAACCACAAAAACCAGCACATTACCACAAATACTACCACCAGTACCACAACCTTTCTATACGCTACCAACCAGTCACAACCACATCGCCTTAATACAAGCACCACTACACTACTATGACTACCACCAGATTATTGCAGTAGCAACCATACTACCATAGCAACCACCACACTACCTCAAGCACCTTTATATTACCACAACCACCATTACACTACCACAACCACCATTACACTACCACAACCATCACCACACTACCACAACCACCATTACACTACCACAACCATCACCAGCTGCGAGAAGGGAGCACCAAGCTTATGTCTACTACTAAATGCGACATAAGAGATAGACAAACCAAACTGAAAAGATTACTGATTACAAATTACTGATATTTACTATAGGATGTAAGGTATCTTAAAATAACCCCCTAGAAATACTTTTTCTAAAGTATCTATTTCTTTATCCTCCCCATTTTCCCCAGCTAACCTAATCCCACAAGGACCCCAATGGAAATACGCCTAACGGCCTTATTGGGCTATCCTTAGTTGGAATTATGCAAGGCTGGTACATGTCATATTTGTAACATACTATGTGGTACCAACTCTGTAAATTGCTAACTGAATAAATATTATTATTATTATTATTATTACCACACTACCACAACCACCATTACACTACCACAGCCATCATTACACTACCACAACCATCACCACACTACCACAACCACCATTACACTACCACAACCACCATTATACTACCACAACCACCATTACACTACCACAACCACCATTATACTACCACAACCACCATTATACTACCACAACCACCATTACACTACCACAACCACCATTACACTACCACAACCATCACCACACTACCACAACCACCATTACACTACCACAATCTCCATTATAATACCACAACCACCATTACACTACCACAACCATCACCACACTACCACAACCACCATTACACTACCACAACCACCATTACACTACCACAACCACCATTACACTACCACAACTACCACACTACCACAACCACCATTACACTACCACAACCACCATTACACTACCACAACCACCATTACACTACCACAACTACCATTACACTACTACAACCATCATTACACTACCACAACCACCATTGCACTACCACAACTACCATTACACTACCACAACCACCATTGCACTACCACAACCACCATTACACTACCACAACCACCATTACACTACCACAACTACCATTATACTACCACAACCACCATTACACTACCACAACCACCATTACACTACCACAACCATTACACTACCACAACCACAATTACACTACCACAACCACCATTATACTACCACAACCACCATTACACTACCACAACTACCATTATACTACCACAACCACCATTACACTACCACAACCACCATTACACTACCACAACCATTACACTACCACAACCACCATTACACTACCACAACCACCATTACACTACCACAACTACCATTACACTACCACAACTACCATTACACTACCACAACCACCATTACACTACCACAACCACCATTACACTACCACCACAACCACCATTACACTACCACCACATCCACCATTATACTACCACAACCACCATTACACTACCACAACCACCATTACACTACCATAACCACCATTACACTACCACCATAACCATACCACAACAACCATTACACTACCACAATCACCATTACACTACCACAACCACCATTACACTACCACAACAACCATTATACTACCACAACTACCATTATACTACCATAACCATCACCACACTACCATAACAACCATCAACACACTACCATAACAACCATCAACACACTACCACAACAACCATCAACACACTACCATAACCTCACAACTAAAATTATTACGTTCAGAACCACTATCATCACACAACAACCATCACCACACTACCACAACAGCCATCACCACACTACCACAACAGCCATCACCACACTACCACAACAGCCATCACCACACTACCACAACAGCCATCACCACACTACCACAACAGCCATCACCACACTACCACAACAACCACTATCATCACACAACAACCATCACCACACTATCACAACCATCACCACACTACCACAACCATCACCACACTACCACAACAACCATCAACACACTACCACAGCCATCACTTCACTACTAGAACCATTACGGCCACAACCACAACCACTATTACCAAACTACCACAGCCTTCATCACCACAAAATTATAACCCCTACCAGACTATCACCACCCACTTTATATGTTTTCGTAGTGTAGTGGTTATCACGTGCGCCTCACACGCGCAAGGTCCCCGGTTCGATCCCGGACGAAAACAGTGACATTTATTTTTGGTGGCCAGACTCGCTAAGTATACTATTTCGGCCAAAAGATGTCGGTCAGTGCAACTCAACCAGTATCGTTCAATCCCTTTAATCACACGACGGTTATTATTATTTTTGTATTTTTTGTTTTACTTTATTGTGGCAACAGTTGGAAAAACTTGTATAAGTCTGAAGGGGAAAACAAATTAAGAAATACATACAAGATTTGTACACTCGGGGTCATCAATTATGATACACTCTGAAGCCTCGAACAAATTTAAATGAACCTCCGAAATGCAAATATTTTATTAAGAATTAGTAAGGAGTTTCATTTCAACCTGAAATATCTTTGAAACTGAATGTCTCAGCATTAATAATCGCAACTTTGCATGCAATTTAAGAAACCAAAGTAGAATGAGCCAGTATATTTTATACTCTAATAATAAAATACAATACACGTACTTTCATTATACATACACAATTATTCACATATTAGAAAAGGGCAACGCGGTTAGTTTATTTAGTTACATACAGATGCCCTGTCATTTTGCTACGCTGGGTAAGTTTTATGATAACTATAAACACCATTTGAAGAGGGGTGCTTTATTGACGATGTTTCGCTTGGAGCCCGGATGAAGCTTTAAGCTAGACGTTGTCAATATAGTGCTTCGCCTCAAGTGGTGTTTATATTAAGTCTGCAAATTTTACTGAGTTTAAAATTAATCAAGTTACATGATGGCAACGAAGAGGGTGGTGGTGGTGTTCTTGATAGCATAGAGGGAGGGGTGTCAAGTGTAAAGGGGGCGAATAAGCCAAGGGCTGAAGAGGAAAATATAAGTGACAGTTGTTTTCCTCATACTGAGAATATTTCGGAGTGACTGTTCTAAATGCGTGTGTGCACCCCTCAACAATACTCCCTTACACTCGGAGTTATGCACGCTTACGAATTCACACCCCTACAACAATAATGTTCCCTAGAGTGTTAGGGCTTGTACTGAAGGAGGTGTACAGAACAATTCCCCCGCGATATTAACGTATACGATTGGCAATGTGTTTGCAAAACTCAGAATAAGTTTATTGAGCGACCCACAGAAAGCCGCTCTAGGTCAGCATGATATGCGTGAACTGTGAGGTATAGGTTGGTATTAGTAGGCTTGGTGTCATACTTTACTGATTTCATAGGCTGAAGTAGCCTAGAGTCTTTGTAATATATATATATATATATATATATATAAATATATATATATACAGTATGTATCACCTTATTATATCCTCTCACTCCATAATATAATTATTAAGTTGACTAAGTCGTTTTTAGGGAGCTGTAATTAATGAATTTTGTGACATCTGATTGAAAGGGTTGGTAAGTATTATTTCGAGTTTCTTTATTATTATCCCCTTCTGTACCGTCGATATCCTTTATATTGTATCCTGGCTACTACTAAGCGATTATATTCAGTTTAGGAAAGATCTCTTGCAATTATAAGGCTTCGAACTATCTCAATCTACCCTTTTAGCTACTACAGATCCTTCCTATGCTGCATAAAATCGTATATATATATATATACAGGTGTATATATATATATATATATATATATATATATATATATATATATATATACAGTATATATATATATATATATATATATATATATATATATATATATATATATATATATATATATATATATATATATATATATATATATATAGTTAGAATACAATGTAGCAGACGTCGCTGGTACAGAGAGGGTTACAAGAAAATAACTCCATAAAACTACTGAACAAGCCTATAATGTAGTGTTTTTCGTATATCAAGTCTAGAAATCCTGACCCCAAACCTCTCATAACTCACAGTTTCAAGATTCGTCATTATGAATAGAGTATAGTTAGATTTGTTTACTGTAGGTGAGTTTAGAAGACTGTATTATAACCTCTTCAGAACGGTGACGCCCTTTTTACATTTGGTTCACCTACTGTGCACCTACCTACCTGGTTCGGGCTATAGCTAGACTGTAGCTAGATTGTAATAAGTTTATAAAGAGTCTGTGGGATACAAGATTCATTGAGTTAGTGTATACTCCTTTGATACCTGCAGATACCGGTACTTAATAAGCTGAATAATACTATCTAATCTTAGACAATATTTATCGAAAATATGCCTACAGGTCCTTCCCAAGCTAAATAAATTACCGGTATTAAAATTCTAGTCAAAATATTATAATGACGCCATCATATTGAAGACGTTATGCATGGATATGAAAACAAGGTCGATACTGTATTTCAAAGGATAATGAAACAGTGATGTGGTAGCTCGAAAAAATTATCATCATTGACCGTATAAGATTTGGTGAAATTAAATAGGAATAGTATTTGCAATAATAGACATTTATTATTTGATATATAATTATTGTTATTATTATAATATAGGCCTACTGTATAGTACACACACATATATATATATATATATATATATATATATATATATATATATATATATATATATATATTACAATTGGATCAATTTATATTGCATATACTGTATTATCTAATTATATTGTATACAAAGTAAGCTACTGAAATCAGAATTATAAATGAACAATAGCATATTATTGTCTATTGTTGTTAGATTAACCGTGTCAACATACTATCGGTCTTTATTTAATGTATTTGTGCGTGTATATGTGTATGCATGCGTGCGTGTACCTGTTGTCGTATTATTTTATATTTTAGCATACACTTAAAATTCACGGTTTTCTATAAACAGGACCTAGTAATGAAAAATTATATGGCGTTCCCGTAGACTTATTTATATGTAGCACACGAGCTCTTTTACCCTCGTCTATTGTCAGGTTTAATATGAAGTGTCACCCATATGTATCTTCGGCATAATTTATGATACCAATGCATAAGTTCCCAGAAAGGTCTGAAAAGTTTCAGATTTCGATAATTGAGGATACAATTCCCAGTGCGATACCTTCCTATATCATACGGTAATTCCTGTATTTACGGTACCTAGCCAGGATCAGGTCACTTTGGTCATCATCTGGTGCTTTGATGATCAGTGCTTAAAGTATGAGATATATTTTTAATCATATACCGTATAGGCAATCATGGTTTATTTATTGAACATGCTTCTCAGTCTTAGTTGATATTTAGCCTTTTTTATATAAATTTATTCTAATGAATGTTATATTTCATCAGTGCTGCAATTTATTATTTACTATTAGAGCTTGTAGGCCTACTACAATACACGAATTCAGCTTTGTCTCAATTGTAAGTGTATTGTACGGTAATTGTTATATATTGTTTAATGTTTTCTTAGTCGATCAATTAAATTGGTTACTTGGCTAAGTTTTATGTTGTCTTTTTCTTAGACCGTTTATTTTTATTGTATTGTGTATTTTTAGTTATCTTTGAAATTAATTAATATGAGTAGTCATGGTATCCTTATATACCGGTATATACTGTGTATATATATATATATATATATTATATATATATATATATATATACTGTATATATATATATATATATATTATATATATTATATTATTTTATGTTTTTTTCTATTTCATTGTATTTCTTATTCAGTATATTTTTATTATATGATTTATTAATATTATCGTTATAGTCATACTTGGTAGATATATTTATATTCTATCATTTTAAGTACTATGAATAGTTATGGATTAATTTGTTATCAAAATGTCATTTGTATATTGCATTGCCCTATTTTTTTGCATTGATTTTTTTTTTTTAAATTTAGTCATGGATTGTTATAATTAATTAGTAGTTAAATGTATTAATTATGAATTGTATTATTGGTATTTCAATCATATGCATTCATTTATATTCCTATGCAGTAACATAAATCTTTAATTTTATGTCAATTTTATTATTCGTTTCTGTTGTTATTATTTAACTTTTTTATGTATCACTTCATACTACAAAGTGCTATTTTGTTTACATATATGAACAGGTACTTAATAATAATACATAATGAGGTAAGATAAAGAGGTAGATAAGTTTGAAATATTGTTTTATTAAATATTTTAATAGGTGATGATGGGTAGATGATGATGATAAATTGGTTATGGAAATGAATTATCACAGTTTCTATCACTCCGCACAGCGGTATCACAGCAGACCCCAGGGGGGCAGGGGTTATCACAGAAGTCAGGGTAGCGCACTCTTCATTGGTCGCTCTCTTGTATTGTCAGCTCCGTCGGCGCCGCGTAGAGGTTACATCCAACAGGTTGCAGACGGATCATTGGCTGAGGTAGTAGATGTTCTGCTAGTAATGGAGAGCACTGGTTGGTTACCATGGTCGCCACATAGGTCCAGAGGGCGCGGCGATGGTGAGGAGGCCTTGTGGGCGGGGTGATGGGCTGCTGCTGCTGCTGCTGCTCCTGCTGGGGGCGCTGACGGAGGGGGTACTGCTGGACCGGCTGGAGGTGGAAGGAGTGGGTGATAGGTCAGATGCTGAAGAATAACCACTGGATGCTGATGACAGGGCCGGTGATGGTTCTGCCTGAGGGACGAGGATGGTAAGAGGGGCCCGCTTCTCGTAGTTGGTGAGGGAGATGCCGAGGTGGGTCATAAGCTTGGTGCCCAGAGTGACGTCGACGCCTTGCACTGATGCCAAACAACGAGACACTTCAGAAGCACAGTGGCTGTAGCCCTCACGGAACTTATCTTGGTCTGTTGGGATGGGTTGTACAGAGAGCTGGTTGCGGTGCTGTAGTTTCTTGAGGTGTGTCACTGTCAGCTCCAACACGTCAGCCTTCTCCAACTTGGCAATGGACTCCCCCTCAGCCTGGAGTGCAGTCACCATCAGGTCCTTAAGTTCATCCAGGCACTTATTGATGCGAGCCCTTCGTTTGCGCTCCAGCATGGGCTTCATCACCTTGCGGTACTGGTAGGTGCGGGACAGAGGCTCCAATTCACAAGCCATCTTGAAGTTTTGAAGTTTTTAACACACACAAGTTCAGGAGTTTTCAGGCAAAGTTTACAAGTCCCCGTGTGGTAGTGGTGTGTGAGCGAGCCGAGCGTATAGTGAGCTGTGCTCTCACCGAGTGTTGGAATGAGTCTAGTGTCGGAACTCTCTCCGGGCGACTTTATAGGGGAGGTTGAGGAAGGGGCGGAGTCTGACGAGCGTGAGAACGGTCTAGTCGGGCGCGTTCCCACACACACACCACCTGCCCGCCGCAGCTGCCGCCTAGCTGCCACACACCACCACCACAACCACCAACACTCAACAATTACACCCACATTTAGAGCAACCCCGTGCACTCGAATCATTAGCAACTATTGCCAGTTCCACATGAGCACCACACTGGGATGTGTGTGCATACACCCATATCAGCTGTGTATTTCCTAGTAAATATTATGCACACCACATAATTAATTATAGTGATGTAATATATTATTGGCCAGTAGCATACATATTCCTAGTGCGATTGTAGCAACTAGTGTAGGTACATTGAATTCCATTGAATGGAAGTATTAAAACTTTCACGTGGTGAATTTAAATAAATGAGGGTGTGCATGTAGTGGCAGTGAATATATGGCAGTGTGCGGCAGCTCATGCCCCGTGCTCACTGCAGGGGGGTCCCAGGGGGCAGGGGAGGGAGGAGACAGAGGGAGGGACAGGGGGAAGCAGAGGAAGGGAGGGAGGTCTAGGGGAGGGGCGTAGGGTAGAGGGGTGAGAAGGAGATAGTGAGGTAGTGCTGGGAAAGGGAGGGAGGGAGGTAGAGAGTGGTGAAGCGGAGGGAGGGAGATAAGGGGTGGGAAGGGAAGGGGGAAGGATGGGGTAGTTGGGTGGGAAGGGGAGGGAGGGAGGTAGAGGGGTGCGCTGGAATGTCTCAAGACGGGCAGATGTTTTCCCACAGTCTCAGTGGTGAGCGTACGTACGAACGCACTCCCGCTGCCTCCCCGCGCTGCACACGCACACACATACATACACACACAGAAACGTACATACACACGCACACCCGCCCACCTAAACTTGGGCACGTGACGAAGTGGCCGCTACCTGGCTTAGTGCCCAGCGTCCACCCAGGGTAAACATACAGGCACCGAGGGTCATAGTCTTCAACATGTGGGAAGGGGGTTACCTACACCATAGCCTACCTAACAGAATATACAGTTGCCTATACCATAGCAAACACAACATTGTGTAAGGAACTGTCTGTTAATTTGTGAAAGACATTGATATCGTCCACTTTATAGATGACTAATTTATGATCACCGTTTGCCGTATTGTGAAAAGCCTGCTTTCTTGTAAGCAAATCAAAGGCCTACCAATGGCAGTGCTATATACTTTCCTGGATACCAATTTATTTACACGTTATATTTTTATTTTGCATAGACATAGGCTATTAATGTGGTCAAAGTTTTAGGGATATGGGTGTATGTCAAATTATGTCTTTAGCATCATCATATTATACAGATACCAAGGCTTACTGTAGCTGTAGAAGTAGAAGATACGGTTTAAAGGAAATGCAATGGGTGATATATTCTGAGGCCTAGTCTAGTGTGCTGGCGGCCTCTAGCAACCCCGGCACGAGGCATAACAAGGCGCCATGCGGGCCACTTTTTGTTCCTCAATGAAAATGCTGTTCTTCTCCCGTGCGGCACAACCACCTATTTTGTGCAACTTGGATAGTTGGCCACTTGGTACATATGGATATGATGTTGGGTAGATTTGGCACTTGGTATATATAACAACACCGATATTAGTCAAGGATTTAGCTTAATAGGCCTATACTCTAAACTATTCCATATTTCAGTATGTGTATACAATATGAGATAACATATAGAACTGTACATAAGACACTGTATACATAATAAACCTATTCCAAGTTAAATAGACAAACTCTAACCTATTATAGATCTAGCTAAATGTTAATAGATAAAT
This sequence comes from Paralithodes platypus, assembly GCA_032716605.1. NCBI lineage: Eukaryota > Metazoa > Arthropoda > Malacostraca > Decapoda > Lithodidae > Paralithodes > Paralithodes platypus. Next base: position 52,728,378 of record CM064572.1, read on the forward strand.
GTATATATATATACAGTAAAATGGCGAAAAACATTGAAAAGGTACCGTGTTTATGTAGGTAATGGCACTTGTACAAACTACCGGGTTGCAATAAAAAGTCTTGTTTTTAGGCCCTCTCACACACCACCACTGCTTAAAATGAATATATTTTTTACCCCATGTTGACCAGGGTAGCATGGCTTGAATGTTTGTGTGGGCCAGGTGGACTGAACTTGTGCCTTTCTCTACCAGCTGGGAGAGAGAATATATATATATATATATATATATATATATATATATATATATATATATAAGTTGAGTAAATATGGAAGTGCAAAAATACGTTACAGGTGTTTAATTAATTGAATGGTGAGAATGTAAACAATACCACACACACACAAACATATACTACACACACACACACACACACACATATACTACACACACACACACACACACACACATACAATCCCCAGACACAAACACACACACACACACACACCTACACCTACACACACACACATATGTCGGTATTGTTGTTGTGTGAGCCCAGGTGGACACTGAACTTGTGCCTTCTGTATACCAGCTGCACTCTCAGGGGTCGTGGGAGACAGGCGGCACGGGCTGGAGAGAGAGAGAGAGAGAGACTTTGGATTAAATATGAATGAGGAAACATTATGTATTGATAAATATATAAGTGAAATAAGAGAGGGAGTCGGGAATATACTTATGGCATAAAACAGGATAGGAATGAACAAATATAGATGAACATATAATCTAATTATAATGAAGGTTTTACATTTGATTAAATACGGTATAAATGAGGAAATAAGATACATTTATAAATATAGAGGTTAGATAAGAGCGAGTCAGTATAGGCTACCTATGGCATAAAACAGGATAGGAATAAGCAAATACAAAAATGAAAAGATAATATATATATAATGCAAGTTTAAATACAGAGAGAGGGGGGGGGGGTATGCAAAAGGGAGGAGAGGATTGCTTGACAGGGAGACACGAGATTCCATTGGTATGCAGGGAAAGAGAGGTGCGTGGGAACACCAGACAGGGAAATTGGGAGGTGGGATTACCAGGCTTTCTGCACGGTATTTACCAGGCTGGGAAAAGGGAGAGGGGGAGGGGGGAGTTCGTTTATTAATTTACCAGCCAAATTCGGATATTATGTACTTGTATGTCATCACAACATATGACTGACTACACATCACCAGAAGGACACCGATACATTTTATGTATCCGGTTCAGTTATTGAAATATTGGACACATGAATACATTAGGTTAGGATAGGCCAGGCTAGGTTAAGTTGGATGTTAAAGTGTTCCCATATATATATAGTACTCCAGCTAGTTACATTGATTTAGTCTGATAAGGAGTAGGTTAGAGCATAATAGTAATATTATAGTAATAGTAAATATTAATATTAATAATAGTAATATTAAATTAAGTTAGACTAGGCTAGGTTGACTGTTAAAGGTGTGCTGTGAAGGTAGGAAGAGCAAAAGTAAATAAGTAAGTACATACCGGTACATAGGAAAGAATAAGGCGAGGAGGAAAGAAATGTGTAGTAGGTAGATAGAGAGAAGGCATTAGATTATGAAGGAGAAGAAGGAGGAGGTGGAGTAGAACAGGATTGGAGGTAACAAGATGATAGTGAGGCTTTGGGGGAATAGTGAGGCACGCAAGGAGGGGGGAAGGAGCAGGCCTCATCATAATCATCATCATCAGCAGCAGCAGCAGGAAGTGATAGTGCCAGGGGCCAGATCCAGTCCACAGGAGAGAGAGTTGCTTGTCCTGTCCTGCCTCAAGCTCCTGCACCCTCACTCAGTATGTGTGTGTGTGTGTGTGTGTGTGTGTGTGTGTGTGTGTGTGTGTGTGGAGCTAGCCTGTGCCTTATCCAACACTGACCTTCATTCACCTTCTTGCGGCTGCTGCCAGAGTTACATAGAATTACATAGATACACAGAGCACACAGATCCTTATGGTCCCAACAAGGTTATCCGACCTTGAAAATTACTCATAGACGATTTACTCTAATTTACTGACACTGGAAGCAAAGCAAGACAGACAGAGAGATTGAGAGAGAGAGAGAGTGAGTGCAATAGGACAGCAACTGTTATAAGAATGTATTAAAGTACACCAATGATGAAATACGTATTAAATAAACTGGTTGATGTACACACCAAGAACAATATCCTGATCCTACGTGCATCCTCGAACACCAAGCCAAATCTCCAAAATGTAAATATTAGGTAAAATATTAACGATAACATTCGATTCAATCCTAGAGAGCTTTGCACATTTAATGCCACGATTAACCCTCTCTGACATATGACGCGATTTTGAGCCTATTGGGGATACTTTAAAGCCTTTGTTACCATCAGGGGTATTTAGAAACCTTTAGTTTAGTTACTTCAACCTCTGCAGTTGTCTTTGAGTTAGCTGTGGGCAGAAAACTAATTGTGGGGAGGTAATTATAAGGGTGAGAGAACTCTATTTCTTATTGCTAATCTGGCGACCTCTCCGTCATATGTACGTGAAAGGTTTAATTTCCTAAAGTGTACATGTCCGAGAGAGAGAGAGAGAGAGCGAGAGAGAATATAATTGTCTCTTGGTATTTAAACTCTATATATATAGGATTAAGGCGGATATGTTGAATCTTGGCCAGTCAGTATTAGCCTCATAAACCATGAGTTGACTATATCCAGGTTCGATTGTATTATGAACAAAAACTAAATACAAAGGAGTCTAAGTTGCCTGCACACACACACACACACACACACACACACACACACACACAGACTAGCTCGCAGGCTTTATAAGGTACACAAACTTCACTATCACCGAGATATTCAAGAATATCATTGTAAACTCGTACGCTAGCCAAGCTAAAGAGGACAGACCAGAGTACAATACTGATAATGTAAAGGGGAAAGATGATGACAAGCACAAAATTACGGCACTAACAAATTAATAGTTATGGATAGTGATTACGATGGACCTGTGGACGATTATAATTATCGCCGGGCCAGGAATGCAGTCTGGGAACCTAAACACAACACGCCCTCTTTTACTTGTGAGTGATAAAAAATGCCTACTTGGTGTGAATTTAAATGACTCACACGGTGTCCTTCCCTCCCTCCCTCCCTCCCTCTCCCACCACCACCTGGTTTCCCTTCCCAAGCCATTACCAGCACCCCTAGATCTCGTTCTCGCTCTCTCTCTCTCTCTCTCTCTTGCTTAATCAAAATAACAATGTGCAAGTTGTCACGCATTCCTGTAAACGAGGTTAATCATGGATTCCTATCTCAAGAAACTGTAATGTCTGTTGATGTTATGTTTAGTAAAATAAGCCCATGGCCAAGGCATTTATAGTTGGTACCATATTGGAACTGAATTATTATATCAAAGTAGTGATGTTATGTTGAGTAATATAGGTATATGTTGCACATGGCTAAGACTTTGACATTATGTGGTACCGGTAATTCTTAACTGAATTATTGTACCACACAACAATTATTATCGAAATTTATTATTGTCTGCCTGCATCCACTCTTTGGTGGCGCTATATATAGGTTAAATCAAATAAAACTATCTCACACACGCACACACACACACATACATACACACACACACACACACACTCTCTCTCTCTCTCTCTGTTAACTATGCCTTGTAACTCTCTCCCTCTCTCTTTGTACTGCATTATCTCATAATTCAAGATTTAGTATATTGTTATAAGCTATAAAACAGTAGGGTAATGCAAATCTTATTTTGTATATCGTGTGTGTGTGTGTGTGTGTGTGCGCGCGCGTGCGTGTGTGGTGTGCGTGCGCGTGGTGTGTGTGTGTGTGTGTGTATTTAGGGCAATTGTGATGGCATGAGAGGAACAGGTAGAAGGGAGGACACAAGGGGAGGGGGGGGGGGTGCAGGAGGGGGGAAAGATGGCTGGGTGGCATTTAACAGGATAAGGTATAAAATAAACGTGTATATCATGTTGTTTATGTAGGATACTGACATAGACAGATCATAGTAATATTGCAACCTCTTAGTGATTATGACTTGCTCTAACAGTTTATTTGAGCTAATATTCGAGAATTTTGTGCAGTTTAGGAAACCTCTGGAATAATCAGAGATGTATAAATGATCTCAATTAACCCTATACATCCCACAGGTCCTTCCTAATCTCTAATGATAGCGAACATAATGCGAATAAGAGCGTCCTGGAACACTGAAAGGGTTGGATAATATAAACATCATCTGAGGAAGAGCACTTTATTGATAACGTTTCGTCAATAAAGTGTTCTTACTCAGATGGTGTTTTTTATCCATTTTGTCTAATTTTCAAGTACCGCTCAACACTGAAAGGGTTAAGGCGGGTCACCTTATTTTTTGTTATCTTGCTCTCCTTTTCTCTCTTTCTCTGGCTTGTATCCATTCGGCCCCTACCCATTCAGCCAACAGTTGTAAGACGTTTATCCCCACCCAGGTGTCGATTTCTTCCTGGCGAGCAATAGCGAGCCAGCATTGTATGGAGAAATCCGGCTTCGCCGGAGAAATTTTTCTATCGAAAAATTTGCAAATTTAGCTTGCTGTCAAAACAATAATATATATATATGCTGGCTCGCTACCGCTCGCCAGGAAAATATTGACACCTGGATGGGGTAAACGTCTTAAAACAGTAGGCTGAATGGGGCCAAATGGATACAAGCCAAACAGAGAAGGAGATAAAGAGAAAAAAAGCAAGGTGGGCTCCCTTAAGTTCGGCAACGTTGTGTTGTTATATACTCAGTACTCTATAGTTATTATCAGTAGTCGATAATTAGCAAATCAACATACACTTGATAAAGCAACAACAGGATTTTTGTAAATTAATCTTCTTCTACGACATGGCTAGAATTATATAAGAATTATTACCGGTATGTTTTTTACACCAACCAACTTCACATCTAAACTCAATTAATGAAATCAACAAATACATGTGGCACTCGAGGACTCGAACAGATGTGCTCAAAACTGTACTTAACATACCATGGTTTTATATTCTGTAAGTATATAATATAGGATATACTGTAATATAATACAATATGATATATTTTTATATGTAATATAATAAATAGATAAATATTATACTTAGTAGCCATTTAACCTATCCTTATTATATTAATACGAATCTGTAGTAATATATACTCACGTAAGACAACTAGGAAACTTTCATAGGAAAGTTACTAGAGTCAATTATTGCTAGGAAAATGAGAAACCACTTAGAAACATTTAACTTAATCAATTCTTCTCAGCATGGATTCACTCAGGGACGTTCTTGCCTTACTAATTTGCTTAGCTTTTTCTCAGAGGCATATGAAGCAGTAGGAAATGACAAATCATATGATATTATATATTTAGATTTCAGTAAAGCTTTCGACAGAGTCCCTCATGAGAGATTGATGAGAAAGGTTGAGGCGCATGGAATAGGTGGGGCGTTGTTAGGATGGATTAGGTCATGGCTAATTGGTAGGAAGCAGAGAGTCAGCATAAATGGTACTAAGTCAGAGTGGGGATCAGTCAAGAGTGGTGTCCCCCAGGGATCTGTATTGGGTCCTCTGTTATTTATCATATACATAAATGACCTTGATTTAGGTATAACTAGTAGGATAAGTAAATTCGCAGACGATACCAAAATAGGGAGACCAATAGATTCAGATAGCGACATAGAGTGCCTCCAAAGGGATCTAGATACCTTACACGAATGGTCAGTAAAGTGGCAGATGAATTTTAACATTGACAAATGCAAGTTATTAAAGATAGGGAAGACGAATGCTAATGCAAAATATAAACTAGCTAATGCTGAATTAGAAAACTCAGACTGCGAGAAAGATTTGGGTGTGTTTGTTAGCAACGATTTGAAACCTAGAAAACAGTGTATAAGCGTACGTAACAAGGCAAACAGGATTCTGGGGTTCATCTCAAGGAGTGTGAGTAACAGAACTGCCGATGTTATCTTGAAACTTTACTTGTCATTAGTAAGACCTCATATGGATTATGCTGTCCAATTTTGGTGTCCTTATTACAGAATGGATATAGATTCCTTGGAGAGAGTACAGCGAATAATGACAAAAATGATTCATAATATTAGAAATCTACCATATGAAGAAAGGTTGAACAAATTAGGCTTACATTCGTTAGAAAGACGCAGAGTTAGAGGGGATATGATAGAAGTGTTCAAGTGGTTCAGTGGGGTAAATAAAGGAGACATGAAAAATGTACTGAAGCTCAGTGATAGCGAAAGAACTCGAACAAATGGTTATAAATTAGATAAATTTCGTTTCAGAAAAGATATAGGCAAATATTGGTTTGGTAACAGAGTTGTAGATGGGTGGAATAGGCTACCAAGTGATATAGTGGGATCAAGAACGATAGGGAGCTTTAAGATAAAATTAAATAGGCATATGGACGAGATGGGTTGGGTGTGAGGGGGATCTACCAGGTGTGGGCCAATCGGCGCTCAGCAGACCCCGTTATCTTGTGTTAATCTCTGATCGTTTTGGTGGGGTCAGTACTCAAGGTATTAGTGAGTTGGGCCTATAATTGGGCCTTGTAATTGGGGTTGGGTGTGACAGGGATCTGCCTTGTATGGGCCGATCGGCTTTTTGCAGACTCCCATTTTCTTATGTTCTTATGTTCTTATTAACTAGGCATTATATACTTTTTGTTTTGATGTAAACATATTCTTATATAAGCCTGAGTAGCATGCTGTATTCTTCCTCGGCAGTATAATCTAAAGTACCGTAACTACAGTAGTCCAGTCAGGGGGGCTACTTTAGTTCGCATAATGCACGATTTCGTAGTTTTTGTTATAATTCACTGGCTTAGCAGGTATCCAGTAGATTTTAGTAGTGTACGAAGCTAACTACGAACATTTTGAAAACATAGCCTTTTTAGTAATATACACGCGTTTGACATTTTCAACCAGGTTATCCTTATAGGATTGTTTAATATTTATGCTAACTCTTTCAGTAGGCTATCTGAAGACGCATTTTACTAATTTTCTGTTTGTCATTACACGATTATATGTAATGTAGGATGGATATCTAAGAATCAAAGGGTTGAGGACTATCTTAATGAACTCTCTAACTTTCACAAGCTCTTCCAAAGCCGAATGTAATCGTCTAATAACAGCCAGAATATAGGCTACTGTCTAAACGCGTCATAATCCTCAAGGGTGTTAATGGAGCCCACCTCGCTTTTTTTCGCTTTCTCTCCCTCCCTCTTTGGCTTGAATCCATTCGGCCCCATTCAGCCTACTGTTTTAAGACGTTTACCCCCATCCAGGTGTCAATATTTTCCTGGCGAGCGGTAGCGAGCAAGCATATATATATATTTTTGTTATGACAGCAAGCTAAATTTGTAAATTTTTCGATAGAAAAATGTCTCCGGCGAAGCCGGATTTCTCCATACAATGCTGGCTAGCTATCGCTCGCCAGGAAGAAATCAACACCTGGTTGGGGATACACGTCTTAAAGAAGTTGGCTGAATGGGGCCATATGGATACAAGCCAGGGAAAGAGAGAAAAGGAGAGAAAGATATAACAAATCCGGTGACCCCCCCCCCCCCTTAACATGCTTACTAACCTGCTAGTACAACATCGCTCATAAGTTGTTTCATACCTTCACAGCCAGGGTTCACAGCTGTAAATTGATTTCACTTTTGATGCTAGAAAAAGCCACTCTTCAGCCAAAATGTATACATGTATGTGTGTATCTATGTATGTATATATGTATGTATGTATGTATGTATGTATGTATGCAAATATGTATGTATGTATGTATGTATGTATGTATGTATGTATGTATGTACATTTATATCCACTCTATTTATATCAGTGGAAGGAAAACTAATGTGATTGATTTGGGAGTGGTGTGCATTAACTTGTATTTATTTTGGTTTCGGGCAAGGTTTTGGTAACCTTATATTATTTTATAATTAACCCCTTCTGTACCGGTGATGTACTTTTAATTATATTCTGGCAACTATTAGACGATTTTGTATAGCTTAGGAAGGCCGTTTACTCATTAAAAGGCTACAGACTATCTCAATTAATTCTTTTAACGACCATAAATTCTTCCTAAGCTTCATAAAATCGTCTTGATGTAGGTGAAGTCAAATATAAAAGACGTCACCGGTACATAAGGGGTTAATAGATCAGCTAAAGCTACAATTCATTACTGACAACATGGGTATTTAAGGTAAACGTGATATTGATATTTATATTTAATCAAGCAAAACATGATATAAATTATTGCTGTCTTGCAAAATTTCTGTTTTATCTTTTCTATTGGCAAATATACCTTATTGAATATGCTTACGATTGTTTAGGCTTGCATGTTGTTAATTATATAATTTAATTTTTGTTACAGTTATCATTGTTCTATCATTAACACAAACAAGTATAATACAGTTTTGTCAATTTCAGTATATGCAAAAGAAAGATCCGTTTACTTACATACAATGACAATGAATCAAAATATTTCGACTAGACACCTGATGAAGGACGACACCGTCCCAAATATTGTGAGATGAAGTTGGCTCACATTTGTCTTTTTTTTTACCGTCATATATATATATATATATATATATATATATATATATATATATATATATATATATATATATATATACTGTATATGTGTGTGTATGCGTGGGCATTGGTCGGTCCTGCAGTTAACCCTTTCATTATTTCAGGGCGCAATTTCACACTTTATTTTGGTTACCTTTAGACATTTGTATGCAACTTAGAATCAGAGGGATAAAAACGATATAATTTAACTCTAGCACCCACAAGTTCTTCCTAATCTGGATAAAAAACAAATCTAATAATAGCCACAATAGACTGCTGTTGCTGCTGATGATGATAATGTGAGTCCTTGAGAATGTGTCCAGCTACCCCCCCCCCCTCCCCGCCTGGTTGCTCCACTCTCTCTATGACATCCTTGTGTGGGAATTTCCGGGTGATGGGGATTCTAGGGGTTTGCTTTAGTTGTGTCACTCTCGGTCGCTTACACGGAATTCTTTAGTAACCTGGTATTGGTGTGGTTGGCTTTGTTATTGATACTGAGACGAAGTTCTAATCCTTGTTTTAGAATATTTGTTGCACCTACTGTACTTCGCATATACGTTGGCCGGTATTCGTACAAATGTTGTGTATCTCAAATCTAAACCATGATTAATTCTACCGTATATAGGGTGATTAATTCTACAGTATATAGGGTGATTAATTCTACAGTATATAGGGTGATTAATTCTACAGTATATAGGGTGATTAATTCTACAGTATATAGGGTGATTAATTCTACAGTATATAGGGTGATTAATTCTACAGTATATAGGGTGATTAATTCTACAGTATATAGGGTGATTAATTCTACAGTATATAGGGTGATTAATTCTACAGTATATAGGGTGATTAATTCTACAGTATATAGGGTGATTAATTCTACAGTATATAGGGTGATTAATTCTACAGTATATAGGGTGATTTTTTAATTATTGGAAATTTCCAATGCTGATTTTGTCTTTCATTCAGATTTTATAATACCAATACTATTACTTGTCCTCGTTTTTGTTTTTTAGTCTTATTATAATATGTGTCGACACTAGGATAATTTGTAAACAAAAAATACTCCACTCAAAGAAGGAGATTATATGCATACGATTAATTTATAAATTAGTACCGTATATGTTTTCAACCAACCGACTTCACTTCTAAACTCAATTAATGAAATCAACAGTACATATATTGCATTTTGAAACTCACGCTTTGCTGCAAGTGGTGGGATGACTCGAATCAACCCTAAACAAAATAGTTTAACCAATTTACACGCATAACCTACTTGATTAGCTTGAGTATCATTAATTACTTATAATCAATCACTAATAATTGTGAGGTGTGGTGGAGTGGTCTTGCCACTGGCCTGGTAATCCAAAGGTCCCGGGTTCAAATCCCGATGTATCAATGGGAAGATATTATTGAGATGGAATTTGTGCTGTACCTGGTATCAGTGCATTACCACAAGCCCACCGAAACGTCAATAAAATACCCTCATTGTTCCCTGATTAAATAGCACTGTATGAATATTCCCATATTCAAAATATGCTATAGGGGTGCAATGCCTGGTGAGTTATCTGCTCAACAGGTGGCGTTGTGTGTGTGTAAGTGTGAGAGTCCGAGTGTAGGGGGTGAGACAGTAAAGCACGGGAACGAGGTGGCTTCAGAGATGGGGTGGTACGGGCCATGAGTGAGCACCGTGCCTCATGTGAAGGCAAGATGGCAGGTGCTCGTTGTACTCTACGTGCTTCACATGTCTCACTCCCTAGACTGGAACAAGACCTCACAGGCTTCACTGTTCATTGTAAAGCGGTGAATGTTAAGGCTCTCAGCCTATGCCCGAGAGGAAGTAAGTTGGAATATAGAAAAAAAAAAAAAAAATATATATATACTCAAGTATATGCACTGATTCCCTTCAACGAATGAGTTATTACACTAAAAAAACAAAACAAAAAACACACATGTTAATGAGTTAACTATCGTCTAAAATCTTGTATACCAAGGACTATAGTTTGTGGACATCTACATTCAACATAAATGTGATTACCGGTATCGTTAAATATGTCAATATAACATTAAGAATGGTAAGGTTAGTGCTTGTAGTGTAGGTTCCAAAATTGAAGTATCAGGTAAAGTATTGGCAAGGAGATTCAATTCAGCCCGAGACAACTTCAAATATGTATGTATCAGAAATAATGACCGCGACTGTATTATTGTTATTATTGTTATTATTATTATTATTATTATTATTATTATTATTATTATGTCGCCAAGGCAAAGCCCTGAGTGAGCCCCTGGTCATCCCAACCCCTTGTAATAGGCTGATTTAGACTTATATATTAGATTTTAATCAACTTATTGTGAAATACCCTAACACAACGTAGACAAAGATGGCCTCACCCCCAACTCATGCAAACGGCTCTTCCTAACCTTCATAATTTTATTATTTTTAATCATCATCATATTTTCTTCTCTTTTACTATTCGTCCTTGTCTCCGTATCCGTACCACCGATTTGGGGTGTTAATTGGGTACATTTCCGGCGTGGGGCTGCGCAGGTACAATCGCGCCAATAAGTGAGAGTCTCGGCACCAAGTATGTTTTGATCAATAATTGGTATCAGCAATATCTAAGCTTCATTTCTTAATAGCGAGTGAAATATACAAACATGTTCCTACACTTATCCACCTAATTCCACATCTGACATACTGTACATTAATACAGCACAGAGCAAACCAAACTTAATGACAGCTGGGCCATGACTTATTAGCGAGACCGTACAGTATTCAGATGGGGGACAGGTAAAGTGGCTCAGTTCTCCTGCGGCTTCTCTCATCTCTCCCTTATTCGCAGTCTCTTCGTCTACTCTTCTCTTTTGCCTTCGTTTTCTTCTTTTCATTATTCTCTTCTTTCTTCCGTCTCCAACTCCTCCATAGTATTTACATGAGGTTCAGGTACCATGGCTCTGTTCTCCCCGGATTTTCTCGTCTTTCCCCTTTTCATGTTTATTAACTTTATTATGTTTTATATTCTTTCTTTTGTAACTTCTTATTCGTTACATAATTGTCTTCGTTTCCCACCTCATTCGTTATATAATTGTCTTCGTTTCCCACCTCATTCGTTATATACTTGTCTTCGTCTGCCACCTCCTCTAAGGTACTGATATGTTGTCCAGGTACCGCGGATGAGTTGTTCTCCCCGAGGTGTGAGCATTTCCGGTCCCCCCCCCCCCCCACCCCCCCCGTCATTCATTAGTCCCCCCCCCCCTGGCCATTCATTCCTCCTGCAGGCCTAATCATCCCCCCCTCGGCCCACTCGGTGCCCTGGGGTGGTGGGATATGAGGGAGGGAGGGGGAGAGGATAGAGGGAGAGGGGTTAATTTGAGGAGGATAGCGAAAATGGGAATGGAGAGAGAGAAAGATAATAATAATAATAATACTATTAATAATAATAATAATAATAATAATATGTTTATTTCCACTAAAAAGTGGTTATTCTGCTCATAATTACTATAACAAAATGTATATTAAGTATTAAGAGAGAGAGAGAGAGGAGGGTAGTGGGGGAAAGTAACATAGGAATACAAGCTTACAGAAAGTTGCCAATTGATATAATCTGACCAATTGACCCACACAAATTCTATTTCACTGTTAACCCCTTTAGGAGCTTAGGACGCATTTCTAAATTTTACTTTCAATATTATTAAGCTATTGTACTCCGGTCACGAAGGATATATATAGAAGTCAGAGGGTTAATTTAGAGAATCCTTGCCCCTTTGCTTCCCACAAGTTCGTCTAAATCTGCATACAATCGTCTAATCATAAGTAGAACAAAGTAAGAAGGGCGTCCTCGAATACAGATAGGATTTAGCTAACTCAGAAAGCTATTTAATATATCCATAGCTCTAAATTCACACAATCATATCCTTCATTATCCACGTTAACTCTGACAATTACAGTATATAATTTAACTCTAAATCAAATGCCATATAATTTTTAAGTATCGTTCTTGTTTTCTTTGAGTATCATATATATATATATATACTGTATATATATTTATATTTATATAATCATTATTTATATAAAGTATATATATAAGTATATGTATAATACATTTTCCTAGTAACATGAGTTAATGGCACTTCTCTGTAAGGATCGCCCCTGGGAAATGAGAGAAAGTGGGGGTGAGAGATGGAGGGGAGGGGAATATTGTGACATATCAGTATAAAGTAAAATTAATCTGAATAAATGAAGTATGAAGAGAGATGATACAGGATGATTATTAAAGAGCATAGTTCTCAAGTAATCAAATGGATTAGAGGATAGGATAATTAATTAAAGTAGAAAATGTGCGCTAAAAAAAAGAGAGAGAGAGCTACATAGATACACAGACCACACATACCTCAAGGTCCTTACTAGAGAGAGAGAGAGAGAGAGAGAGAGAGAGAGAGAGAGAGAGAGAGAGAGAGAGAGAGAGAGAGAGAGACTATGTGTGTATTAACGGACGTGTGTGTGTGTCTGTCTGTGTGTGTGTGTGTGTATGTACCCACCGTGCATTACCTGTCTCAGCATTCCGGTAATGACGTTATTCTTCCACATTATCCTCGGCAGCTTACCATATTGTGTGGGTGTGGTGGTGGTGGTCAGTGGGGTCCTATAGTCGGTTTACTTTGGGCAGGCCAAGGTTCCGGTTTTCAGCAGCTTTGTTCTATGGATACAGTTATTGTCAAAAGCACTGTGACAACTCTATAATTTCTAAATTTTACTTTTGTTCTGTAGGTAGTCACTTATAAATGTTCATCGAATGTCATATATTTTAATATGCAGATTATAAAAGATCCACAAATCTTGATGAGTTACTACAATTTGATCCAAATGTTTGACGACAACGTAGATGCAAAATTGTATCATCAACATCAAATGTTCTAATATGAGAGTCTTGATTCTAATCAGTCATAGGATTTTCAAATACAAATATTTCACTAGTGGCTTTACGCAATATCCTTGTTACTCGACAATATTTTGAATCAGACTGCATATGTTTTTACCTTGTGAAGGCTGGTCCTATCCAGTGTGAAGTTTGGCATCCTCTGCCCAACCTTAGCCGTTTCTATCTGACTCTTTTCCTATACTACTTTTCCTTCTAGGTACTGGCGAGATCGCCTAATTGGGTGGCACTGCAAGGGGGGCTGCGGACGGTGGGGGAATTGGCCCGGGGGTGCAAGCCCATGGGCTGATGATCCCCTCCCCCGCTGCCCTCTCAGAGACAGATCTCATCTCACCCTGGCCACATCTGGGGGCCGAGCATCTGGAGCGGCTTCGGTCTACCAGACTCGGGACTGATCGGCCAGACAGTCTGGGGAACTACAACAACAACAACTTGTTCTGGATGATGCTTTCGTATCATATATATATCGCAACTGTTATACGCCGAGGACGTAACATTTAAACACACTTTGGAGATTCATTCGTTATAATTTTGGTATTATAATAAATCATTATTAAGGGTAACTGCAGAGCATATTAGGGAATAAAACAAAATATAGTTTTGTATGAAAATATTTTATATGTGAAAGATGTACGCCATATAGTCTCACACATTAATGTAATTAAGAGCAGCAGTAAGGAGATTCTTGATTTGGTTAGGAATAGATCCTAGTGGAATTACATCAATTTGAGGGCAAAATTCTATTATTATGGTGCCATGTTATGACAATATCTTATGATTTCAAGGGTTTATTATTATATGTACGCTCATATGTATTTCCTCGCAAGTTCTGTATGTTTGTTTGCATACCCCTCATCTCCCTGTTATGTCATCTATCTCTCTCCTCCGTTATCTCTCCCGTGAGTGATGCAGGGTAAAGCCGGTATCACACGAGCCCTTTTTCCCTCAACATTTATAGTCAACACTCCTCTAGCAGCTAATGAGGTAGACTTTTTATATAATTCTTATTCCCAAATTAATATACATTCAGTCTAGTTTCCGGTACCGTACCAGTGCAAAATATCCCAGACATTTTTTGCCAGAAAATTTTTGTTCATCGAATGTTGACTATTAAAGCTCTCGAGTGATACCGGCTTAAGTATTGGTGTACACAATCTCTGTTCTCACACCTCCCACAATGGCACTCTCGAGTAGGCCATCCGCCGGAACACTCTTTTCATCTCAGAGACGGAAATATATCTGTGTGCCGATAACAGGTTGGAATCGGGGGTGGGAGTGAAAGGGAACATTGTTGATGGATGGTTAGGATGATGTATGAACATAAAGGTTGATAAATATACAGCTCACTATGCCAACAAATACGTCGAATTTAAAACTGATTTATGCTTGAACAAACAGAGCAACAACAATATAACCAACACAAAACAATATTCATTTGATCACATACTGTATATCTGCCAAATATACAGTTCTTGGGAGGTTGTTGAATGTAACCACAATAAAAACAGACACTCGTTAGCTTAAGGGGAGATTTCCACTTGAGGGATTTTTTTCTTTACGCCTTTCTCCCTCATGTTAAGCCCCATTGCTTTTGAGATTTTAAGACGTTCGCCCCATTAGTTTAGCGATTTTAACAACTTTCACCCCATTTATGTCACTTTTAAGACCATTCGTGCCATTCAGGTGTAGATTTTTTCCTGGCGAGCGATAGCGAGCCTGTAATTTAAGAGGAACCGGCCTTCGACCGGGAAATTTTTCTACCGAAAAATGTACAAATTTATCTTGAAAGGGGGTTAAGGGAGTGTAATTTCAAGCTTGATGGAAGTCTAGGAAACACACTAAAAACCTCCCCTTAACGCGGTAGAGTATTCCACCACGCTGCTCCAACAGCCTCCAATTATTCCCCTAAACACTCAAACCATTTTCATCAATGACACATATTGCTAGGGACGAAAAATCTTTACCATCAGTCAGCTCTGTCTTTTGTCTTCATCATACACATACAAAATAATCTCTCTCTCTCTCTCCACATCTGCCATATCTGTAGCGCTAACAGATTTTAAATTATTCTCAATGAAAAAGTTGGGTCGAATTCTCCCTATACATGTCTTCATACATTATTATTGAGCCTCGCGGCCCTTCAGAATATTGAACAAAGTTTCCTTGTTCTTGTATGCTTGCGGCCACTCGCCAAGCTATTGTCACATTGTTCCTCGTTTGTATTTAACGTTTGCGATAACTTAATGAAATATCCATTATTTTATACAATTTTGTGTTTAGAAGACATGATGAGTTATGGCTTTGAACATGAAATTAACCTCACATTCATACCTGGTATTCAGCTGTCATAAATAAATGTAGAAGTAACCCTGTTTACGTTATATTTCAGCTTCTAAAACACCTCTTGCTTGAACAGACTCTCTCTCTCAACCAATGCATGGAGCAGACTGATATGAGTTTGGGTGGCAAGCTTAGAAGCTCATGGAAATGTCTGGTTGGTGCAACCAACTCGGCTGGTAGTACTAAAACGTATGGGTACGTCACCCGTCACCCGCAGTATAAGCATTTTTTACATAAGACGAACCCGTATTTTGGCCACAGTAAAAGGGTTAACATGGTCACGTAAGTCATGTACGAGTGGGTAGAAGGGAGAATCTACCTTTGTGGTCATGGGAGGGCTAGAAACGATTGTTATATCTTACCTGTTAAGTTATTATTAATATTTGGGTATTAAATGTAGGTACTGGTACTGATCATATAGTCCTCAGCTCATTCACAGTAATGCATATATTTTATACATTATTCGTACAAACAACTAACAAACAATCGGACACAGACAGAGTGTGTTCAGTACTCTCTAAGACACAGATCGGAGCATTTTTTTGTTTTTTTCTTCTATATTCCAACTACTCCCTCTCGGGCATAGGCTGAGAGCCTGTACATTCCACCGCTCAACACGGTGAAGCCCGTGAGGTCTTGTTCCAGTCTGGGGAGTGAGACATGTGAAGCATCCATCATGGCTCGAAGCAGCTCCATCTCTGAAGCGGCCGGTTGCTTCGCTCAAGTGCTTCACCGTCTCACCCTCCAAACTCAGACCCTCACTCTCAGAACGCCACCTATTGAGCAGTGAACTCACTAGGCATTGGCCCCCTGTAACATATTTTGAATATGGGAATTTTCATACAGTGTTATTTAATCAGGGAACAATGAGGGTATTTTTTTGGCATTTCGGTGGACTTTGTGGTAATGCACTGATACTAGATACAGCACAAATTCAATCCCAATAATATCTTCCCATTGACATTTCGGGATTTGAACCCGGGTCCATTGGATTACCAATCCAGTGGCATGACCACTCCACCACACTTCCCCTAAGGGGAGGTTAATTAATTAAGGGAGGATGGTTCACTTTTTGGGCGATTTTTGCATGTATTCGTTATTTTTCTAGTTTCCTCCCTAGACCTCCATCAAATTAAAAAAGAAAAAAAATTCATTAGATCCTCCTTCTAGATTAATTTGTAAATTTTTCGGTAGAAAAATGTCCCAGAGGCCGAAGGCCGAACCGGCCGAAGGCCGGTTTTTCCAACATTACAGGCTCACTGTCGTTCGTCAGGGAAAAAATCGACACCCAAATAGCACGAAAGGTCTAAATATTGAAGAAATGGGGCGAAAGGTCTTTAAATCGACTAACTAATGGGGCAAGCATCTTAACATCTGAAAACTAATGGGGCTAAACATGAGGGAGAAAGTGGTCCAGAAAACCGGCCCATCCCCCCTTAAGTGTTCCAAGCTATCCCAAACTGAATCAAATCTTTACATCAATTCTTTGCGTTTGTTTTTACAATCACATATTAGAGGAGGTGAGGTACGTATTGTTGTTCGAGGGTTGATATTGGGCCAGGATGTGTGTCTTAGAGTGTACAGTCGCGCTAATAAGGAATGTCTCGGAACAGAAACAACACAAAACAACGAACAAACATAGATAAAAACAAAAATTCACACACATCTAGGTCACCCAGGAGAAGACCTAGAAACCAGGGTCACCAAGGTCGCTCCAGCACTCCCCCGGCCCTCGACCACTCGGAGAGGTTCCGATCTCGGCAGGCAGACATGCAGCGGAGCCGAAACCACAAGCCCGCCCACCACACTTCCAGGCGCACCCTTCATATTAATCGTCTCCCCGGGCCAGGCGCCTGATGGACTATTATCTAGTCCAACTTGCGCCCGACCCCTTTCCCCAAATGACCACGTGTTCACTCAACTATTACAAGCATTCTCCATTCACAACACAACAACACAACACGACCATCAATTTATCTCGTCACCAATTGTAACACTGATTTCCCTGAATGTAAGAGAAACATGCAATAAACATCATTGTGATTAAAGGGGGTAACACTATCTGGTACGACGTTTTATTTATTTATTTTTTTATGATTGTATTTAATTATTATTGTTGATTTTGATTGCTTTTGTCATCCTCGAACAGTGCGTATTTTTTGTCCCCTATACTTTAAAAATATATATATATATACATAAATCGCTTCCCCAGGCTCTTTCAACTAAAAAATACCTCCAGACCCTCTTCTAGATTAATATGTAAAAATTTCAGCAGAAAACTGTCCAGGCGCCGAAGGTCGTTTTCTCTTAAATAACAGGCTCACTTTCGCTTGCCCAGAAACAAACTGACACCTTAATTTAGTGAATCATCATATAAACTCCAAACAAATATGGGAAAGCTTCTTATAATCTACAAACTAATGGAGTGTTACAGGGAGGGTCCACAAAGCCCCACGTCGCCTGAGATAGGGTTAAATAAGTTTTAGTGAATCATACGTTATCACCCCCGGCTGTGGGAAAGCACGGAACCTTACGGGAGGTGAGTGGGTGTGAACATCGTCTAGAGGTTCTTATCGACCAATGTGATTACGTGTCAACACTCTCCTTGACCCCAGCTTGGTGTTGTATATCAGCTAGCTAATAACGGTTTCTCAGACAGGGTACACGTAGAGTTTAATATCTGCTATGGGTGGCAAGTGGGTGGCATGTTTGTACTCTTAGATTGATTTGTCCTATGTTAACTTTTAGGTTGCCTTCGTCTGCAGTTTTAGCTTAAAAAGTTGAAATTTTAAATTTTTGCGTTACTACTATGGGTTTCAGAGGCCGTGTGGCATCGTTTTTCGGGAATAACTTATTAACAAACAGTTGGATCAGTATGATATTTTGACAATACTTTTTTCATACCGTCCCCTAATTTTCGTCAATATAGTGCATTACCAAAAGTGTAGAAATAAGCCACTTGTCCCTGTGTTATGAGGTTAAAGTCACACATTAATAACTAAGATACGGACAAGGCTACCGTGGCTTACCTGTGAGAACCACCAAACCATTATTTCTCCTCCATCAAACACCGTAGTTATCAGCCACCACCCAACCCTATTATCGCCTTTAAATTCAAGTAATCAGTCAATATCAAGTATAAATATACAATAATACATACCGTCTATATATTTATACTTGATATTGACAGATAACTTGAATTTAAAGGAGATAATAGGGTTGGGTGGTGGCTGATAACTACCGTGTTTGATGGAGGAGCAATAATGGTTTGGTGGTTCTCACAGGTAAGCCACGGTAGCCCTGTCCGTTTCTTAGTCATTAATGTGCGACTTTAACCTCATGACTAAGGGACAAGTGGCTTATTTCTACACTTTTGGTAATGCACTATATTGACAAAAATTAGGGGACGGTGTGAAAATAACTGTGTCAAAATATCATACTGATCCAACTGTTTGTTAATAAGTTATTCCCGAAAAAAACGATGCTACACGGTCTCTGAAACCCATAGTAGGTTATTGGTTACAAATATTTAAAGATAGTGTGTGTTTTGTTTTAATACGCTTCATGGAGCCTAGGAAGGGTCTCTGACTGACCGAGACAGATTGTAGCTAATGCGTCCATCCAAAAGTGGTCCAGCTTGGCGTTATGGGTAGGGCAATCATCTCGTGTAGGCCTCAGGTTGATGGGCTTCCTCTGAGTTGCAGAGTGAGGGTTGACTGAGTTGCTTAAGGGGAAATGGGCCGCTTTTTTTGGACCCCCTTCTCCCTCATGTTTAGCGCAATTAGTTTTCAGATTTTGAGATTTTTGCCCCATTAGTTTATCGATTTTAAGACCTCTCGCCCCATTTTGTTGTCAATATTAAGACCTTTCGTGCTATTTAGGTGTCGATATTTTTCCTGGCGAACGATAGTGAGCCAGTAATTTTGGAAGAACCGGCCTTTGGCCGGGAAATTTTTCTACCGAAAAATGTACAAATTTATCTAGAAGGGGGATCTAATGGATGTATTCTTAAGTTTGATGGAGGTCTAGCGAAGAAACTAAGAAATAAAGGAATAATTGAAATAATAGACCAAAAAATAAAACGGCCCATCTCCTCTTAAGCCATTGACATACTAAAATATACCTGTTAAACTAGTGCTTTAGAGCAAGAACAACATACTTGTTATCATGTGCTATGCCAAGGTCAACTAAAATATCAATAGTGATTGCAGTATACTAAATGCATTTGCTTGATTCAGAAATAACGGCAAATCATTAATTTGGCAATCACATACTTGCTTTCATTAATGTCTTTGGGAGGTGTTTGGTGTTGGAGTGAAATTAATAAAAATATATACAAATTGCACTTACAGTAGCTTTGCATAACTTTACAATACGGATGACTAAGTATCATGAGGTCTGAGCAAGGTAATCCAGCCCCATGCATGATTTACTGGTTAATGTAGAACCCTATAGGTTTTGGTGATTCAAGTTTTTATATTAATTTTATCTATCTATATAATTATATATATATATATATATATATATATCTATCTATATATCTATATATCTCTATATATCTCTATTAATATATTTATTATCTATCTATAGTATCTAACATCTATCTCTCTCTCTCTCTCTCTCTCTCTCTCTCTATCTCTATTAATATATTTATTATCTATCTATAGTATCTAAGATCTATCTATCTATCTATCACTCTATCTATCTATCTATCTATCTATCTATCTATTACACAAGTATTTATCATAACTTGTGGAATGGGCTTCCCCGAGATGTCATAGGCTACAGCACCGTTGCTTCTTTTAAACTTCGCCTAGACAAACACCTTGCCTTAAATCCACGACTGACAGCATTTGTAAATTAATACAGTTTTTTTTCCCTTACCCACTCTAAACCACTGTTTGGACACTTGACCATCAGTGTTTTGGAGGGCAAGCAGCCTTGAGGGGTCGCTAGATCTGTTGTTGCTTGATTTCCTTCTTTTGTACTAGAATGTTGAGAGAAGATGAAGGGTTTAGTTGTGTGTTGTTGAAGAATAGTTGATAGTCTTGTGGAAGATTGTGATGAAGAGAGAGAGAGGGAGAAACTGGGTCTTGGAGGCGTTGAAAGTAACAAGATTTTCTCTGCTCCATCAGAAATAATTTAAAGATCAGAAGATAGGCATTCTATGGCCTCGCCACATTTGTTTTTGAGTGCTTGCATTCCGGGTTGATGTGAAAAACTAGTTGAATAGTGTAAGGTACAGTCATCAGCATATGAGTGGATAGGACTAGAGGTACAGTTGAGAGCATTGATAAATATTAGAAAGAGAATTGGAAACAGAACAGGACCCTGAGGAACACCGGAGTTGATAGGTTAAGGAAGTGAACGATGGCCGCCCACAACTGCAGCTATGGAACGGTCTGAAAGGAAATTAGAGACAAAGGCACAACTAGAGGAATAGAAACCGAAGGAGGGTAGTTTGGAAATTAAAGACTTGTGCCAGACTATTGAAGGCTTTTGATATGTCTAGAGCAATTGAAAGAGTCTCACTGAAGTCCCGAAAGGAGGATGACCAAGAGTTAGTAAGATATGAAAGAAGATCACCAGTAGAGAGGCTCTTAACCCTTTCACGCATATGACGCGATTTTGAGCCTATTGGGGATACTTTAAAGCCTTTGTTACCATCAGGGGTATTTAGAAACCTTTAGTTTAGTTACTTCAACCTCTGCAGTTGTCTTTGAGTTAGCCGTGGGCAGAAAACTAATTTGGTGAGGTAATTATAAGAGTGAGAGAACTATTTCCTATTGCTAATCTGGCAACCTCTATGTCATAGATGCGTGAAAGGGTTAAAGAAACTGTAATGGCGATCTGAAAGTAGATTATGGGAAGATAAATGCTTAAGAAATGTTTGAGTTAAGAATAGTTTCAAAAACTTTAGAGATGCAAGAAATGAGAGCAATGGGACGATAGTTGGAGGGTTGAGAGCGGTCACCCTTCTTTGGGACAGCTTGAATAATAGCAAACTTCCAGCAAGAAGGAAAGACGTTGGAGGATAGGCAGAGACGAAAGAGTTTGCCAAGGCAGGGAGACAACGCGGAAGAATAGTTTTTGAGTACAACAGGAGGAACACCATCCGGTCGGTCCGTACGCCTTCTTAGTATTAAGCCCAGAGAGGGCCGAGAGTACATATTTAGAAGAGATTGATATTAGGCATAAGTAAGTGAGAGGGAGGTGGAGAGGGAGGAATAGCACCGGAATCATCCAAGGTGGAGTTTTTAGCAAAAGTTTGAGCGAAGAGTTCAGCTCTGTCAGAGGCAAAGGTGATGGTGGTATCGTCAGAGTGGAAAAGTTGAGGAAAAGACGAGGAAGTGAAATTGTTGGAGAGGTTTTTGGCATGATGCCAAAAAGCTTGGGAAGAGCTAGAGTTGAACAGTTCAGAGCATTTGATATTGATGAAAGAGTTTTTGGCGAGTCGAGTCGGAGAACAGATTTGGCTTGATTCCGGGCAGAGGTATAAAAAGTACAGGATTCTTAAGTTTGAAGGCAATGGTATCGTTTGAATGCTTCCTCCTTATTACTAGCAGCAGTAGAAGAAGGGTGAGTAAACCAAGATTTTTGTGAGTTAGTCTGAGAGAAAGAGAATGGGATGTATGCTTCTATGCCCGAAAGGATTACCTCAGTAATGCGATCGGCATTCTCTGAGGATCCCCGGCCAAGGAAGCAAAAATCATTCCATGGGAAATCAAAGAAGTACTGCCGTAGAGCCTCCCAGTCGGCAGCGCCATATTGCCACAAGCGCTGCCAGCTGGGGGGGTCAGAAGGCCGAACTGGAGAGACAGGACAGGTGACAGAAATAAGGTTATGGAGCTTGATGGAGGTCTAGCGGGGTCACTATAAAATAAATATATAAAATACATAAATATGCCAAAGACTAAACACTACCCCCTTAAAGACACCCTTGGCCGATTTCAGTTACGGCAATAGGGTCTCTCAAGCTACACACAATGATGAGAACCCAGCCTTATCAGTTTTAGCATGTCGCCCTCCCACCTCGCGTTTGTCGGCTCCTTGGGAAAGTACTTGAGGACGAGAACCCACCGCCACAAACACACACACACACACAAGTAGCTCATGTACTGTGGGAAACTATGGCGGTGTGTGGGAGAGTCTAGGTGGAGTGACAAATTTACACAGGTAGAGGAAAGAGAAGGGAGGAAGAATGAATAAATGTAGAGATTATTAAATACTTTATATAATATACCTTATGTATAAACATTATTAGTATTATGAATATTATTCTTATTATTAATTTTCTTCCTTTCATTATTATAATTTGTATTATTCTTATTATTCGCAGTTTAATTCTTATTATTTTGTTTTTATATATATGTTTATCATTATTATTAATATTTTATTATGATTTGTATATGATCTATTATATATATATATATATAGGTACATTCAAAAGCCACTATTCCTTCCCACCTTTGCTCCAATTGTAGTGTAAACCAAACATTTGACTATGGTATGTTCAACACCTATAATATACAGTACAGTAAGCTGTATTAAGCTGTATTAAGCTGTATAGGAAGGAGAACTGGAGAATTTCACTTGTTCTTCCGGTGGACAATCTTTCACTTGTTTGGGATTTAAATGGACGAGCTCACACTGGCTTATCTTGGGTTCGAGTCTTGTGATTAGTGACTTAAGATGTCCCACAAAAATAATTGTTGGCCTCATTCAAACGCTTCCTTGCTCGATAATGTCATCCAAGATCAACAAAAATAAATACTAAGAATTGTAAATTACATTGCTGGGCCCTGACAAGATTTTTGAAGTGTCATCTATGGCCCATATTTAATCATCAATCAAATTATCGGAAAAAAGATTGCAGACATATGCTGCGTGTGAGATCACCCATTAATTCCGAAGAAGGGTGTAAAGTAACTTCCCATTAAGAGGGGGATGGTTAACTTTTTGGGCGATTTTTGCATGTATTCATTAGTTTTTCTAGTTTCCTCCCTAGACCTCCATTAAATTAAAAAAAACATCCATTAGATCCCCCTTTTAGATTAATTTGTAAATTTTTCGGCAGAAAAATTTCCCGGCCGAAGGCCGGTTCTTCCAACATTACAGGCTCACTATCGTTCGCCAGGGAACAAATTGACACCTAATTAGCACGAAAGGTCTAAATATTGACGTAGAAATAGGGCGAAAGGTCTTAAAATCGACTAACTAATGGGGCAAGCATCTTAACATCTGAAAACTAATGGGGCTAAACATGAGGGAGAAAGTGGTCCAGAAAACCGACCCATGTCCCCTTAAATGTCGTCACCAATTTCCGCGTGAATCCCTGCTTGAAGTTAAAATTTAATATAGATATAATTATATGGGTGGTTAAGGGGAGATTTCCACCTGGAGGATTTTTTTCTGAACCTCTTTCTCCCTCATGTTTAGCCCCATTGCTTGTGAGATTTAAAGACGCTTGCCCCATTAGTTTGGCGATTTTAAGAACCCTCGCCCCATTTCTGTCAATTTTAAGACCATTCGTGCCATTTAGGTGTCCATTTTTTCCTGGCGAGCGATAGCGAGCCTGTATTTAAGGGGAACCGGCCTTCGGCCGGGACATTTTTCTACCGAAAAATTTACAAATTTATCTTGAAAGGGGGTCAAGGGGGAGTAATTTTAAGCTTGATGGAAGTCTTGGGAATCAACTAAATACCTCCCCTTAAATGCCTCGTTCTCTATTAAGGGGGTAGACTGTGGTTGATTTTTGGACTATATATTTATTTATTTATTTATTTTTGAGTTTCCTCGCTAGACCTCCATCAAGCTTAGAAAAGAAAAAAAAACTAGACCCCCTTTCATTATAAATTTATACATTTTTCGGTAGGTTCGGTCGGTTCCTTCTAAAATTAGAGGCTCGCTATCGCTCGCCAGGAAAAAATCGACACCTAAATGGCACGAAAGGTTTTAATATTGACAACAAAATGAGCCGAAAGGTCTCAAAATGAGCCGAAAGGTCTGAAAATCGCCAAACTAACGGAACGAACGTCTTAAAAACCTCAAAACTAATATGCTAAACATGAGGGAGAAGGGGGTCCAGAAAAAGCGACTAGTACCCCTTTATGCTCAGAGTATCGTCACCAAATGTTGTTGGGGTGGGAGTGGGGTGGGGGGGTGGGGGGGGGGGGGAGGGATAAATGCAGGGCGATATATAGCAATCTTCATAACGACATTTCCATTTTGTTCATTTTGATCTTTTGTAAATTAATAGGTCTACTGATATCATAATTATTAAGGGGAGGCAGACCGTGTTTCTGGACCCCCTTCTCCCTAATGTTTAGCCCCACTAGTTTTGAGATTATAAGACGTTCGGCCCATTAGTTTGGTGATTTTAACACCTTTCGCTCCATTTAGTTGTCAGTTTTAAGACCTTTCGAGCCATTTAGGTGTCTATTTTTTCCTGGCGAGCGATAGCGAGCCTGCAATTTTAAGATGAACCGGCCTTTGGCCGGGACAGTTTTCTACCCAAAAATTTACAAATTTATCTTGAAGGGAGGTCTAGGGGGTGTTTTTCTAGCTTGATGGAGGTCTAGGGAGGAAACTATAAACAAAAAATATATGAATAAATTAATTAATAGACCAAACAAACGGTCAGTCTCCTCTTAATTCTCAGTTAGTTTGTTATCATTGTCACAATTAGAATATTATTTTTATTGTATTAATACCATCGATTATGATGTGTTAACACTTTATTATATACATTAAAAGTGAGTTCATAAAAATATGTATTTACTTTACCGGGACCTCACCAAATTTCGAGTTATTACATCTTCCTAAACCGTCTTAAATGGCCCACTATCATCAAATGTCATCCTTTATTTTCTTTCATAATTATATTGGTATGCAAATATATAGGCACCTTACATTTACATCGGTAAATTGGGTGAAGAACATACTGTAGTTGTGGCAATTAGAAGGTTAAGGGGGGATTTCCACTTGAGGGACTTTTTTCTTGACCCCTTTCTCCCTCATCTGTAGCCCCATTGCTTTTTGAGATTTTAAGACGTTTGCCCCATTAGTTTGGTGATTTTTAAAAATTTCCGCCCCATTCTGTCAATTTTACGACCTTTCGTGCCATTTAGGTGTCGATTTTATCCTGGCGAGCGATAGCGAGCCTGTAATTTAAGAGTAATCGGCCTTCGACCGGGACATTTTTCTACCGAAAAATGTACAAATTTATCTTGAAAGAGGGTCAAGGGGGTGAAATTTTAAGATTGCTGGAGGAGTAGGAAACAATCTAGAAATCTCCCCTTAAGCTCCACCGACAACGTCAGTAGTCAGGATTCACGTTAATTGGTGTAATGGCTATAATACCAACCAAAATTACAAAACTATTAGCTATAGATGTAGTAGTTGGTTTCTTGAACATATCAATTAGCTTATGGAAAATGTATTTCAAATTATTACATATTGTTTTGCTGGGAATAATTTTGATATTCTACCATCATCACTGCTGATGTGTTAAGGGGAGATTTTTAGTTGATTCCCTAGACTTCCATCAAGCTTAAAGTTACTCCCCCTTGACCCCCTTTCAAGATACATTTGTACATTTTTCGGTAGAAAAATGTCCCGGCCGAAGGCCGGTTCCCCTTAAATTACAGTCTCGCTATCGCTCGCCAGGAAAAAATCGACACCTAAATGGCACGAATGGTCTTAAAATTGACAGAAATGGGGCGAGGGTTCTTAAAATCGCCAAACTAATGGGGCAAGCGTCTTTAAATCTCACAAGCAATGGGGCTAAACATGAGGGAGAAAGAGGTTCAGAAAAAAATCCTCCAGGTGGAAATCTCCCCTTAATGGCCTTGCTATACCAACCAGTTATACATATTGTAATATATTATACTAGCTAGTATAGCACATAATGAGCTATAAGAGATATATAAGAGATATATATGTGTTCAATTGACCACTTGTGAGTTTCGTTCTATAAGGAAGTTGGACTTTTAGACATCGATAGTTAACAGAATTACCAGCTAAAATACAGTTGTAGTACATTTATAGATACATAAATACAGTTGTAGTACATTTATAGATACATAAATACAGTTGTAGTACATTTATAGATACATAAATACAGTTGTAGTACATTTATAGATACATAAATACAGTTGTAGTACATTTACAGATACATAAATACAGTTGTAGTACATTTATAGATACATAAAATCCCATTCAACGTACTCTTTAGCCATCAGACACCTACATTATTGTTGCATTTCTGTTTACTATCGATGTCTACAGCTCCAACTTCCTTATAGAACGAAACTCGCAAGTGGTCAATTCCCGGCCTGGATGAAAAAATTAGATAAATATACAGTACTCTACACAATGTTTACTAGTGCGAAATAGAGAAAGTGAGTTAGTCTGAGTCAGTGGGCCTTCAATAAGTGAATTAGTCTGAGTCAGTGTGCCTTCAATAAGTGAGTTAGTCTGAGTCAGTGGGCCTTCAATAAGTGAGTTAGTCTGAGTCAGTGGGCCTTCAATAAGTGAGTTAGTCTGAGTCAGTGGGCCTTCAATAAGTGAGTTAGTCTGAGTCAGTGTGCCTTCAATAAGTGAGTTAGTCTGAGTCAGTGTGCCTTCAATAAGTGAGTTAGTCTGAGTCAGTGGGCCTTCAATAAGTGAGTTAGTCTGAGTCAGTGGGCCTTCAATAAGTGAGTTAGTCTGAGTCAGTGGGCCTTCAATAAGTGAATTAGTCTGAGTCAGTGGGCCTTCAATAAGTGAGTTAGTCTGAGTCAGTGGGCCTTCAATAAGTGAGTTAGTCTGAGTCAGTGGGCCTTCAATAAGTGAATGAGTCTGAGTCAGTGGGCCTTCAATAAGTGAATGAGTCTGAGTCAGTGGGCCTTCAATAAGTGAGTTAGTCTGAGTCAGTGGGCCTTCAATAAGTGAATTAGTCTGAGTCAGTGGGCCTTCAATAAGTGAATTAGTCTGAGTCAGTGGGCCTTCAATAAGTGAGTTAGTTTGAGTCAGTGGGCCTTCAATAAGTGAGTTAGTCTGAGTCAGTGGGCCTTCAATAAGTGAGTTAGTCTGAGTCAGTGGGCCTTCAATAAGTGAGTTAGTCTGAGTCAGTGGGCCTTCAATAAGTGAGTTAGTCTGAGTCAGTGGGCCTTCTATAAGTGAGTTAGTCTGAGTCAGTGGGCCTTCAATAAGTGAGTTAGTCTGAGTCAGTGGGCCTTCAATAAGTGAGTTAGTCTGAGTCAGTGGGCCTTCAATAAGTGAGTTAGTCTGAGTCAGTGGGCCTTCAATAAGTGATTTAGTCTGAGTCAGTGGGCCTTCAATAAGTGAGTTAGTCTGAGTGAGTGGGCCTTCAATAAGTGAGTCAGTCTGAGTGAGTGGGCCTTCAATAAGTGAGTCAGTCTGAGTGAGTGGGCCTTCAATAAGTGAGTCAGTCTGAGTGAGTGGGCCTTCAATAAGTGAGTTAGTCTGAGTCAGTGGGCCTTCAATAAGTGAGTTAGTCTGAGTCAGTGCTTCAATAAGTGAGTTAGTCTGAGTCAGTGGGCCTTCAATAAGTTTACCGCTATCACTTAAGGGGAGATCTCCACTTGAGGGATTTTTTTCTTGACCCCTTTCTCCCTCATGTTTAGCCCCATTGCTTTTGATATTATAAAACGTTTGCCCCATTAGTTTAGCGATTTTAAGAACTTTCACCCCATATTAAGACCTTTCGTGCCATTCAGGTGTCGATTTTATCCTGGCGAGCGATAGCGAGCCTTTAATTTAAGAAGAACCGGCCTTTGGCCGGGAAATTTTTCTACCGAAAAATGTACAAATTTATCTTGAAAGGGACTCAAGGGGGTGTAATTTTAAGCTTGATGGAGGTCTAGGGAACCAACTAAATACCTCCCCTTAATTCACTCCTCTCGCTGCCAACCACATTTTCTCTCACGCTCTATCTCTTGCTGGCATCTTATCTCGCCTGCTACCCATTATTATCTCCTTATCATAGGTAACCAATATTTAATTTTTCACACCTTTCATACCTTACTTGGGCCGGTTTTCTGGACCACTTTCTCCCTCATGTTTAGCCCCATTAATTTTCAGATGTTAAGATATTTGCCCCATTAGTTAGTCGATTTTAAGACCTTTCGCCCCATTTTTTCGTCAATATTTAGATCTTTCGTGCTATATAGGTGTCGATTTTTTCTCCTGGCGAACGATAGTGAGCCTGTAATGTTGGAAGAATCGGCCTTCGGCCGGGACATTTTTCTACCGAAATATTTACAAATTAATCTAGAAGGGGGATCTAATGGATGTTTTTTTTTTATTATTTGATGGAGGTCTAGGGAGGAAACTAGAAAAATAATGAATACATGCAAAAATCGCCCAAAAAGTGAACCATCCTCCCTTAAAAAGTTAGTAAAAAATATGTTTAAAGCTGATGGTACCGTAGACATGTAGGCACGCACTATTATGCACACACACACACACACACACACACACACACACACACACACACACACACACACACACACACACTCTCTCTCTCTCCCTCTCTGAACCCCAACAAACACAGCTGTCACCCAAACCCTTTAACCGACGTATTGCATCAGTCTGGCATCCGGTATGAATTTTAGGATCAGTTTGAAGACCGATTTGTATTTATATTTGAAGACCGATTTGTATTTATATTTGAAGACCGATTTATATTTATATTTCTAGTTTGTTTGATCATGAATTGAATACATTTTTGACTCCACCAACGTAATGGTCCATATATTTCCATAAAAGACTCGATCGCATTTTATTTTGAACTCAGATACTCTGACTTGGAGGAAATCCGACACTAGAGCCCGAGTCACACGAGATGTTTTAGAAGCGCACATCCTTTTGGTCAAAGTATCCGACCCAACTTAGTTATGCAGCAATGTTTAATTTCAGATGATCTGCTCTTCCATTATAAGCGTATGTTGAAGCTTGTAATTCATATCCTTAACTAGTCACGTTAAGGGAGGATGGTTCACTCTTTGGGTGATGTTTGCATGTATTCATTATTTTTCTCGTTCCCTCCCTAGACCTCCATCAAATTTAAAAAAAAACATCCATTAGATCTCCCTTCTAGATTAATTTGTACATTTTCGGTAGAAAAATTTCCTGGCCGAAGGCCGGTTCTTCTAACATTACAGGCTCACGTGCACTATCGTTCGCCAGGGAAAAAATCGACACCTAAATAGCACGAAAGGTCTAAATATTGATGATGAAATGGGGCGAAAGGTCTTAAAATCTACTAACTAATGGGGCAAACATCTTAACATCTGAAAACTAATGGGGCTAAACATTAGGTAGAAAGTGGTCCAGAAAACCGGCCCATCCCCCCCTTAAACATAAAGATACGTACCCAAACTCCCACTTACAATACGGTAACTAGTAGCAGTTATGAAACTCGACCGATATTATTCGCTGTTAACCCCTTCACCTTCAGTACAGGTGACATCCTTTTCATTATATGCTGGCAAGTATTAATCGATTTTATTCAGCTTAAGAAAGACGTCTACCAATTGAAAGGCTACATCCAATCTCAATTTATCCTTGTAGCTTCTATATATCGTTCCTAAGCTTCCTAACATCGTCTAAATGCAGCTGACAAAATACGTCACCAGTACTGAAAGGGTTAGAATTGCCGGTGAGACTCAAGCTAGAGTTACAGTATATGTCACCTTTACCTGTGCCGGTTGAGCAATCAGTTGTAAAGGTATGTGCCTGGCCTCTGAATACTAATGTTACCTGTGTCCCTCGTGGCTGGTTACGCATGATTACATATGGTAAAGTAAGTCGATGTTGAATAAGTAGACAACTATAATAGATAACTATAAGAACACAAGAGATAGAAAATGTGTATATATATATATATATATATATACACCGGTAATTATATATATACCGGTATATATATACATTACATATATACATAGAAACAAATGGAAATGGTAGGCCATATCAAGGAAAGTTATATATATATCTACAATAGAGTACCACTTTACATAAATAGAAACACGGATGATCTGTGTGTGTGATGAAAAGGTAGAAGGGTGGATAGGGATAGGGGTAGAGAGGGGGTGGAAGGACTAGGTAGGTGGTAGGTTAGGTAGGTGGAAGGACTAGGTAGATAGGGTAGTAGGAAGGCTATAAGGAGGAGGGGGAGGACCTAGCAAGTCAGGTTCCCACGCTCCCCGATCCACCAATTACCCACACGTGCACAGGCATAGCACCTGTGTTACTCCAGTCAACCCCACCCCCCTTATCTCTCTCTCTCTCTCTCTATCTCGTTTTTATTTTGCTTTGTTTATCTGTTGTCTTCCACTTTATTAGTTTATTTTTTTCATTTATTCTTGTTTCTCTTCTCACTATCATTGAATACAGTGGTTGCCTAATAGCTTGCAGGTTCGACGTATCTCCTCTCCTGTCTCTCCTCCTATCATCCTTTGTTTTGTATATTTGAATTCCTGTATTTACTTTACTTATCCTCTCCATTTTGATATTCCCTAACTTCTATTTTAATTTTCCTCCCCATCTTTTCTCGTTCTTCTCTGTTCTTCCCTCCCTCCCTCTCTCCCTCCCCCTTTCTCTCGCCCTCCACTCCCTCTGGCCATTACTCGCTGACCACCTGAGGGAGGGAGGAGGGGGAGGAGGGGAAGCAGGAGGAGGAGGAGGCGTGTGAATGAAACTAATATAAAGTTCAAAATCTTCCAAAAATGTTTAGACATCACAGGAATAATCACAGGGTATAACCAGTTATATATACAAAAACTAATAATGGAATACACAGTCTATACTGATAAACAATTATAATTTTTTGGAAGAAATGTATAAGCAAATATGTCGTTTGCAAATTAAGATAAATTATTTGTTTATAATAATAGTGAGAAAATGAGGATGCTATAAACAAGTAATGAATATGAGAGAAGGACAGTGAACATCGAAAGCAATCCACATAAACAAGTGCGAAGACAAGGCAACACTAGTAATAACTCTCGCATGCAAGTACACTAATAACAAGGAAAGTCGAGTTAATATTGTAGCAAGAGAAGCGAAGAGGGGGCAAGTGAGTGAGGATAAAAAAAAATAAAAAAGTATTGGAGAGGAAAGGACAATGAAAGCATGCGCAGAAAACATGCAAACGAAGATACAATAATACCACAAGTTGTACGAACAAAAATAGAATGAGAAAGGGCGAATCAAAGTTGTAGGAAGAAAAGCGAAGATATAACAAGTTAATAAGGATAATAACAACAAGTATCGAAGAAGAGAGAAAGACAATACATTGTACAGTATTAGTAATCAACAGAAAATACGCAAACAAGGCAAGTACACTGTTACATCTCACCGACAAGACTAATAATAAAGACATCACAATGAAAATGGTAGTTTGGTAGAGGGAACAAACGAGTAATGATAATAAAAAAAAAAAAGTATTGAAAAAGAGAGACAGACAATGAAGTAATGTGCAGAAAATACGCGAATTTAGGCAAGTACACTGTTACATCTCACCGACAAGACTAATAATAAAGACAACACAATGAAAATGGTAGTTTGGTAGAGGGAACAAACGAGTAATGATAATAAAAAAAAAAAGTATTGAAAAAGAGAGACAGACAATGAAGTAATGTGCAGAAAATACGCGAATTTAGGCAAGTACACTGTTAAATCTCACCGACAAGACTAATAATAAAGACAACACAATGCAAATGGTAGTTTGGTAGAGGGAACAAACGAGTAATGATAATAAAAATATATATATATTGAAAAAGAGAGTAAGACAATTTTAAGTAATGTGCAGAAAATACGTGAATTTAGGCAAGTACAGTGTTAAATCTCCCAGATAAGACAAATAATAAGGATAACAATAGAAACGTTAGCCTGGTAGAGAGAGCAAGGGAGTGAGAATAACAAAAACAATAGAAACGTTAGCCTGGTAGATAGAGAGAGCAAAGGAGTGATAATAACAAAAACAAACAATAGCAACGTTAGCCTGGTAGAGAGAGCAAGGGAGTGAGAATAACAAAAACAATAGAAACGTTAGCCTGGTAGAGAGAGAGAGCAAGGGAGTGAGAATAACAAAAACAATAGAAACGTTAGCCTGGTAGAGAGAGAGAGCAAGGGAGTGAGAATAACAAAAACAATAGAAACGTTAGCCTGGTAGATCGAGAGCAAGGGAGTGAGAATAACAAAAACGATAAAAACGTTAGAGCAAGGGAGTGAGAATAACAAAAACAATAGAAACGATCGCCTGGTAGAGAGAGAGAGAGAGCAAGGGAGTGAGAATAACAAAAACAAGGGTCGGAGAGGAGAGCGGGACAGTGAACTTTGAAAGCAGTGCGCAGTATACTCCAGTTTCGAGGCTTGAAGGGGTTTGGCTGCGAGGGGTCAGATTCACTTGTTTTTCTGCTTACCCTTTTCTTATGTAGTCTGCTGTCTTATGTTTTCAGCTCCATGACGAATTATTTCAGCTCCATGACGAATGATTTTACTCTAGCTATTGACGGAGTATCTGAGTAGCTTTCTCTATCTATCTATCTCTCTATCTCTCTCTCTCTCTCTCTCTCTCTCTCTCTCTCTCTCTCTCTCTCTCTCTCTCTCTCTCTCTCTCTCTCTCTCTCTCTCTCTCTCTCTCTCTCTCTCTCTCTCTCTCTCATCTATCTATCTATCTATCTATCTAATCTATCTATCTTCTCTTCCCCTGTGGCTCTCCCCCTTGTCATCATTACCCCCTGGTCTACTGAAAGAAATATAACCTTTGATTGCTTAGAGTGCTTTGGAGTCACGGATAGGGTATTTTAAGAGTGCTTTGGAGTCACGGATAGGGTATTTTTAGAGTGCTTTGGAGTCACGGATAGGGTATTTTTTTTTTTTATCATATTTTGGTATTTGAGCTTATTGGTATTTGATCTTATTTTGGGTAATGCTAGGCGATTTTATTCACTTTAAATGTGACCTGTAGGTACTGAAGGGGTAAATACTATTTTTGTTTACCATCACAGAATCTTGCTATGCTATGGGCCAGGTTTTTGGACCACTTTCTCCCTCATGTTTAGCCCCATTAGTTTTCAGATGTTAAGATGTTTGCCCCATTAGTTAGTCGATTTTAAGACCTTTCGCCCAATTTCTTCGTCAATATTTAGACCTTTCGTGCTATTTAGGTGTCGATGTTTTTTCCCTGGCGAACGATAGTGAGCCTGTAATATTGGAAGAACCGGCCTTCAGCCGGGAAATTTTTCTACCGAAAAATGTACAAATTAATCTAGAAGGGGGATCTAATGGATGTTTTTTTTAAATTTGATGGAGGTCTAGGGAGGAAACTAGAAAAATAATGAATACATTCAAAAATCGCCCAAAAAGTTAATCATCTCCCCTTAATGCAATAGTCTAGATATTGTGACAGTGAAATGAAAGACACGTCAGTCGTACTAAAATGGTTTAAGCGTTGTGTAGTTATTTCATGTTATTATCAATGAGTATCTTGGAGAGGTAGCTGTCTTCCCTTCAATTCAATGTTTAAGCTGATTGTAATTGGAAGCAAGTATTCACAATATCATAATTGCTTCATTGGATTAAATATGTTAACCCCTTGAGCGAACAAGATAAATGTATTAATGTCATCGTAATGACAGGGTTATATCAACACATGTAATTAAGTACTAGTACATTTTAGCCCTATTAATGGGAGTGAAAATGATATCCATAGGGTTAGACAAATTATTCGTTATCCGTGTATGTGTGTGTGAGAGAGAGAGAGAGAGAGAGAGAGAGAGAGAGAGAGAGAGAGAGAGAGAGAGAGAGAGAGAGAGAGAGGAACACGTTGTGCGCTTGTGAAATTTTCTTGCATACATAACAATCCCCTATTACCATTCAGATGAACATTTAAGAAATTATTACGTTTACGCGAAATATTTATCGTCTAAAATGCGAAAACTATCGCCTGAAACATAATCGCATATGATTACATCAAGGTTATTCCACCCCAAATTGACTATCTAAATCCAAGCCCAGAGGTTAAGGGGGGATGGTTCGTTTATCTGGTCCCACTTCTTCCTCATGCTTAGCTTTTGGCGATTTTAAGACCTTTATCCCCATTTCTTTGTCTATACTAAGACTTAGTGTCATCTAGGTGTCAATTATTTCCTGGTCAGCGATAGCGAGCCTGTAATTAAGGAGCGGGACATTTTTCTACCGAAAAATGTCCAAATATAACTAGAAAAGGGATCTTAGGGATGATTTTTAAAGTTTGGAGTACCGTAGGTCGAGGAAAAACAAAGAAAGAAAAAAAAAAAAAAACACTTCCCCCTTATTGCCACGGGCGAGAGGGTATCATTGCCCCTCGGCTGTTATTACGATATTATTAGTATTATGTCTCCCCTTCGTGTAGCGTGATTGTGCTTGGGATTGCTTGGCTATGTTATTCCATATCTGTCTGTTTCGTTATTATGGTACAGCATGTGTGTGTGTGTGTGTGTGTGTGTGTGTGTGTGTGTGTGTGTGTGTGTGTGTGTGAGAGAGAGAGAGATGTATGGTTATATGATTTAGTAGGTTGTGTGCATAATTCTAAGGTAACCGTATGTCTGTTCTGTGGGTCCTTTTGTCTGTTTAAAATCCATCTGAATATTAATGTTTTTCTTCAGACTATTTGTGGGTTTTTTAGATTTGTTCATATGTTCTCCTCGGACATTGGCTTAATTGTCAATATATTCAACCGTTCAACAAGAAGGCAGGAGGTCTTCTTCCAAGCTATAACGAGACAGATAATTTGAGCTTCTCTCTCAGTATAGGTACTTCCCCTATAGCATATTTTTAACATGGGGGTATTTACACACTGCTGTTGTATAGAAAGCAACAAGGATGTTTTATTATGATCTGTCGGTGGGTTTAAAAGTAATGTACTTAAGGGGAGATATCCATTTGAGGGATTTTTTTCTGGACCCCTTTCTCCCTCATGTTTAGCCCCATTGCTTTTGAGATTTTAAGACCTTCGCCCTAGTAGTTTGGATATTTTAAGACATTTTGCCCCATTTCTGTCAATTTTAAGACCGTTAAGGTGTCGATTTTTTCCTGGCGAGCGTAAGCGAGCCTGTAATTTAAGAGCAACCGGCCTCCGGCCTGGACATTTTTCTACCGAAAAATTTACAAATTTATCTTGAAAGGGGGTCTAGGGGATGTAATTTTAAGCTTGATGAAAAAGTAGGGAACAAACTAAATACCTCCCCTTAAACTACGTACAGCACAAATTCCATTTCGCTAATATTTTCCAATTAACACATCTGGATTGATTTTGAACCCAGGAGTCTAAGATCACCAAGTCAGTAGTAATGCCACTCCAACACACTTACACGTGAACAAGAACTTGACGAATCAAATACCCAATAGTATTGTATTGGAAGAAACAAGAACATTTCATAGCAGTCTATTGTAATAAACCAGAATCCTAATATGGTAATATTATAGGCTTCAACATCACTAATATCAACCCTAGATAATCCGAGTTCCAAGCCCGTGATCTCATTTTTACGCTTCCACTATTATTATTATCTAACTAAATATTCCTTGTGTAACTTGGTTCCAACATTAAGGGGAGATCTCCACTTAAGGTATTTTTTCTTGACCCCTCTCTCCCTCATGTTTAGCACCATTGCTTTTGATATTATAAAATGTTTGCCCCATTAGTTTAGCGATTTTAAGAACTTTCAACCCATATTAAGACCTTTCGTGCCATTCAGGTGTCAATTTTATCCTGGCGAGCGATAGCGAGCCTGTAATTTAAGAGGAACCGGCCTTCGGCCGGGAAATTTTTCTACCGAAAAATGTACAAATATATCTTGAAAGGGACTCAAAGGGGTGTAATTTTAAGTTTGATGGAGGTCTAGGGAACAAACTAAATACCTCCCCTTAACATACACTGTAAAATATATCCGTCAAACACTCAGCATCAGGCTGTATTTACCACCATCGAAAACCGCATTCAATGTTTGAGTTTCTTAGCGGCTACATTTTATCTGTATATTACGACAATGAGACCGTTAAGGGGAGGTCTCCACTTGAGGGATTTTTGTCTTGACTCCTTTCTTCCTCATGTTTAGCCCCATTGCTTTTCTAATTTTAAGACGTTCGCTCCATTATTTTGACAATTTCAAGAACTTTCGACCCATTTCTGTCAATTTTAAGACCTTTCGTGCCATTTAGGTGTCAATTTTATGCTGGCGAGCGATAGCGAGCCAGTAATTTAAGAGGAACCGGCTTTCAGCCGGGACATTTTTCTACCGAAAAATGTACAAATTTCTCTTGAAAGGGGCTCAAGGAGGTGTAATCTTAAGCGTGGTGGATATCTAGAGACCAAACTAAAAACCTCCCCTTAATATATAGTAAATGTCGACAGTTAATTTTTGTTTGACATTGGTGACTGTAAATATTGGGGAATATTTTGAACAGTCTAATAATAATAGAATCTTCCTCACGACTATATACGCCAGATAAAACCAAAGCTATATTAGTTGTTCCAGCCATCATGTTCATCTGTCTTGGTATTACGGATACTAAAGTTTACTTCAGATTCAGTATTCAGTTTCTTCTGTTATCGTATGTGTATCGTCACTTCATTATGACTGAGTCTAAAGCCGGAGTCGCACGAGCGCATTTTCGAGCAATTTTTACGGGCAATTATGGTCTGGAAGCTTCAAAAATGACACTTTATCAGAATGCAGCCGCCTAACATACTCTACCTTCAGTCTAGTTACCGATACCAGTGCAAAAATGTCCCGAAATAATACGAGAAAAAATTTGCTCGTGAAAAATTTACGGAAAAACGCTCGTGTGACAGCGGCTTAAGGTCTATTTTTCCAGCTGACGGTAAATTGCTGTCTGCATCTCGATTATTCTGCTTTAGGGGGGTGACCTGCTTTTTGTTCTCTCCTTTTCTCTCTTTCTCTGGCTTGTATCCATTCGGCCCCATTCAGCCTACTGTTTTAAGACGTTTATCCCCATCCAGGTGTTAATTTTTTACTGGTGAGCGGTAGCGAGCCAGCATATTTTATATATATTTTTGACAGCAGGCTAAATTTGTACATTTTTCGGTAGAAAAATGTCTCCGGCGAAGCCGGATTTCATCACATAATGCTGGCTCGCTATTGCTCGCCAGGAAGAAATCGACACCTAGATGGGGATAAACGTCTTAAAATAGTTGGCTGAATGGGGCCGAATGGATACAAGCCAGAGAAAGAGAGAAAAGGAGAAAAATATAATAAAGCAGGTCACCCCCCTTAACGAAGATTGTATTGCGAAATGTATTCTTAAGTATGAAAACTTGGTAGTATTATGACGCAATAATATGACGGCATATAGTAGTTCCAGATTTGTCCATTAAGTATCCAAAAACCTGCACCTATGGGATTGAGTTTACCGTCAGCTGAAAACTAAACATAATATAGAAATCCAAACTAACATAATATAGAAATCCTAACTAAGCATAATATAGAAATCCAAACTAACTTAATATAGAAATCCAAACTAAACATAATATAGAAATCCAAACTAAACATAATATAGAAATCCAAACTAACATATTATAGAAATCCAAACTAAACTTAATATAGAAATCCAAACTAAACATAATATTGAAATCCAAACTAACATAATATAGAAATCCAAACTAACATAATATAGAAATCCAAACTAAACTTAATATAGAAATCCAAACTAAACATAATATTGAAATCCAAACTAACATAATATAGAAATCCAAACTAAACATAATATAGAAATCCAAACTAACATATAGAAATCCAAACTAAACATAATATAGAAATCCAAACTAAACATAATATAGAAATCTAAACTAACATAATATAGAAATCCAAACTAAACATAATATAGAAATCCAAACTAAACATAATATAGAAATCCAAACTAAACATAATATAGAAATCCAAACTAACATATAGAAATCCAAACTAAACATAATATAGAAATCCAAACTAAACATAATATAGAAATCTAAACTAACATAATATAGAAATCCAAACTAAACATAATATAGAAATCCAAACTAAACCTAATATAGAAATCCAAACTAACATATTATAGAAATCCAAACTAAACATAATATAGAAATCCAAACTAACATATTATAGAAATCCAAACTAAACATAATATAGAAATCCAAACTAACATATTATAGAAATCCAAACTAAACATATTATAGAAATCCAAACTAAACATAATATAGAAATCCAAACTAAACTTAATATAGAAATCCAAACTAAACATAATATAGAAATCCAAACTAAACATAATATAGAAATCCAAACTAAACTTAATATAGAAATCCAAACTAAACATAATATAGAAATCCAAACTAACATATTATAGAAATCCAAACTAAACATAATATAGAAATCCAAACTAAACTTAATATAGAAATCCAAACTAAACATAATATAGAAATCCAAACTAAACATAATATAGAAATCCAAACTAAACTTAATATAGAAATCCAAACTAAACATAATATAGAAATCCAAACTAAACATAATATAGAAATCCAAACTCCCAACTTCTCACAGGGGTGAAATGAAACTTGAACAATCGACCAGATATTGCTACCATATAGAAAGGATCAACCAACAAATAAACGTGAGATTATACAGCCCGTTTGCTCCAGCCCTCACTTAGTTTCAAGTGTCTAGAAGTGTCATTGTATCCCTGGTGATATTAAGGGGGGTGACCTTTTTTTTTCTGTCCTTTTCTCTCTTTCTCTGGCTTTTATCTATTCGGCCCCATTCAGCCAACTATCTTAAGACGTTTATCCCCATCTAGGTGTCGATTTCTTCCTGGCGAGCGATAGCGAGCCAGCATTATATGAAGAAATCTGGCTTCGCCGGAGACATTTTTCTATCGAAAAATGTACAAATTTAGCCTGCTGTCAAACAAAAATAAAAAATATGCTGGCTCGCTACCGCTCACCAGTAAAATATTGACACCTGGATGGGGATAAACGTCTTAAAACAGTAGGCTGAATGGGGCCAAATAGATACAAGTCAGAGAAAGATAGAAAAGGACAGAACAAAAACAGGTCACATATTAAACACACAAGTAACTCTGGGTAAACGTGAGGTATCCAAACACATGTCGGTGATCATAATACATAATATGCTCTGGTTGGATCTATTTAACCCTTTCTGTACCGGTGACGGCTTTTTAATTGAACTCTAGCTATATTTAGACGATTTTATGAAGTTTAAGAAGGATCTGCGGCAGTAGAATATGTTAGGTTTGATAGTTCCAAGCCTGTTAATTGCTAGAGGCTCTTTTTAAGCTGAATAAAATCGTCTAATGGTAGCCAGAATATACTTAAAAGGAGTCGCCGGTAAAGAAGGGGTTAATTATAAAGGTAAACAGTTATGGGTATGAAAACGTTAATATTAAGTGTCTCCAAATAATATATAATGCCTAAGATTGATTAATTTGGAAAACACATAATATAACCAATCCCTTAAAATGGTAAGATGGGTTGCTAGGGATTCCAGACGCTTAAGGGGAGGTTTCTAGTTTGTTCCCTAGACCTCCATCAAGCTTAAAATTACACCCTCTAGACCCTCTTTCAAGCTAAATTTGTACATTTTTCGGTAGAAAAATTTCCCGGCCAAAGGCCGGTTCATCTTAAATTACAGGCTCGCTGTCGCTCGCCAGGAAAAAATTGACCCCTAAATGACACGAAAGATCTTAAAATTGACAGAAATGGGGCGAAAGTTCCTAAAATCGCCAAACTAATGGGGCGAATGTCTTAAAATCTCATAATCAATGGGGCTAAACCTGAATGAGAAAGGAATTCAGTAAAAAATCCCTCATGTGGAAATCTCCCCTTAAGTGCTCCTGTGTCGCCGCTATTAACCCTTTATGTACCGACTTTGTAACATTATTCTGGCTACTATTAGACGACTTTATTCAGTTTTAAAAGGGCCTCCAGCAATGAACAGGCTTCGAACTATCTCACCTAACCCTTTTTACTACCACAGATCTTTCTTAAACTGCGTCTATATATAGCTCGATTAAGGGGAGATAGGCCGTTTTGTATCTATTAATTCCTGTATTCCTATATTTTCTTAGTTTCCTCGCTAGACCTCCATCAAACTTAAAAAAACATCCATTAGATCCTCCTTCTAGATAAATTTGTAAATGTTTTCGGTTCTTCCAAAATAACAGGCTCACTATCGTTCGCCAGGAAAAAAGTTGACACCTAAATGTCACGAAAGGTCTTAAATGTGACAACGAAATGGGTCGAAAGAAGTTAAAATCGCCAAACTAATGGGCCGAACGTCTTATAATCTCAAAACAAATGGGGCTTATCACGAGGGAGAAAGGGGAACAGAAAACCGGCCCATGTCCCCTTAATATGAAACAGAAGTTGCCGGTACAGAAGGGGTTAATCCCAGCCCCACAATCGTCAACACATTATCTCGGCATTGGACTCACTTCATCGGCAATCAAAGGTTATTATTCTTTCAGGGGACCAGGGGGTGATGCTGACAAGGGGGATAGCCACAGGGAGAGAGAGAGAGAGAGAGAGAGAGAGAGAGAGAGAGAGAGAGAGAGAGAGAGAGAGAGAGAGAGAGAGAGAGAGAGAGAGGAGAGAGAGAGAGAGAGAGAGAGAGAGAGAGAGAGAGAGAGAGAGAGAGAGAGAGAGAGAGAGAGAGAGA
This sequence comes from Paralithodes platypus, assembly GCA_032716605.1. Lineage (NCBI taxonomy): Eukaryota > Metazoa > Arthropoda > Malacostraca > Decapoda > Lithodidae > Paralithodes > Paralithodes platypus. Next base: position 52,769,981 of record CM064572.1, read on the forward strand.
GAGAGAGAGAGAGAGAGAGAGAGAGAGAGAGAGAGAGAGAGAGAGAGAGAGAGAGAGAGAGAGAGAGAGAGACTGACTACCAGTTGCTATCTATTCATACAAAGGAATCAGCAGGAATACAAAGTTATGCGAACAACAGGCAACTTAGTCCAAAAGTGGCTGCTCGTTTTCAAGTATTTAAGAAGTGTAGCAGTTAGTTAAAATAGGACTTCAGAGCTATCAACTCTTCTGGATTATTAAGCCAGCACACTGTAAGTCAAGCATAATATCAGGACTGGAACCCCTTTATGAGAACTCCAGTCCTTTCCGTAGCAGGTACTGTATATGTATTATTCATATAACTTGACTGTAACTATGAAATTACAAAGATGAAGGTTTGACTGCATACATTTATGTAAACATAATTTGAGAGTCAAGACAGCTTCACAGTTAGTAACGTTTGTTGGCAGAATATTTCAAACGTTTACGACAGGGTTGATAAAGAATCACTTAGAAAATTACATTATAATTACTTTGATTGATTTTCTAACAACCTTGAAACAACTACTCGTATAATTGCCTGGTCAACTGTGCTTCTGAACATCTAGATTATTATGGCCCTTGATGATCTTATATACTTGAATTAAATATTTCCCTATTCTGCGCTTTGTCAGGCTGAACAGACTATCAACTCTCTAAGACGATTCTCTTCCACTATATTTCTTAACATAGGTATATTATTTGTAACCTCTTTACGAGCTCTCCCCAATGTTGTAATATCGGTCCTTTCTATGATACAGTGACGAAAATAGTATTCAGTGATTGGAAAGGTGTCTATCTAGCTAGCCTGTCTGTGTTTGCCTGATTAATATATTTGGGGTTATGGAACAGTTATGGAATAGTTCCCATTGAGTACCATGACCAAACATCTTGTGACCATGATTTGTGTGGGTCGGTGTCCCCCCCTCCCACCCCCCTCTCTCTATATATATACATATCTATCTATTTATCTATCTATCTATCTATGTATCTGTATCTATGCTATATATATATATATATATATATATATATATATATATATATATATATATATATATATATACTATATATACTATATATACTGTATATACAGTATATATCTTGGGAAGGGGGTGTTACGTGTGAGTGTGTTTGTGTGTATGTGTGTGTGTGTGTGTGTGTGTGTGTGTGTGTGTGTGTGTGTGTGTGTGTTTATGTGTGTGTTGGGTCGTGTATGTGTGTGGACCATGGAGGTATTAGTGGGTACCCGGAACATTGGTGATCACGGGGCCTGGAGGTGCCAAAGGGGGGGACCGGGAGAGGGGGGGGGGGGGGGGGGGGAGTATGTAGGAGATAATTTGTGGGAGACAAAGAAAGGGAATCACACAAAGGATATATATATATATATATATATATATATATATATATATATATATATATATATATATATATATATATATATATATATATTAGTAATGATCTCAATTACCTTGCGATCCATTTCAGACAGATTGGAGCGTGCACTCTCATGTATATTACCTCAATACAGTGAACGAATTATATAGAGGGAGGTGATATCATAGTATGTGTCCTTTTTCATTAAAATAATGTGATATTGATAGTGAATCGAAACTCGTAAATATAATTTGATGCTGAAGTAGAAAGGAATCTTGTTTGAAGTTTTTTACTTGACATTATAATATACAAATTCTTACAATACTTTCTAATTAAAACTGTTCATCAGGTTTATTAAAACTGTTGATCAGGTTTATTAAAACTGTTGATCAGGTTTATTAAAACTGTTGATCAGGTTTATTAAAACTGTTCATCAGGTTTATTAAAACTGTTCATCAGGTTTATTAAAACTGTTGATCAGGTTTATTAAAACTGTTGATCAGGTTTATTAAAACTGTTGATCAGGTTTATTAAAACTGTTGATCAGGTTTATTTACACTATTTATGTTTTGGGAAATTATTTACATGGAATAGCCATAATATTTTTTTTTTTTTTTTTTTTTTCATTAATATTTTATGAAGTTTCAATCTTTCGGTAGAAAGCATAATTCTCATAATAGAACTACTTATGTCTTAGATATTTTTTTTCTATGTCAGTGAGGGAGACAAAAGGCAAAGCCTCCCCCAGAATTGAAAGAGTGACAGGGCCAAAATCAAGACGTTCGAGCCAAAATGCCTGGAAGCAATTTAAGTCATAGGAAGTGGGAAAAACTGATTCTGGGAAAGAGTTCCAGAGCTCAGCTGTTGAATAGAAGAAAGATTGAGAATAACGTTACACGCTTGGGTTGTACAGATGGAGAAATTTAATTTTGGAAGCATTTAAAGTAAGAAGGTTTTCTCTGCCCCAATTAGAGTTAGTAGATATATAAGAAGATAGGTGCTTTATGGCCTCCTTACGTGGAAACAGATGGTTTGGTGATTGTGCGTGTTGGATGCACAATTGGATATATGATGGATTTCTTAATTTTTATATATTGTATTGAGATGGATATAAAATACGATAAAACACTTATTTGAAAATGAACTTGAAAAGTAAAGTTGGTTTTCGTAGGGCACCGTTTAATTCAAAGGATTGTATAACATTAGGTCGGTCGCTTGTATTCAGCTTAGAAATACTGTCTTCGAATCCATTCTTTAATATGTATATAGTCGTGTGATAGTAACTGGGATAACAAGATAGATAGACAATTAAAACGCATCGAAACATTTGCTGGCTGATAAACAAGCCTAGATATGTGGCAGTGACTGGAATACTATAATATATAATAATAACCAAATAACTTCACGAAATTGGATAGGACATAAAGAGTCGCTCCAGAACCTTGACATTTTCCTCACCTTTTACCTGTACCAAAAAATGTCAAGCGAAAGTAATCCGATATGGAATTAGATATGCTTTCCCACGGGGACAGTAACCCCCCCCCCCCCCCCCGTAGATTCTGTTTGTACGGTCAGTGTTGTGTGTGAAGGGTAGCGGCTAGGTCGTGTACTAGATAATATAGTCATTAGGTTTTATTTTTAGTAAGGCCATGTTTTGTCTATTAAAGGTATCAGTTTTCCCACATATTTGGGTTTTTATTTGAATGTATTTATTTATTTATTATTATTATTATTATTATTATTAATATTATTATGATTATTATGATTATTTTGTTTTATTAAGCAATGTTTGCTCTTATATAGGAATCAATTTCATCACACCTTCCTTGGATTTTCTGTTATTTGTATTTTGATTAAGCCATGTTTTCTCTAATAGAGGTATCAATTTCATCACACCTTCCTTCGATTTCTGTTATATGTATTTTGATTAAGGCATGTTTTCTCTGATAAAGGATTAGTTTCGTCACACTTTCCTTGGGTTTTTATTTTTATTCGTGTTTTGATTAAGCCATGTTTTCTGTAATAAAGGTGTCAGTTTCATCACACCTGCCTTGTTTTTGCATTATTCTCTGAGTTTTGATTATGCCATGTTTTCTTTAATAAGGGTATAATTTCATCACACTTTCCTTGGATTTTTGTTTCTATTTGTATTTTGATTAGGCCATGTTTTCTTTAACCCTTTCACGCATTTAGAGGTTGCCAGATTAGCAATAAGAAATAGACTTCTCTCGCTCTTATAATTACCTCTCCAAAATTAGTTTTCTGCCCACAGCTAACTCAAAGACAACTGCAGAGGTGAAGTAACTAAACCAAATGTTTCTAAATACCCCTGATGGTAACAAAGGCTTTAAAGTATCCCCAATAGGCAACATCGCGTCATATGCGTGAAAGGGTTAATAAAGATATCAATATCATCACACTTTCCCTGGATTTTTTGTTTTTTCTATTTGTATTTTGATAAAGCCATGTTTTCTCTAATAAGGGTATTATTTTCATCACACCTTCCTTGGGTTTTTATTTCTATTTGAGTTTCGATTAAGCCATGTTCTGTCTAATGAAGATATCAGCGTCCCCAAAGCTTCCTTGGGTGAGGTGTGTCACGTGTTATATCCACCCAGTGACTGGTGTATGTGCTGTGTCTAATGCATGTCCTGTGTCCAATTGATGTGTCGTGTTTCTATATTATGTTTATGGGGGCAAATGTTCTCTTAACCCCTTTTGTACCGGCGACGTTTTTTGTAGTTCATTCTAGCTTTATTTAGACAATGTTGTGCAGTTTAGATCATACTCTCTCTAATAATGGTATCCGCTTGAGATTTCCACCTGAGGGATTTTTTTCTTTACCCCTTTCTCCCTCATGTTTAGCCCCATTGCTTTTGAGATTTTAAGACGTTCACCTCATTAGTTTGTCGATTTTAAGAACTTTCACCCCATTTATGTCACTTTTAAAACCTTTCGTCCCATTTAGGTGTCGATTTTTTCCTGGTGAGCGATAGCGAGCCTGTAATTTAAGAGCAACCGGCCTTCGGCCGGGACATTTTTCTACCGAAAAATGTACAAATTTATCTTGAAAGGGGGTCAAGGGGGTGTAATTTCAAGCTTGATGGAAGTCTAGGAAACACACTAAAAACCTCCCCTTAACTCCCCCTTCCTTGTACCATGTGTAATATAAACCTAGAGACTGTGCTGTGTTATTTTTGTATTATATATATTATTTTTATTATTTTTGCCGGATTAGAACTTGTTGTCGTTGTTCTTTTGGTTAGCTCATATTCTTTCCATTAAAGGTATCAACTTTGCCACACCTTCCTTGGCTGAGGTGTATCATGTGCAATATGTACTCTGAGACTATTGTATGTTCTGTGTCTAAAGGAAAATTATATCAAGCGCTTATTTAAGATTTTACTATTTTACCCGCAACTGTGGAGTGACAGCCTCTGGAATATACATTACGAATTATTAATAATTTTGTCATCTGCTAAATCAGTCTTCGTTCACTCAAGTTGCCGATTCCCGTGCAAAATAGTCTCAAGATGTTGCCAAAATATTGATGTGAATCAAAACTTACCGAAAAAAAAATCCCTGGTGTAAATCCACCGCAATGCACATCTAATTATCGGTGTCATGTTTCAATTATGTGTGTATGGGGCGAACGATTGGCCCGGTGTGTGTGGACGTCTTCATCTGAGGAGGACATACCCGGCATGTTCTGGTTGTTAGGTATGGGTAGCGTATACTGACATCTGGAAGGAGGACAAATAAATTATATACTCTTACTGTACTAATTTGATGTATGGACAGAAGGGGTACCAAATATAACAGGAATACGCTAAATTAACCATGAACTTATTTAAAAAAGAACATGTTAGGAATAGATTTTCTTTTTAGCAGTATTTATCTTGAATACATTTTCATAGTATATTTTTTATCAATATTTATCCTTTATTTTATATAATTTGTATATACTTCGCATGGGTATGTGTGTGCGTGTGTATGATTTGTTTAGTAGCGATACACCGTGACATAACGCAGAACCACCAGACATTCTATCAATTTCCTTTTCTATTACCCTTTCCTAATTCCTGGTGACATCTTCCCTGCGTCGCCGTCTTCGTCTTCCTCCCATCCTTCGGAAACGGCTTGCCCATTATATATCTGGTGGTTCTCGTCAATTAAGGTCCTATCCTGTATTGATATCCTTAACGCCTTCAGTATTTTGACGACATTTTTCATCTATTCTGTCCTCAGCATTTTGACGACATTGCTCATAATTATATTCTGGCTGCCATTTGACGATGTTATGCAGTTACGTTTTAAACTTCGTGTGTCCAGTCATTTTTACCCCAACGTCCCTTGAATCACTCTTATGGCTTTGGTGGAGACACTCGTCACAGGCAGTCTGCCTTCTGTCTCCTTCATACATATAGAAAAACACAAACAAAACAAACAAGTTTTAGACGGGGCCTGAGCTAATTACGTTGAGATAGTTTTAGCTGCCCCCTTTGTCTTCCACCTATAATTTCAAAGCCGAGTAAAATTGTATATAGTTTTATAGATCTCCTCTTGATTATTAGAGATAATTTATAAGCTGATTGAAATTTTTGAACGCTATCCAGAACAATGCAATCTGTGGCATGATCGTATGGAATTAGTGATTATTTTAACCTGTATTCCTCCGCGTCATTATATTTTGTTTGTTTTTATGTTATCGTATCTTGACAGTATCTTTGCTTCCAATTTATTATTGTTTGTATTCAAGCTCCGCATTAATTTGATTTTTCTCTATAGACTGCTATGTTTTCGCCCTAAATTTACTATCATATATTTTAGTAATCTATAGTATTACTTGAGTTCGTCATAACTTTGCATCTCGCTTCACTCTCTCTCTCTCTCTCTAACAAATTGGCGGGGAAGTGGTGCAATGCTATACAATCAACGCATGCAGAAGGAATCTAGACAATAATATTGAGTTTAGGGTAATATAAGTAAAAAAAAAAAAAAAAATTAAGTATCAGTAGTAATTAATATATATTTTCCATAATCGATCTTTACTATAAATTTCCCGGTAGAAATTTTCTCATTCTCTTGGGGTCCTTTTTTTCCCAGCTGTATTTCATGCCAAACTTGGTTCAGAGGGAGTGGTGGGTGGGGAGAGAGCCTTCTGCTTTTCTATCCTTATCTTCCACTTCGTAGCAAATTTGGTTAGAATTAAGTTTGGACTGCCGAGTAGGGACCGCAAGGTCTGTGCAGTCTGTGTATACATGTAACTCTATGTAACTCTCTCCTCCCTATCACATGTCAACCTATCTGTCATATCATCTGATACCCCCTTCACCCTTCCTGCTTCCCACTATAGTATATAAGTTTTGTAGTATTTTCCTAAATTACAATATCTAAATTGCACAATGAAGGATACAATTTTCTGTATATATATATATATATATATATCTATATATATATAATACAGTATATAATATATATATAATATATATATATATATATATATATATATATGTATATATACTGTATATATATAATTACGAAAACGAATATGTTATAAAAATAACGCCCTAAGCAACGGCATGAGCAAATATGTAAGTGTAATCTATTCTAAGATGCGGAAGCAAATCATCTGGCATACTGCAGGATTAATATTCAAGTGCCGTGTATGTAAATTAATATTATATATTAATAATAAGCTTATCAAAGAGAAACGTAGTACATACACGCATATACGTATACACACACACTTTCCCACGCAAGCACACACACCACACCACACCTGACGCATACATTCTTACGCACACGTACTACGCTTACACACACACACTGACACACACGCACACGCACACATGTACACACTACCGCCACCATCACCCTACTCAAATAGCAACAACACCCTTCCACAAGTCAACTAGAGGCATATAGCAGTAACCAAACTAATAACACTCATATATAATTATACCACCATAACTACAAGCACAACATTAGGAAAGGATAAAAAAAAATTATAAAAAAAAAAAAAAAAAAAAAAAAAAATATATATATATATATATATATATATATATATATATATATATATATATATATATATATATATATATATATATAAAAAAAAAAAAAAAATAAAAAAATAAAAAATACAAATAAAAAAATAAATACAAAATAAAAACATACTAAAAAGCCACAATATCATCAACAATACCAACAATACCAACGTCACCTAAACATTAGTAATTCTGTCGCTTGCGAGTTTCAGGCTATAAGGAAGTTGGAGCCGTGAGCATCGATATCAAAGAGAAATGCAATATTGATGTGGGTTTCTGATGGATACAAAATATGATTAATTTGGTTTTATGTATTTATATATGTATTATGACCGCATTTTAGCTGATAATTCTGCTAATATTGATGGCCACAGCTTCAACTTCCTTATTGCCTGAAACTCGCAAGTGGTGAATTAGCAAACACGTCACCACCACTATCAACAACAACAATAATAGACCTATCAACTAATATAACAACATTAATAATACAACATCTCTACCACTATCAACAACAAACAACAACAAAAGCAGCAACAATTACCACCACCACCACCACGATCAACAACAAAAATAACACGACGAAACAATAGCGTAATTTCCACCACCATCAATAACATGATCAACAACAAAAACGTCTCCAACAACAACAACAACAAAATCGACAATTCCACAAACACCACCAACATTAAATACAATATAAAACAATACCCACACTAACAAAACCACTACCAACAACAACAACAACAACAACAACAACACCGCCCCACCAGTAACAGCTACAAGAACAGCTAAAACATAAACACAATAATACCATCACCACCACCCATAATACCAGGAACAACAACACCAGCAACAATGGAAACAACAACAAGAACAGCTAAAACATAAACACAATTACATCACCACCACCCCTAACACCAGGAACAACAACAACAACAACAACACCAACACCAGCAACAATTACACCAACAAAAGCTTTAACATAAACAAAACAACACTACCACCACCACCCCTAACAACAGGAACAACAACAACAACAACAACAGCTTTAACATAAACAAAATAACACCACCACCACCACCCCTAACAACAGGAACAACAACAACAACAACACCAGCAACAACAACAACAGCTTTAACATAAACAAAATAACACCACCAACACCACCCATAACAACAGGAACAACAACAACAACGCCACCAACAACAACAACACTTTAACTACAAATAACACCACCAACACCACCCATAACAACAGGAACAACAACAACAACTACACCAGCAGCAAGTACAACAACAACAACAACAGCTAAAACATAAACACAATTACATCACCACCACCCCTAACACCAGGAACAACAACAACAACAGCAACAATTACAACAACACCAACAGCTTTAACATAAACACAATAAAACAACCACCACCACCCATAACACCAGCAACAACAACAACAACAACACCACCACCACCCCTAACATCACCAGCAGCAACAACAACAACATAAAAACAAGAATAACAAGCGAAGGGTTCTGAAAAAAGTCAAAGGAAGTGCGCGGTCGCCTCAAGAAGTCTCATTCAACCCGCACTGGCCACCTGTCCAAGGTTCCCACGTGTGTTGGAGAGAGAGAGAGAGAGTGAGAGTGAGAGTGATAGAGTGAGTGAGTGAGTGAGAGTGTATGTGTGAGTGAGAGTGTATGTGTGTGTGTGTGTGTGTGTGTGTGTGTGTGTGATTGCATAGGTTAAGTACCACTACGTATAATTCGTAATTTAATTCGAAAAACTGGTTAGTCGGCTATCAAACAAGGGAAATTTAGTTTTAGGACTGGGATGATTGTGAAGAAGAATGCAATACAATTAACAGAAAGAGAGAGAGAGAGAGAGAGAGAGAGAGAGAGAGAGAGAGAGAGAGAGAGAGAGAGAGAGAGCGAGAGAGATTGCATAGGTTGCGCACCACTATTCGTATAATTCATATATTCCGAAAATCTTATTAGTACGCTATCAAACCAGGACAATTTAGTTATAGGACTGGGATGATTGTGAAGAAAGAGAGAGAGAGAGAGAGAGAGAGAGAGAGAGAGAGAGAGAGAGAGAGAGAGAGAGAGAGAGCGCAAGAGTTCCAACGTGAGAGGGGATATATATATGGTGATTAGATAATTGGATTTACAAAATAAGTGAAAGAGAGGGGGAAACACGGTGAGGGGAAAGACGTGGAGTAAGAGTAAAGCTTCGAAAAAGTAAGAGAACATAATTATTGAACATTTGGGAATGTTAAGGGGAGGCAGACCGTTTTTCTGGACCCCCTTCTCCCTAATGTTTAGCCCCACTAGTTTTGAGATTATAAGACGTTCGGCCCATTTGTTTGGCGATTTTAAGACCTTTCGCCCCATTGCGTTGTCAATTTTAAGACCTTTCGTGCCATTTAGGTGTCGATTATTTCCTGGCGAGCGATAGCGAGCCTGCAGTTTTAAGAGGAACCGGCCTTCGCCCGGGAAATTTTTCTACCGAAAAATGTACAAATTTATCTTGAAGGGGGGTCTAGGCGGTGTTTTTCTAAGCTTGATGGAGGTCTAGGGAGGAAACTAAAAAAAATATATGAATACATGAATTATTAGACTAAACAAACGGTCAGTCTCCCCTTAATGCTCTTGAATTAAGAACATTGATTAATTATAGGAACAAGGAACAGCTGAACTTGGTTGATAAAGAAGATTAGTGTAGTGTGGCATGGAAGACTATGATAAGGAGGAAGAGAGCAGGGTTTAAGGAAGATTAAGAGTAACACGAGATAAGGAAGTGGGGAGGAAGGGAAGACGGAGAAAGGAGGTGTATATTGGATGGGTAAAGTGAGACGGCAGCACAGAAGGATGGAGTATGCTAGATGCAGAATGTTGACAAATACATTAAGTCGCTGGGATAATTACAATTTATTATTGGTGCTCACCAGTATTGAGGGAGCAATGTAATTAGATAATGAACATACGTCAAATTAAAAACAAAAAAATGGTAGTGCTCGTACAAAATTCAAAAACTAGATATGCTGCTATAAAAAAGAAATGATACTTTGTAATGGATATAGCCTAACTTATATACAGTAGAAATCACAAAAATGTAAACAATATAAGTAAATGTGACGCCATTGCTAATGATTGATAGGTAGTTAACTATTAAGCGATAAAATAGAAACACACATAGAATTAAATTAGTACCGGTATTAGGAATGTTATGGAGTATTATTTATAGGGCATAAATATTAGTTGGCGGTAAGAGTAATTTGATAAATAATTTTGAGCTACCTTATGTTGAAATAAATATTAGCGCTAAAATAGTTTAAGGCAGAACCGAGTAAGAGGCACAGGGATATGTATAAATAAATATATATACTTATCTATATCTATCAATCTATATATATGCAGAGAGAGAGAGAGAGAGAGAGAGAGAGAGAGATAGATAGAGGGGGGGGGGGAGATGTTGAAGCGATACAGACAATAACGGAGATAAAAAGCTACACATGTCTTGGAGGAAACTAAGAGCCCTGAGGTGCCTGAAAGGGGGGGGGGGGGGGTTAGGAGATCATTTGGGCCAGGCTTGGGGGAAAGAGGTTGGCTTGCTGGAGAGAGAGAGAGAGAGAGAGAGAGAGAGAGAGAGAGAGAGAGAGAGAGAGAGAGAGAGAGAGAGAGAGAGAGAGAGAGAGAGAGAGAGAGAGAGAGAGAGAGAGAGAGAGAGAGAGAGAGAGAGAGAGAGAGAGAGAGAGAAAAGAGAGAGAGAGAGAGAGAGAGAGAGAGAGAGAGAGAGAGAGAGAGAGAGAGAGAGAATAATACAATTGGAAGATAAAGGCTGGCTTGCTAGAGTGGTGGGGGAGGTGGAGGTGGAGGGGTGAAGAGGTTAAATGGGGTAATAAGGCCAGAGGGATAAACAGGGGTGAGGGAGAATGAAGAGAGTAATATAGCCCCTTCATTCATCTTGACCCACTCACCTTTTCTACTTCTCCCTCCACCTTCACTCACTCTTACTCTCACTCTCTCTCTCACTCTCACTCTCTCTCTCTCTCTCTCTCTCTCTGTAAATGGGTGGTATAGGCGAAGAAGAACAAAATATAAACAATGTCGCGATAAGGAGTACGTCTGATGGTTGAGCATCGTGGTTACAGAAGACTAGATAAGTCATTACAGATCTGCCTAACAAAAACTAGGAAAAATAACTAAATTATAATAGTTAGGGCAGGATAATGATAACAGTAGATTGGGAGAGAATGTAGAAATGATAGGACCTTATAAGAGTCAAGTAAGATGGAGAGACTTGACCTGACTTAAGGGGAGGTTTTTAGTTATTTCCTTAGACCTCCATCAAGCTTAAATTTACACCCCCTAGTACCCCTTTCAAGATAAATTTGTACATTTTTCGGTAGAAAAATGTCCCGGCCGAAGGCCGATTCCTCTTAAATTACAGGCTCGCTATCGCTCGCCAGGAAAAAATTGTTACCTAAATGGCACGAAAAGTCTTAAAATTGACATAAATGGGGCGAAAGGTCTTAAAATCGCCAAACTAATGGGGCGAACGTCTTATAATCTCAAAATCAATGGGGCTAAACATGAGGGAGAATGGGTTCCAAAAAAATATCCCTCCAGTGGAAATCTCCCCTTAATAAGCCTTTTGTAATAGCCTGCACAGAGAGGATGTGGGAAGACCATTATACATTTCGATGCAATAATTGTTTTGTGGTAGCATAGTTTTGTGGTAGCATAGTTTTGTGGTAGCATAGTTTTGTGGTAGCATAGTTTTGTGGTAGCATAGTTTTGTGGTAGCATAGTTTTGTGGTAGCATAGTTTTGTGGTAGGATAAGTTTGTGGTAGCATAGTTTTGTGGTAGCATAGTTTTGTGGTAGCATAGTTTTGTGGTAGCATAGTTTTGTGGTAGCATAGTTTTGTGGTAGCATAGTTTTGTGGTAGCATAGTTTTGTGGTAGCATAGTTTTGTGGTAGCATAGTTTTGTGGTAGCATAGTTTTGTGGTAGCATAGTTTTGTGGTAGCATAGTTTCGTTACCATTGGACAGTATGTCAATATCTTTGTCATGTGCAATATGGGCATATTTAAGGGGAGGTATTTAGTTTGTTCCCTAGACCTTCATCAAGCTTAAAATTACACCCCCTTGACTCCCTTTCAAGATATATTTGTAAATTTTTCGGTAGACAAATTTCCCGGCCGAAGGCCGGTTCCTCTTAAATTACAGGCTCGCTATCGCTCGCCAGGATAAAATTGACACCTGAATGGTACGAAAGGTCTTAATATGGGGTGAAAGTTCTTAAAATCGCTAAACTAATGGGGCAAACGTTTTATAATATCAAAAGCAATGGGGCTAAACATGAGGGAGAAAGGGGTCAAGAAAAAAATCCCTTAAGTGGAGATCTCCCCTTAATCAATCAAAACATCTAATTCAGTTATATTTGGGCACATAATATCAATGTCTCAGCCATGTGCAAAATTGGCCTATATTACTAAACAAAGCATCTTAACAGACATTACAGTTTCTTGAGATAAGATTTCAAGAAAGAAACCTCGTTCACAGGAAAAAACTTGCACAGTGTGTGTTAGACAGAGATAGATAGATAGATAGATAGATAAATATATATATACGGTATACAGTATATATATATATATATAGATAGATAGAGAGAGAGATATTTGAATTGACTTAATAACCTTTATTTACCGCCCCGCAGAGTGGATGCGGGTATAATAATACATTTTGTTGCAATAGTTATTTGTGATATATTACTTCAATTACAATTAGGCACAGCATATCACTGACCAAGCCATTCGCAATATGAGCCTATTTTACTAATCCTAAGATCAATACAGACAGTACAGTATCTTAAGATAGATATATAGATATTTAGATAGATAGATAGAGAGAGAGAAGATAGATAGAGAGAGAGAGAGAGAGAGAGAGAGAGAGAGAGAGAGAGAGAGAGAGAGAGAGAGAGAGAGAGAGAAAGAGAGAATGAAAATGAAGTTGATGATAATAATAAGATAGTAAGATGAACATCTAATGATAATGTCAGACAGATTGAGAGAGAGGTATCCTGACCAGGATTCGAACCCACTCACTTCAGGTATATTTGGGAGAGTTGGGCACCGTAACCACTCGGCCATGAGCGGATATCTGGTCATGGCCGAGTGGTTACGGTGCCCAAATATACCTGGAGTGAGTGGGTTCGAATCCTGATCAGGATACCTCTCTCCCAACCAGTAAGATAAACGTTTAATGGGCAGGAAGTTCAAACGTTTATGCTGTTTAGGCTGGTCAATAAACGATGCTGCCAAAAGGGGCCAAATTGTTCAGGGAAGGCGGCTGGGTTGGTATTAATGGGTGGGCTGGTGTGTAATTTGGGAGGGTGTAGTATTTTCCAGATGGTCGCCTAAATGGTCACTTGTTTGAGGGAAGTGTTACACCAATTTGCAATATACAGGCCTATTTTCAACCCTTTCAGTATTTAGGGACGCAATTATATTTTGTTTAGGAAGGAATTTAGGAAGTCGGAGAGTTAATTGGGGCATACTTTACCTATTTAATTTTGAGAGCGCCTTCCAAAGCTGAATACAAACGTTTAATAGTAGTCTAAATAAAGGTGTCTCAATACTGAAAGGGTGAGAGAGAGAGAGAGAGAGCGAGAGAGAGCGAGAGAGAGAGAGAGAGAGAGAGAGAGAGAGAGAGAGAGAGAGAGAGAGAGAGAGAGAGAGAGAGAGAGAGAGAGATTTTCAAGGAGTTAGAACGAATACGTAGTATCTCAATAGACCTTGCGGTCCATTCCAGGGCTATATTCGAAGTGGAAAGAGAGACATTGTACAGTATAGTGCACTACACTCATGACAGTGTGCAAAATACTATCTACTCGCTTCTTGAACTGCTCTACGTTAGAAATATTTACAACATCTGAGGAAAGTTTGTTCTAGGTTGAGCAGTTTTATATATGACAAAAGTTTCAACACATACTATAGTCTATTCGCTGAAATTAGGCGAACAATCATGACTTCTAACTTCTGTAACTCAAAAACGACTAGAGTAATCGAGCTAATATTACTACCATTTGGGAAGAGTCAGTTAAGGAATAGATGTGGAAATTTACAGCCAATTTGTTATGGCATTTTTTTAGTTACAGAGGATAGAGGTCATTATTTATCGCCTACTTACCGCAAATAGACCATAGTGCTGTACCCATTATTTCTAACTTCCAGTGTGTTGTATTTACATTGAGGCTACATTTTTTGCTATAATCCCCAGTGTCAAACCCATTACGTATTTCAAAAGTTTCAATGAGTTGACCTCGTAGACTGCGTGGTTCCAAAGGAAAGAGATCAAGAATACTCAGCCAGTCCTCATAGCTCAGTCTTCTAAACGATGGACTATAAGCTTTGCAACCCTAGCTTGTACTCTTTCCAGTCGCTCCATATCTTTCCTGAGTACTGGAGACCAATATTGAACCACATACTCTGGGAGAGGCCATATCAGAGCATTGTAGAGTGTGAGCATTATTTCCTTAATTCTATGCTTAAATTGAGAGAGAGAGAGAGAGAGAGAGAGAGAGAGAGAGAGAGAGAGAGAGAGAGAGAGAGAGAGAGAGAGAGAGAGAGTAATAGGGCCCTTGGGTAAACGTTTAATGGGTGAAAGACTCAAACGTTCGTGATGATTAGGTTGGCCAATAAATGATTCCAAACGGAGCAAAATTGGGCAGGAAAAGCGATGAGAGTGATTGAATTGAGGAAGAGTTACGAGGAGTAACTAGGTAACTAGTACATTCTTTCGAAGGCCTTGTGGCCTATTCCAGGTAGCTCATCTTGGTGCAAAAATTAAGTTTGCAGAGAGAGAGAGAGAGAGTGAGGGTTTTTATCCGTGGTGTTATAGAAGACTGGTCAATAAATGTTACCAGATAAGGGCGAAATTTTGGGTGAAAAATGGGCGAGTTGATTTAAGTGGGTGGTTGTGTGTAATTTGGCGCCAAGGAGGCTCACGGGCGGGTGGTGGGTGTATTGTTTCCCAGATGGCCTCCTACAGGTATATATATATATGGTCAGTTTGGGGTGATGTGGGACGCCTATTTCAATATAAAGGCGTGTTTTCTTTATTTGTAGTCAGGGGGGAAGAGAGAGAGAGAGAGAGAGAGAGAGTGAGAGTGAGAGTGAGTGAGTTAGAGCTTCAAGGACGTACCAAGAATAGTTATAAGTATCTAAAACACCTTGCAGTCCATTCCGGGGAGATACTCGAAGTGGAAAGAGGGAGATTGTTCAGTGCACTACACTCATTGCAGAGTGTGCAAAATACTATCTTACTCTCTCCTCGAAGTGCTCTTCTGAAGAACTACTTACAACTTCTGAGGGAACTTGTTGAAGATAGAACAGATCTTAGTGTGAAAAAGTTTCCACAAATACTGAACGTTTTTAAATTATATCTTCCAGCAATGATGGAGTGTTTTATTCATGTTGATGCTAAACATTTTGCTATAATTCACATTGTCAAAACAATTAAGTATATTAAAAACTTCAATGCGTGACCTCGTAATCTATATGTTTCCAATGGAGAAAGATCAAGAGCTCTCAACCGGTCCTCATCGTTCAGTCCTCCAATCGAAGGGATAAGCTTGGGAATTGCTTGGCCGATATGCATCAACTTGCACTTTTCCACATTTAGTGGCATATGCCATGTCTCAGACCATTCACCCAGTCTGTTAAGATCCATCTTAAGGGGGGGATGGGCCGATTTTCTGGACCACTTTCTCCCTCATGTTTAGCCCCATTAGTTTTCAGATGTTAAGATGTTTGCCCCATTAGTTAGTCGATTTTAAGACCTTTCGCCCCATTTCTTCGTCAATATTTAGACCTTTCGTGCTATTTAGGTGTCGATTTTTTCCCTGGCGAACGATAGTGAGCCTGTAATATTGGAAGAATCGGCCTACGGCCGGGACATTTTTCTACCGAAAAATGTACAAATTAATATAGAAGGGTGATCTAATACATGTTTTTTTTTTTATTTGATGGAGGTCTAGGGAGGAAACTAGAAAAATAATAAATACATGCAAAAATCGCTCAAAAAGTGAACCATCTCCCTTAAGTTGTTCAACCACTTTAGGGTCCTTCATGTTCACTCCAAGCTCAACCCTTTCTTGCACCGGGGGTTGCCGTTTAGTATTCAGAAATAGAATGATCTTAACCCTTTGAATACCAGCGACGTGTGGTTTATTTTATTCTAGCTGTATTTAGACGATATTCTGCAGCTTGGGAAGGATCTGTGGTAGTTATAAGGGTTGGTTGAGATACTATGAAGCCTTATTGTTGCTACAGGTCCTTCCTAAGCTGAATAAAATCGTGTAATAGTTGCCAGAATATAATGAAAAGGACGTCACTGGTACTGTCCGGGTTAATCTCATAATAATATCTCCAACATTAATGTTCTGCTCACAGCTCACTCAAAGACATTAATGTTCTGCTCACAGCTCACTCAAAGACAACTGCAGAGGTTGAAGTAACCGAACTTAAAGTTACTAAACATCCCTGATGGTCACAATGGCTTTATCCCAGAGAAAATGCAAATCTCGTCCTTGTGCGTGAAAGGGTTGTTGTTGTTCCCCAAGCTGCCTGGCTGAACAGCCTCAAGGCCCCGAGCAAGGCCAAGGCCATAACCGAGTGCCTCCACAGAACCCTCCCTGCCGACCACAATAAAGCCTGGGTGACCGAAGCCACTCCATGGCGGGGAGCTGAAGAGGGTGCGGAAACGCCCGGGAAACCAAAGCCCCACCCAGGGCCCTGTGCCCCTCAGCAATTATGAAGAGAAAGTTGAGGGACGAAGGAGAGATGTGACGCTTTGGCTTCCAATCTTGGTAGATTGGGAGGTCGATCCACGGAAGAGACGCCGTCACTTGAGATCTAAAAAATATATACGTAAAAGAAACAGTCAGAGTAAGCTATGCGTATGGCAGAGATCGCTCAGTTCTCACTCTGATAGACCAGCCCATCACCACATGACTAGAACCCAATCCTCTCAGCATTAGCTAGGAAAGGCGTGAAAAGGTTAATGGCATCTGTAGAGATCACACTCAACAGACAGAGAGAAGGGGAGAGAGGGGGGGGGGGGGGGGGAGAGGAGAGAGAGAGAGAGAGAGAGAGGGGGGGGGGGGGGAGAGAGAGAGAGAGAGAAGGGGGGGGGGGAGAGAGAGAGAGAGAGAGTTGTTAGGACTGGCCCATACATGGAGATTCCAAAAAGGGGCCAAATTGTTGGGAAAAAAAGTGAAAGGGGTGATTTAAGTGGGTAATTTGGCACCAGGGCAGATCAAGCGGGTGTATTATTTGCCAGATGGCCTCCTAAAGGTTTGGTTGTTGTAGAGAAAGGTTATGCCAGTTATTATGTATTTGTCGCCATGTTGTACACCTCATGTGCCATCAATGCCAAACTGTGGACATTAGATAAAATACTGGAAATATCAGTACCTCTCTGCTTTGTATTTATATACATATGCTGTAAATATATAATTAATATATATATATATATATATATATATATATATATATATATATATATACAATTATTTATGGTTTTAACTATAGCATTATATAACAAACCATAACAAATATGCTATGCTCAAGAATATTTCTTGCAGCAAGAGGGGAAATATAATCGAAATTGTGAAGGCCAAACATGGATGTAAATGGCCAGTGCACAAATGTGTGAAATGTTTCCTGAAAATGTCTTGAGCATTTATAACCGCGTAAAATCAATGTTTGTGTTTTGTGTCTTAAATAAGTTAATCAATAGCTAGGGAATATCACAAGCAACTGCATAACACCGGATGGCAAGCAACACACTTGTCATGGTCTACAACATGGTGTCTGCAGAAAACCGTGGTGTCAAGACTTCCCCTAATAGACGACTGAGGTGGCCCGCCCAAATTTAGCCAATAATAGTTGTGTGGTTTCTATTACGGGGGTGACTGGGGGCTGGGGAAAACAAATATACGGTGACGAAGGAGGTAATGAGAGCCTGGGTGTTGGCTGGGGGACGTCTGGAAGGGCAGGGGAAGAATACGATGTCAAATTGCCCTCTCTCTCTCATTATAGTATTACCTTTATTTATTTACTTATTCATTTTTTATTAATTTTTTTATATATTTATTTATTTGTTTGTTCTTTATTATTGTAACTCGGATCTGGGGAAGAGACAAAAGAGACAATGACAGCCTAGGTGTTGGTAGGGGAAGGTCTTGGGGTATCCTGGAAAAGCATGATACAAACTAGGCCTCCCTTACTGTAATCTTACTTTTACTTATTTGTGTATTTAGTAGATTGTTCTTTATTATAGTTATGTTTAATGTTACTCAGCACTGCGGAAAATATAATGTACGGTGAGTAAGGATATAATAACAGCTGAGGTGGTGGCTGAGCAGGTCTGGAGGGGTGCTGGCAGAATAGGGTGGCGACTATAGAGCTCCATCACTCTAATATTACCTTTATCTATTTATCTATTTATCTATTTTCTCATTTATGTTGTATTATTATTATTTATATTGTCACTGGGGGTTGTGGAGAATCAATATACGGTGACAAAGGCGATATAATGAGAGTTGGGTGGTACTCCTAAACTTTTCATTCACTTCACTGGGCCGTAATGGGACGATATAACTAGAAAAATTGACGCTATCTTTGGAAATATAAGTGTTAATTCGTGTTCTCTCTATAAACAACACTCGCTCCCCCATGATTCGTTCGGTATCAGATTTTTTTTCTTAAGGGGAGATTTTTGGTTCGTTCCCTAGACCTCCATCGAGCATAAAATTACACCCCCTTGAGCCCTTTTCAAGATAAATGTCTACATTTTTCGGTAGAAAAATGGCCCGGCTTCGGCCGGGTCATCTTAGATTACAGGCTCACTATTGCTCACCAGGAAAAAACATGACACCTAAATGGCACGAAAGGCCTTAACATTGACATAATTGGGGCCAACGTTCTTAAAATCGCCAAACTGAAGGGGCAAACGTCTTAAAATCTCAAAAGAAACGGGGCTAAACACGAGGGAGAAAGGGGTCAAGAAAAAAATCCCTCAAGTGGAAATCCCCCCTTAAGAATACCACTTTAAGTGTTGGCTGGGGTGGGTCTGTTAAGTGTCCTGGAACAGCATAATGAACACTAGACCTTCCTCACTATACTGTCACTTATATTAATGGATATATTTACTGATATAGGCCTTCCTCACTATACTGTCACTTATATTAATGGATATATTTACTGATATAGGCCTTCCTCACTATACTGTTACTTATAGTAATTGATATATTTACTGATATAGACCTTCCTCACTATATTGTTACTTATAGTAATTGATATATTTACTGATATAGACCTGCCTCACTATATTGTTACTTATAGTAATTGATATATTTACTGATATAGACCTGCCTCACTATATTGTTACTTATAGTAATTGATATATTTACTGATATAGGCCTTCCTCACTATACTGTTACTTATAGTAATTGATATATTTACTGATATAGACCTGCCTCACTATATTGTTACTTATATTTATTGATGCATTTACTGATACAGGCCTTCCTCACTATATTGTTACTTATAATGTATTGATATATTTACTGATATAGACCTGCCTCACTATATTGTTACTTATATGTATTGATATATTTGCTAGTATAGTCCTCACTCGCTATAATATTACTTATATTTATTGATGCATTTACTGATACAGGCCTTCCTCGCTATATTGTTACTTATATTTATTGATGTACTTACTGATATAGGCATCACTCACTATACAATAATGACAACTTATATCTATATATGTCTTTACTAATATATGCCTCACTCGCTCTTATGTTACCTTTATTTGTGGTTTAACTAATTAGTAGTTTAGTATTATCATTGTCACTAGAAACACACTATAGGGTGAATAGTTGATAATATTAGTCCAGGTGTTACTTTGTGAAGATCTAAAGGTTTACAGGAAGAACAGTATTTACTCCTGGCTTCTCTCACTATAATGCTATATATTATACATTTTATTGACTATATTTGACTCTATTTTCATAAGTTTTGCTGTTACTTAGCATTAAGGGGAGATTTCCACTTGAGGGATTTTTTTCTTGACTCCTTTCTCCCTCATGTTTAGCCTCATTGTTTTTCTAATTTTAAGACGTTTACCACCTTATTTTGACGATTTTAAGAACTTTCAACACATTTCTGTCAATTTTAAGACCTTTCGTGCCATTTAAGTGTCGATTTTATCCTGGCGAGCGTTAGCGAGCCTGTAATTTAAGAGGAACCGGCTATCAGCCGGGAAATTTTTCTACCGAAAAATGTACAAATTTATCTTGAAAGGGGCTTAAGGAGGTGTAATCTTAAGTTTGAAGGATATCTAGGGACAAAACTAAAAATCTCCCCTTAAGCAAAACAAATAAGACGAGTAGTAGATCATTGTGATGAAACCACACACACACACACACACACACACACACACACACACACACACACACACACACACACACACACGAGTGAAACCAATACCTGTGTACCGCCTCCACTCCCCCAGCGGCAGACATAAGGGTAACGAGGATGAGCGTGGGAAGAAAACTACCAGCCGGCGTTAACAAAATATTGACCCTTTACAGGAACCAGATCATGCCACCACACAGGTAATCTAGCTCAATCAGTTCGGGTGTATAATAGAACAGCCGGAAGTCATTAATGTAAGAAATCGGAAAAGTCAGAACAGAGAAGCGCGAATAAGAAAAGGCAGAAGATGAAGAAGGGGGTAGTGCAGATACACGAAGGTAACAAACATAGACAGACACACATAACACACATAGACAGAACAGCTATGATAATAAGAACAATGAGACACGAAATAAAAGCAACATCTATCTATATGCTCAGGCCCAATCCCCATTTTTCCTATTTTTATTTTTTATTTTCTATTTCATTCTATTTCATTATTTTGTTTTCCTGTTTTTCTTGGGGATGGCCGACTCAAGAACAGGGAAAACACAAAAACAACATAAAACAACGAACAAACACAGATAAAAACACAAATTCATCCAAAGCTTTTCTTACACAGTCTCTCCATCACAACATACAAAGAACAATATATCGAAGAACAATATCGAAGAACAATATATCGAAGAACAATATATCGAAGAACAATATCGAAGAACAATATATCGAAGAACAATATCGAAGAACAATATATCGAAGAACAATATATCGAAGAACAATATATCGAAGAACAATATCGAAGAACAATATATCGAAGAACAATATATCGAAGAACAATATATCGAAGAACAATATCGAAGAACAATATATCGAAGAACAATATCGAAGAACAATATATCGAAGAACAATATCGAAGAACAATATATCGAAGAACAATATAGCGAAGAACAATATCGAAGAACAATATATCGAAGAACAATATATCGAAGAGGGAAAGAACAAGTAGAACATAAGATACAAACGCGAACATTATATAATCAGAGAGAACAAAATAATAACAACAGGGATTTTTTTTTTTTTTTTATCTATTTTATTAATCTCCCTCCCAACACCAAACACCTCCCAATGACATTAAGGGGAGATTTCCACTTGAGGGACTTTTTTCTTGACCCCTTTCTCCTTCATGTCTAGCCCCATTGCTTTTGAGACTTTAAGACTTTAAGACGTTTGCCCCATGAGTTTGGCGATTTTAAGAATTTCCGCCCCATTCTGTCAATTTTAAGACCTTTCGTGCCATTTAGGTGTCGATTTTATCCTGGCGAGCGATAGCGAGCCTGTAATTTAAGAGTAACCGGCCTTCGGCCGGGAATTTTTTCTACCGAAAAATGTACAAATTTATCTTGAAAGGGGGTCAAGGGGGTGAAATTTTAAGATTGCTGGAGGAGTAGGAAACAAACTAAAAACCTCCCCTTAAACTTAGGAAGGAATTGTGGGGGTCAGAAGATTAATTAAGGGGAGATGGGTGTATTTATTTTCTCATTTATGGACTTTTTTTATTATTTTATTTGGTTCCTCCCTAGACCTCCATTGAGCTTAAAAAACACCCGCCCAAGACCCTCCTTCAAGATATAGTTGTATATTTTTCGATAGCAAAAGTATCTCGGTCGAACGCCGGTTTCTCTTAAATTACAGGCTAGCTATCGCTCGCCAGGAAAAAGTAGACCCCTAAGTGACACAAAAAGTCATAATATTGACAAAGAAAGGGGGCTAAAGGTCTTAAAATCGCCAAACTAATTGGCCGAACGTCGTATAATCTGAAAACTAATGGGGTTAAACATGAGGAAGAAAGGGGGCCAGAAAAACAACCCATCTCCCCTTAAGAAAGGCTTTATCCCTTTAATTCTTAGTGATCCTTTCTAAAATGCATAAAATCGTCTAATACTAGCCAGAATATACTTAAGGGGAGGTTTTCAGTTTGTTCCCTAGACTTCCATCAAGCTTAAAATTACACCTCCTTGACTCCCTTTCAAGATAAATTTGTAAATTTTTCGGTAGAAAAATTTCCTGGCCGAAGGCCGGTTCCTCTTAAATTAGAAGCACGCTATCGCTCGCCATAAAAAAATCGACAACTAAATGGCACGAAAGGTCTTAAAATTGACAGAAATGGGGCGAAAGTTCTTAAAATCTACAAACTAATGCGGCGATCGTCTTAAAATTTCAAAAGCAATGGGGCTAAACATGAGGGAGAAAAGGATCGGGAAAAAAATCCCTCCAGTGGAAATCTCCCCTTAACCCATTGAGTACCAGGGACATAATTTGTATCATATTCTGCCAATTATTATGTTCTATCCAACAACCAACCTTACTCCTTTAAAAGTAAGAGGAAGCAAAGGAAAACGTAATGAACAAAAATACAGAGAATGACAAGATAACAGCTGAGTTCATTACAATGACAGGAATACAAGGAATCATTGAGACACGAACACAATGAGACGAATAAGACCCTGATAACGAACAAAAAGACCCTGATAACGAACAAAAAGATCCTGATAACGAACAAAAAGACCCTGATAACGAACAAAAAGACCCTGATAACGAACAAAAAGACCCTGATAACGAACAAAAAGACCCTGATAACGAACAAAAAGACCCTGATAACGAACAAAAAGAGAGGCAAAAAACAAAAACAAAAAACAAAAGAATCAACGTACGAAGAGAGAGAGAGAGAGAGATCTAAGAAAATCCCGACCCTCTACACTCAGGAAGAAATTTACGCGACCCACCTCTAATTAGTCCAGGTACATAATAGAGGTACCGGAAGTCATTAATACAATGAATGGGCGGCGTGTGTTGGTTCGTTAAAGGTAGAGTCACACGAGCCCTTTCCCCGGTCAGCATTTTCGGCAATTTCGGTCTGGCAGCTTCTAAATTTGCTCTAGATACGAATTTTGTCCTGTGAGTTAAGTTTAATTTAACTTAGTTGCCGATTCCGATGTCATTTAACCCTGACATATTGCCAGAAAAGAGTAGCCGGTATAAACTCGCCTGGAAAAGCAGTGGTGTGATTCTGCCGGGCTGGAGTGAATGAATGGAGCAGCATGTGTTATTTTGTTATCCTGGGGTAAGGTGTGAAGGTCGGGGCCTAGGTGAGAGAGAGAGAGAGAGAGAGATCGTAGCCATATTTGTTCACAGAGGTGGTATTTATAGCCACACTTTATTGTGTATAATCTAGTCATAGTAAAAATATATTGGCTATATTAGTGAAGGGCACATGGCTTAGTGTACGTAGAATGTGGTGTGGGCCGTGGGTGTATATTCTAGTGAAGGGCACATGGCTTAGTGTACGTATAATGTGGTGTGGGCCGTGGGTGTATATTCTAGTGAAGGGCACATGGCTTAGTGTACGTAGAATGTGGTGTGGGCCGTGGGTGTATATTCTAGTGAAGGGCACATGGCTTAGTGTACGTAGAATGTGGTGTGGGCCGTGGGTGTATATTCTAGTGAAGGGCACATGGCTTAGTGTACGTAGAATGTGGTGTGGGCCGTGGGTGTATATTCTAGTGAAGGGCACATGGCTTAGTGTACGTAGAATGTGGTGTGGGCCGTGGGTGTATATTCTAGTGAAGGGCACATGGCTTAGTGTACGTAGAATGTGGTGTGGGCCGTGGGTGTATATTCTAGTGAAGGGCACATGGCTTAGTGTACGTAGAATGTGGTGTGGGCCGTGGGTGTATATTCTAGTGAAGGGCACATGGCTTAGTGTACGTAGAATGTGGTGTGGGCCGTGGGTGTATATTCTAGTGAAGGGCACATGGCTTAGTGTACGTAGAATGTGGTGTGGGCCGTGGGTGTATATTCTTAATTGTCGGGATTTTGTTGCGTAATTATGGTACGTCGACATAGGGTAGGGGGACGGGCCGGTTTTCTGGACCGCTTTCTCCCTCATGTTTAGCCTCATTAGTTTTCAGATAATAAGATGTTTACCCCATTAGTTAGTCGATTTTGAGACCTTTCGCCCTACTTCTTCGTTAATATTTAGACCTTTCGTGCTATTTAGGTGTCGTTTTTTTTTCCTGGCGAACGATAGCGAGCCTCTAATTTTAGAAGGAACCAGCCTTCGGCCGGGACATTTTCTACCGAAAAATTTACACATTTATCTTGAAAGGGGGGTTCTAGGTGGGTTGTTTTTACTAAGCTTGATGGATGTAATTACGAGCGAGGAGGAACTGTAAAACCATATATTAATAAAATAAATATGATAGACCAAAAAACCAAAAGCACTGCCCCTGTTGTAACGTTACGGCACAGGTGTTTGGATATAAATTTGAGGTTTCGTTTACGTTGGTTGGGTGTTAGTTGTAGGGTATTAGTTCCTTGATTGACCTGATCTCACTGGTCACCCCGTTGATGCCACTCACTGTTCACCCCCTGATGCCCACTTCACTTGTTCACCCCTTGATGCCAATCTAATGTTCACTCCTTGATGCCACTTCACTGGTACACCCCTTGATATGCCACTCACTGTTCACCCCCTTTGCTGATGCCACTCACTGTTCATCCCTTGATTGCCACTCACTGTTCACCCCTTGATGCCACTCACTGTTCACCCCTTGATGCCACTCACTGTTCACCCCTTGATGCCACTCACTGTTCACCCCTTGATGCCACTCACTGTTCACCCCTTGATGCCACTCACTGTTCACCCCTTCTGTACCGGCAACGGCTTTAGGATTTTAGTATGGCTATATTCAGACGATAGTGTACAGTTTAGGAAGGATCTGGGGTGGTAAATAGGATAGAGGGAGATAGTTCGAAGCCTGTTAGTTGTGGAGGCCTTTTTTATACTGAATAAAATCGCCATTCTCTCTCTCTCTCTCTCTCTCTCTCTCTCTCTCTCTCTCTCTCTCTCTCTCTCTCTCTCTCTCTCTCTCTCTCTCTCTCTCTCTCTCTCTCTCTCTCTCTCTCTCTCACGACCATTGATTTATGCAGGGAACTTGAGAACTTTTGTAGAGTCTTTCCCTGTCCCACTTTAAATGTCAAACACCTTAGTCTTTTAAGCATGTCTCCCCCTGTATTCCCGTTTTCTCTTAATTGGGTTTTCCTCCTACACCTCGTTCAAATTACCTAGGCAGCAAATCACCACCCTATAAGTATGAGTATGGAGTATGAGTATGGAGTATGAGTATGGAGTATGAGTATGGAGAACATGATTGATTGGTAGTGATGTGTTGAGTGATCTTTGAAAGTAAATAATGAAGAATTTTGATTATTTTCAAAATAGAGAATTCAAATATAAACAATTGGGAGTCTTCTTTGTTTATTATTATTATTTCCCCTCCCCCTCTTTCTCCTTTCCCCTCCTCTTCCTCCACCTCCTCTTCTTCCTCGCCTTCCCCCCCCCCCCCTCCACCTCCTCTTCTTCCTCCCCTTCCCCTCTTCCTCCTCCCCCTCCCCACCTATCCCCCATGCATCTCTTCTCTCATTTTTGCTTAATTTATATATTTTTCTTCATCCTCCCCTCATTCCACCAGTTCCGCCCTTCCCCCCTCCGACCCCCGAGAGAGGTACCCTTCCTGGTCGGTCGGATCCGGTCCCGAGTTACCCAGCGGTCTACATATACTCCTTCTTTCGCTTCCCTCTTCTCTGTTTCCTTCTTCTTCGTCTTCGGTCTTTTCTTCTTCTTCTTCTTCTTCTGCTCTTCTTAGTCTTCTTCTGTTATTCTTCTTCTGTTCTTCTTCTCCTTCTTCTTCTTCTTCTTCTTCTTCTTCTTCTTCTTGTCTTATTCTTCTTCTGTTCTTCTTCTTCTGTCTTCTGTTCTTCTTCTGTCTTCTGTTATTCTTCTTCTGTCTTATTCTTATTCTTCTTCTTCTTCTTCTGTCTTCTTTATCTGTTCTTCTTTATCTGTTCTTCTTCTTCTGTTCTTCTTCTCCTTCTTCTGTTATTCTTCTTCTGTTCTTCTTCTTCTGTTCTTCTTCTCCTTCTTCTTCTTCTTCTTCTTCTTCTTTATCTGTTCTTCTTCTTCTGTTCCTCTTCTTCGTCTTTTTCTTGTTCTTTTTCTTGTATAATACGTGTACGAGTAGGTGATGTACTGTAGCTGAAGATTGTACTATTATCCTAGAGCTGAATGGTTGCCTACTGGTTACCTGCAAACCTACCTAAGTAATATATAGTTTAGTAATACTAATACAACCACTAATACTATAGTCTATTTTGGTCCAGCTTATGGTAAATTGCCATACTACTATCTTGATTACTCAGCTATGCCGTTGATTTTGTAGCGACATGTGTTGTTAAGGGGAGATTTCCACTTGAGGGATTTTTTTCTTTACCCTTTTCTCCCTCATGTTTAGCCCCATTGCCTTGGATATTATGAAACGTTTCCCCCATTAGTTTAGCGATTTTAAGAACTTTCACCCCATATTAAGACCTTTCGTGCAATTCAGGTGTCGATTTTATCCTGGCGAGCGATAGCGAGCCTGTAATTTAAAAGGAACCGGCCTTCGGCCGGGAAATTTTTCTACCGAAAAATGTACAAATTTATCTTGAAAGGGACTCAAGGGGGTGTAATTTTAAGCTTGATGGAGGTCTAGGAAACACACTAAAAACCTCCCCTTAAGGGGACTGACCTGCTTTTTCTCTCTGGGTTTTATCCTTTCGGCCCCAATCAGCCTACTGCATTAAGATGTTTCTCCCCATTCAGGTAACGATGTTTTCCTAGCGAGCGATAGCGAGCCATCATTGTATGGAGAAATCCGGCTTTGCCGGATACAGTTTTGTACCGAAAAATTTACAAATTAAGTCAGCTGTCTAAAACATAATCCAAAACATGCTGGCTTGCTATCGCTCGCCAGGTTCAAATCGACACCTGGATGAGGATAATTCTTAAAACAGTAGGCTGAAAGGGGTCGAATGGCTACTACCTAGGAAAAAAAAAAGGCAGGTTGGTCCCCTTAAATAAGAAAATACGACAGAGAAACGTAGTAGATTCATATTTTTGTATTAAGTAAATCATTCGCCAAGGGATTCGATTTACTGTCAGCTGAAATAAAACAGACTAACTATAATACGGGTGCCAAACCAAAGCCGAGTTCATTATTATTATTATTATTAGTCTTTGTTATTGTAAATGTAAAACTAAAAGTGTGGTTTATACTTCAAATGTATAAGCTAAAAGTGTGGTTTATACTTCAAATGTATAAGCTAAAAGTGTGGTTTATACTTCAAATGTATAAGCTAAAAGTGTGGTTTATACTTCAAATAATGTCGTTGACAGTTATTACATGGCCAAAACAATGCCGTTTCATGGTAATTGTCCTGTATTCCTTCTCATAAGCATTCAAGTCTTCACACAAAATTGCTCTGCTTTGCCACCCTGATTAATTTTATTTGATTTAAGATACTAATGATGAAATAATAATAATGATGATAATACAAATCATAATATATAATATGGTGAAGAAAGTAACCATACTATCAAGAGGCTCTCTAACATGTATATCAAGCTGTCTATTGTCAGACGCATATTTTCCCATGAGGGGATGGCCGCGCATGAATCGCTTTGAATATTACTAATCCCCCCCCCCCCTCCCCCCCTCTATAATATATTATAGGAGTGTATAATGTTATCCAGTCTGGTGCGCCCTCCTTGTTCACCCCCCGCCCCCCACCCCCACCCCGCCCCCTCCCCTGGTCCTCACCCCCTTGATCCCCGTCCCCCATCCTTTATTTCCCTCCCATACTCCCCTACCCCCCCCCCCCCCTCCATTCTCCTGCCCCCTCCTCCCTCCCCCCCCCCCTTCCATCCATGTCCCCCATCTCCCCTCCATCCCCTCTACCGCCCTCCATCTCTCCTCACCCCTCCCCCTCTTAATCCCTCTCCCCCCCATCTCCCCTCCATCTCCTCTACCCCCTCTTCCCTCCATCTCCCCCCCATAACCTCTACCCCCTCCATCTCTCCTCCCCCCTCCCCACCCCCAATCTCTATCCAGCCATTCCCATGCTGCCTCTCTTCGACTTTTCCAGTGTAGAACAGACAAATCACCTTTTCCGCCCAGGGATAGCAGGATTTTTTTTTTTTTTTTTTTTTTTTTTTTTTTTTTTTTTTTAGGGGGAGGGGGTCGAGGGAGTGGTAGATTTTGTTGCATGTTATTTTAGTTTTGTATTATTATTCTGCTTATCGTATTGTATTCTTGTTTTCTTGTTTATTTTACGGTGGGTAAGAAATAGAGAGAGTATTTTTAATGATTTTGTATTCAGTATATGTTGTGTTATTTGCTGTATTGAGGGGGTGTTGAGTAGATATGCGTTTTCCAATTCACCAAAGTATGTAGGGTAACCCGTTGTGTCTGGTTGGCTGGATTAACCCGTCCAATACCAGGGAGGTCCTTTATATCATACACTGACAACTATTAGACGATTTTATTCAGCCTAGGAAGGACCTCTAGCCATAATAAGGCTTCGAACATCCTCACTTCACCCTTTCTACTACCACAGACCTTTCTTAAACTGCACAAAATCGTCTAAATATAGCTAGAATAAAATTTAAAAACCCGTCGTCGGTACAGAAGGGGTTAAGGGGGGATTTCCACTTGAGGGATTTTTTTTTTCTTGACTCCTTTCTCCCTCATGTTTAGCCCCATTGCTTTTCTAATTTTAAGACGTTTGCCCCATTATTTTGACGATTTTAAGAACTTTCAACCCATTTCTGTCAATTTTAAGATCTTTCGTGCCATTTAGGTGTCGATTTTATCCTGACGAGCGATAGCGAGCCTGTAATTTAAGAGGAACCGGCCTTCAGCCGGGACATTTTTCTACCGAAAAATGTACAAATTTATCTTGAAAGGGGCTCAAGGGGGTGTAATTTTAAGCTTGAAGGATATCTAGGGACCAAACTAAAAACCTCCCCTTAATGAACTCTTCGTGGGTGTTGTTATTGTTGTGATGTTGTTTGTGGTGTTAGTGGAATGTTTATACTAAGTCTCTATCAGCGTACGAGTGTTTGTGGTGTTAGTGGAATGTTTATACTAAGTCTCTATCAGCGTACGAGTTTTTGTGGTGTTAGTGGAATGTTTATACTAAGTCTCTATCAGCGTACGAGTGTGTGCTTTTGTTGGTGTTATATTAAGGGAGTCCAACTCGCTTTGTTTTCTCTTCCTCTCCCTCTCTCTTTGGCTTGTATCCATTCGGCCCCATTTAGCCTACTGTTTTAAGACGTTTACCCCCATCCAGGTGTCAATATTTTCCTGGCCAGCGGTAGCGAGCCAGCATATATGTATTTTTGTTTTGACAGCAAGCTAAATTTGTAAATTTTTCGATAGAAAAATTTCTCCATGCAATGCAAATCGACACCTGGATGGTGATAAACGTCTTAAAACAGTTGGCTCAATGGGGCCGAATGGTTACAAGCCAGGGAAAGAGAGAAAAGGAGAACAAGATAAAAAAAACCGGTGACTCCCCTTAAGCTATCCATCTCTGTATTATATATATATATATATATATATATATATATATATATATATATATATATATATCAAGTTTATTCAACTATCATGTTATCTAATTGTATGTATATTTATCTATTGCTCTATCTATCAATTTATCTACAATTAGAGAGAGAGAGAGAGAGAGAGAGAGAGAGAGAGAGAGAGAGAGGGAGAGAGAGAGAGAGAGAGATAAAGCTAGAACCAAAGCTAAACAGAGGTGGGTCGGGTAAACTGCCAATACACATTCCTCCTTCCATTTTTAGCTGTGAATGTTTTAGCTTTTCACGCTTCACCGCTCCCCCGACCCATCGCCCGACCAATCCCACCGACCATTTTCCCGACCAATCCCCCACTGTATCTAAACCATTTTATATATTATTTTGTTTTGTTTTTTTATATTATTTGTAATATTATTATTAATATAGTATTATTATGTTTATTATATATATATATATATATATATATATATATATATATATATATATATATATATACATACAGTATATACATTATTTTTTATACGACCATTATGACGACATTCTCACCATTTGAAAGCCACCAATTGACAATTTGCGAGTTTTTGGCAATACCGACGCTAGAGGTATAGACGTCGATATTTAGCAGAATTACCAGCTAAAATTCGGTCGTAGTTTATTTATAAATACATAAAACCCAATTCAACGTACTTTTTATACATCACAAACCTACATTGTAATTGAATTTCAGTTTAATATCAGTGTATATTTAACTTCTTTATAGACTGAACCTATATATGTAAATAAATATATAAGCAACCAATATTTCGAAGCTATAATTAACCCTCTCGCTATCCTGTGGACTCGGGGGTGGACGTTTAGCATTCACAAATAGAGTTTTCTCAATCTCATAATTACCGTACCTCTCCAAAATTAGGTTTCTGTCCACAGCTAACTCAAAGACAACTGCAGAGGTTGCAGTAACTAACCTAAAGGTTTATAAACACCCCTGATGGTCACAAAGGCTTTTAAGCATCCCAGAAATGGCGCAAATCGCTTCCTGTGCGTGAAAGGGTTAATGTTACGTGTGCCTTGTAAGAGTTAATTACACACTAATTTAAAGCAAATTTCCAAGATTAAAAAAAGAAAAAACAAAACAATCCTACCGACCTAGCCTTCCTTTTATATTATGTATCGTCGTTTTCTATACTGCACACCTCCCGTTTTCTCTTGCCAGCTATAGCGTCCATTTGTCTCGGCCTTTGATAGGATGTCTGTATTTTTTTTTACAATTTCGCCTTTTGATTTTTCTTTCTCAAATTTATTTTTCTACCTAGTGCATTTTTCTTTTATTTTTATTTGTTTTGTTAACTATCTATACTGTATATGTTTGTGTCTGTTAACTATCTATACTGTATATGTTTGTGTCTGTTAACTATCTATACTGTATATGTTTGTGTCTGTTAACTATCTATACTGTATATGTTTGTGTCTGTTAACTATCTATACTGTATATGTTTGTGTCTGTTAACTATCTATACTGTATATGTTTGTGTCTGTTAGTCTGACAATTTATGTCTGCATTATAGTGACATGGCTCTCAGTTATGAAGCCTATTAATTGGTATATATATATATATATATGGTTGTGTGTGTGTGGTTTTTTTGTCATCCTATATCAATATATACGTATTTCTCACTGGCTGTATGACTATTTATATTTATATTTTTCTATGTGAATGAAAGTGACAAAAAGCAAAGTTGTTTGGGACATGTGTCTCCTCTAAACTTGAAAGAGTGACAGAGCCAAATTCAAGGTACATTGGAGTCAAAATGTCTGGAGACACGGAGCTTGAAGAAATTTAAGTCATAGGATAAAGGAAAGACAGATTGAGGGAGAGAGCTCCAAAGCTTACTTGTTGAGTAGAAAGACTGGGGAAATCGGTTCAGTCTTGGGTTAGAGAGTTGGACAGAATAGGGGTGGGAGTGTGTTGAGAGTCGGGCCTACACTGAGTCAGCTCTGAAGAACACCAAGTCGGTCGGTATGTCTGTCAGTCGGTGTATTTGCTCTGAAGAACACCAAGTCGGTCGGTATGTCTGTCAGTCGGTGTATTTGCTCTGAAGAACACTAAGTCGGTCGGTATGTCTGTCAGTCGGTGTATTTGCTCTGAAGAACACTAAGTCGGTCGGTATGTCTGTCAGTCGGTGTATTTGCTCTGAAGAACACCAAGTCGGTCGGTATGTCTGTCAGTCGGTGTATTTGCTCTGAAGAACACTAAGTCGGTCGGTATGTCTGTCAGTCGGTGTATTTGCTCTGAAGAACACTAAGTCGGTCGGTATGTCTGTCAGTCGGTGTATTTGCTCTGAAGAACACTAAGTCCGTCGGTATGTCTGTCAGTCGGTGTATTTGCTCTGAAGAACACTAAGTCGGTCGGTATGTCTGTCAGTCGGTGTATTTGCTCTGAAGAACACTAAGTCGGTCGGTATGTCTGTCAGTCGGTGTATTTGCTCTGAAGAACACCAAGTCGGTCGGTATGTCTGTCAGTCGGTGTATTTGCTGGAGTATCTGCCGTGTCTCTCTGTTTTTCTGTGTATTAAGGGGGCCCACCTCGTTTTATTTTCTCTCTCTCCCTCCCTCTCTCTGGGTTGTATTCATTCGGCCCCATTCAGCCTGCTGTTTTAAGACGTTTATCCCCATCCAGGTGTCGATTTTTTCCTTGCGAGCGGAAGCGAGCCAGTATATTTTTTAAACAAGTTTTTGACAGCAAGCTAAATTTGTAAATTTTTCGATAGAAAAATGTCTCCGACGAAGCCGGATTTCTCCATACAATGCTGGCTCGCTATCGCTTGCCAGGAAAAAAATCGACACCTGGATGGGGATAAACGTGTTAAAACAGTAGACTGAATGGGGCCGAATGGATACAACCCAGAGAATGGATACCAGCCAGAGAAGGAGACAAAAGGAGAGAAACAAAGCAGGTGACCCCCCTTAATACCATGGCTGTGCTAGCCAGTCTGTAAGTCTGTCTTTCTATCTCGTGTGTGTCTGTGTAGGCCCAAGTGAGATGGTGTTTTATTTGTTAATGCTTATGCTAAATGCTTTGTTCTACAAATCTCTCTCTCACTCTCACTGACTAACAATCATTCTCTCTCTCTCTCTCTCTCTCTCTCTCTCTCTCTCTCTCTCTCTCTCTCTCTCTCTCTCTCTCTCTCTCTCTCTCTCTCTCTCTCTCTCTCTCTCTCTCTCTCTCTCTCTCTCTCTCTCTCTCTCTCTCTCTCAGCATCCGTTCCCCCAGCCACCTATTGCAGTCGTTCAATGTCATTCCCGCTTTCAATACCCAGATTCCCATAAAGATATATTCCTTCGCTGAGTCCGGGGGTGTGGGAGAGAGAGAGAGTGAGTGTGTGAGAAAGAGTGAGAGAGCGTGTGTTTGTGGGTGAGATAAAGAGAGAGTGGGGGATGGGAGAGAGAGAGAGAGAGAGAGAGAGAGAGAGAGAGAGAGAGAGAGAGAGAGAGAGAGAATGTGTATGTGTCAGTGAGAGAGATAGAGAGAGAGAGACGGATGTGTGCTTGCGTGCTGGATGAAAGCAGTGAAGAGCGGATTTATATTTGGCGTCATTTATATTTGGATGAATGCAGGGGATAGCGGATTTATATTTGGCGAGATTGAATGATGTGGAATGTGAATGGGTGAAGGAGAAAGTGATGGGAAGTGAATGAAAATGAAAACTAGATAGTATATTATCAATTGAGTGAATAGGGTGAATGAAAGAGTGAATACGAGTTTAAGGGGAGATTTTTTAGTTTGTTCCCTAGACCTCCATCAAACTTAAAATTACACCCCCTATACCACCTTTCAAGATAAATTTGTAAATTTTTTGGTAGAAAATGTCTAGGCCGAAGGCCGGTTCCTCTTAAATTACAGGCTTGCTATCGGTCGCCAGGCAAACGTCGGCACCTGAAGGGCATGAAAGGTCTTAAAATTAACATAAATGGGGCGAAAGTTCTGACAATCGCCAAGCTAATGGGGCAAACTTCTTAAAATATAAAAAACAATGAAGCTAAACATGAGGGAGAAAGGGGTCCAGAACAAATTCCCTCAAGTGGATATCTGCCCTTAAGTTGAGGCATATTGTGTGAAGGGATGGGTACGGTAGTTGTAGAGAAATG